>CM065777.1:12353847-12953847 GCA_033296515.1 Macrochelys suwanniensis | reverse complement strand
AATGAGTAATTTAATGAGTAATACAGAAATGACAAATGATTTAAAAGTAACTCAGGTTACAGCTCTCTACTTGTTATTAGAAGAACATTTCCCTATCTCATAATCCTTCCTTCCTTGGGTGATAATTACTTTCAAGAATAGACTTATTGATCCCATTGTTCCAACAGCCCTTTTTCACTGAGGGTCAGATTTTGGCACTCTTATTCATGCTGGGTAGTATCTTATACTAGGAATAGTCCAATTAATCTAAGTGGACCAAATTCTGATGTCCTCCTTGCAATGCAGTCCACAGGTTTATTTGCAGAGTAAGGTACTACTCCATGTGATCAAGTGTGTCAGAATCCAGCCCTCAGTACTTTTAGTGGGAACAGTTCTGCTACCCTTACGCCCATTGATTAAGACCTTACAACCCTCGTATTCCTCTTGCAACTAGCGGGAACGCTTGTGCAGTAAGGTGACTCTCCACATGAATGAAGATGGAGATGTCTGGCCCATTGTAGCAATGGGATTACTTACAGCGGAGAAGAAATCTCAGTCATTGAATATTATATAAGTCTAGCATGTAAGCTGCTGAATTTCAAGCAAGGAAGAACAATCTACAACTTTTTAAAACAAAGAATTAAACTAGGATAAGATCATAAATTGCATGGCCAGATCCTACACTCAGATGAGTAGCCCCATTGAAGTCACTAGGACTACACACATAAGGGCTGCAAGATGGGATCCGGATTTTCTAAAAGGTGCTGTCATTCAAGAGAAGAATTTCCATGAAGGGAGGAATTTGAGGCTGTTATTTTATTTCAGTGGTGCAACGGCAGGAGGCAGGACAGTATTTCTGGACTATGGGGTGTGCACATCCATATGTCTTTGCTAAATCAGGACAGTTTAGGTATGTGTCCACATGCGTACAAGGATTGGCTGAAAATGAAACACATCATGAGATTAGATATTAAAGGAAACAGCATAGGGTGTTTTTCCTCTTGTTAAAGGATATTTTGACTACATATGCATTTTTCACAATATTTTTTTCAGCACAGTTTTACTTATTCCCCAGTAAGTTTCTAAAAGTCTAACTGGCCACAGAAATATTGTTTACTTAATTCAAGGCATTTTATTAGGTGGAGCAATGCTTTTTGCTTAAATACAGCTTATTACAATACCATTACAATAAGGAGAAGTCAGGTTTGCAGGCTGGTTTCATTTTAATAAGACGGGATCTGTTCTCTGTTCTTTTATTTCCCAGTAGCGTTTTTGTCCCAGGAATGAGCTATCAAGAGTTGCAATCCTAATGTATTCTGTGGACTGTATCAATATATCAGCCCAGTCATCCAGGAGGAAGACGTCATAAGGAACTGTCCTACTTCTCTTGCACCCTTTGCCCAGGGGATTGGCACAATCTCACTTTGAGCTCAAGGTGAAATCCATCCCTGTGCTGAGGGTCAGTACAAGGCCTGTGCCACATTACAGTCCAACTGGTGGGGCCCTAATGAGTCATTGACTTTGTGATGACCCTCTGCCCATGGGTAAGTTTCATCCTTAGGGAATTCAGTGACTCATTGTGATGGTGCTAGTCACCCCAAAATGAGTAGAGCTGCTGAATGGAGGACAGAGCAATGGCCCCATTCTCCTCTGTACACATTCAGTAGGGTGTGCTGTCTGCGTCATTTCACAGGGTGTCCGGTCAGCCATACTGTCCCTTTACTCCCAGAACTATTGTGCCTGTCTTGGGCGCAGCACCTCCAGGAGTACTTGTGGCACCTTAGAGACAAACAAATTTATTTGAGCATACATTTGTTTGTCTCTAAGGTGCCACAAGTACTCCTGTTCTTTTTGTGGATACAGCCTAACACAGCTGCTACTCTGAAACCTTTCAACTCCAGGAGTTCTACAGTCTGTCCATGTGTGTGTCTCAGAAGTTACAACCGCAAAATTAATTGGTTTTTCTATATACTCTGCAGTTCTTAGTGTACAAATCCAAGTGGCTTTGGTTGTTAGCAAAAGGCACTGACAGTCTACCACATGCCAGAGGGGGATGAGAGCTGCCTCTCTCTGCCAGGGGAATTTGAAAATTAACAAGATTTTATTAGGATTAATGTAATAAAAATTATTATTATAATTACAAAAAACATTAGGAGACATAACAGATTAGAGACTCAGACGATCAGCCAGGTTTTTCTAGCACACCGCAAGGCAGCTTTGCTGTCGTGGGAGAGGTACCACAGCAATCTTAGAAGAAACTAGTTGCTCACAGGCAAAGGGTCTAGTATATAAAACACCTAAGGCTAGAATGTGCAATGCTCACCCAAGTGGAGGAGCACTTACTGAGTCCCACTGAAGCCAATGGAGCTACTTGCATGAGTAAGTGCTCACCAGGGTGAGTAAAGGTTCCACACTGTGGCTCAAAGGTTATTACCCAGAATGAGAAGTAGGAAAATGCCATTACTCCACTTGGACTGGATGGATGACATGGTCTAAAACCCCGTGGGAACTTGCTCTTGCCATTGTAGGTGTTAAATATTTTTTTGTTTTCACAGGTTCCTTTTTCTTTTTTTTTGGGGGGGGGGGGGAAGAGGAGGGGCAGAGTTAATGGTGATCTCCTGGCTCATATTAAGCAGCGGCGTACTCCACAAGTTGTCTCACTGATTTCAATTGGACTATTCATTATCTATTTATGTGGTGCATAGCACAAAGGAGTCCTGGTCCATGACAGTGGCTCTCACAATACAAATAATAAAATCAGAGTAATGGTATAAAGTCCTAGTCAGTACAGAATCACAGAAATGTAGGGCCAGAAGGGACCTTGAGAGGTCATCTGTTCCCATGCGGAGGGAGAATGAAGTATTCCTAGGCCATCCCTGACAAGTTACGGTAATCTAGCCCAGTGTTTCCCAAACTGTGGACGCCGCTTGAGCAGGAAAAGCCCCTGGCACGCCCGGCCGGTCTGTTTACCTGCCGCGTCCTGCTGGTTCGGCCGATCATGGCTACCACTGACTGCGGTTCACTGTGCCTGGCCAATGGGGGCTGCGGAACATGGCAGACAGCACATCCCTCGGCCCGCGCCGCTTCCCGCAGCCCCCATTGGCCAGGTGCAGCGAACCGTGGCCAGTGGGAGCCGCGATCAGCTGAACTGGCGGGACGTGGTAGGTAAACACACTGGCCGGGCGTGCCAGAGGCTTTCCCTGGACAAGCGGTGTCCCAAGTTTGGGAAACACTGATCTAGCCTATTCTTTAAAAAATTTTTTTCCAAAAATGGGGATTCCAAACAGTTCTTGTGCTTAACTATCCTTACAGTTAGAAAGAGTTTCCTAATATCTAAATCTCCCTTACTGTAAACTGAGCCAATTATTTCTTGTCCTACCCTGGGAGGATGTGGAGAACAATTGATCATGATCTTCTTTATAACAAAGTTGTCCATCTCTGCAGACTATGTCTCCCTCAGTCTTCTCTTTTGAGGGGGACATGATAACATGATGACATTCCCCAGACATACCAGTCCCCCATCAGAAGTCCTTACATGAGCCCCGACACATGCTCATTTTCAAACATGGCATGCTTAGCGATGAGCGTGTGTAAGGGCATTGCAGTCTGGTTCTGGAGCCATGGTTTTTGAGTTGATACTTTCCCAAAGCCTTCCCTCCAAGGGAATGAAACATTGTTTTTCAGTGGCAAAGTTGTCACTTATTAATACTTCAAATTGTTAAAACTTACTGCATAGTCCATTGTCACAAGCATTGGGGCAATCTCCACACGCTGCTCCTGATTTGTAAGGTGTGCTCATTATGTTTTTGTAATTCCCCCTAAATGGTAAGATTAAACAGTATAAAATGTAAAGCCAGTCTACAATGCACATCTTCATTTACACTGCAGGAGTGGGTGTCATTAGTAGGTTGTTTAGACATTCCCTCACTAGCTCTAACCCTGCAGCGAGGCTGCAAATAAGTGAAGATGTCATGGGGCAGGCTTCAGCACAGGTTGCACAAATGAGTATGTGCCTAGAGCAGTCAGGCACTTATCCAGCCAGGGCTGATGCCTGTTCTGATGCACGCTTACTATTATTTTCGCAAGCGAGCTAGAATAAAGTGAGCAGAGGTGCGATTGCAGCTCATGTAGAGGTACCCCGGGCTGCAGTGTAGACACAGCCTTAGGCTGGTCTGTATCAAATGACAATTTCAAATGTCAAAGTGTAACTATTAATATGAATCAAAGATGTATATCCAACCCCCCGGCACTTCTTTGAAACTCTAACCCGTTGGCTTTATTGTTAGCGGCAGATTGCTTACAATACTTGCCAGTGTTCATGTGCCATCCTGAATAGAGGGCTCACAGTGACCAGCAGTACTACTTTAGAGGAAGGTACAATTAACCCTGCAGGAACAGTGGCAGATTTAGAGTTAGTGGGGCCCTGTGCGCAGGGCTTCATTTTGGGGGGGCTCCCCTCGGGACCCAGCCAATAAAAAAAAGAACATTCTCTCTTGTCTCCCCCACATTTTTCATTCTTTTTTTCCCCATCCTCCTCCTATAGTATAAGTAATGGGAAGTAAATGAAAATAAAGTGAGGTACCTCGATTGGGGCAGGGGATTGGGGGTTCAGGGGGGATGTGGGGGGTGGGCTCTGGGAGGAAGTTTGGGTGCTGGGTGCAGGCTCTGGTCTGGGGCAGGGGGTTGGGATGCAGGAAGGGGTGCAGGGTGCAGGCTCTGGGAGGGAATTTGGGTGTGGGAGGGGGTCGGGATCTGGGCTGGGGGAAGGGGTTGGGGTGTGGGAGGGGATGAGCTGTGCGGGCTCTGGGAGGAAGTTTGGGTGCGGGGTGCAGGCTCTGGGCTGGGGCAGTGGGTTGGGGTATGGGAGGGGGTGAGGAGTTCAGGCTCTGGGAGGGAGTTTGGGTGTGGGAGGTGTGAGGGGGTCAGGCTCTGGGCTGGGGCAAGGGGCTGGGATGCAGGAGGGGGTGCGGGGTGGAGGGGCTGGGAGGAAGTTTGGGTGTGGGATGGGTGAGGGGATTGGGATCTGGGCTGGGGGAGGGGATTGGAGAGTGTGGGGTGGGGATGAGCTGTGCGGGCTCTGGGAGGAAGTTTGGGTGCGAGCTCTGGTCTGGGGCAGGAGGTTGGGATGCAGGAGGGGGGCAGAGAGGTGGCACTTTTCTCGGGTGGTGCAGCTCCTAAAGTGACCGGCACACACACCCCTCCAGCAGTGGCTCCTAGGTGGAGGGGGAGCAGAGGGTCTCCATGTGCCACTGCACGCAGGTGCCAACCCCACAGCTCCCATTGGCCACAGTTTCCAGCCAATGGAAGGTGCGGAGTCGGCGCTCAGGGCAGGAGCAGCGCGCGGAGGCACACTCCCCTCCAGGGGCCGCAGGGACATGCCTGCTGCTTTTGGGAGCAAAGCGGCATGGAGGGAGGGAGGCAGAGCGGGCAGGGAGCTGCCTTAGCCCTGCTTCCGGCACATCTCTGCATGCCCCTCGGGGGAGGGGGGGGCAGTGAGTCTCTGTGTGCTGCCCGGGGTGGGGGCAGCGCGTGGAGCTGCCTCCCCCAGGCCAGGGGCATGCAGAGACATGCCAGCAGCCGGCTGCTTCCGGGAGCGGCGTGGGGCCACCGGCCATGGCATACAGGCAGCCTGCCTGCTTGAGCCCTGCTGCACAACCGGCCGGGACTCGGGGGCAGGTTGTGAGATATTTGTCCTGCATTTTGGGGGCCCCCTGTCATTGGGGGGACACGTGCCACCGCACAGTTTGTTTCATGGTAAATCTGCTCCCGTGGAGGAGGCAGTTGTTGGATAACGTGCCCCAGGAAAAGCCTCTTGCAGCCGAGTTTTGGATAAAAAGAAGATGCTCGTATTTCTCACTTACCAAGCAGTTAGAAAAGAGTGCTTGGATTTTTAAGCAGAGCAGAACTCACTGGGCAATTATTAAGGGTTTTATGAGTTGTTTTATTTCAGAATGTAATTTGCATGTATGCTTCTGCATCCATTATTACTGAATTGCCCCTCCGACCATAAACCCACTAAAAAATTATGATTGCAATCTGTAATGTAGCTGAAAGTTTCCTGGGTTATTTTAATGAATTAAAACACTAAGGAATTCCAATACTCAATTCAATCGATAGTTAATACATACGCAGGGCAGTACTGGCAAACATAAAAGTAGTTGTATTCACTCTGAGGACAAAAGGCAACTGCACATCCAATCTGGTAAGACTTGTACCAAACCACCTGGAGAGACAAAAGTAACTACATGAGTGAATGTGAAAGACTCTATATTTTTAATATAAAATATACCTTTAAAAAGGTTTTCTATGAAGCTGGATTTGGGCATATTATCTTATTACACAGTGTGGCAGAATATAAGTCACATCTTGTAGGAGAGAAACCAGAAACAACTATGTAGTTTTCATATGGTCTTATTCACCCTTTATACGATGTAATGGGAATGAAATGCAAGCAACATGGTAGATTCTCAGTCACCTGGAATATTTAAATCAAGACATATACATACAAACAACACATACTCTGGTTCAACCACAAACTGGTGGGCAAGATTCAGGATTCACTAGGTAAAAGTATTTAGTCAGTGTTACCTGCAGCTGATGAGACTAGATGGTCATAATGGCACCTTCAGAGCATGAAGTCTAAGACAATACAATTCTACAGAGTTTGTAAACCAATCTAGAGATGTTTATCTCTCTAGGTTCTTATCCCGCCCCCATTCCAGTAATAACTTAGGACCTCCAAAATATTTAAAAAATACAAATACATTATCTCACACATTCTTCCTTCGTAACCTGTAGGAGAATTAACTTGATTAGTTTATAATTTGTGAATGTGTATGTGTCTGAAGAAGTTATTGAAGGAAGATAATAACTTATAACCTAATTTGCCATCAGTACAGCAAGAACAACATTACTCCCACAAGAATAAAATCTAGGAGGTTATCGAGTCTACCCTCTGCCAATGTGGTATTGTTCCCTAAAACTTAAGGAGCTTGGTCTAGCCTAGTTTTAAAATATCCAAGCCATAGGGTTTCCACCATATCCCTTGGTCTAATAGACCTCACTGTGAGGAAGTTGGTCATAATATTTAGTCTACAGTTTCCATATTCATATTTTTTTGCCACATTAATTTTGCTCTGTTGGAATAATTCTTATCTTACATGGTGTTTATTTTCTTTAAATATATTGAAGCTGTTATTTCTACTACCCATGATAAGCATTTAGTCAAACATGTATCAGTTAAAACATGAATGTAACAAGTGGTGCTATGGCCCCTACCTGAGTATAATGGCCAATCACTGCACCTGGTTTGGTTAGCCCAATGCCATACATGAAATTTTCCACCTCATTGTACCAGGATTGAATTGCATCTGACCAGGAATTGGGTGCAGTTGACATGTAGAGATTTTCGCCACAGCCCACTGCTGAAAATGGAAAGGAAAAAAGTCACAAAAGCTGGTCAAAGGGGCTTAGGAAGATACAAGTGCTTCATTATGTGGGTAGAACCAGTAGAAGATTCAGGAATTTCTAGGAGAGTCTGGTGGGAATTTTTTTTTTCATTTCCTGAATACCCATGCACTACAGCCCGGTAGCGTAGCTACGGGGGGAGCAGGGGGAGCGGCTGCTCCCCCATAGCACATTTTCCAAAAGTGGCGCCTTTTTAATTTTTGAAAAGGTGGAGGTGGAGTGACATCCCCCGCTGGCCCCACCAAGAGCCCGCTGCTGGCCTGGGTGAAAGAACCCAGGCCGGCAGCGGGCTGAGAGACCCTGGCTGGCAGGAGCCCGTGGGGGGGATCCCAGAGCGGGGCGGGCTGAGCGGCTCAGCCAGCTGCCGCTCTAGGATTCCCCCTGCGGGCTCCTGCCAGCAGGGGTCCTGCTGCTGGCCTGGGTTCTTTCACCCAGGTCGGGTTGGGTGGTGCCTTTTTTTATGTGTTCGCTCCCCCTGGTGTTAGAACCTGGCTACAGCCTTGCCCTTTGTCACTCTCCAGGTCATGAGTAAATGGTGTTGAGTAAATCCCAATGGTTCAAAGGTTAACTTTGATTCTCATAAGTATTCAAAGATTCAGATGTTTATCTGAGCCTTCATGGTACCGATACATTAGCAGTGCCTAGATCTACCAAAAAGCCAAGGTATCCCAAAAACTGAGAGATCCACCCACTCTGGACAGATGTTGCCGCCAACAAAAACTCCTTAACATCGCTCACTCATTCCCTGTCCACAGCATCCTGAATAGTCTCATACTGGCCCAGCCTTCTGGTTTCCGCCATAAACTATGTCTATATTTCAAGGAGCTACTGTTAAGGATCTATGAGCCAAATGGAAACTTTGTAAAGACACCATAATAGAGGCTCAACTTAAATGTATACCCCAAATTAAAAACCATAGTAAGCGAACCAAAAAAGTGACACCATGGCTAAAGTATCAGAGGGGTAGCCATGTTAGTCTGGATCTGTAGAAGCGACAAAGGGTCCTGTGGCACCTTATAGACTAACAGACGTATTGGAGCATAAGCTTTCGTGGGTGAATACCCACTTCTTCAGATGCAGCATGGCTGCACCATGGCTAAACAACACAGTAAAAGAAGCAGAGAGAGACAAAAAGGAATCCTTTAAAAAGTGGAAGTTAAATCCTAGTGAGGAAAATAGAAAGGAGCATAAACTCTGGCAAGTGAAGCGTAAAAATATAATTAGGAAGGCCAAAAAAGAATTTGAAGAACAACTAGCCAAAGACTCAAAAAATTTATAGCAAAATGTTTTCCCTGCTAAACAACTGGTGGAGCCACTGAATGATCGAGGTGCTTGTGACGGGAAAGACTGGCCCCGCACTGGCCATGAGAGGGTTAACCCTTCTCTGCTGGCAGAGGAAGCCACGCCCCTGAGGCCCTGCTGGGCATGCTCCAGCAGAGGGCCAGGTATAAAAGCCTGCAGAGCTGCTCAGTCAGGGCTGGCTGCTGAGGAGGAAGGATGCCCAGCAGAGGCTCCAGCCCAGGAGCTAGGGCCGCCCTTACCAGGGAGAGCTAAAGAGCCCAAGACCGGGACTGGAGGCCAGCCGCTACTGGAACCCCAGGAAGTTCAGGGAACTGAGGAGCCTGGGGGCTCAGAAAGCACATGGACTACTGCATCAAAAGAGCCGGTAGGAAGTTACCCAGGGGGGGTGCGGGAGTGGTACCTCCCACCCCAGTGAGGGCAGCATGTTTCAGTGGGATTCCCCGCTGACCCTGGCGGGCTGTGTTACCCGCTGTTAAGGCCCTGGGTTGGGCCCCAGGTCCCCTACCGAGGACTGCCGCCCTTGGGGGGGACGGGCCCCAAGCTCAGAACTCAAGACTGCCTTACCTGACTGGGAAGGCACACTGAAGTAACTCAGGCCCCTAGGCTGTGCTATCCCTTCAGGGGAAGAGACTAAGGGGGACTCGGGCCATTGAGTCCCGCTGGACGGGCTGCCAGGAGTGGCATAAAAATCGGACCGGGAACTAGACAGGCAGGGTACCTCCTAGCCCCCCTGTGACTCAGAGGGGCAACGGAGTACGAACCCTGCCACAGTGCTAAAGGAGCCCTCAAGGACGATAAGGCCACTGCAGAGAAACTAAATGAATTCTTTGCATCGGGCTTCATGGCTGAGGATGTGAGGGAGGTTCCCAAACCTGAGCCATTCTTTTTAGGTGACAAATCTGAGGATGTTGTGAAGGCCAAGACTATAACAGGGTTCAAAAAAAGAACTAAATAAATTAATGGATGACAGGTCCATCAATGGCTATTACCCAGCATGGGCAGGGATGGTGTCCCTAGCCTCTGTTTGCCAGAAGCTGGGAATGGGTGGCAGGGAATGGATCACTGGATGATTACCTGTTCTGTTCATTCCCTCTGAGGCACCTGGCATTGGCCACTGTCGCAAGACAGGATACTGTGCTAGATGGACCTTTGGTCTGAACCAGTATGGATGTGCTTATGTTCTTAATCCGCCCTGGTGTTTGTTATGAAAATATTGAGAAAATAGGTTTTCTTGCAATGATTCTTAAATTAGGAGTAACTCCATGGAAGTCAATGGAATTACACCAGTGTAAAACTAGTGCAATATTGATCAGAATCAAAGCTTAAATTTGGATCTGGATTCAAAATTTCTCATGTCTCAGGAGTGTTCATGTCCATTGTTTTGGGTCCAGTCTTGAATAAGCTCAAAGTAACAACAGCATTGTTCATCATCCTGTGACCTCAATTAAAAGTATTTTACCTTCATACAAAATACTCTTCATATTATTAGAGCTGTTTAGGGATAAGGAGTCAGAGGAGGCGGATTGGAAGGAGATAAATCTAAACAAAAATATTTGAACATTTTCCCCCAAAATTAAAAATAGTGAAATTTCTTGGAAAATTTTCATTATTTCTTTAATGTTGAAATTTAGTCTATATTCAAGAAATATTGCTTAACTCTAAATATCACACAGCAGACTAGATGAATCCATACACTCCACTGTTATAAATGTTATTCATTCAGCAAAATATTAATACCACTTAAATATGAACGGGGTTATATTATCTGAAAATTGTTCGTATAATTGGATGAATTATGCATTATTCATTTAAAACTGACACTTTACTTACTAGTTATCCTTCTGTTTTCAGGACTGTGGGATAAAGTACATTCATTTGCCCAACTTTTGGCATTTTCTGCCGCTGCAGGACTCCATTCCTTAATGAAATGAGAAAGATTAGGTGTTCAGATTGTGACAGAGTAGAGAGCGAGATGGATCTGACCTGGGAGGCTGGCTGCATTGGGAAAGGCTGCATCGGGAATGTGAGACTTTACCTGAGGCTGTAACATGAGCCAGGACGGGGGTTGGGAGGTGACACCTTTGGCTGGGAGAAAGGACAGGCTAGAGGAGGGGCCCCGGGGGAAGGGAAGAGCCTGCTGGAGGTTTGGCTTTTTGTTTTCAGTTTGGAGCTGGCTTGGGAAGAGGAGGGGAGGGGGGCAGACAGGGTCTGGCCTCCCTGCCCCGTTTGGAGCTGTGGGGTGAAATGCAGGGAGCCCCAGGCTGGGGTCTAAGCTCCCTGCCCCCCGGAAGGACCCGACTGAGGGGTCCTGGATGTACTGACAAGCTCTGGTTGGACTGTGTTCCTGGCATCTCTAATAAACCTTCTGTTCTACTGGCTGGCTGAGACTCCCAGTGAATCCGGGGAAGAGGGGTGCAGGGCCGGACTCCCCTATACTCCGTGACACAGATGTGTATCTCTTAGTAATGCAGAATGTAGAAGAGAACATACACGTGGATATTGCATTTTCAGAGTGTTTAAAATCTTGACCACTCCTCTTTCATTTGGGTAGTAAAAGGAGAAGGAGCTCAGTAGCTGAAACACCTTAGGAGAAGGCTAGAGAGAACATACCACAAGACAACCTGGGAGACTAGAGCTAGTGGGTTTTCCATTCACTTGAAAAGGAGACGTTGTGCATGAGCAGCAAGATTTGTCACCGCCCAAAGTGTTTCCTTCCCTTGATAACTCCTATGTTCTCTAACATCTTATTGGGGAAAGGATTCAAATGTCATTTTTTCTGCCAGCTGAAATGCTATGCCCTGGCAAATTCTCTAGTAACATTAGTATACTTTACAGATTAGTTTGCAAAATGCATCTTACCATCTTCAGCATGTTGCGAGAAGTTGGCATCACCCCTCTCCTTAGGGCATTGTGCTGGTCAACAATCTCCTTTCGTTGATCTTCCTTGTCAGTTGACAGAGCAGCAAAACCTGAGGTCTAAATTAAAAAATTGTACAATAGGTTTTTTGTATATAGGTTGTGTGAGTCTAAAGTATTTTATATGTGAAGCTAGGAATCTGTTCCAAGTAATGTCTTTATAAACATCATTAGTTCATGAAATATTTTAAAATTAATTTAATCAGAATGAATCAATAATTAATGGGTCAGATTCTGATATCTGTATTCTATGTTCCCTAGCACCCTACTTCATATGTGCTTCTGATTAGCACAATTTAGAAATGAGAAACTAATATTATCTAATCTTAGGATATTTTAAGATTGACAGAGTCTTCTAAACACTGGATATTTGGCCAAATTCAGTGCTGGTAAAGACAGGAACAACTACATTGAATTATTTATTTATTTACATTGTGGTTGCTCCTAGGACGCCCAGTCACGGATAAGGATCCCACTGTGCTAAGAACTGCACGGACACATAGCAAAGAGATTGTTTTATGGAGCTATGTGACTATTAAGCATCTGTTTGGAAATTTTTGCTGAAGCTTTTGACATTTTGAAATTCTTACTTCTGTCACATCTGTGAAAATGCCATGAAAAGTTTGAGTTCTTTAGTGTGCTATAGTATTTCTTCATGATCGTGAATGTCATACCTAAGGTTACAAAACAGTGTTCATTCTAAACCTCAGTTTTCCCAATTATGAACATCTAAGCTCACTCGGTATTACTGCATATATGTGTCATTTTACCTTTCATTCAGCCTCACTCAGCCAAAGGGTCTTAGTTCTGTTACAGCCCCTAGCAAGAGAGCCTAGCTCTTCAGCTCATATTTTGGGGGGAGGGATAGCTCAGTGGTTTGAGCATTGGCCTGCTAAACCCAGGGTTGTGAGTTCAATCCTTGAGGGGGCCATTTGGGGATCTAGGGCAAAAATTGGGGCTTGGTCCTGCTTTGAGCAGGGGGTTGGACTAGATGACCTCCTAAGGTCCCTTCCAACCCTGATATTCTATGAATCCTAGGACTGCTTCTTAATGTGCCTGACTACAGTAATTCTATAGCCATTGAGAGGGCTACTTATATGAGTAAAGTTAATCATGAAAGTATTTGCAGAATCTGGTCTTTAGTTTGCCTTGAACACTTGTGCCGTTTTAAGGACTTAAATCATGTTAAATGCTTGTGTTGCGTTAGGGACTCAGCTGGGTTTAAAATTTCACCCCCACCCCAAAAATAGTCAAAATCAACATGAAGTGCTTTGAAATGACTGCAGTAGAATGTTTCAAATGACTTGAACCAAATGCATTTTTCTTTTTCAGTTTGCAAAAATATTTGAAATTTTTACTTTTTGACCTGTTTCAGGACAAGAAGCATTTCAGAAAAATCAAAATGTTCATGGGATTGGAAAAATGTTTCCCACCCAACTCTCGTCCTACCTGTCCGGTGGATGGCTGCAGCACAGCAGCCAGGCCCAGGAATGCAGCCAGCAGAATCATTTCTGAAAAGGGAAGAACAACCTGCTTAGTTCTCTTTCCTGTCTGTAGCTTATGTTTATTTAACTACAGTACAGAAGAAGTGTGCTGCAATATGCTGTACATGTCTGGGGTTTTTCTCAATCAGCAAGGTAGAGGTTGTGTCACCCAGTCTTTATACTAGACAGAAAACTCCTCCTTTCTTTCTCTGTGTTACTTCTATCAGCACTGTGAGCCAACCAGCTTTCCACGTTTTCCTCACAGTACATGCTCCTCCACTAGAGGGTTTTCCTTTAGACTGTGGTCAAACACAGTGGCCTAAGTTAAGCGTAGAGGGAGGTACTAATTTCCCTGATGGAGAAAGGGGAGACGTTACCACTGCTGCCACCCTGTCTTGGGGCTTTCCTTGTGTGGGGACAGTTTTAGTGTCTAGCCAGAGCTCCATAGGAATATTCCCTATTCCCTGGGGGGGAGGGATAGCTCAGTTGTTTGAGCATTGGTCTGCTAAACCCAGGGTTGTGAGTTCAATCCTTGAGGAGGCCATTTAGGGATCTGGGGCAAAAATCTGTCAGGGGACAGTACTTGGTCCTGCTAGTGAAGGCAGGGGACTGGACTCGATGACCTTTCAAGGTCCTTCCAGTTCTAAGAGATTGTCATATCTCCATTTATTAATTGAATAAGACTGTAGAGGGGCTGCACTGAATTAGCATGCGCACTACCCACCTTTGCAATACTCCCTTCCTAGTCACTCACTGGATTGCACTTGCCCATACTGTCCATCCCATTGTGGAGGGGATACTGAAGATGGGGTACCATAGAGGTCTCCCCAGCAGTCTTTCTACTCCTGGGACCATGCACCTGGGGTTACAACAGAACAAGCCAGTGCAAACCCAGTTTGAATTCAGCCCCTTAGGTTCAGTTCACACCAGTGCCCCTACTTTAAAATTGAAAGCAGGGAGATGGCCATCTGCATGGAAGAAAAGTCAGATTTAGGGCTAGATGGTGACTTTAGATACACCCCTGAGCAATAAGTAGTGCATGAGCTCCCAGAAGTATCCTTAGGAGACATCCTTCTCCAACTCAGTTCCTTCCTTGCTGTCTCCTTGCTCCTCAGGATGGTAATTTATTGCTGGTCTATAGCACCAATGTAAACTTCTACTCCCAGCTCCCACAGCTTTCTTCATGACTCTGGCCAGTGACTAAGGTCAGGAGCTAAGTCTCTGTTCATTCCCCTTCCATCTGCTCTGGGGAGGGAGTAAGTGGGTAAGTAACTCCACCTACACCTACCCAACCTCTGAGTAGCTCGCGTGAGAATGCTGAGGGGGGATTCCTTCTCCCCAGGGCAAATGCATAGTCCTAGTCACAATCTAGCTGAATAGCTGAGAAGAATAAACACTCATATGTCTGCTGTATTCATGTTTAATGAGTAGGTGGTTAATGATCAGCACTGGAATAGTAATGAGCTGATGGGAAGCAGGGCTGTCTTAGAGGTCCACCCGATAGCCCAATCCAGTGCAGAATGCAGCTGCCCATTTCTTGCACTGGACAGGACTCTTGGCTTGTGAGAGGTGTGCTTGGATCCTTACACTACATTTCTGTTTCATTCTGGGTGCAATTCAAAAAGTGCTCAGGAGTATTTTCAAATCCCTGTAAGGCTCAGGACCCATTTATCTCTGGGTATCTTTGTTCCCTGTCATTGTCGTTAGGATCAGCTTGGAGGCTTTGGCTCAAAGCACCTGGGGTTTAACTGGCTTGGGCTAGTGGCTGGGCTGGAATTCACTTTAATTGGCCCATTGCCCAAGCCCCAGTCTTAGTAAGTTAAGGGCATGATGCCAGGCAGATTTGTTATTAGCTTAATTTTGTGCTTGGTTTAGCAGGAGGTGGTTGGTTTCAGTTTAATGTATTCTTGGTAAAATGATGATAGGGTTACCTGACATTTCCATGTGCCGCAGAAGTGGGTCTGTAGAGCTACTTGCAAAGACAGCACGTTGACAGGAAGCGTGGGGGAAAGCGGGTTGTATTTTCCTCCTGGTATAGCCAGCTCCATTGCTCACCACATTGCTTGTATGACACAGTTAGCAATGGGTCCTATGCTCAGGTGGTGCAAATGGGTGTACCTCTGTCAGCTTCATCTATTTGTATAAGCTAGGGAACTGGTCCATTTTGTCTTACACAATCTTAATGTCTGCCTGCACTCCTCTTGGGCTAGGTAAGGTATTGGCTATCTGGAGACATATCTGGTGAGAGGTATTGGCAATCTAGTAGTACAATGGTCTTGTGACATTGTCCTCTAGCAGCTAACCCACATAGAGGATAAGGGACCTCCTACTGCTACCATTAAAAGAGTTTCTGCTTTAGCTGAACTGCTCTACTCCTGTGTTTTGTGCAACCAAGGTTCTAATCTCAGCTCCCCAGATACTGATAAGTACATGCAAAGTATCTCCTAATTGTATCTGTCTGTGGCACATGGATTCATTACGCATTGCCAGTTCTTCAGATGGCAATGCAACTATGCTCATTTTCACTAGCTAAGGATCTGCCCCTAATCTCTAAAATATATGAACACTAAACAGATTAATGCTGATCTATATGGTTAATAAACATAAGAACATAAGAATGGCTGTACTGGGTCAGACCAAAGGTCCATCCAGCCCAGTATCCTGTCCACCAACAGTGGCCAATGCCAGGTGCCCCGCAGTGAGTGGACCGAACAGGTAATGATCAAGTGATCTCTCTCCTGCCATCCATCACCCCCCTCTGACAAACAGAGGTTAGGGACACCATTCCTTACCCATCATGGTTATTTTTATTTCCTGCTAATACATGTTTATGGTGCTGTGTTTGACTCTAAAGTATTGTTACCACACATTAGTTATCTTATAACTTTACCTTACTATTTCCAAATGTATTATGCATGACTGCACCAGTATTTAAGATTAAAGAAATATTCTTAATAAAATGATTTTTTCTTGCATTTCATTATGAACTAGACAATGGGAGGATTTTTTGATAATTTTTGGGTAAAGTATTTCAAGCAAAAATGCATCAGTTTTCCAATGGAACTAGGCCAGTCTTAGGGCAAACTATGCTCATATCCAAGTGAAAAATCATTTTTCACATACAAGTGACTTTTGCATCAAAAACTTGAGAAAATATACACTGTGGCATGTGGTGAAAATAACCATGTCATTGAAATTGGGAATATAGTTAAATTTGCACATAGGACTGAGAAATCTCCCCCCAAGGAAATGGCAAACATGTTCATTCTAAAAATGTTTAAGAAAAACAAAATATAAATGAGTTTTGTACATGATTCTTACAAAGTTACAAAAATGCCTGTTGGATCTATTAAGAGTCAATGGGTCTCCTTTTTATTAGTCCCTGAGACGCTTTAGACAATCCCATCCTTTTCAACCAAATGCTTATGCTTCAGAAGATGTAGACCTGGTTGCTCCAAGAGTTAAACCGTTGGGCCTGATCCTGCAATCAGCTCTGTGCACTGTACATGCGCAAAGTCCCATTGACTTCATTCGGGTGCCATTGCAGGATCAATGCCTGAAAACCTTTAGCCTATATTATTTCAGCATTACAGGCAGAGAGCCTCTTGTATGTGCTTCCGCTCCCCTCCCAAGGGCTGAGTCTTGAAAAGACTCAATCTGTCCTAAATTATTCATACAAACTGGGCTACCCCCCCCATTCATTATTGATTATCTCTTGAAATTGCTTTCTAAGTATATAAACTATTATTGTTCTTTATGTAGCTTTCTATGTCTGCAAGCCAGTTTATGTATATGTACAGCGACAGGATCCCTGTTCTGAAGATAATATCGAAGCCAACAATGCACACAAAGAAGAACTGGAATTTAAATATATATATTATTGATCAGAGGGGTAGCCGTGTTAGTCTGGATTTGTAGAAGCGACAAAGGGTCTTGTGGCACCTTATAGACTAACAGAGGTATTGGAGCATAAGCTTTCGTGGGTGAATACCCACTTCTTCGGATGCAAGCAGTGGAAAAACAACATCTTCATCAAGCAGGAGCTTCCTACTCCAGATATTCATCTTTCTGTCACACCCCAGCAGGGCCAGTTATATCAGCTCTTGAGTTCACTAGATTTAGATATGCTCAATTCTACTACTCAGGCAGCAGTAATGGACTCTCTTAACAATGTTTCCATGTCATCAGCTATGGCAGGCCTTAACACTCTCTCCTCAGCTATTCCACAGACTGCAATGAAACAATTCCAGGGTATCCCCCAATGCACATACACAATGCCAAATCAGTTTCTTCAACCACAGGCCACTTATTTCCCTCCTTCACCCCAAGTTCAGAGCCCAGAAGTCCCGATAGACAAGCAGAAATGCTTCAAAATTTAACCCCTCCTCCATCCTATGACTATAGCTTACAAGCTGGCAATCCAAAATCCAAATTTACCAGTGGCCATGCCAATAAATTCACAGAACATAGAGACAGTCAGATACAACAGAAGGAGTAATCCGGACCTGGAGAAGAGGCGTATCCACTACTGTGATTATCCTGGCTGCACAAAAGTTTATACAAAGTCTTCCCACTTAAAAGCTCACCTGAGAACTCATACTGGGGAGAAGCCATACAAATGCACATGGGATGGCTGCGACTGGAGATTTGCTCGCTCTGATGCTTCCACTGCTTGCATCCGAAGAAGTGGGTATTCACCCACGGAAGCTTATGCTCCAATACCTCTGTTAGTCTATAAGGTGCCACAAGACCCTTTGTCGCATATATTATTGAACATCTCTGCTTAACTGCTGCTTTATAGTCTATTCACCCATTGTGTAAAGGCCACTTTTTATTTTTTTCTTGATTCTTTCCATATGTTCTCTTCTTAGTTTTGCTAACCCTTTGACTATTTTTGACTCTGCCTCATTTCATTGAAAGAAAATCAAGGCATTATATTGCTCTGAGTGCCCTAATGTTTCAAACAGCCTTCTTTGTAGTAAGTTATATTTTAAAACCTGAGAATAAATTCACTGTATGTTAAATAAAGGAATGTAAATCTTACCTTTCCTTTCCAGGAAGACAGGAAATGTCTTCTGAACCTTTCAAGAGTTGATGGAAGTGAATGGATTTCTCCACTGGAGCATAGGATATATAGCTCACCTGTTTCCTTCTGTGGTAAGGTGAGTCAACATCACAGAGGATATTATAAAACCCTAATGGGAACTGGATAGAACATTGGGTTTCCCATACATTATTGCAAGAAGATGTTTGTATTTGATTTTTACTTCCTCCTATTGCGTACTTAAAGTGCCTGGAAATCTTTGCTTTATAGTTAAGCCGACCTGAATTTCTTGTACATTGTGAAATTTACTTATAATTAGCAATAAAAGTGAACGGTATAAACTCACGTCACAAAGGCTCTTAACTAGATGTGTCAACTCTCTGTAATCTCTAAGGTTTAGTGGAGCTGATAGTTATCTACATCCGTACCAATTAATTTAGCTAGTCAATGGAGTAACTGGGCATAATTGAGCTGGTTTAACTGAGAAAGAGAATGGGCCATTGTCTTGGTATTGGAAAGATAATGGGGCAGATTCCTTTTTACACCAGGAAGTATAAAATTCAGAGCCGAGTAAAAGGTCCTTAGTGTAAATTAGAATCTGTCCCACTATAGAGCAGGGTGGGTGTGAATATTTATAAGATTTGAAGAATGTTCCATTTCTCACTGGGATAAAACTGAGACGGGTCAAAAATTTTCATGAAAAACCAGAGGGAGAGAGGGAAATTGACTCACCCTTGAACAGTCAAAAGCTCACTTGTTCAGAACAAGTAACGGGGATGTGGGAGATCTAGGTTCAAGTCCCTGGCCTAAAGCAGGCATAGCGTTGACTTGAACTTGGGTCTTCTATATCCCAGATGATTATTCTAACCAAGTGGGCTATTTTGTGGTGGGTTGCTCTCAAAATTGCCAATAGGAGCAGTTCCACTTTTTATAAATAATTAAATATTATGGGGCTCAGAGAGAGACTGACTCCATAGGCTGGTGGTATGGACATTAGAGTGCCTAGTTTGAATCAGCCAAAGCAGGGACTTGAATGTGGGCCTCCCACATGCCAAGTGAGTGCTTTAATCACCAGGCTATACATGCTGCTGAAAACTCCCTGGCAAAAGTTTTGTCAGAACAGATCATTTTCCATGAAAAGCTTTGATTATAACAAGTTGTCATTTTCCTCTGCAGCATGGGGCACAGGTCACTTGCTGGAGGATTCTCTGCATCTTGAAGTCTTTAAACCATGATTTGAAGACTTCAATAGCTGAAACATAGGTGAGAGGATTATTCCAGGAGTGGGTGGGTGAGATTCTGTGGCCTGCATTGTGCAGGAGGTCAGACTAGATGATCATAATGGTCCCTTCTGACCTTAAAGTCTATGAGTCTATAATATTTTGTTTAAAAATTCCCGACCAGTATGGGATAAAAAAAAATATTTTGAATCTTTAAAAAAGGGATATGCCTTTGAAATAGAAAAAAGATATAGACTGCCAAAGAAACAATAATCAGTGTTTTATTTGTGATGCAGGTGACTGATCTCCAAACAGTTTAAAATGGCATTGTTTGCATGTATTGTATAACAATGCAATACCCAGGGGAAAGGAAAGGCTCACAGTTGTCAACTACTGGGAAATTGAACTACAAGACAGCAAGAAGCATTCTAGAGCTGACAGTCTTTCACAAGTGCAGTAGGTTTGATGTCCAATTGCTACTAGCCAAAGTACTTTCCCTTGCACCTCATGTAGCGAATTAGACCCGAGTGTGAAATACTACCAGATCAAAATTAGTAATGGTTTAGCCTCACTTTGCACAGGTGCTGACTGGTGAACACATTCATACCCATGTCAGTGGTCAGTTGTTCTCTTTCATAGCTTATGTCTGCTGATACAATCTACAGCCTTCCATTATTTCCTAGGGAGCCAGGACACTAGTGCTATTGGGTAGAGCGGTAAGATGGTATGACTAGTTTAGCTGCTGTATTACTTATACTTGCATAGAAGCACAAGGGAAACTTGTTGTGCTTGGTAACAGATATGCTGTTTTTACTAGTTGAGCTGGGAAACTTCTATTTTTTATAGGAGCAAGACTCCCATGATGCTTAGTTAAGATGAAGGAAACTTTAGAAAGTAGAATTTTACCAAGCACTAATCTTTACCATGTTCTGAAAACTGTTCTGGTAGCTATTTTAGCAAGGTACTAACTGCAAGATATGAAACAAATAAATATGTCTTTAAAAACAAATAATGACTACCCAACAGATGTCGAGCCAGTTGGAAATTTGCAATGGAACAAGGCACCTTGGGAACAGCCTAAGACAGGCCTGCACAACATGCGGCCCGGGGGCCGCATCCAGCCCGCGCGGGCTCACTGTGCAGCCCGCCGGGGGGTGAGTAGGTGGGCTCACTGTGCAGCCCAAAAGCTGGGACTGTGTCTGTTGGTCCTTTTTGCTGCTTGTCTCTGGGCTGGGGGTTGTCCCAATGCTGCAAAGAGGGTGTTCCCAAAGGAAGGTGCTTGCTTCTAACCCCCGAGGCTGTCAGTATGTCTGCTCTTCTCTGGTCAGCCCACCTGACAAGTTTGATTGTCCTTGGTCTGGTTCCCATCCCCTCTCCAAGGGTTGCAGCTGTCTGGAGGTGCCTGCCTTCCTCGCCTTCTTCATTCACACCTCATTCATTCAACAGGGCAATTGAATACAAAGTGGGGGGAAGATCTTATTCTACTTCTAGCAAAAAGACATTTTTCTTTTACCTTAATTATACTACCTTAGGGGCCCGCTATAACATATTACCAAGGTTCAATACAAAGTCATATAAAAGTTATACAAAAATGCGTAATGCAGAGATTTATCTACAGCTGCATTGATTGACTGTTGTGTGCAGTAATATAGTGACCCCTGGGGGGTGGGTAAAGAGGGGTGTGATGGTGGGGCTGAGCAGAGAGGGGGCGGGTCCTATTTTACTGCTGTGATCTGTTCACTCGATACGCGCTGTTTCTTCCCCCCTCTACAGGTTTCCACATCCCAGCGCTGGGGAAGGAGGGGTTGTTTCCGTGAGGTGGGGGGCACTGGGGGTGGGGGGGAAGTGTTTCCACAGGGCCGGCAGGTTTTGGCCCTCAGCTGTTTTCTTTGGAGTAACATGGCCCTTGCTGCTTTACGAGTTGTGCAGGCCTGGCCTAAGATAAGAAGTGTGTATGAGAAAGAGGCAATAAATAAGGACCAGAATGACACACTAAAAGGCTAACAAGGGTATAATTGACCCTAAATCATAGAGGAAGTAAGACCACCCGCAGTCTGGCTGCAGGGTGTCAGAACGACAGGGGAAAATCTTCAACAGCTGTTGGTAACCGTATGCCTCTGTGTATGTGCTTCTCTACGAACTGTTAATCAATAAACCCAGTTAAAGTGGATTTATCCGAGTTTTGTTATTACTGAATTAAGTCAGGACATGAGAGACCTTCTGACTAAACATATAATCACAGTTTAATTTCTCAATTATTGGTTATCCATTAATTCATTATTATTGACAAGTTATTGATTATCAATGATTAACTATCAAAAGGTATATGGGAAATCAAGTATAACCAACACAAGCTAGTTCAGGGGTGGGCAAACTACAGTCCAGGGGCTGGATTTGGCCCATGAGCCATTTTAAGCCGGCCCGCGAGCCGCACCACGCGGCTTGGCCCCACTCTGGATGGGGTGCCGAGTCGGGGGCCGCACCAGCGGCTTGGCCCCGCTCCGGTGCTCCAGCAGGGGCACAGGATCAGGGACTGCAAAACGCGGCTCCCAGAAGCCGCAGCATAGGCCCCTTCCAGCTCCTACGAGCTCCAATGGGAGCTGCAGGGGCAGTGCCTGCGGATGGGGCAGCATGCAGAACCACCTGTCCATGCCTCTGCATAGGAGCTGGAGAAGGGACATGCCACTGCTTCCACGAGCCACTTGAGGTAAGCACCGCTCAGAGCCTGTACACCCTGAGCATCTTCCCATGCCCCAATCCCCTGTCCCAGCCCTGATCCCCCTCCCACTCTCCAAACCCCTTGATCCCAGCTCAGAGCACCCTCCTTCACCCCAAACCTCTCATCCCCAGCCCCACCCCAGAGCCCACACCCCCAGCTGGATCCTGCACCCCTGATCCCCCTCCCACCCTCCAAAACCCTTGGTCCCAGCCCATAGCACCCTCCTAAACTCCTCATCCCCAGCCCCATCCCAGAGCCCGCACCCCCTCCCACACCCCAAGCCCAATTTTGTGAGCATTCATGGCCTGCCATACAATTTCTATTCCCCGATGTGTGCCTCGGGCCAAAAAGTTTGCCCACCCCTGAGCTAGTTCCTTGTTATGAACAATAAGGGCTGACTTCAGGTTTTCAGAGATTCTTGGATTTTTAAAACCAGAAGTGACCATTGTGATCATCTAGCCTGACCTCCTGAGTAACACAGAACATAGGACATTCTTGAGTCAAAGCACGCAGTTCTTATTGAGCAAGACCATATTTTTAGAGCCAAACAGTAAAGTAACAGGGTTTAAGGCCAGAAGAGCCCACCACATCATGCAGTCTGACCCTCCGTATATCACACACTACCAGCACCAACCAGCATCCCACACTAAACCCAACAATCAAAATGAGACTCAACTATTACAGCTCTCTAGAGGCTAAATTAATTATTATTTATTATTATTAATTATTATTAAATTATTGTGTGCCATAGGCAGAGAATAGGAGGGACCGAGTTGCACTGATGCCATAACGTCCCTGTAATGGCAGGGAGATGATTAAAGGAGATATACTCAGATGACCCCGGCAAGTCACCCAGGCCTCATGCTGCAGAGGAAGGCAGAAAAACTCCAAGGCACCTGCCCAACTGGGGTGGGAGGGCGATTCCTGCTCAAACCCACATAAGATTATCAGTTAGATACTGAACCTGTGAGCAAGAATGAGCCAGCCAAGCACCTGAGAGAGAGAATGCTCAGTGCCATCTCAAAGCACCGGCCCACCCCATCCATGATGCTTCAGACGAAGGAGACAAAACAAAACCTCCCTGTAACAGCGCAGGACTCACCCCAGCGGCACCTCCTGCTGGTCTCTCAGGGAATTAGCATTCCAGCCTCCAAAGCACCCTCTGCAGGCCGGTGTCCCACTTGCCACTGGGCCCTGAGTACCTCCCAGACCCCGGTGCCCCGTTCCACCGGATGCTGCCCCTGGCAGTATCCCCACAGATATGGGTCTCCCCTCCCTGGGGAACCACCACCCACTATCCCCACCTCACCTCAGTCTTTGGTTACTGCCCAGTCACCATCTAGCCCCCATTTACTGGGGCAGACTACAGTTTATAAGCCACTCATCACAGTCAAGCGGGGTTTGGACCTGCTGCCTCTGCCTACCTGTGGCTGCCCCCTGCAACCTCAGTACCCTTTATGGCCTTACACTAGGCCCACAGCCTGGGGGGTTTCCAGGCCGGAGCTTCCCAGCTCCTCTAGCCTTCCCCCAGCTCTACTCAATCTTAGATACCCAGGTACGCTCCCTAGCAGCCAGGCCCTTCTCCGTCTAAAGGCAGAGAGAGTCTCACCAGCTCCTGGTTTCCCTGGCCTTTATCGGCCAACAGGGTCTGTTTGGGGCGTGGCCCCCAGTGTGGCTGCTCCACCAATCAGCCCAGCTTTTCCCCTTCCCCAGCCCTCTCCCAGGGCTGTTTTAAGCCCTTCAGGGCAAGAGTGGGTGACCACCCTGCTACACTCCCCCACAGAATACATTGGTGAGGGGAGGGGAAGAATCCTTTCCTGACCCCAGGTGAGGCCCTGAAGCAGGAAATTTTGGGAACCCAAAACAAGAACTGGAAGGGACTCCCAGGGTTGCTAATCCATTCCTCCACAAGCAGCCCCATCATGCAAACCCACTCAGAAATATGTCCACCCCCACAACTCCTATTACAGGCTGTTCTTTAGCTACACGCTAATATTTAGAAACTTTAATCTAATTCCCAGCATAAATTTATCTATGGCCAGTTTAGACTCATTTGTTCTTGTGACAACATTGTCCTTTAGCTTAAATAGCTTTGCACCCTCTCTGGTGTGGCCCCCTATGATGTATTTATAGAGAACAATCATTTCCCCGCTGAATCTTTGTTCTGATGGGCTAAACAAGCCAAGCCCTTTTAGTCTCCTCCTAAAATAGAAAAAAACATCCAATTTTGATCTCCCTTGATGCAGTAACCACCACAGTCCTTTGTAAATTATTCCAATAGTTAATTACTGTCACTGTTAAAAATATGCACCTTTAAATAAAGTCTGAATTTGTCCAGCTTAAACTTCCAGTCATCGGATCTTGTTATATATTTGTTTGCTAAATGAAAGAGCCCTTTGACATCAAATTTCTGTTCTCCATGTAGGCACTTAGAGACCATGGTCAAGTCACTCTTTAGCCTTCTCACTGATAAACTAAACAGATTGTGCCCCTGAATTCTTTCCCTATCATACATGTTTTCCAATCCAGTCATCATTTTCATGGCTCTTCTCTGAATCCTCTCCAATTCAGCTCACCTACACTATTATGAAACTGGAGTAAATTCATTGTCCATCATGGTTTTAGGGCTAGGGTTTGATACCAGTATAAATCTGGAATAACACTAATTTCCTCAATTTGAGGAAATTGGTGTTATTCCAGATTTACACCTGCATAGGTGAGATCAAGCCCCATTCAAGAGTCAGAAGTTGTATGCTTTTCCAACTTTCTACTCTTGATTTAATTAAATCAGGAAAAGACATACTAACAAGATGAGGATAATGTCCAGAACTCTGTCTTCGCTCCAAAGACCTTGGTAGTGCCAACTGAAGAAACAATCAATCTGCAAGCATTGGAGGATCTTGAGATACAATATGGCTGTTTCTTTACATGGAGATCCATTATTTGTGAGGGGATTCAGGCTAACTTCCAGAATGGCTTAGCTGACTGCATATTCTTGTTTGATTTCTTCCTTGTGCACCACCAATTTCTTCATTACCAATATACATTTATTTTTACCCTTCTGAATCTCAGCGGATCCTCATGATGTCATATTGATAACATCTTGTCTCAGGTTGTGGGTGGGTGGCTTTTTTGTTTTTGGAGAGGAATCATAGTCGGTTGGTCTTTTATTACAGCATGAAAGAATTTCTAGGTCTTCTTGCATCCTCATGATTTTTAATGTTTCCTTCTGTTGCATCAGATTTACTAGAATTCTTAGTTCTACAGCATTTACTTTCCTGAATCCATTTTCCCCTCCACTGCTCTGTTCTGTGAACACAGTTCTGTACGATGCTGAGATTAAATAACTTGATATCCCTGATATCTGAATTCTGTATTAGGCTCACGTTTTCAATCAGTTCCTTCCTAATGATTTCAAGTCAACTTATAAGAAACAGGTAATTAGTGTTTATAATGGAACCATAACTATAGTGTTGCTAGCATGAACCTAACTCTTGGTCTTCATCTATAAACCTCCATTGGCTCCCCTTTCTCCACTGCAGAAAACACAAGTTGCTTGTCTTCACTTTCAAGACCTTTCATAGCCTAATAATCACCCTCCCTATTCTCTCTCATACACTACTGAGATGATGACTGCCATCTCCAATTGGGCAATGATGTCAGCTTTCATTGCCCACTCATTACATTTTCCAACAAGCATTTTTGTGCTGTCTCCCACACTGTCCCTTTGGAGGAGCTACCTGTAAACATCTGGAAAGCTTCCTCATTGTCCTCCTTAAAATTCTTTTCAGTGATTCCTATAAAAATGTGGCAACAATTGGACTGCTGGTGTGCTGAGACTACATCCCATCATGGTGACCAAAGCTGTCTCTTTGTTTCCTTGCATTCTCCTGTTTGTCTGTCTGCGCCCACCTGTTGCCTCTTGTCTTAGGGTGTAAGCTATTTGGGGTAGGGGCTTTTATTCTGTGTTTGTCCAGCGCCTCCACAGTGGAGTCCTGATTGGGGCTCCCAGGTGCTACAGAAATACAAATAAATAGTAATAATACATTGTGTAATGAACTGAGTGCTCAGGGATAATGGATTCTGTTGAGACTGTCCTATAACTTGAATGCGTGTCAGGCAAACACCGGTATCCCAGAGCCATGTGTGGCAGAGGGTTGAGAGCGATATTTTATACAATAGCTCTGAACATTAAGAACGTAGGGAGGTTTCAGTGGAGCGTCTTCCTCTGATATTTTAGATACACTTGGCCCCATTCTTTCCTAGCATCCCCTCTCCCCACATTGACTTCATTTATTTGGGGAGCGTAATTTTTGTTTCTTTATTACTTTAAACAAAGTAGCTCTCCCTGTCTATGTATCATCTGGATTAAATCTACAAGAGATCATTTGTTTGTTCAAAATATAATTCAGTTTTGTTATGATTCTTCTACAGCACTTCTTAGGCACTAGAGTCAAGAATTCCAAGCAAGACGAATTGTGTTAGCATCTGATTAAACAAGGCATGTATTTAGCAAGTTGATGATTGACTTATTAATACTGTATTTATGAAGCAATAGACATTTCACCACACCATATTTATTTAGAAAGATGATTGCATTATGTGGAGAAGTATGAACAATCATAACAGCTAAGCTAGTTACTTTGAACTAGATAAGTTGCACCGAAAAGTGAAATGTGCTAAAAATTAGGTGACAAACTCTGGCTTATCTAAACAATTTTTCCCCACAGCGTTAGAGCTAGATTGTTCTTATACAGTTTTATAGGAAAGTGGTAATAAGTATTCCCTCATGGCATTACGGCTATGCAGACCTTTGGTTTTGATCTTCAGTGGAGTAGATTAGATACAGAAATAGAATCTCAGGCATTGTGTATCATTCAGGATTATTAATAGAATGTGGAATCTCAGATGTGAATCAAAATCTTTATTAAGAATTTGATCTAGTGTTGACTTCCTCATGAGTCTGTATGTACTTGAAGGCAGCAGAGAGATACTGTAGCAGAGAAAGCAATAAGCAAGAAGAGATTACTTTATTCCTTCATGCAACAGCAGAAAGCGGGCCATTTTTCACTGCCAGTTTTGGTTCCAAAAGTAGACATCTTTTTCAAAGTACCATAGACCCGGTATGAATCCTCAAACCTGCCAGGAGAAGATGATAGGAATTAGGACTGAGGTAAAACATTATGGACTAGCTCTAGCTTTGGCATGCCACTCTAGGTGCAGGGCGGCGCTACCATTAGGCAACCCTAGGTGGTCGCCTAGGGTACCTGGATTTGGGAGGCAGCGTTTCACGTCCCTTGGCGGCCGCTGGGGATCTCGGCGGCATTTTGGCAGCAGCCTCTCCCGCTGGCACCACCTAGGGCAGCAAAAAAGCTGATGCCGCCCCTTCCTGGGTGAGTGGTGGTATGTAGCTATGTTGCCCACAGAGAATGCCAAGGAAGGAACTGTGGCCCCGAGAGAGGGTTTTGGGACAGGCCTTATTTACTAGCCCATCCTTCTAGCTCTAGGGGCTCAATGTTATTTGACCTTGTATGCGTGTGCAGGGAAGGGGGACAGGGTCAAGGAGACATTGCAAAGTTGACCTTCTATGCGATTCTCCCTGATAGTGCTATTGCTGGCACAAAAGGAGGGATGGGGTCGGGGCAGAAGGGAACACACACCACTGCTGATGGAACGTTAGCAGAACTGCTCATGCAGCTTGTGCTCCTTGTGGATTCCAGAAAGAATTTTGGCCAAAATTCGCTGTGAGCTGCCCACTGCAACATGGCTCCCCTGCCTTAACCCTCATGCACAGGCTGTGCCCAACCATAGCCATAGCCATACCCAGTCCTCTCACTTCACAAACCCAACTCATTGTCTCTACGCAGAATATTTTTCCAGGTTTACCATGACACCCACTTTAAGTCCCATGCTCAGGTAATAAAAGATGAGCTTTTCTCCAGGTATCCAATGACAACAGAAGTGCAGAGCAAGGAAAGCTTCACATATCAGCCTCCCTATCTAATGAGTTTCCATGCCAGAACCCAGCCAAGTGTGGTTATAGTCAGAGAAGGGGATATACACAGTACCACAGAATCTTTTTTTTAATAGCTGCTTCTTCTGTGGTAAATATTCAATAGGCTTCATGCCGTTACATCTGTGCTTTGGAGTTCTACTGCTCCAGCTACCTGCCTCTATGGCTGGTGCGACACTGCTTATCTTTACAGTCACATCCCCTGAGTTCACAGCCAAAACACAAAGGTGAGTGCGTCATTTTTTCCCCCTAAAATGGCTAAAGGTAAAATATTTCAAAACACCTTCGTGCCTTAGGCCCAGATCCTCAAAGGCATTCAGGTGCCTAACTCCCACTGAAATGAATGGGAGTTTGTGACCTAAATACTTTTGAGGATCTGGGACATGGACTTTTAAGGCCAACTGATTTTCGGTGGGATGGAGGTGCTAAGTCATATAGGCACTTCTGAAAATTTTACCCAACATGTCTGAACTGTATATACCTAAATATGGGCTCCTAAATCCATATTTAGGCACTGGCTATTTCAGATGTACTGAGCCCCTGCAGCTCCTCTGAATCCATTAGGAATTGTGCATGCTCAGCCCCTCTGAAAATTAAGCAGCTTTTTTGAAGTGCCTAACTTTACTCTCCCCAACCTTGAAATTGTTTTTATTCTCTGTGCTGTTGCAGAGGTTGGGGAGATGCAGACTCCAGCACACTCTCCTCCTCCTCTGTCGCACCTTTTATCCATGTAACAAATTCCAGCATGTGAGCTGTCATTGGTGTTAACATTGGCTGAAGGGGTGTGAGGAAGCAGGAAACCTGCTTGATGTTCAGGTACCAGGCCTCCTGAGACCATTCACAGACCAAGCACTGTCATTCTGTTGGAGACTCTGAGCCAAAATCTCCTCTCAATTCAACGCAGATGATTTAATTGATCTCAATAAGCACTGGGCATAAGAACAGAATTTGGCTTTATATCCAGTCCTGTCCCTTTTTCTGTTACAAAGCCACCTCCTTCCTGCTAGACAGGATGGATTGTAACTGGCCAGAACTAGGAGGATTAGCAATATATCTTTTTTACTTCTTTATTTAAATTCAATTGGTATATATATGTAAGCAGAGTCAGGATGAGCTCCACCCTAACATGTGGTGGTAAGTTGTGACAAAGAACTTTAGGGGCTGATCTCATTTGCATAGGCAGACCCACCCCACTGAGTACGAGCCCATAATAGCCCAAATGGTCACTTTGGGCTGCTGTAGGATCCCCAGTTTTTTTTTATTGGGGCAAAAAATTTTGTTATTGGGGCAGAAAGAATAAACTGTTGTTATACTAATTATGTAAATCAAGGACAGTAAAACTGTACTTGGCCTTTTGTCATGATGAAGAAAAACTCGCTATTAACTAAGCAGCACTCACTATGCAATGGACATGGGTTCCAAAACCCAGTAAATTAAGGCCTGGTCCATACTACGGGGGGGATCGATCTAAGATACACAACTTCAGCTACGTGAATACTGTATCTGAAGTATCTTAGATTGAAGTATCTTAGATCGAATAACAAAGTACTTACCTCGGGTCCACGCAGCACAGGCTCGCTCCCCCGTTGACTCCGCTTACTCCTCGCGCCAAGCTGGAGTTCCGGAGTCCACGGGGAGCGCTTCTGGGATCGATTTATCGTGTCTACATGAGACGCGATAAATCGATCCCAGAACGTCGATCGCTACCCGCCGAATCGGGCGGGTAGTGTGGATGTACCCTAAGAGAGGCTGGGGACAAATCTTTTTGCCTGGTGGCATGGGCCCCTTCTGAGGGCCCTAGATGACAATTGCACCTCCTGCCCTCTCCACTGTGGAATATCAGAGATAATTTTAATTCTTTTAGAAGTCCAGTTACTGCTGAACTAAATTCACTTTGGGCCAAGGGTGCACCTGCACTAAGGCCCCCTTTACTACAAGCTAAAAATCACTAAAGAGCTAACATTACTAAGTGCTGTGTTACGTAGTGGGGGGGCCTGAAGATATATTGCTGAGTGGCTGGTGGAGCGGAGCAGCTGGCAGAGTGAAGCAGTTTGGAGAATGGCTGGAGCGGCTCACGGGATGGCTGGCGGAGCAGAGTGGAGCGGCTTGCGGGACGGCTGGTGGAGCAGAGTGGAGCGGCTTGCGGGACGGCTGGCGGAGCAGAGTGGAGCGGCTTGCGGGACGGCTGGCGGAGCAGAGTGGAGTGGCTTGCTGTGAAGGCTGCAGTAGAACCCCACAGAGAGGGTTTCTCTCTGTGATTAAAAAGCTTTTGCTACACTCAAACTCTGTGCTTGCGAGAGGGGAAGTATTGCCTCTTAAAGGGGCCGGGGGGTGTATATTTGTCCCAGGTTACTGGGTGGGGGCTCGAGCCAGTTTTGCATTGTGTTATTGAAACGAAACCCCTAAATACTGAACCTGGAGAAACAATGCGGCATTATGTTGGAAAAACACCACAAACAGAATTTATAACCAAACCATGAGCGACAAGACCCATCCCAGCAAATTGGGCCGTGTCTTCTCCTTTGGGTTCTTGAGTTCAACAATTCAAAAGTCACCCAAAATCCCAAAAGTCCAACAACCCCAAAGTCCAGCACCCTTTTGGGTCTCTGTCCCTGGTCAGTGCCGCCTCAGAGTTCAAAAGTTCATTTGCAGAGCCCCCGCCCCCCAGTGGAAATGGTCGGGGGGAAGGTAAAAAAGAACCTTACGTGGTCCAAGCCCGACCGCCCTGCCTCTCTGTGGGCTCCACTCTGCTCCACCAGCCATCCCACAAGTCGCTCCAGCCGTCCCGCAAACTGCTTCACTCTGCCAACTGCTCCGCTCCACCAGCCACTCAGCAATATATCTTCAGACCCACCCTCTCTCTCAATTTATTGGGTTTTGGAACCCATGTCCCCTGCCTAGCAAGTGCTGCTTAGTTGATGGCGAGCTTTTCTTCATCATGACAAAAGGCCAAGTACAGTTTTACTGTCCTTGATTTACATAATTACATAATCACTATAATTTACATAATTAGTATAATAACAGTTTATTCTTTCTGCCCCAATAACAGAAATGTTTTCCCCAATACAAAAAAACTGGGGATCCCACAGGAGCCCAAAATGACCATTTGGGCTATTATGGGCTCAGTGGGGTGGGTGTGCCTATGCAAATGAGATCAGCCCCTAAAGTTCTTTGTCACAACTTACCATCAGATGTCAGGGTGGGGCTCATCCTGACTCTGCTTACATATACAGGGCCATACATATAGTATGTAAGACTGAATATACAAAATGCACAAGATGACTAAGATCTGGCCAGTTCTACTGGGTCGCCAGGAGGACAACAGAAAGTGTTGGGGAATGGGTAGGGGTAGACTACAGGCATATTGGAGGCAGGGAATGTGTCCCACCTGCCCTGCCTTCCCCTTGCTCTGAATTCCCCCTTCACACTCATGCTGATCTCCTGCCATTCTATGTCTCATCCTGTTTTGGATTCCTCGCCTGTATCTCAGGATTGGAGAAGTCACACGTCATGGAAGCAGCTTTTTGTACTAAACCTGCTGCCTGTTAATTTCATTGGGTGACTCCTGATTTTTGCATTATGTGAAAAAGTAGAAGCATGTCACTATTCATTTTTGTATTTTATAGACCTCTATCATAGTCCCCCTTATTTGTTTATTTTTTAAGCTGGACAGCCCCAATTTTTGTAGTTTCTCCTCTTATGTAAGCTGTTCCAAACCTTTAAACATCGTTTTTGCCCTTCTCTGAACCTTTTCCAGGTCCAGTGTAGCCTTTTTGAGGTAGTGTGACCAGAACCGGAGCCAGAATCCAAGGTGTAGATGCACCATGAATTTATAATGCCTCTACATAATGGGAGCACCTCAGGCCTCGTTGACAGACATACAGATATTGTGTCTTGCCCAGGTCACACAGGAAGTCTGTGTGGCTGAGGCAAGAATTGAACTCAATGACAGGTGACAATGAATTGAGACGCTTTGTCATGAACAGATTCTCATCACAATTCATAGGTAAAATAACAGGATGATGAAGAGAAAGATGGTTAATAAGTTATATAAGGAAAAGTGTCAGGGAAGATTCATGGCTCTCTGAACTGACAGGGCCTTTGTTTTGCAGGCAGAATGGGTATTTGGCTCAGTGCCCACAAGAGAACTGAATTGCAGAGTGGCCTCATTATGCTCCAATGTTGCTACAAGTAAGTACTTCTGGGAATTAAGTCTTTTGGTTGTTGGAAAATCCAGGTCTGTTTTTTTTTTACTTGTATCCAACTCTACTTTTTCTATGAGACCAAGAGAAGCTTGGTGTTTTCAGCTGAGTTTATTTTAAAATTTAAAGTTTGTTCTTAACTATAAATCAAGGCAAAGGTTGAGTTTTGTGAAGCTACTGAGATCAAAACTGATTAAAGGTTCACACAAACTTTGCACAGCTCCAGAAATGTTGGTGATTAACCCAATTCTTTATGGGCAGGTGTCCACATAAATGAACTCCTTCCATAGCTGTTCACATCAGTTAGGGCTGGTCTACACTACGGGGGGAGGAGGGGAGGGTCGAAGTAAGGTATGCAACTTCAGCTACACGAATAACATAGCTGAAGTTGACGTACCTCGCTCGACTTACCTTGCGGTATGGACCCTGCAAAGTTGAAGGCTGGTGCTCCCCCGTCGACTCCACTTCCTCCTCGCGTCGAGCTGGATTACCGGAGTCGACGGGGAGCGCTTCTGGGATCGATTTATCGCTTCTAGATGAGACGCGATAAATCAATCCCCAGAAGATCGATCGCTACCCGCCGAATCGGGCGGGTAGTGTAGACCAGCCCTTAGCCTCAGTAAAATGGGCCAAGTACTACTTGGCCAGATCATCATCTGTTATAAATTGGCATTGCTCCACTGAAGTCAATAGATCAATGCTGATTTACACCTAAGAGCTTGATCCTGCCAGTTGCTGAGAACTCTGGTCCTGATCCAGTAAAGCACATAATCATGGGTTTTACTTTTAACACTTGAGTAGCCCCATTTACTTCAATAGGAGCTGAGGGACCTCAACCCACCAGATCATACTCTTCATAGTGTATTGATTCCTTCCTCTCTCTTCCAGATGGAAAACATTTTTAAAAGGATGCAAAGGAACTCAGCAGCCACACACCCCAAAAAGACACCTTTCCCTGTGGAGATAACACCGTGGCTTGGGAAACAGGGATGCCCTCACTGTCAGTGACCCAAAAGAGTCTGCTCTAAGAGAGGAAACATTGTCTAGTGGTCAAAGCAGAGGACAGGCAATCAGAAAACCTATGTTCTATTCCTGAGATTGCTGATGATTATGTGATCTCGGGCAAAGTTGTTGTAGTTGTGTCAGTGCCAGGATATTAGAAAGACAAGGAGTGTGGGGTAATATCTTCTATTGGACCAGCTTCTGTTGATGAGACAGACAAGCATTTGACCTGATGAAGAGCGCTTCTTCAGATTGAAAGCTCATCTCTTTCTCCCACAGAAGTTGGTCCAATAGGAGATACTACCTTCCCCACCTTGTCTCTCTGATCTTGGGCAAGTCATTTCACTATTCGGTGCCTCAGCTTCCATTCTGAAAACTGGGGATAACAATATTATTACTCCTTTTCGGCCTGAGTAAATAACCCAAGCTGGGGGCTCTGCAGCTTATTTCCACTAGGAGAAGAAATTGATGATGGAGTCAGGTATTGCCTTTGATGCAATCTTGTTTATTTACACAGAGTATACATTAAGTCCTGCTTCCCTGAACACAGTAGGAATCAGACAGTCAAAGACAATTCCTTTTCTCACACACACAGTTCCTAACCTGCCTTTCCATCCAGCGCTTTGTCCCCCAAAGCGCGCTCTCTCTCTCAGGGCTGGTCTACACTACCCGTTGAATCAGCGAGTAGCAATCAATCTTTTGGGAACTGATTTTTTGGGTCTAATGTAGACACGATAAATCGATCCCCGATTGCTCTGCTTTTCAACTCCGGTAATCCACCCCGGCAAGAGGCTGAAGCAGAGTTGACGGGGGAGCGGGGGCAGTCAACATTGTGGCGTCCTCACGGCGCGGTAAGTCGAGCGAGGTATGTTGACTTCAGCTACGTTATTCACGTAGCTGAAGTTGCATACCTTACATCGACCCCTGCCCCTAATGTAGACCTGGCCTTAGAGTGAGCTCTCACATCACACTACCAGCACTTATTTTACTGTCTTCTGGGCTTTCTAGCCACTTCTGTATCTTTCTGGCCCTTCTCTCTCTTATACTCTGTCAAAAAAGTTCCACCAGTCAAAGACCTAGCCCTTCTCTTTGCTCTCAGTACCATGAAGAACCCATTGGGCCACATGGTTCAGCTTCTACCCCAGCTTTTCCATGTGCATGTGTTTTTGAATGCTGTTACTATTGTTTCAGACACCGGGGTGCAATTTACATTTCTCCTGAATGAAAGAGGTGGTTATGCCTAACCCCTTAACAACAAGGTTTATTTTTTGCCCATCATCTTTATGGAGCCTAAAATTGTGACCCTTAAGAATCTATCTGAGACAGAAAGGAAATAATTTAACAAACTTGCAAAATGAGGCAAGCTTAACTATTTTCATGTCACCACACCAAATATATTTTACCTCCACCATAATCTCTCTAGAGCTTTTTGCTCCTTGCCTGATTTCCGTTCAGGCAAGCTGGAGTGGCTGTCTGCAACGTGCTCCTGAAAATGCATAAGCAGCGTCAGAGGATTTAAGTCTAACTTTTTTACCCACAAGGTCATACCCTCAAGGTCCTGGTTGACTAGCCATGGTATTGTTCATGTGATCCAGTTATTCAGGTATAGATGAGTAATAGTCTTATCATAGGGTGTAACACCATTTCTTAGCTCCAAAAGTGATTTTGAAAGGGGTGTCTTTGCTGATACTGTTCCAGCTGTGCAGGTAGTGAATTTCCACTAACCCCGCCTCCCAGGTCCCTGGAAGAGAGAAGAGTTTAACTAGCTGCATTGTAAAGTTCAAACTGGTGTTTTGGGAAAAACATTGCTGGGTAAAGTGATGTAAAAGCTGCCGTCACGCATATTTTTCCTCCTGGCAAGAGTAATTGTTTTCTGTCATGTCTAAATATCACAGAGTTGAGAAGCTTCCACCCAGCTGCCAAACTTATTGGGCCATCTCTACCTACTTATTGGGCCATCCTAACCATTTCACCAATAGCTGCTTTTTTCTCCCCTTTCCTTTCTCAGCTAGAACTTTTTCAGTTCTCTAAATACTGTCTTGTTTGGGGTTAACTTTTTGTAATTCTTCAGAGTAAAAAGATGCAGTAACTGTCTTACTCTTGTAATCTTTTAATTGGTTAAAGCTTCTTCCCCTCGGTTAAGGCTTCTTCCCAAGAATAGCTCATTGATTGAAGTTTGTTCAGAACCTTTTGCAAAAGCTCCTTTGGTTTTTGGTCATCTCACATGGTCGCCTTTTCTAAAAGGGGCAGCAACTGGTTTTATTTCAGAACTGTCTGCATACACTATTTTCTATACCTCCAGAGAATTTGAGGGGTTAACATTAATGGGTCTGGTACATATAGTTCTATGAAATCTTTGGCTGTAACTCTTTATAAACTCAGGTAACACATCAATGTAGCGAAAGGTGTTGTGGGCTGTAAAACATCTCCACATCTTAGATTTTAAAGCTCTATTAAACTGCTCCACAACCCCAGTGTTGACTTCATTATTAGTAACAAAATGGTGAACGACACGTTGTCTTAACAATTTGTTTAAACGTTTGTTTAAAAATACTTTTCTCTGATCGGTTTGTAATTTTTGAGGCACATGACCGTCACTGAAAATAGTTTTAAAGGCCTTGGATACTTCATCACCCATCTTGTCTTTTAGGCCTAAGGCCTAGGCTCATTTACATAGACATACTAGCACTATTAAGATGTACTTAAAACCACCCTCGTGTTTGGAAAACTGCTGCATATCCACTAAATCTGCCTGTGCAGAAAAGAGAGCTCTGACATGTTGCCTCCAGGTCAGCCAGTGGCTAACCTTTCTGCAGCTTTGTAAGGGACAAAATATACCTGTGTCCACTATTGTGGTAATCTTTGTACAAGGTATGCCTTGTGAGGTATCATTTGAAAGCTCATAATTTGCTGGTCAATATTGTCCTAGTAAAATATGTTTGGAAACATTGTATATAAAGTTATAAGATTCCACTGTATGATGTTACTAACACATGTCCCAACTCTGGGGAGTGGCCAAACCACTTCCTCAGAGACAAAGGGCGAGCCGAGGCTTCAGCCAGGTCTAAACAAGGTCAACGGGCCTCTTAGAAGGCTTTTCCGTCACCCTCTCCCCTGGTTCTTGTCATGCAGATGGAAAGCAGACCAGAAGTCTGAAGTGCAAGCAATGCAATGTTTATTGGGGTTAATTTCCAGCAGGCATATGTATACCCTAACTTTGACGCAGCAGAGCCCTGTTTTCCAGTGTTCCCACTCCCCGCTCCTCAGCAGGCATAATTATCCCTGAAATGCATGCCTACAGTCCCACCCCTAGCAACTTATGGTCATGTTCCATTTTGGGAGGTAGTTGGGCTGTGGTCTTCATTCCCACCCCTTTTGTGGGAGGGGTAAGGAGCGAGGTTGTACTTCAGTCAGGGGCAGGCATTTCTCTGGTCTTTTAGTGTTTTACCTTCCCTGCCAATCCTCACATGCCCCTCCCGACTGGTTGCATGACCTTGTTTTAGGATAAGAAGTTGAGACAGTCTTCAAGTGTACGCTCATATATTACATTCCCACCATGCCCAGTAACACTTTAATTGCTCTTATCTCCACCCATCTCATTTAGGCAAAAGCAATATATACAATGTCTGTCTTTGTTCTTAATAAGAATCCCTTTGTTCACACATATTAGTAAAAATGTACATATATCCAAAACCAACCAGGCAAGCAAAACTAAAAGTACTATCTCAGGTGAAACTACAGACCTGGATCCTACATTGGCACTAATACTCCTAAGAGGGCCATTAGTCCTCAAGGAATCAATTCTGAACCACTTAAAGGAGGGGAAAGTGATCAGGAACAGTCAGCATGGATTCACCAAGGGCAAGTCATGCCTGACTAACCTAATTGCCTTCTATGATGAGATAACTGGCTCTGTGGATGAGGGGAAAGCAGTGGATGTGCTATTTCTTGACTTTAGCAAAGCTTTTGATACAGTCTCCCACAGTGTTCTTGCCAGCAAATTAAAGAAGTATGGGCTGGATGAATGGACGGTAAGGTGGATAGAAAACTGGCTGGATGGTCGTGCTCAACGGGTAGTGATCAATGGCTCCATGTCTAGTTGGCAGCCGGTATCAAGTGGAGTGCCCCAAGGGTCGGTGCTGGGGCCGGTTTTGTTCAATATCTTCATCAACGATCTGGAGGATGGTGTGGACTGCACCCTTAGGAAGTTTGCAGATGACACTAAACTGGGAGGAGTGGTTGATACGCTGGAGGGTAGGGACAGGATACAGAGGGACCTAGACAAATTAGAGGATTGGGCCAAAAGAAATCTGATGAGGTTCAACAAGGACAAGTGCAGAGTCCTGCACTTAGGACGGAAGAATCCCATGCACTGCTACAGACTAGGGACCGAATGGCTGGGCAGCAGTTCTGCAGAAAAGGACCTAGGGGTTACGGTGGACGAAAAGCTGAATATGAGTCAACAGTGTGCCCTTGTTGCCAAGAAGGCTAACGGCATTTGGGGCTGTATAAGTAGGGGCATTTCCAGCAGATCGAGGGACGTGATTATTCCCCTCTATTCGGCACTGGTGAGGCCTCATTTGGAGTACTGTGTCCAGTTTTGGGCCCCACACTACAAGAAGGATGTGGATAAATTGGAAAGAGTCCAATGGAGGGCAACAAAAATGATTAGGGGGCTGGAGCACACGACTTATGAGGAGAGGCTGAGGGAACTGGGATTGTTTAGCCTGCAGAAGAGAAGAATGAGGGGGGATTTGATAGCTGCTTTCAACTACCTGAAAGGGTGTTCCAAAGAGGATGGATCTAGACTGTTCTCAGTGGTAGAAGATGACAGAACAAGGAGTAATGGTTTCAAGTTGCAGAGGGGGAGGTTTAGGTTGGATATTAGGACAAACTTTTTCACTAGTAGGGTGGTGAAGCACTGGAATGGGTTACCTAGGGAGGTGGTGGAATCTCCTTCCTTAGATGTTTTTAAGGTCAGGCTTGACAAAGCCCTGGCTGGGATGATCTAATTGGGTTTGGTCCTGCTTTGAGCAGGGGGTTGGACTAGATGACCTCCTGAGGTCCCTTCCAACCCTGAGATTCTATGATTATATGATTCTATTACCTGCTAAGTGGCTATACTTTGGCAGGAAAAGGGGCAGGGGTGAAAAATCTACCTTTTAGCAAAGAAAGAGCATGGAGTTTCTGTCCACATAGACTGTCTGTTGCCATGCTCCCAGTTGGAAATGATTCTCAGAGGGGGGACAAGACTATAAAAAGAAGGGACAGACACTGAATGGACCCATCCTCTCTCTCTCTCTCTCTCTCTCCCTCTACATCTATTCTCTGCACCAGAAAGAACAAAGGAAGAAGCATGGAACTGAGGAAGGGGTCGCAGCCTAAGAAGTTTGGTCAGTAAGATTACCGAAAGCCTATGGTGAGAGAAACTTTGCTTTGAATTTAATATAGCTTGTTATGCGAGACACTAGTTACGTTTTATCTTTTTTCTTGTAACCATTTCTGACTTTTATGTCTCATTACTTGTACTGACTTAAAATTTCTCTCTGTCATTAATACATTTGTTCTGTTATTTTATCTAATCCAGTGTGTTTGAATTGAAGTGCCTGGGAAACGCCATTTCGAGTGACAAGGTATCTGCATATCATTTCTATTAATACAATGATGGTCTTTATATAAGCTTGTATTGTGCAGGAGAGGGCTGAACAGTACAGGACATCCATTTCTGGGGGAAAATCTAAGACTGGGAGTGTGGTGGGGTCACACTGCTGTATAAAGAAGGCTGGTAAGAGCCAACGTGTGGTTGGCTGGCTGTAGCACCCACACAGACATAGCTGGGAATGACTTGCATGCTGGAGGCTGTTTGTGAGCAGTCCAGACTAGAGGCTACATCAGCAAAGCCTTGAAAAGGGCACCCCAGGTTTAAGGGCGGGGGTGACACAGCTACTCATTCATCTGGATTGTACCTGAGGTATGTCACAATGCTCCTGAAGTGTTTCTATTGTTTCTGTGGGATCTGCTGACTGAATCAGACTTCTTCCATTCTGTTCTGAAGAGGAATTCATTTCTGTCACTCTTCCGGCTTCAGCACCCACAGTTACATTGCCAGTTTCTGGGGCAACCAAGCTGAAATTCTATCCCACTGATACCTTCTCAGATGGTCTTTATGGATACATTTTCGGTTTAGCTCTGGGACCCAACTGTATCCTAGACACCACTTCGTTTATTTGGGTCAGTGCAGAAGGGGGTCCTTTCCAAGGTTTATTTAGCTTAGGACTTCTATCCTTTCTTCTCCTAGGAATGTAGAACCATACCAGGTTCACCTCCAAATTACCTTATGTCATCGAGCCTTTTCATTTTATTGGAGGCTATCCTCAAAGATGTACGTTTGTTTGTTTTTTAGTTTTGGACTATAAGGTTTTCAATATAGCCCAAATGGTTCAAATTTCTTTGTTCCTCTTCAGGAACTCAATGCAAGAGATTCCCTTAGCTCATGCCCAAATGTGAGGAGTGCTGGGGTACCCTTTGTGCCCTCATTGATTGCTGCTCTATAAGCCATCAAAAGAAATGGGATTTGCTCATCCTAATCCCTTTTGCCAATGGAAGTTCCCTCCTCACTGATTGTGTGTCCAAGGTAAGCTACCTCTTTTTGAAACAATTCATAGTTCTTTTGGTTCAATCTCAGATTGGAAGCCTTCAGTTTACCACAGAGAATCTGTGAATGCATCAGTTCTTGTTCAAAGGCGTTAGCGTGCACCAGGATATCATTTAGGTAAAACAAACAGGATGAGTAAGACATGCCATACATTACCCTCTCCATTAGCCTTTCAAATGTTGATGGTGCATTGTACAAGCCAAAAGCATCATTTTCAATTACCACAGGCGTTGTCCTCTTGTGCAAGCAGTTTTCCTCTGTCATTTGGATGCATTTCCACTTGCCAGTACCCACTTTTTAAATCCAGTGTGGAAAGCAAGATGAACCTGCTATAGCATCCAGGGTATCATCTATTCATGGCCATTGGTAAGAATCCTTTAAAGTAACTTCATGTACTTTTCTATAGTCCACAGAGAATCAGCTGCTGCTGCCATTTATTTTTTCCTAACCAGAGCTATGAGTGAGACCCCATAACTGGATGAAGGCTCAGGTATGCCTTCCTGACACATTTCCTCAAGGGCCTGTAAATGCCTCTTCCCTTTTTGTACTGATAAATGGTGAGCTGGCTATTTAAGGGGCTGATTTACACCAGTATCAGTCTTGTGCATGGCCTATATCTTTGTTAGGTTGGGAGAACAACTCCTGATTCCTAACCAGAAAGTGTCTTAGACTATTCTGCTGTTCCCTACGTTAGTGTAGAGCACTGCTCTGGAACAGGTCCAATAGAAACTCTGGGAGCTCGCCTTACCCTCTTCTCCTTTGCAATTTTCCTCAATGTCTGTATTCCCTGGAGACACTGGTTCACATTTTGCAACTTGGTTGCCTGTTTTTCCTAATTAGTGGTTGTCAGAGCCATGCAGCAGATGAACAGGGATCTATTTCTCATTCAGAGCTACAATCCTATGAGCATCTTCAAGGCTGCAGGGAAATTCTTCACACCTCAAGACTGCATCAGAGGGCGGAGGAATCCATGCAAGGGGCCAAACTATAGAGAGTGGAAAACCTTGCCTCCCCTGAGTGCCCAATACATCTGAGACACCCTCAAGCTTAGGCTCACGGCATTTCCCTTGTGCATCTGGCTCTCCTACTGCTTTTCCCCCAACCAGATCAACATGTCCCCCTTCTTCATTCTTTGAACTAACCAGCTACAAACTCTGTTTGGCCTCAGTGCAGCCAGGCAATTAAGCACATGCCTAAGTTTTAAGTACATGGGCAGACACATGGAAGTCAATGGGACAACTCAGATGCTTTAGGTTAGGTATATCCTGCTGAATCAGTGTCTTTGTGGAATTAATAGGAATGATTTGCTTCCAATGAAATCTCTGCCTGTTTTTTCTCTGGGTCATTTGTGTTTGTCAACAATAGTATTTCACATGTGAAAATGTAGCAAGTTGCTTTGTGAGCTTGCTATGTATCCAGGTATTTGTAACTATTTGCATTGTCAGGGAGAGTGGAAAGTAGGGATTATGCTCCAATGAAGATAATCAAACAGATAATCAAGGTGTTTATTTTGCAGGAACATGACAAAGAGAAAGGTCACAAAAACAAAATCAAGTTATTAAGTGAGTGAAATGAATACACTTAAGTGTCGGGTTTCTTTCTTCTATGGGCTTCAAGCCAAAGATTATTTTTCTTGCATACGAATTAAAAAGTACTTTTGTAAAAAAGCTTTGCCCATTTAAAAAGAAAATTCCTTCAATCAGCTCCTTCAGTAATTAAAATGGGGTCTTGCGTAAAACAAAGCTGACAAAGAAGTGGGATCTTTCTGGGCCGGATTCTGATCTCATTTATACTGGAATAAATCTGGAATAACTCTACTGAATCCAATAGAGCCATTCTGGATTTTACTCCTGTTTAAATGAGATCAGAACCTACAGAACATTACTGCAGAATTATACGTGTCCCCTGGCTTTAAAGGCTATTGCACTGTGTGTGTGTATGTGTGTGTTTATAATATATATATTTCATTCGGTATGTATTTTTTCAAATATACTAGCATGTTTCTAGAACAGGGGTGGGCAAACTACGGCCTGCGGGCCACATCCAGCCCGCGGGACCGTCCTGCCCGGCCTCTGAGCTCCCAGCCGGGGAGGCTCCCTCCAGCCCCTCCCCTGCTGTCCCCCCTCCTCCGTAGCCTCAGCGCGCCGCGCCGCCGGCGCTCTTGGTCCTCTGCTCCTGGGCAGCACTGCAGTGCGTGCGTGGCTGGCTCCTGCCGTTCTGAGCTGCATGGTAAGGGGGCGGGGCTGCGAGCTCCTGCAGAGCAGCGTGTCTACCTCTAGCGGGCCATGGGCTGCCAGACGCGATGCTCTGAGCAGCATGGTAAGGGGACCGGAGGGTTGGATAAGGGGCAGGGAGTCCCGGGGGTGATTGGATGGGGTGGAGGTTTGGGGGGGGCAGTCAGGGGATGGGAAATGGGGGGGTTGGATAGGCGTGGGAGTCCCGGGGGGGTCTGTCAGGGGGCAGGGGTGTGGATAGGGGTCAGGGCAGTCAGGGGACTGGGAGCAGGGGGGATTGGGTTGGTGGTGGGGTCCTGGGGGGAAGTTAGGGAGGGGGTTCTTGGGAGAGGGCGGCCAGGGGACAAAAAGCATGGGGGCTTCGATAGGGGGTGGGGTCCCGGGGGGATGGTTAGGGGCGGGGGGTGGGGTCTCTGGAGGGGGCGGTCAGGGGACAAGGAGCAGGAGGGGTTGGATGGATTGGGGATTCTGAGAGGGGCGGGAAGTGGGTGGGGGTTGGATAGGGGGTGGGCCAGGCTGTTTGGGGAGGCACAGACTTCCCTACCTGGCCCTCCATACAATTTTGCAACCCCGATGTGGCCCTCAGGCCAAAAAGTTTGCCAACGCCTGTTCTAGAAAATGTGCTAACTAAAAGAATATATAAAATATAATACAAAAATCATACTTTGCATTATGTCAGGCCTTTTGTCGACAGATCTTGAAGTGCAGAGGAGGGAGCAATATTAGCCGCCTTTTCACAGATGGGGAGAAACTAAGGGCCCATGAGTTGAAGTGACTTCCCCAAGGTCACGCAACAGATCCAGATTTGAGTCTTTAAAATGGGGGCAGCTCCTCAGCTGGTCTAAATCAGTGTAACTCCACTGAAGTCAGGGTCCCTAGCCACCAGCCCTATGCTCCTCCCAATTGACCCCAGCAGTCCTGTATGGATTGCTGTTATATGAGAGAGAGGTACAGTGCAGTAATCTATTTTGTAAAAAATACTTCTAATAGAAGAAGTGCCATATTGTTTAATATTCAATGGTGGAAGATGAGAATGTTCTTTCCTTATAATACACAATATTATTGTATGGTATTCCATCTTTGCATTGCAACTTCAAGTCCATTCCATTGTTAGCATTCTTTTGAGTGTATATCATGCCATGCATGAATGAATACTCTTGTATGTTTCAGATGCCACATCCCTTTCTGAGACTTAAATCACAATTTTAGATGGAATTGTTATTTGATAAATACTTTCATAGTTTATTGTTTCTAAAGTTTGATTAGACTCTGGGGACCAAACTCTGTGCTAATGTAAATGGCGGCTGCTCTACTGACTGCCCATTCACTGTAGCACAGAATTTGACCCTATAACTGTACATCAATAAATGTGTACTGTTAGCATCTAAATAATTAAGGGAATCATTGGGAGAGTCCATTACATGAAGAGTTGTAAGTTTGTTGATGATAATTCAATGATAGCCATCTTGTTTCCTTTTAGATCCATTATTTAAAAACACAAATATTCCTTAATTTTCATGAACATGAATTCTGCAATCATATGATATATGCCCATTTCAAATGTGTCAGTCCACATATTTTCTGGCCTGGTATTTACAAAGAGTGCATTCTTGGGTTTCCCACTCAACCAAAGCTGTTTCTATACAAAACTGCATTTAGATTAGTGAGATTTATAATTAAAGCTGGTTGAAAAAGAGAAATTCCCAACATTTCAGTGAAAGTACTTTGATTCCACATTTTTTGTGATTGTATACAAAAAGGTCTGTTTTCTAACTCCACCACTCCCTTTTTTTTTTTTAAGGAAGAAACATTCATTTTTGAAATTTGGAAATTTTCAAACATGAAATTGTGGGATTTTGAAAAACATTCTACCATGTGACTACACATCATCAATCAAAGCTGAACATTTATAAAGTCCCCTAAAATGAAACTGTGTCCCAAATAAACCTTCCACCTTTTGCAAAAAGAATCCTAAATCTGGTGTGGGTGGGTGAGGGGGAAACATCTTGAATAGCAGTTAGCAGGCTGCATTCCATTGTTTAAAGTCGCTAATGAAAATATTCAAAAAATGGACAATAAAATAAATGTTTCGGGAAAGATTTCCGTTATTGAAAAACGGGGCATTTTTCAAGATTTTTGTTAAAAATTCCCATCGACCCTATTTTTAATATTCAATCACTGAACTGAGTGACTAAAATCAGTATTATTTTGGCTGAAAACAATTCAAGCAATTACATTTCAGCGATAGCTTAGGTATATAATGAAATCGTCGGTGTAACATTTGGTAATAAACAGCCAAACATTTTGCCATCATGATTTTTTTTTACATTATAATCAGTGCTGTGTACCTTATCGACTTGCAGGCAGATTGGATGGGCTGTCTCTTCTGTTTCCTTAGGAAGAAATTATCAATATATTTACATGAAGTGATGTGTATATGTGGCCCACCTGTTTCCGGATTTGGTGTTGTCTGCTTGTGCAAGATGCTATATAAACCAAGCCAGTGACTCTAGTACTGCATTTGTCATACATTCTCCTAAAAGGTTGTAACAACTTTTAGTGATGGGGGTTAATTTTTTTTTGTGTATAGCACTTATTGCATAGTTCACAAAACCTCTGCCATATTCAGAGAACACTGCAAATTATGTTTTTAAATTATAACCAAGTTTCATAATCAAGCCAGCCTGGATCAATTCAGAAAGGCTCCAATACACTCCCAAGGAAGGGACACATCTAAATATCCAGCATGCGTAAAGTCTTTTAAATAGACAAATATAAAGGATTAAGAACGGATTTGCCTGTATTTCTTTCAGAATTACAAAGAAACGAGGAAAAAATAGAGGCTTATGTTCTTATTTGCAATCAAATTCCATTATGTGCAGCCAGGGCTGGCTCCAGGTTTTCAGCCGCCCCAAGTGGGAAAAAAAAAAAAGCCGCGGCAGTGCGATCGCGCTGCTCCACTCTTTGGTGGCAATTTGGCGGCAGGTCCTTCGCTCCGAGAGGGACTGAGGGACCTGCTGCTGAATTGTCACTGAAGACCCGGACGTGCTGCCCCAATAGCAATACCACCCCTTGGTATTGGCCGCCCCAAGCACCTGCTTCTTTAGCTGGTGCCTGGAGCCGGCCCTGTGTGCAGCTGACAAGGGGTCTACAAAGAAGACCGATAGAATCCCTGGTCCTGGGGCCAGTTCTGTGCTGGCCCTATGCTGGCCTTGGGGTGCTTTGAAGTACACCAGCTGGCTATGGGCCCCCTGGAGCTGGGGTTCATAAGGGTTAAGCAGCATGAAGTTCCCATTGATTTCAGTGGGAGCCAAAATAGTTCAGGATCTTTCAGGAAACACTCAGCTCACTGCAGGATGAGGGTCTAAAGGACTGAGTGTCAATGCCTGTTCTCAGAACACACCCTGGACAGTTTCTGTACTCTCCCTCCAAGAGGTCCAGCCAAGTAGAAGTCATTTTCTCCTGCCCCTTAAGAACTGTTACAGCCGACTATATGCTGCCTGAATGGTGAATAGGGGCTGGAGTGTGAGGGCAAATTCAGTCCCCCAATGTGACAGCAGAAGGGTTTTAAAACCTTTTTCTATAAGAATTCAATATTTTTTTTACAAGGATTGGGCAGGAGTCTTTGGTGCGATTTGAACCAGTCAGGTAGTGCAAAGTGTTTTGCTCTTGTGTTATCCCCTTTTAACTCCCGCGCCTATGGGACCCCTTCGTTAAGGTGAGAGACGAGATCATACAAATCTCAGAGGCTATGTCTTCACTGCAAAAAGGTGTGTTTTTTACATCAAGATAGCCAGCTAGTGGAGATGAGACACAGGGAAGTTTTTATCTAAGTGTAACTCACTGAGGTAAAGCCTAAGTAGTGGGTGTAGGGTTGACCTCAACTCGCTATGGTGAGGTAAAAATTACCTGGGCCTTGTCCCACTAGGATTTTACATAGAGAGAGAGAGAGCTATTTTGATGTAAAAACACAATTTCTTTTTTTCTTTTTTTTTGTAGTGAAGAAAAAACTAAGGCTCCCAATAGCATTTCCAGCAAACCACCGAAGATCAAACTTTCACCTACTGTCACCGATCGGTCTATCAGCCCTCACCGAGAGAGCGCCGATCACAACACGTCAGATGTGTTGTTCTAGCCAGTCCTCCAACTACCCGCTGGCCAGGCTGTCAGTAGCACCGGACACCCGATTGACAGAGCGCACAGCAACCTAGAAATCCTGAGTGATCCACCAACCGCAGCCTCCCAAGCAGCTGGGATTACAGGCACGCGCCACCACACCGAGCCCAAATTTTCACATTCCTGATATTTCTGAAAGTAAAAAAATGAAGCAGAAATCCCTTTCCCTTTCTTTTTAGGTTGATTGGAAAAACAAACCCCAAATACACCCACTCCTTCCATGCCGTCTTCAGATTCTTTGCAAGTCACCTTTAAAAATGGGTGTCAGTCTAGTCTATCAGTGGTGGGAACCTCATTAACCAGAATAGAAATCAGGGGACAGAAATCTTTGGACAGGAGAAAGCAGGGTTTATACCAGCCAGGAAAGAAATACAGGAGTGTAGCTCAGGCTACAGATAAATTAGACCCCACCTCCAATATTTCACATACAATATTTTGTAAAGTAACCAGGATTGGTGAAGATGTATAAGTGTCAATTAAAGGCAACCACAATGTGAAATTAGAGAGGCATTCTCGGGGATACAGGCCAGTGTCATCTTGCTTGCAATCCAAGGATACGTTTCCTTTCCACATACAAATATTTTTGGACAGAATAGTACAAAATTTAGCCAATATCCTAGTGACAATCACTGCCTTCAGCTCCCAATTTGAACAGATAATCTCAACCTGGAATTGCAAAAAGATGCCATGGATAGACAATCCCACCTATTTTACGATAAATTGGTTCTAAGAAACTGCCAAATGACAAACTGTAACAGAACTCCTTCAGAAAAAATATATCCTTCAGATATTGTTTAGAAACCAGGGCAAGCTTAGCATGTACAGGGAAGGCTTTTCAATTCTGACAGACATGAAGAAGAGCTTTGTGTGGCTCATAAGCTTGTCTCTTTCACCAACAGAAGTTGGTCCAATAAAAGTTATTACCTTACCCACCTTGTCTTTCAAGAAGAAATAAAATAAACAAAACCTTTTTGATTGGATTATCTGATCACTGGAATAGTGTCTTGTCAGTTTCTTACAAGTGGTGGAGACTGCTAGAGTTAGAGCAGGAATCTGGGAGGAATCCTTTGCCCTATTCCAATGGCTTTACCTCTGATTCAGTCTAGCTCAGGTCAATTTGGTCAAAGATCGGTGGTTAAAGATAGGCCATATTTAGGTACCTAAATTCGTAGGCAGATTGTCATTGGTGCTATTTAGTTAAGTCCTCAATGTGAATGTAGGCACCTAGCTTTAGACATCCAAATTTGAAAATTTTCACCTTAATCTCACTGTATCTTATCTTACAAATGTGTCACATGGGCAAATAATACTTATCCTGAGAAACTTCAATAATTAACATCTGTAGAGTGATTAAAGATACTCAGATGAAAACCTCTGTAGAAAAGCAAGATATCAAATAATAAGTGAAAGCCACAAAGCAATCCCTAGACCTTACATAGAGGGGGAATTTCAACATGACTCCAGTAATGCAAGTCAGTCAGGGAAATTTTTACCGAATACAAATGCAGGGCAGAAACTTTAGCTCCCTAGCCAGCCAAAACATGCATAACCAGTATTGGGAAGACATACTGTACCTTATGGGGAGACAATGTCAACAGCAAAGACTTCTGGGGATAGACTGAAAAGGCAAGGCAAATAAGATCCCAGCAATGAAAAGCTAATGATGTGAAGGGTCCAAAGACTGAACTGCAAAACACTTTATAGGTGAGTGTACACTATTTAATACAATGAGGTCCTTGTTCATTTTCTTGTATGGCTGGCATCGGCTTAAGTTTGTGTATTTTGTGCTTACCTGTACTATGTCTGCTGATTAAGATAAACAAAAAGAGGAACAATGCGTAGAACGTCCTGAGAAACCTGACCGCTGGCAAGTCAGGGCTATGGATCCATAGTGTTTGGAAATAGCCAGAGACACCATTAAGAACCAGTCCCAGAGAGAGTGCAATATTTCACTCTGTATTTGCCTCTCATAAAATGTACTTCCCTCTTTGGTCTATCTGAGCTCCAATTTGTTGACCTTGATGCCAGGGCAAATTACAAGGCTCTCATTTTTGCAGAGTGGGATGAGGTATTGTTTAAGGCCAGTTGTTGATATGAGTTTGTACTTACATCACTTGTCCTATATCTGTATCAACTGGATCACCCTTGTTCACCTGCTTTTTGACACCCTCAAAGAATTCTAATAGCTAGGTGAGTCCTGATTTCCATTTACAAAATCCCCATTAACTCTTCCCCCAACAAATTGTGTTTATCTATGTATCTGAAAATTTACTATAGTTACTTTACTATAGTTTTTACCAATTTGCCCAGTACTGAAATTAGAGTCACCATCCTGTAATTGCCAGGATCACCTCTGGAGCCCTTTTTAAAAATTGGCATTACATTAGCTACCTTCCAGTCATTTGATACAGAAGCTTGTTTCAGAGATAGATTACATAATGACCCCACTGCCTGTTTTGGCAGGCTTCCTGCTTCTGATGTAATTAAAAATAATTACTGTTAGTTTTTGTTAGGATTATATATTTTGAGAAATAGTGGATTATAAGTAGCTACAGAGAGATTTCTGATTCTTGAAGGCTCTTTTAATCTGGATGACAAAGACCTAACAAGTTCCAGTAGCTGTACGCTGAAGCTCAACAAATTAGAACCAGAAATAAGGTGCAATTTTTTAACAGAGAGGATAATTAACCACTGAAACAGATGATCAACAGATGGGGTGGTTGTCTCTCACTTGAGGTCTTTGAGATTTATTCTCATTTACATTAAGACTTCTTTACACTGCTCTGGCAGTTTAAACGGGCCTTACAGTGTGTGTAAATGTAAATTACAATGTAAAGGGGTCTTAGTCAAATGATAAATCAAGCCCTTTCAATCAAGGTTGAATGTCTTCCTCAGACATCTCGTTTAACTTCAAGTTATTCCACTTGAAGCAGAAAACATTGGGCAACATTCTCTGGCCTTTGTTATGCAGGAGATCAGACTAGATGATCGTAACAGTCCCTTCTGGCCATAAAAATCTATGACTCACATAAGTAAAGACTATAGCATAATACATAAGCAAAAAGACAACCGAGTTAAGGTTGAACATGCCACCACTGTGATTTCCTGTCTTTTGAATGCTTGACTTTGCAATTTTCCCACTAACAAAGAGGATTTGGGGATGGAATTAAATAAAAATACCATAATCTGTCTCTTTCCCCCATAACTCTTTACAGAAATATACATTTTAGAAACTGAATACAGCCTTATAAAATTAATCCAGGGTAAGATCCTCCCATTCAAGTGTTGTCCTTGAAGTCACGTCACAGCTTCTTGGCTTCACTTCTTGATGTAGTAAGTTAGGAAAGCCTCTATTCAGTAGGATACCCCCATAGTTCACCCGTTTCCATTCTTATTCATGTGCTCCAGGAGGGCTTCCATTTTGAATGTCTCTTCGCCTGCCACTTGGCTCTGGGTACTAAAGATGCAAGTATGCCCCCAACCAAAGACTCCCAGAATTGTTCTGGATAATGAGCTGGTCAAAAAAAAAATCATCAGATTATTTTTTGAATAAAAAATGGCTTTTGTCAAAGATTTTTTAATGAAAATGGAAGGTTTTCATCAACATTTTTGGAGCTTTCATTGAAAAATCAAAAACTGATTTATTTTGGGTGGGGGTGGGTAGATGACAGAGGAAGTGTATTGGCAACCAAACAGAAAATTTTCAGTTTTAATCTCAAGTATTTCAGTTTTCTTTTTGGCAAAAACAGTGGTGGTTGGGGAACAGGTGGGGGAGGAACAGCAGAAAATGTTAAAAGAAAAATTTCAGTGAAAACATAAGAACATAAGAATGGCTGTACTGGGTCAGACCAAAGGTCCATCCAGCCCAGTATCCTGTCCACCGACAGTGGCCAATGCCAGGTGCCCCGGAGTGAGTGGACCTAACAGGTAATGATCAAGTGATCTCTCTCCTGCCATCCATCACCCCACTCTGACAAACTGAGGCTAAGGACACCATTCCTTACCCATCCTGGTTAATAGCCATTAATGGACTTCATCTCCATGAATTTATCCAGCTCTCTTTTAAACCCTGTTATAGTCCTAGCCTTCACAGCCTCCTCAGGCAAGGAGTTCCACAGGTTGACTGTGCGCTGTGTGAAGAAGAACTTCCTTTTATTTGTTTTAAACCTGCTGCCCATTAATTTCATTGGGTGGTCCCTAGTTCTTCTATTATGGGAACAAGTAAATAACTTTTCCTTATTCACTTCCTCCACAAAAACGTTATTGTTGTTATTTTTTTCCCTGGAAAAGAAAAAAAATTCTGACCAGCTCTATAAATAAGCAGTATCCAAACATACAGAAATGTATCAAAAATTATCCAAAACTCTTTGATCTCAATTTTGCACTGGAAATCTCATAAAAGGTTTTCTCAAAGTTTTCTGGTCCAGATCTTTGTTCACATTTTGAGATTTGAGCTGGGGCAGGGGGAGGAGGGGAAGAGAGAGAGAGTGTGTGTGTGTGTATGTATTAAGACCTAGAAATGTGGTTCGGGCCAATCTCTGCTAAACACAGATCTAACTGACATGTTTTCATCTCAGTGTAGACAACTGATAGACTCATAGACTTTAAGGTCCTTAATGATGAAGTATTGTAAGCACCAGTGAAGGCAAAGAACTAACACAGAGGGACGTAGGGAGGTTAGAAATATGGTTAGAAAGTTCAAAAAATATAATGATCGCCTTAGCCTGAAAAAATAATATAGTGCAAATAATCAGACACACAGGTATTCAGTTAGCTAGAAAGGACTGACACTGAAATAGCCATAATAGACTCATAGACTTTAAGGTCAGAAGGGACCATTATGATCATCTAGTCTGACCTCCTGCACAATGCAAGCCACAGAATCTCACCCACCCAAAATGTAGCACTTTACCTATTGATATGAGCTTGTAAGGGGAAGTGAATTAAGCACAGACCTGAATCCTTAAGGCAACGGGGCCTAACCTTCTGAGAAGCTGAGCACCTTCAGCTCCCCTGGAAGCACTTTGAATGTCAGGCCATACTTACATGGCTGCTTCAGTAGAGTTCAGGTGCCTACTTGAGCCAACAAAATGTGAATTTGGCCTTACAGTGTATTTTATTTTTTTAGATGGGACCAACTGGGTACTAAAAATGTCATGGATTTAAAGTCCAGTGATGATCATCTAGTTTGATCTCCTGCCTAACATAGGCCGTAGAATTCCATCTAATAATTCCTGTACTGAGCCCAAAAACTTGATATGGATAGGAGAAGCGGTAGTTATCAGAGGATGGTTTTGATCTATAACACATTGGGTTAAGGGCCCGGTACATTCCCCTTGTGCTACACTGCTATCACAACAGACCCAGTTTTCTGGCCCATCGGTGCTGCTTCCCAAAACCTCACACCCAACCTCTTTGTCCCATAAGCGTGGTTTCATATCTGCATCCCTACAGACAGCAACCTCCACAAAATCTGACCCTGGCACTGTCACGACAGCTTTATCTTGTTGATAACAGACATTTCCTTTACCATTTGTCCCATTGTTTCAGAGGGCAATACTTTGGTCTTTTTAAAATTTGTACTCAGTCCATTCTCAGGCAGAACTCCTACTGGTTTCAATGGGAGTTTTGTCTATGTATGGACTGAGTGAAAAGTGGGCAAAACTGTGCCCCAAAATACACAAATCTGCCAGCGTTTGTTTCAGTTGTTTCCAAATCTTCTGTCACATTGATAAAACATTATCCCATAATCCACTTGCACAATTTTTCCCTATTGTTCACTTTCCTCCTCTTTCAGAAATACTTGAGACAGTGTTACCAGCTAATCAAAAGAATATAATAACATAAGAATGACCATACTGGGTCAGAACAAAGGTCCATCTAGCCCAGTATCCTGTCTCCCGACAGTGGCCAATGCCAAGTGCTTCAGAGGGAGTGAACAGAATGGGTAATCCTCAAGTGATCCATCCCTTGTAATCCTCTGAATCAGCTGTAATTTTTCAGACTGCTCCCAGTAATGAAAAAAACCGCATGATGATTCATCATGGATTTACTGTAGCTGGCACTGACTCGTTATTATACAATATGACTTCTTCCCACTGCTCCACTAATGTTCTTCACACCTGTTCTGGTAAAATGACCAAAAGATTTGAGATTACACTGACAGGGAGGCAATCTTTGGCCTCTCTGCCAACACTGATGACAAAAAATTGTGAAATACAGGGATCTCCCAACAAGAAGATGGAGAGTTCAACTCAGTTCGTGTAAGACAGGAACAGCTATTAGATGATACATTTGTTTTCCTGCCCAAGTTGGCCTGCATTAGATTATCTGATTTAAAGGTACAATGTTCCAAGTCACAGTACACTAATTTCTATAGGTATAAACCCCAATTTTCAACTTGTATTCCAAAAGTTCAAGTTGGGGAGAGGGATATCTCAGTGGTTTGAGCATTGGCCTGCTAAACCCAGGGTTATGAGTTCAACCCTTGAAGGGGCCATTTAGGGATCTGGGGCAAAAATCTGTCAGGGGACAGTACTAGGTCCTGCTAGTGAAGGCAGGGGACTGGACTTGATGACCTTTCAAGGTTGTTCTAGGAGATTGGCATATCTCCATTTTTTTTTAAAGTTAGGTATTTCAATACTTGGCTTAGACACCACAGGGCTGATTTAGGGGATGAAATGACATAAAATATTGATACGTAGTAATTTTAGGTGACCAAATCAGCAGCAGGGTGCCTACAACAGGTATTCAGATGCCCATGTTTGAAAATTGGGCATCTCAAGTTAAATGTAGGCATCTATAGACTATATTTTTAACATAAACTGAACAGAGATTTTCTATTCCTTCACTCTGTGTGTGTGTGTGTGTGTGTGTGTGTGTGTGTGTGTAAGAAAGACACTTAAGTACTACAATATATCCTTATCTCAGTGCATAGGGTCTCATGACTAGGTGGACGAATAGATTACTAGCAGGTGATACATAAAACGTTCAGAGGTTTGGTTTCAATTTGATCATAGAAGAGGTATGTTACCTATTGGGCTCCACCTGTTAGGCTGGAAATCTTCGAAAACCAGGCTTTTCCATGAGATTTCCAGTGCTCCCTGGTTTTGGTTGGCCCAGCGATGCTGTGAGAACAGTCTTTCTTATGATATTTTCATAATTTCTGTGTCAGAATGAAAGCAGGTTCTGCAGCAGCCCATTAAAATATGTTAAAAACTGAATCAAAACTTCCCAGAGTCCAAAACAGGCTTGTACGTTGAAAGCTGACTTAGCCAGCTCTATCAGGATTCCTAAAGGGCGTTTCCAACCCAGGGCTACACTGGGGGGGGGGGGGTGGTGGTCAATCTACGATATGCAGCTTCAGCTACGTGAATAACGTAGCTGAAGTCGGCGTATCGTAATCGACTTACCTGGCCGTGAGGACGGCGGCGAGTCGATCGCTGCCGCTCCCACGTTGACTCCACTTCCTACTTTCGATGAGGTGGATTTCCGGAGCTGACGGGGAGCGCTTTCGGGGATTGATTAATCGCATCTAAACGAGACGTGAAAAATCGATCCCCGATAGATCGATTGCTACCCGCCGATCCGGCGGGTAGTGAAGACAAGTCCCCAAGAGTAAGGGGACATAGCTATATCTCTACTGATCCCTGGCCACTAGTATGGTCCCATAGGGTCGTGGGTACGTCACCATAAATGTGGGAACATGCTAGAGGGTGCTCTCTTACACTGTGGAGTAGACTGGCCCCTGGCCAGTACCAAGATTAAATTTTAATCCACATTTTCCTTCTCCCTCCTAAACTGTGCCAGACACATACTAGCCCCAGCTCTGAATTGAGCCTTGTGTGTTCTCAAAAGCTGAAGTTTCCCCTATTCTGCCTTGTCTGTGTAGCAGGCATCATTCAGTCTTGAGAAACCATGGATATGTGCCCTTGAGAGGTAAAGAATTTACTCAGTTGGTTTTATGGCAGCTGGAGCAGTAGCTGAAGAGACTAAATCTCTTATCTACGAGGATCATGAACAGACATTTGGAATTTTAATATTCCTCTCACTAACACAGGACTGGGCTCATAATCCCTCTGTATCTATCTATGGGACTTATATGGGCCTCATTACCATTCCATTAGAACACCCCACAGTCTTTTATCCTGCATAAACAGCTGCATAAGGTGGGGACACTCTATTATTTCCATTTTAGAGATGGGGAATGGAGACACAGAGGGGCTAAGGGCCAGATTTGTAAAGGTTGTTAGGTATTGCTGCACTCAACATTGCAACTCTGAACCGATTTATGAGACTAAGTCTAATTTTCAGAAGTGATTGAGGCACTTAGGAGTGACTTTCAACGGGATTTTGGCTCCTAAGTGCCTCAATCACTTCTGAAAATTAGACATTCTCATAAATTGGTTCGGAGTTGCAATGGTGAGTGCAGCAATGCCTAATGACCTTTAAAATCTGGAACCAGGATCTGCTAAGGCTTAGGCTAATGCCCAAAGCACTGGACCATCTTTCCTTTCTAAGAGGCATGTTTTATACTTGGATGGGAACTGTGCTTGTTGAACTATGGTGAACCGTGCTGAACCTTAAAAAATATAGATTTAAAATAGCTCAGCCTGACCTAAGTCCAGATGCTGATACCCTTACTCACACTGATCAGGCAAACCAACTGGTTTTTTTAAAGCCTGATTGTTCTTTCAAACTCGGTCAGCAAACATGGTTTGAGCTTCAGTGATGACGTGGCCCCATGTTGTATGATTACTGTGGGGCAGCTGTATATCGTGTTCTTTAAACAAATTATCTGAGTCCATTAGTCTTGCTTCCATCATACAAAATGGCTTTTATACTTTCATCTTTAGCAGCAGTACTGGGCATAAGGCTGTAATCCTGGCAGACCACGTGCCAACTTATCCCAAGGCCCTGGGTCTCCTTGAACACTGAAAAATTCATAGCTGGAAACCAGTCTGGCTTACCTCTATGTTAGTATAATTAACATTAGAGTTATAAGAATGAGTTAGACTTTATGGAATGCTTGTAGGATGCTGCATACCTTAGTCCTGCTTATAACATCTGTGTCCTCAGGCACTGACTTTTGGTTTTGCCGGTGGGTGCCCCCCACTCCTCCCACGAGGCTCCGCCCCCACTCTACCTCTTCCCGCTCTGCCCCCACCCCCAAGACATCCTCCCCTGAGTGCCACCCCACCTGCTGCTCGCTCCTTTTTGCCTCCTCCTGCTTTAAGGGCAGTGGGCGGCGTGGGGGGGGAGGGGACAGCGAGAAGCAAGTAGCAAGGCAGACCCGTTTAACAGTTGATTTTGCGGCACAGCCGCTGAAGAGCTGATTGGTGTCCAGCCCCATGGCCTCCAGAGCAGCAGCCATGGCCAGCCCAATGGGTGCTGACCACCCCCTATTTTTCCTCCGTATGTGAATTAGCCCCTGAGTACCTCTGGAGTCAGCACCTATATCTGTGTCCTGTGTTATAAGGTAATACCAACTGTTTGCTCTATATCTGCAAAATATTTGTTCTGAAATTCTGTAATTCACCAAACAGGAAAAAAACCCTTCACCTAATGCAAAATGCTGGGTGCCTACAGAAGGTGTTATCTCCTGCCCATTATGAATGACTATTGAATCCAAATGTGGAACAAAGACTTTGTCCATTGCTCACCCCACCCATCCATGAAGAGGTTACATTACATCCTATCAGCTTGGACTCCAGGGAAGTGGTGATAAAAATCCCTGACCAGAAGGAACTGGTTTTTTTATGCTGTTTGCACTCTAAGTGGCAAAGATTCCTAAACATAAGCAAGAGATCCCTGGGGCTAACCCAGGCCTCATGGACATTTTTGAGCAGGCATATTTAAACTGCTCTATCACTGTCTGAAACCTCAGACTACAACTCATTTGTGCGTGTAGGTTTATCTGTTTTAACTTTGTGAATAACTCTTTTATTTCTTTTTTCCTAGTTAATAAACCTTTGGTTATTTTATTACAGGATTGGCTACAAGTGTTGTCTTTGGCGTGAGCTCTAACGTGCAAATTGACCTGGGATAAATGACTGGTCCTTTGGGACTGGGAGTAACCTGAATATTTTGTCATCTTTGGTGGGAAGTGACCATCTATCACAGAGTCAAGCTTGCCTGGGTGGCAAGACAGATTGGAATGCCCAAGGGGACTGTCTGTGACTCCATGTTAAGGTTGTATGGTGCCTGAGGAGTTTACAATTGTTACTTTATTGGTGAAATCTAAGTATAGAATTCACAACCAGTTTGGGGTTTTTGCCCTGCTTCTTAACAGTCTGCCCTGAGGCTGGAATTCTCACTCATGAGCCACTCCAGACAGCATGACAATAGCCTTAATGCATTTTAAACTCATTTTAATTTGGAAATAAAATGGATTTAGCCAGCATTGCTGCAAAAATCTAGCTGTGATACACCGAGGAAATACAAGTGAAAAAGAGTCTTAACCAGACACAGCATATAAGAAATGCTCTGATGTTATAGTCTACTTGCATTACAAAAATATATTATAAAAGGGTATTGGCATGTTTTCTATAGGATTATTGTAAAATTAATTTAGGATTAGTATCTATAGAGCTATTTCCTGGATAACTGGTTTCTTTAGCTATTTGTACATGTGTTAAACTTAGAGCTGTGTAAAACACCCGGGTTTTCCTTTTTGGAAATCTTGCCCTGAAAACTGAAACATCTGGCAAGAAATCTTTTTGTTTTAAAGGAAGAAATAATTGGAAATGAGACTGAAACATAATATTGATCAAACAAAACCACCAAAAGCTAATACAGCTACTTAAGAAACCACACAAACGTCTAGGATGACATTGATTCCAGTAGCTGATGTTACAGATAAAAACCTTCTGTTAAGTTCAAAGTATTATTCTTGAGAATTGAGAGCGAGCTGCAGAGTTGGCTTCTGAAGTTGAACTCTCCCCAATACTGGGGCTGTTCAGATGTGGGTTGTTGGTTTGTGCCCATTGTCACAAATCAGGCTTCCCTTGTTGGTGGCCCTCCACATTGTTGTGAGGGGATGCAACCACTTTATCTTCAGGTGTTTTAAACCTCTGGAGTCCAAACTGAGCCCAGGCACTGTCCCTGTCTAGGCACGCGCTCAGAGTGCAGACCTTCTATCTAGTACCTCCTCCAGAGAGCTACAGGCTCGCCCCTGGAACCACCCTTTCCCAGAACTCCACCAAAGGTGGGAACCTCCTGATTTATCGCTTCACGGGGCCACTTGGGAGCTGCAGCATATAACACACTGGCACTTTGCACAGGATTCTAGCACATTTTCTCTTTCTATAAAGATAAGTACAGATCATTTTAAAAACAACCAGCATTCTGAACCCAATGCCCCTCACTTTAGCTCACCCTTCCCTTGAAAGTTCCTGGGGGAACAGCTGCCTTCCGGTAGGCAGGATTCCCGCCCCCACCCCCCCATCTGGCTCCTGCAGCAGCTTCCCTCAAGTTCAACTGGTGAGGAACTTCCAAAAAATAACACCACTTCTCCCCTCCAAATAAAGCCATTTGTGTCCTTTATAACCTTAGAATCTCTTCTGGTCAGCTCAACAAGTGACCACAGAGTCCTACCAGGTGATTCCACTTCCAGACAACCGCTCCCCTGACAAATCAGTTCCTCAGAGTAGAAGAAGCCATTTTTTTCATCTAGGATAGGACAATAAGGACCATCCAGCTTTGATGACCCTCTATTATAAGTCCTATACCATTGCCCTGTTGGAATTTCCATCCAACATGGAAGTAAAGAGGCAACACAGAAGGTATAGAGCCCCATATGCAAAAGGCAGTCTGCTGTCTGACACAGATACATATACAGAGACCCCAGTATCAAACGGAATTCATAAATTGTACAGAGAGATTCCCAAATCATCACACCCATCCTTCTAGTTATTTTGCAGACACGATTTTGTTTGTTTGTTTAGACCTTAAAGCTAGATATAATCAGCCAACAGTTTAAGCAGTTGAACAGCTTTTTATTATTAGAGGCTCTTCACTCATCTTTTAATCTACCTTATATTCAAAAGTAGTAAACTTCCACTGGAAGAATCCTGGTTACAATCCTGACTGGGATAAAGTTAGTCTCCAACCCATCTTATTTACTTATTCTGTAATTTATTTAATAATAATGAGGTACAAGTTTGCCAGGGTTACCTTCAAATCCAGGCAGCATATTGTAATTTGAACACTAATTGTACAAGAAGTACTGGAGTTGTAGCACAATAGCTCTCTCTGTTTACTGATAGAAGAAAGAACAGATGAAAAATCCAAGCAACAAATCCTGAGACAATATAAGCAATGATTGACAAGCCAAAAATTTCCATGGCATTGCACAAGATGTACATGCACACAGGTTTTGTGTGTTAGTTAAAAGGTCATCTGCAATTAATGCCTAAGCAGAATTTCCACTTACAGCTTATGCTCTTAAACTCTTCCTCCTTTGACTGAAGAAGCTCCTCATGAGAAATTAAACAAACAAGCTAAAAGGTTTACAAGGGACCTCGTCTGGGATACCCTTTTGCCTCACAGGGTATCTCTACACTGGAGATGGAAGGTGTAAACTCCAGCTTCAGGAGACAGACCAGTGCTAGCTCTGATTGAGCTAGTGAACTAAAAATAGAAATGTAGTCATAGCGGCGTAAGTGGTGGGAGGGGCTAGCTGCCTCAGATATATACCTATGGTCTCGGATGGGATTTTACTCAGGGTGGCTAGCCCCTTCCACCATTCACGCTGCCATGGCTACACTTCTATTTTTAGCATGCTAGCTTGATCACAGCGAGCATGGGTATGTCACCTCAAGCTGCAATTTACACCTTCCAGCTCTTGCGTAGAATAGTCTTGGTTGCAAGATCAGTTGGCAGAAACAGAATAAAATGAATTCAAATGGATTCAAAAAGTTGTTCATTAAAGAAAAATGAAGGATGTGGCACAACCCTGAGTGCACGGCTTCCTCTGCACCACTATGTGTCAACATCCCCCCAGTTCCTTTTCTGACTCATGTAGCAAATTCTAACGAATGTGAGGTTCAAAAACCTATAGAAGTGACAAAGAGTCCTGTGGCACCTTATAGACTAACAGACGTATTGGAGCATAAGCTTTTGTGGATGCATCTGAAGAAGTGGGTATTCACCGACAAAAGCTTATGCTCCAATACGTCTGTTAGTCTATAAGGTGCCACAGGACTCTTTGTCGCTTCTACAGATCCAGACTAACACGGCTACCCCTCTGATACTTCAAAAACCTAGGCATTTGTTACTTGAGCCAAAGGTGCTCCTCCTTTAGCTGACACGAGGAGTCTGGTTGCGGTGGAGTTATTCCTTGATCCAAAGCCCATTGAAGCCAGTGGAAAAACTCCCATTGAATTTAAAGGGCTGCAGATAAGACCACAAATGAAGAGTTCAGTCACTAGCTGCAAGATACAACCCATGATTACTGTACATTAGCCTTTTATTTTCCCCCAGGCCTTGCCAAAATACTGTATTATTTATATCAATATTTTTGTTACCCTGTCCTGCCCCCACCCTCTTGTCTATCACAATAATCTACTAACACTTGTCTTTTAGATTATAGGGTCTTCGGGGCAGGGACTATAATTTACTAAACATTTGTACAGCATCAGGAACTATACAACCCAACCTGGCTGTTGCTATTATTCTTTTTACTGCTGCAGTGGTTAGAAGCCAACCAAGTTAGCACCTCATTGTGCCAGGCCTGTAGGCACTACAGCAGCACAAGTTATACCTAAAATAATCACTAGAGCTTGTCACAGTCAGCTGCCGTTCACAGAAAATCTTGTGACTAAAGCAGAGTGAATAATTTATTTCTCTGTTCAGTGCCCCCCCACCCCAAAAAAAATCCTGTTCACTTCGAACCAAAACTGATTTTTTGTTTGTTTCCCCCTCCCCTTGAAAAAACAAAATCCCTCCAAAATAATATAAAATTCATTCAGATCAAATGAAATGCTGATTCAAAATGACATTGTTTCAAAAAAGTCATTTCAAGTAGACGTTTCCAACATTTTTGTTTTCTGGTTTTTTTCACCTGAAACTACTGGCTGAATTCAATGAGAAATCACATATAGTCTCAGTGCCCTGAAAAATGCCTTTTCCAACAAGTTTACTATTTGATGCGGTGTGTGTGTGTGGATATTGCCCAGATTTAGGGCAATTTCTATAATTGCCTATAAATGTCTAGGAATTTAGGAAAATTCCTATGAGACACTCAACAATGGCTAGGCAGGTAGTAGTGTGTTTGTTGCATCTCTCTGTTGTCTGTCACTGTACACTTGGATTGTAAACTATTTGTGGTGGGCACCATATTTCTACTACATGTGTACACAGCGCCCAGCACAAAGGGATCATGATCCCTGCCTGGGGCATTTGGGTGCTATTGCCATGCAAACAACAATAATATGTACTAAAAAGTCATGGATGGCTGTGGTGTTTCCGGTGAATGTAACTCTCATACACAACATCCCCTTAAAGTAAAAAGCAAAGACAATTAAATCCCACCCATACTTGTCTAATGGGAAAGGTATATTAGAAATTGATTTTTCATCCTTTATAAATCACATGCTTTTTGGTGCAGAAAGATATTACAGATGCAGGGTCTGATGCTCCATCACTGACACCTTACAAGTGTGCAACGGGAGTGCAAAATGCTACCACCAGCGTCAGAGCGTGGACAATTCTGATCTGATATCTTTTGCACGTATTGCACACTCACTTAGCAAGGTGTAAGAGGACTAGACAAGGTGAAGGAGAGTAGAGAGTCGGGCCCAACCTCTCAATTATTTCATAATTAAAGTATCAGAGGGGTAGCCGTGTTAGTCTGGATCTGTAGAAGCGACAAAGGGTCCTGTGGCACCTTATAGACTAACAGAGGTATTGAAGCATAAGCTTTCGTGGGTGAATACCCACTTCTTCGGATGCAAGCAGTGGAAATGTCCAGGGGCAGATATAAATGTGCAGGGAAGATTCAGGTTAGAGATAACGTTATCTCTAACCTGAATCTTCCCTGCACATTTATATCTGCCCCTGGACATTTCCACTGCTTGCATCCGAAGAAGTGGGTATTCACCCACGAAAGCTTATGCTTCAATACCTCTGTTAGTCTATAAGGTGCCACAGGACCCTTTGTAGCTTCATAATTAAAGGATTTGTAACCTATGGATTCATGTCACCGCTTCTGCTTAGTTGGCAAAACAGCTGGGAAAAGTTCCATTCAAATACAAATAGAGTGACCTGCCCTACATCACTTTCCCCCTTTTGGTTATAACAGGATTACTAGGGGAAGGTAAACAAACGTCAGAGAATTAGCTTCTTTTTCTAGAATTGACATTTCCACTCGAAGCTCACCCTGTGTTTACTTGGGGACAAAGTAGATATTTTTTCACTGCTACTGTTTTTAAACAGGGGATTTGTTTATTTTTTAAAAAATCTCAGATTAAACAAACTGTTACAATTGATTTTAGTGACAATGAAATTTTGATTTAAAAAATGAAAACATGAATTTTCAAAGATTTTTGGGAATATTATTCTCTTTTCTGACCACCTCTGGTTGACCAGAACCCTGCTTGTCTTAAAAATGCAAAACTCCCTTGTATTTCGGGCCCAAGTGTGAGTACCTTATTCACTTTGGCCAGCTGTTACTGACCAAGTAGTCTAGCTCACTTCAAGGGAACCACCTATATGAGCAGCTACTTAAACAAGGGTCAAGATATCTAAGAGTCTGGCTCTTAATGAGTAAGTGGGGGAAGTAGCTAAGGCCTGGTCCACACTACGCGGGGGGGAGGTGGTGTGTGTATCTAAGGGCTAGGCTACACTTACCCGCTGCGTCGGAGGCGTCAGATCGATCTTCTGGGTTCGATTTATCGCGTCTTGTCTAGACGCGATAAATCGAACCAGGAAGTGCTCCCCCGTCGACGCTTGTAATCTTACTCCGCGAACGGAGTAGGCGGAGTTGATGGGGGAACCTGCGCGCCGCGTGTGGACCCCCGGTAAGTACCTTTTCATTCGAACTAAGATACTTCGACTTCAGCTACGTTATTTACGTAGCTGAAGTTGCGTATCTTAGTTCGAATTGGGGGGTTAGTGTAGACCAGCCCTAAGATACGCAACTTCAGCTACGTGAATACCGTAGCTGAAGTCGACATTGTGACGGGGTACCCCATAAAGCTTTATGGGGAGAGGCTTATAAATGTATATGTGTAACTGGACTATGTTTTATGCTACATGGGCCATGTAACATATCTCTGTGAAAGTTATGACCTACTGAATTTATTCCTCCCGTTTATATGCATGTATCATTGCTGTAGTTGAAGTTATAAATATTGGTTGTATTTCTTGAGAAAGGAATGTGCAGGTTAAGTGCCCAATCAAGAAACACTTAACAGACAATAGAACTTGCCAACACCAATCCACATCTGAACTTTGCCCGGAATGTGGCTGGACCGAGAAGGAACTGAGTGGTGCATGGACAGGTGACTTGTCCATGTGACCCCAACTCCATTTGGTAACTGGATGCTACACAGGGAGAGGGAGGGGTGTTCACCCAGAGGAGAAAGTCTATTTAAACCCCTGGGAAACCCCTCCATTTTGTCTTCAGCTGGCTAAAGAAAGAAGCTTTCCACCCCCCCAAGGACACCTGAAAGAGACTGAACAAAGGACAAAGACATTAGGGGGGTGAGTGATTGCTGGACCCAGGCTAGAAGGAAGATAGCCTGTTTACTGGACCTAGTGAGGTTTTTATCTGTACACAGGGTGATTAGACATAGACCTGCATGTTTTATTTTATTTTACTTAGTAATTCACTTTGTTCTGTCTGTCACTACTTGGAATCACTTAAATCCTATTTTCTGTACTTATTAAAATCACTTTTTACTTATTAAGTTTCCTGGAGTACGAGTTGTTACCTGGGGAAGGCAAACAGCTGTGCATATCTTTCTATCTTTGAAATAGAAGGTGAACTATTTATGAGTTTACCCTGTATAAGCTTTATACAGGGTAAAACGGATTTGTAAGGGTTTGAACCTCCTTAGAGTTGGACACCTGGGTGTCAAAGGCAAGAGCGCTTCCAGGAGCCTTACAGTGGTGAGTGGACTTGGTTCGGACCTGGGTCTGTGTTTGCAGCAGATCAGTGGAATCTGGCTCAAAACAGACAGGATTCGGGAGTCCCAGGCTGGAAAAGGCCTGGAAGCAGGGGCAGAAGTAGCCTTGGCACACCAGGTGGCAGCACCAAGCAGGTCTGTGTGACCCCAACCCGTCACAGACGTATTTTAGATCGAATTAAAAAGTACTTACTGCGGGTCCACGCGGCGCAGGCTGGCTCCCCCGTCAACTCCGCTTACTCCTCGCGCCGAGCTGGAGTTCCAGAGTCGACGGGGAGTGCTTCTGGGATCGATTTATCGCGTCTACATGAGACGCAATAAATCGATCCCAGAACATTGATCGCTACCCGCCGAATCGGGCGGGTAGTGTAGACATACCCTAAGAGACTTACCAATTAGGGCACGTTTGTCACACATCGCTTAGATTCAATGGCGATAGACTTTTTAAAAAATATGGGGTGACTGATGAATTAGAAAGGATGGAACATACGTCCCGTTTTCTGTTGCTTCATCTGTTCAGGAGAGACAAGAGATTTCATTCTTCTCAGGGGAGACTATGAGCTCTCCTGCTTTCCTATGTGTCTGCAAATTAATTAGCATACTTGGGTCTCAGTCCTGAAAGGGTCTTTGGGTGCCACTGCAACGCAAATAATAAAGAATGGCTTTGAAGACCCAATTGTCTGTTTCTCACACAAGCATCTCTATGCTTCTTACCTTCCTTTCTGTCCCAGCCCCTGCCCATCTGTCATGTTTCCAGCCTTCAGAATTCTGGGATCCTATCTCTGGAACACAGGGAAAAATGGAGGGATGCATATGGAGTGAGTGGCTTTGCAGTAGGCAACGCGCCTTAAAAATCATCTTATTAAAGATAAGGTTAGTAGATGACTTGATGACAGTCTTTAAGTCTAAAAGAGGAGAATAATTCATAGAATCACAGGACTAGAAGGGACCTCAGGAGGTCATCTAGTTCAGTCACTGCACTCATGGCAGGACTAAGGGCTGGTCCACACTAGCCCCCAAGTTCGAACTAAGATACGCGACTTCAGCTACGTGAATAACATAGCTGAAGTCGAAGTATCTTATTTCGAACTTAAAAGTATTTACCCCTGGTCCACATGGCGGCGCGCAGGCTCCCCCGTCGACTCTACCTGCTCCGTTCGCGGAGCAGGATTACCGGCATCGACAGGGGAGCACTTGCTGGTTCGATTTATCGCGTCTAGACAAGACGCGATAAATCGAACCCAGAAGATCGATCCGAAGCCTCCGACGCAGCGGGTAAGTTTAGACTAGCCCTAAGTATTATCTAGACTATCCCTGACAGGTATTTGTCTATTCAGACAAATTCAGATAGCAGATGGCTCTTTAATCTACCAGACAAAGGCATGACACAGTCCAGTGTCTGGAAGAAAAAGCTAGACAAATTCAGACTAGAAATAAGGTGTCAATTTTTTAAATAGTGAGGGTAATTAACAATTTGAGCCACTTACTAAGGGATAGGTTACAGTGTAGTAGCTGTGTTAGTCTGTGTCAGCAAAAAGAAAATAAGAAAGAAAGAAATACTTGTGGCACCTTAGAGACTAACAAATTTATTTCAGCATAAGCTTTCGTGGGTTAGAACCCACTTCATCGGATGCATGGAATGGAACATCTGTCGACTGTAGAAATATCTGTCCACTGTATGTTCCATTCCATGCATCCGATGAAGTGGGTTCTAACCCACGAAAGCTTATGCTGAAATAAATTTGTTAGTCTCTAAGGTGCCACAAGTATTTCTTTCTTTCTTATTTTCTTTTTACTAAGGGATGTGTCTTTAAAACAGGATTGGGTTTCTCTTCCTAAAGATGTGCTATAGTTCAACCAGAAGTTATGGGCTTGATGCAGGAATCCCAGGGTGCCATTCTCTGACCTGTGCTATGCAGGAGGTCAGATTTGCTAATATAATGGTCCCTTCTGGCATTAAAATCTGTGAACTTGCCCCAGATGTATAGCGCTCCCAATACATGCCAAAAAGGAGTGAGATGGTGTGGTAAAGGAGAGGCCTTAAACACAAGTAAAGCAAGTGGCTGCTCAGGGTCCTGCTCTTTTCAAGCCTTCACAACTCATGATCTGGTCCTATTTCCTTCTGCACTAATGGAATAAATAGGACCAAAAGGAATTTATTACTTGGTCTCCTCGTCCCCTCTGGAACAATGTGGGAGGCACCTCATCACTTCTTTTCTACACTTTCAGAAGCATAGGATCCTGCAAATCACAAGGCTGGTCCTAGAATAGTTGTTTGTTGCCAGCTGCAGAATGTGACCTCCACAGTACAATTTGCATGTATCTTTACTGTAGGTAAGAAAGCAAGGGAAAGAAAGGGGTGTCAGAGTGTTACCCACACTTCTCCCCCAGGGAATAGTTGTTATTCAGAGACTGACATGTCCAGGAGAGGGCAAGGCAAAGATGTCCCAGGATAACTTGGGCTGTGATACCGCAGTCTTTCTTATTCAGCATCTAGAAGAAATAATGAATGAAGTTTCCAAGTGTAAAATCAGTTATCAATACTAAGGCAACAAAGGCTAATGCCTAGCAATTCAATACCATTCACAGCATTGCACAGGAGTACACCAGGAAAACATGTCCAGGGGCACATGTAAAGTTAAATGACTTTTTTTTAAAAAAAAAAGTCATAAGTACCATGGCCCTAATTCAGAAAACCACCCTTGTTCAGCAGAGCGCTTCAGCATGCTTACGCATTTTGCTGAATCAGGAACTTCCTGTTTAAACAGTATTTCATTGTTTAACTTATTTCCGTAACGATGTTCTCCTCTTATATAAGAGGCTGTTTTATCCCACACAAACAAACCTATACAAATATATTTCCATTGCTAATTGAGATTTACAGATAGGCAAAGTAATAAAAATGCTGCTTGAGAACTTGTTAGAATTTGATTTCAAGATATTTACTTTGTATAATCAGCTGTGAACCAGCTGAGTGAGGAAATTCTTCAAAGGAAGGGACTATGGATGCTGAGTGATCCGCTGTCGTGACCTGCACAGGATGTGCCATGTTTGTCTTTCTTCCACAGGATAGAAGCGACTTTGTCTGTACAAAGTGCAAGCTGATCTCCATATTGGAAGAGAAGATTCAAGGTCTGGAGAAACGAGTATCAACCCTGCGTTCCATAAAAGAAAATGAGGAGTTCCTGGATAGACGTCAGGATCGGCTTCAGCGGGCACAGTGTTCTGAGGATTCAGAGCAGGCTACGCAGCGGGGACAGAAGGCCAGTGAGGATAATTGGCGGCATGTGACCTCCAGAAGAGGAAAGAGTATGAGACAAGTCCATGTACCAGAAACGCATATTCAGATGAGCAACCGTTTTCATGTTCTCTCCACAGGTACTAGTGCAGAGAGTGGAGTGAATGATACATCTGAGGGAACAGAGCAGAAGGAGACTCCACTGACTGGAAGGCATGAGATGCACAGTCCTAGGGATGGGGGTTCCACGACCACCACTCCCAAGAGGAGGAGGAGGGTGGTGGTGGTCGGGGACTCTCTCCTCAGGGGGACTGAGTCATCTATCTGCCGCCCTGACAGGGAAAACCGAGAGGTGTGCTGCTTGCCAGGGGCTAGGATTCGTGATGTGACGGAGAGACTGCCGAGACTCATCAAGCCCTCAGATCACTACCCCTTCCTGCTTCTCCACGTGGGCACCAATGATACTGCCAAGAATGACCTTGAGCGTATTACTGCAGACTACGTGGCTCTGGGAAGAAGGATAAAGGAGTTTGAGGCGCAAGTGGTGTTCTCGTCCATTCTCCCTGTGGCAGGAAAAGGCCGGGGTAGAGACCGTCGAATCGTGGAAGTCAACGAATGGCTACGCAGATGGTGTCGGAGAGAAGGGTTCGGATTCTTTGACCATGGGATGGTGTTCCAAGAAGGAGTGCTAGGCAGAGATGGGCTCCACCTGACGAAGAGAGGGAAGAGCATCTTTGGAAGCAGGCTGGCTAACCTAGTGAGGAGGGCTTTAAACTAGGTTCACCGGGGGAAGGAGACCAAAGCCCCGAGGTAAGTGGGGAAGTGGGATACCGGGAGGAAGCACAAGTAGGTGAGTGCAACAGGGGAGGGCTCCTGCCCCATACTGGGACAGCAGGACAGTCGGTGAGTTATCTTAAATGCCTATACACAAATGCAAGAAGCCTGGGGAACAAGCAGGGAGAACTGGAAGTCCTGGCACAGTCAAGGAATTATGATGTAATTGGAATAACAGAGACTTGGTGGGATAACTCACATGATTGGAGTACTGTCATGGATGGATATAAACTGTTCAGGAAGGATAGGCAGGGCAGAAAAGGTGGGGGAGTTGCGTTGTATGTAAGAGAGCAGTATGACTGCTCAGAGCTCCAGTATGAAACTGCAGAAAAACCTGAGAGTCTCTGGATTAAATTTAGAAGTGGGAGCAACAAGGGTAATGTTGTGGTGGGAGTCTGCTACAGACCACCAGACCAGGGGGATGAGGTGGACGAGGCTTTCTTCCAGCAACTAACAGAAGTTACTAGATCACAGGCCCTGGTTCTCATGGGTGACTTTAATCACTGCATCCGAGGGTGCTAAAGGAGTTGGCCGATGTGATTGCAGAGCCATTGGCCATTATCTTTGACAAATCATGGCAATCGGGGGAGGTCCCGGATGACTGGAAAAAAGCTAATGTAGTGCCCATCTTTAAAAAAGGGAAGAAGGAAGATCCGGGGAACTACAGGCCAGTCAGTCTCACCTCAGTCCCTGGAAAAATCATGGAACAGGTCCTCAAGGAATCAATTCTGAACCACTTAAAGGAGGGGAAAGTGATCAGGAACAGTCAGCATGGATTCACCAAGGGCAAGTCATGCCTGACTAACCTAATTGCCTTCTATGATGAGATAACTGGCTCTGTGGATGAGGGGACAGCAGTGGATGTGCTATTTCTTGACTTTAGCAAAGCTTTTGATACAGTCTCCCACAGTATTCTTGCCAGCAAGTTAAGGAAGTATGGGCTGGATGAATGGACGGTAAGGTGGATAGAAAACTGGCTGGATGGTCGTGCTCAACGGGTAGTGATCAATGGCTCCATGTCTAGTTGGCAGCCGGTATCAAGTGGAGTGCCCCAAGGGTCGGTGCTGGGGCCGGTTTTGTTCAATATCTTCATCAACGATCTGGAGGATGGTGTGGACTGCACCCTTAGGAAGTTTGCAGATGACACTAAACTGGGAGGAGTGGTTGATACGCTGGAGGGTAGGGACAGGATACAGAGGGACCTAGACAAATTAGAGGATTGGGCCAAAAGAAATCTGATGAGGTTCAACAAGGACAAGTGCAGAGTCCTGCACTTAGGACGGAAGAATCCCATGCACTGCTACAGACTAGGGACCGAATGGCTGGGCAGCAGTTCTGCAGAAAAGGACCTAGGGGTTACGGTGGACGAAAAGCTGAATATGAGTCAACAGTGTGCCCTTGTTGCCAAGAAGGCTAACGGCATTTTGGGCTGTATAAGTAGGGGCATTTCCAGCAGATCGAGGGACGTGATTATTCCCCTCTATTCGGCACTGCTGAGGCCTCATTTGGAGTACTGTGTCCAGTTTTGGGCCCCACACTACAAGAAGGATGTGGATAAATTGGAAAGGGTCCAACGGAGGGCAACAAAAATGATTAGGGGGCTGGAGCACATGACTTATGAGGAGAGGCTGAGGGAGCTGGGATTGTTTAGCCTGCAGAAGAGAAGAATGAGGGGGGATTTGATAGCTGCTTTCAACTACCTAAAAGGGGGTTCCAAAGAGGATGGATCTAGACTGTTCTCAGTGGTAGAAGATGACAGAACAAGGAGTAATGGTCTCAAGTTGCAGAGGGGGAGGTTTAGGTTGGATATTAGGAAAAAGTTTTTCACTAGTAGGGTGGTGAAGCACTGGAACGGGTTACCTAGGGAGGTGGTGGAATCTCCTTCCTTAGAGGTTTTTAAGGTCAGGCTTGACAAAGCCCTGGCTGGGATGATCTAATTGGGGTTGGTCCTGCTTTGAGCAGGGGGTTGGACTAGATGACCTCCTGAGGTCCCTTCCAACCCTGAGATTCTATGATTCTATGAGTGAGGGATAGCTCAGTGGTTTGGGCATTGGCTTGCTAAACCCAGGGTTGTGAGTTCAATCCTTAAGGGAGCCATTTAGAGATCTGGGGCAAAAATCTGTCAGGGGACAGTAGTTGGTCCTGCTAGTGAAAGCAGGGGATTGGACTCGATGACCTTTCAAGGTCCTTCCAGTTCTATGAGATAGGCATATCTCCATATATTATAATTTGACACGAGATGCTGACAATTTGTGTTTTGATGGTTATAAAATTTAAACGTTTTGAATCTCATCATCTGTCATGACGTAATTATTGTCTGACCTCCTACCCAACCCTTAATTTCCTACGACTGTGAAAATTTAAATAGATACAAATTGGGGAACAAAATGCTTTAAGTAAACATCTGTCAAAATTGTACAAAAAATACAAAATTCTGCCAAGACTATTTGGTGTAAAAGTGCTTATACCAGTATAGATTATTCCCCTTCCCCTATGGGAATAAACTGTACCTTTATAAACACATTTATCTACATCAGGGGGTTGTGTGTTTACACAAGGCATGACTGTCGTTAAAGTTGAAGAGGCCGATATTTCAATTCCAAACTGTGCTTGAAAGGAGGAACTTAAACCATAGCAATCTCAAGACTGCTCCCCCATGAAATACCCACTTACTCTTCCTTTTAGTTGAGTATCTTTTTATAGTCCAGTAGCCAAATGCAAGTTTTTGGCAGTACCTTGTTTTAGTGTCCATACAATGTTGTTGGGTTTTTTTGGTTGTTGTTGTTATGGTGGGTTTTTTTGTGGATTCTGAATTTCAAAACCCTAAATTCAAAGAAACTATGATAGCTCTTCACGGATGAGCATTTTGAAATATGAGCACTTATTACTACCCACCTCCTAATTCACAAGCCAGGTCACAGTGAAACAATGTTAACTGGATTTTAATTATTTTTAAATGAAAACCTCACGCTAATATTATGGTATGGAACATAATTAGCTAGAAAACATACGTTATGTCTGTATTAGCTGTATATCTTGCTAGTATACCCGCACATTCTCCACCAGAACCAAGACACAAAGTACATTCTTCTTGTACGCTCATTGCATGTTTATTTAATAAACGTACATATTCACTCAGGAGAATTAATTTTTAGACAGTTATACACATTAACAAATTATAAACCAAACAGATAGTCAGCTGTTTTCTTCATTCACCTTTTGTTTTCTTTTCTGCTTCTCACTGTTGATTTTCTATGCTAGCTATTGCTACCTAGTTGCAATTCATAGGTCTTTTACTCTTCACTTAGTCTTAGCCTCCACACATGCAGCTGGCTGGTGAAAGACATTGCAAACGTAGAGGACAGCAATGAGGCACAAATACAAAACACCCACAAAGAAAAAATGAAGCCAAGGATTGCTGCAGATGCAAAGGACAGAGGAATTATTAGTAAGAAGCTACTAAGCACCCAAAGGCAACAGTAAATCTCACCAGTGGTAGAGTGGCACCACCATCAATCAACATAAAGGAAGCACTTACAACTGGAATTCACCAAATGCAAGAATTTGAACGGAGCAAGCCACAGGATTTTATGACACAATATCAAGAATATTAGAGACACTGGCAGGGACAAAAAAGCCTGCACAGATTGGTTCAACAAAGGTATTTGCCACTAACCTTATACATTCAAGAGTGACAGGACTACAAGTAAGTTCACAAGAGGTTGACATCAAGAACATTTTGTCATGAGTTGGCTTCTGTAGCAATATCAACGTTTACTGACAACATCCGTATACAACAAGCTTTTGGTTGCAAAAGAGAAACTGGTGGGACATATCAGTATTTTCAGATCACACTGACATATTTGTCTTATTTTTGCACTTCTACCTTGAACAGGGCCCAACATCGTTAGTGATTACAGAACCCTGCATCCAAGGCAGCTGTAATAGGCAGATGTGCTACTGTAGATCCACACTGGAGCATTGTACCAGGACTGTTAGCTGCCCATGTACTCTCAAAGGTACCATATCAACACTAAAGCGCAGCTCCTTACCTCGAACAGCTGAAGCATTTATCAGAAAATGCAAACCAAGCCCATCTTTGGCATGTGTGTGGAAAGGTAATTTGGATCCAGATGCACTACCACTTGATTCACAGTAGTATGGGGATGGATACACGATGGTTCTAACTCTGCTTCCAAAAGCTATACCAGACAATGTTGTGCTTGCTCTTCCAGATATTTTGAAATTAATCAAGTGCTTTTGTGAGGCGGATGTGTAACGCCGACAGACCCCAGTCATCAGCGGGCAGGACCTCTGGAGCTTAGTGCATGAGCCTCTACAGCATGAGCTAAAAGCCAACTGGCTGTTAGCTAAGGCTGTAGAGCAAACTCATTTAACTCTCTCTAAGTGGTCTCGGTGCCACTAGATAGGACAGAACGCCACACCCAGGAGGTGTCTGGGTTACAGATGCACCTTGCAAATCTATGAAATGTGTATGTAACAGTGCCAGACTGCCATGTACCATACGTTGTGCACACCAAGGAGGTGCGGTATGTTGCAATGACCTGACAAAATCAGCTTTAGCATGTGCAGATGAAAACGGTGATGACAAGCAGCGACCTTTATTACTCATATTAGGACACTCAGATTTAGCTTGAATGAGAAAGAACAGTAGAAATCATTTATAATGATTCCAAAGTGAAGTATTTGGTTAAAATTTTATTATGATAATTTTGCTGAATATATGGATCTATAATTTGTTGAACATTGTTGACATGAAAAAGAGTAGTCACTGTAGCAAATGAAAATTGAGATCCATGCTATGCTCAACTTCCCTCCTCTTATACCACCATTATTTAAAAATGTATGGTTATTGATTGATATTTCACAGTTTAAATACATTCATTTCATGTATTAGAATTCTTCTGACTTTATTTTGTATGCCCCCAAATCATGCAAACTCTTACTTATAATGAAGGTGGGGGAGGTGCAGGGGTGGAGAGGGTGTGATGAAATGTTGATATTTCAAAATACTCAACAGTGATAGTGTGTCATCAGGCAGATTCTTAAAATATATAGTCCTGAGATACACAATCCACAAAAAACCTTGTATAGACCCTAATGCAAGGTTAATCAGAGTGACCACTGGACTATATGTTCCATCTAAATCTATGTCTCTTTCAGTCTATATCAAGTACTTTCCTATATCCACTGAGAACAATGAGGATTCTTTATTTTGATGAAGACCCAAAGACTATTCCGTTTAAGATGGACATGGCTCATTACAATATTATTTGTGGAGCAAAAGGAACTATGATTTGATATTAGGACATTTTATCTTGCAGTGTGATCAAAGCACTTCTTCAAACTAATAAATGCCAATGAGTAAGCTATTTTTTCTTTCCTTGCTCTCCAAACAGAGAAAAAACAGCAAGAAAATCTGACCATCATCCACATATTTCACACCTGTCCAACCCCCCACTGTTTTATGAATGGACACCAAATTAATAAAAGGAATTACAATATTTGAAAGCAAATACCATGATTCTTTTCAATAAAGAAAGTTTCATAGTATAGTAGGAAATACTATGAACATAGATACGGAATTGAGATCCATGACTTTGATGTTACTGCAGCTTTTGATGAGGAGATATCATTTGCTCTGAAATAACATCAGAGCTTCATCAAGTAACCTGTGACTCTTGTTACTTTCTGGATTATTCTAGCCCCCTCACCCCCAAAATCACAATGAGACATCTCACTAATATTGGAACAAACTGCTATGACATTTCCAAATTGTTGTGTTCTTTTTATCCCCCCCATTTCAGCCAAAACAAATTATAGAAATTTGCAAAATGTTTTGGTCGATCTGAACCTGCATTTTTCACTGCAAAAAGTCTTGACCAAAAAGTGTTGCCCAGCTCTATACATATGCATCCATGTCTCTTACCCTTTCTTGCTCCAAATGCCCTGTTTGGCTCTGTGAGTCTTCCCTTGACCCACCAAGTCTCTGTTATTTTTCAAAGCTACCCAGCAACATCTTGGTTTCTTTGTCCTGATGCTGGCAACTTTCACCAGCTCCCTGCAGACAAGTAGGACAAAACTGGCTTCAGTTAACCTAGTTTCAGCTAACTCATTGACCAGGCAGCTGTTGAGTTCCTCCACACCCTCATTGTACCTGAGCTGGAAGGGACATGGCACAGGTCCTGTCAGCCCATGGTGGAATCTACATTTATATAGAAGCATTCAGTGAGACTATGAAAATTACTGTAACTTCATAATATTAACCAACATTCATCTTTTATAAAGGGATTCCCCCCAACCGTCCTACACACTTACTTGACGACCAGAATGACTTTATATCACACCCCAAAGATCAACAGCCTCAAACTATTTTAGGTGAGCTTCAGAGAGCCCTCCACTGAAGATGAACCACCATCCTGACCCAAAGGAAGTTTACATGTAAGGGCTAATTTGGGCAAGCACATCAACTGAGCTCATCTGTCATTCAAGTGTATGCAGAAAGAGCAGATTTCTCAGCTAGCTAGGGCCTTTGAAATTAGTGTGTTCTGTGGAGCACCAGTATAATATTCTCTCAGGACAGTCACGCAAAGTAAATGAGGTGCTACATTCTGCACCAACTGTAACTTCGTCTTCAAGGGTGTTTCTTACCTACATATTTACAGTGCGTGGAGGCTGTGAATTTAGTGCTGGTGTATGACACCAGACTGAAAACGTTGAGGCCTGAAGCTCCCATTAAGTACCACACAGTTACAACACTACCAGTGGCAGTGTGCAGCTCCCCACAATGCACCAGTAACTGGTATTCCACACTGCCCTGGACAGACTATCTGTAGTGGTAGACAGTAGTAGCCAGCTTGCAGAGCCCTACAGTGAATAACATTGATTTCGACTTACTGGTGGAGCTCCTGGGAGCTCTAATCTAACAGCACTTACAAGCTGTCTTCTCCAGCAAAACACCTTGGTGAAAGCAGCAGTGCAAACCCAGGGGTAAATCCTGCCTGAGTCAGTCAATCTTAAGTGTGTGCCGTGTGCCATCTGCACCACAGCAGGTGACCTGAGAACAATGTCCCTGCTTCAAAGCTCTTACAAATCTAAGCCCTGGTCTACACTACGAGTTTAGGTCGAATTTATTAGCGTTATTTCGATTGATCCGTGCACCCGTCCACACGACGAAGCCCTTAACATCGACTTCTAGGGCTCTTAAAATCGATCTCGCCACTCCACCCCCAACGAGGGGATTAGCGCTTACATCGATATTGCCGAATCGATGTAGGCTTAGTGAGGACGCAATTCGACGGTATTGGCCTCCTGGATCTATCCCACAGTGCAACATTTGACCGCTCTGGACAGCAGTCTGAGCTCCAATGCTCCGCCCAGGTAGACAGGAAAAGCCCCGCGAACTTTTGAATTTCATTTCCTGTTTGGCCAGCGTGGTGAGCTGCAGGTGAGCACAGATCTCATCAGCAGAGGTGACCATGATGGAGTCCCAGAACCGAAGACGAGCTCCAGCATGGACCGATGGTGAAGTACGCGATCTGATCGCTGTATGGGGAGATGAAACCGTGCTAGCAGAGCTACGGTCCAAAAGAAGAAACGCCAATACATATGCCAAAGTCTCCAAGGGCATGCAGGACAGAGGCTACAACAGGGACGCGCAACAGTGCCGCGTGAAAATTAAGGAGCTCAGGCAAGCCTACCAAAAAGCCAGAGATGCAAACAGCCGCTCTGGGTCAGAGCCCCAGACATGCCGCTTCTATGATGAGCTGCATGCCATTCTAGGAGGTGCAGCCAGCACTGACCCACCCATGTGGTATGACTCCGTATGTGGATCATCAGAAACCACAGAGGAGCATGATGATGATAATGATGCTGAAAATAGCGCCCAGACACAGCAAGGAAGTGGAGAAGCCCTTTTCCCCGACAGCCAGGAACTCTTTGTCACCCTGGAGCCAGTACCCTACGAACCCACCCAAGGCGTGCTCGATGCAGGAGAAGGGACCTCTGGTGCCTCTGGTGAGTGTACCTCTGTTAATTAATACATGTTTTATAAGCAAGCGTGTTTAATGATCAATTCGCGGCCAGTACAGCTACAGCTACTGGAAAACTCTGTTAACATGTTCGGGGATGGAGCAGAAATCCTCCGGGGACATCTCCAGAAAGATCTCCTGGATGTACTCCCAAAGCCTGTGCAAAAGGTTTCTGGGGAGGGCAGCCTTATCCTGTGCTCCGTGGTAACACACTCTACCACGCCAGGCCAGTAGCACGTAGTCTGGAATCATTGCTTTGCAAAGCATGGCGGCGTATGGTCCCGGTGTTTGCTGGCATTCAAGCAACATCCGTTCTTTATCTGTCTGTGTTATCCTCAGAAGAGTGATATCATTCATGGTCACCTGGTTGAAATAGGGGAATTTTATTAAGGGGGTATTCAGAGGGGCTCCGTCCCTGCTGGGCTGTTTGCCTGTGGCTGAACAGAAATCTTCCCCGCTGTGACCCACGCGGTGGGGGGAGGGGGAACAGCGAACATCTTGGATGTGTGTCTGTGTGTGTGTGGGGGTGTCGATTAGGTTCGCGCTGCACGTTAACCCAAAAACTGCCGCCCCTCCCTTTTCAATTGCCAACCAGTTTTAAATTGCCAGCCCAAAGGCTGTTTGTTATGGGAAATGAGGGGGTTGCTGTTTGAAAACATTCCCACCTGTTATGAAGGTTAAAGAAGCCTATAGACTGTGGCTTACCATGGCTGTGTGCAAGCCGAATTCTGTTGCCCGCCGGACCTGCTTGTGTGATCTCTCACACCAAACCGGCAGACCCTCAATATAACAGGCAAAGTGCAACCTTGGACCAAATGCACATGTGATATGTAATGTTTGGAGCATTGTTCTCTAATATGTGTCTTTTAAACTACTCCTCTCCCGTTTGTTTCCTCCCGCAGCTGCAAATGTTTCAACGCCACCCCCTTCATCACCGTCCCAGAGGCTAGCGAAGATTAGAAGTAAAAAAAAAAGGAATCGAGATGAAATGTTCTCAGAACTCATGGAATCCTCCCACACTGAAGCTGCCCAGCAGAATGCGTGGAGGCAGACACTGTCGGAGTCCAGGAAGGCAGATTTTGATCGCGCGGACAGGTGGCGTGATGAAGAGAGTAGGTGGCGTCAGCGTGCAGAGAGAAGGCAGGATGCAATTCTGAGGCTACTGGAGGATCAAACGGAAATCCTCTGGCTTATGGCTGAGGAAAGGCGTACGGTTCAGGAAAGGCCGCCTGAGCCCAGACCGCCGCTACAGCCCCTGTGTAACCAACAGCCCTCCTTCCCGAGTCCCATAACCTCATCCCCGAGACGCCCAAGAACGCGTTTGGGCGGCCTCCGTGCACCCAACCACTCAAGTCAAGAGAACAGTCCAAGCAAGAAAGGGCTGGCATTCAATAAGTTTTAAAGTGCTGTGTGTCCTTGTCCTTCCCTCATCCCCCTCCTCCACCACCCATCCTGGTGCTTCCCTTCCTCCACCAGCTATCCCGGGAGACTGTGGCAGTTAGCCCCATAGTTCCCCCTCTTTGTTTTACGAATTAATAAAGAATGCATGATTTTTAAGCAACAATGACTTTATTTCCTCTGCGAGCGGTGATCGAGGGGGGGAGGGCAGGGCGGTTTGGGTAAAGGGAAGTAGAGTGAATGAAGGGGCGGGGCTTTTCATTACAGGGGAAAACCAGAACTTTCACACAGCATCCTGGCCATTCATGAAACTGGTTTTCAAAGCTTCCCCGATGCGCAACGCAACGTACTCTTGTAATAGCCCTGGTGTCTGGCTGCGCATAACCAGTGGCCAGGCGATTTGCCTCAACCTCCCACCCCGCCATAAACGTCTCCCCCTTACTCTCACAGATATTGTGGAGCGCACAGCAAGCAGTAATAATAATGGGAATATTGTTTTCGCTGAGATCTAACCTAGTCAATAAACTTCGCCAGAGAGCTTTTAAACGACCAAATGCACATTCCACCACCATTCTGCACTTGCTCAGCCTATAGTTGAAAAGGTCCTGACTACTGTCCAGGCTACCTGTGTATGGCTTCATGAGCCATGGCATTAAGGGGTAGGCTGGGTCCCCAAGGATAACTATAGGCATCTCAACATCCCCAACGGTTATTTTCTGGTCTGGGAAGAAAGTTCCTTGCTGCAGCAGCCGAAACAGACCAGAGTTCCTGAAGATGCGAGCGTCATGTACCTTTCCCGGCCATCCCACGTTGATGTTGGTGAAACGTCCCTTGTGATCCACCAGTGCTTGCAGCACTATTGAAAAGTAACCCTTTCGGTTTATGTACTCGCTGGCTTGGTGGTCCGGTGCCAAGATAGGGATATGGGTTCCGTCTATCGCCCCACCACAGTTCGGGAACCCCATTGCTGCAAAGCCATCCAGTATGAGCTGCACATTTCCCAGACTCACAACCCTTGGTACCAGCAGCTTGGTGATCGCCCTGGCTACTTGCATCACAACAGCCCCCACTGTAGATTTTCCCACTCCGAATTGATTCGCGACTGACCGGTAGCTGTCTGGCGTTGCAAGCTTCCACAGGGCTATCGCCAGTCGCTTCTGTACTGTGAGGGCTGCTCTCATCTTGGTGTTCTTGCGCTTCAGGGCAGGGGAAAGCAACTCACAAAGTTCCATGAAAGTGCCCTTACGCATGCGAAAGTTTCGCAGCCACTGGGATTCATCCCAGACCTGCAGCACTATGTGGTCCCACCAGTCTGTGCTTGTTTCCCGGGCCCAGAATCGGCGTTCCACTGTATCAACAAGCCCCATTACCACCATGATGTCCACCTTGCGGGGGGGCCTTTTTTGAGAGAGGTCTGTGTCCATGTCCTCATCACTGTCCTCAGGGCGCTGCTGTCGCCTCCTCGCCTGCTGTAGCTGTAGCAGCTCCTGGTTCTCGTTCTCCATATACTCCTGGACAATGCGCGTGGTGTTCATAAGGGCGAGAACAGCCGCGGTGATCTGATCGTGCTCCATGCTTTCCCTGGTATGCTGTTTGCAGGACAGCAGAGTGGCAGCAGAAGCAGCGGGTGGATAACAATGGAGTCAGCAATATGGCGCCCATATGAAAAAAGGCGCGAAAGGATTTTTTGCTCCCCCCTCAGTTGCTTTCACGGAGGGAGGGGGGAGCAAGGGTTAGGCTCATTTCCTTCTAGCTGCAGATGGTACAATATGCGGTGAGCAAGGAGGCGCCTTCCCTTCTAGCAGCAGATGGTACAATATGCTTGATATCCATCATCATCTCCTGGCCCCCTCAAGGATTGAACTTGCAACCCCGGGTTTAGCGGGCCAACGCTCAGACTGCTGAGCTATCCCTCCGCCCGTGTTCCAGGCAGTACTGAATCTCCCTTAAACAAAACGTAAAAAAGAGAATGACCAGAGTCACTCTGGTCACTCCCATTTATGTCCAAGCGCCCCCGGCCAGCCACACCATAGGCCGCCGGCCAGGAGCACACGAATACCAATCATATTGTACAATCTGCTGTGAGAAGGCAAGGAGCTTCTGCTGTATGGTCCCGCGACCACGACCATTTATGGCATATTGCACCATCTGCAGCTAGAAGGCAAGGAGCTTCTGCTGTGTAGTCCCGCGACTACCAGCCTCAAGCAGAATGGCCCCCTCAAGGATTGAACTCGCAACCGCGGGTTTAGCGGGCCAACGCTCAGAACACTGAGCTATCCCTCTGCCCGTATTATAGTGTGACTGAATCCCCACTAGACCTAATGTCCAGGCGTACGCTGGAGATGTACGGTAATTGTGAGCTGAGCAGGCTTCCGTAGCAAACACGGAAACCCCGGAAAAAAGGCGCGAAAAATATTGCTTTCACGGAGGGAGGGAGGGAGGGAGGGATGACATGTACCCAGAACCACCAGCGACAATGTTTTCTGCCCCATCAGGCTTTGGGATCGCAACCCAGAATTCCAATGGGCGGCGGAGACTGCAGGAACTGTGGGATAGCTACCCGCAATGCAATGCTCCGAAAGTCGATGCTAGCCCCGCTACTGTGGACACAGTCAATCGACCTCATGGTCTTAACGCTCTTTAGTGGGGACACACACAATCGATTCCATAAATTCGGGTTTTAAAATATCGACTTCTATAAATTCGACCTAATTCTGTAGTATAGACGTACCCTAAGTTAAGACATGGTATGAAGAGATGTTAACACCGGGGAGAGAAAAGGATTGCAAGGGTTAAAATTCTTAAGGTTTTTTTTGGTTAGTAATGCATTTATTTGGAGGAGTTTTGTGGTGGTTTTCATTATATAATTGTTTATGACTGAACTGAGGATGTTGCCTCTTTATTGGGATAATGGTATTTGCTTAACCTTTATTCAGGCCTATGAGTTTTAGTTTTAATTAACTGAGAGCCCCACCCAAACTTTCAGCTTGGCTTGACATCAGCAATGTACAACGTGGATACTAAAGTAGCAGCTGAATGAACAACATAAATTGCCACCAGCCGTGTACCAATCTGGATGCTTTTCCTTTGGTCATATTGATTTGGAAGAGTTACATGCGTAGTGACAATGACTCTCCATAAGAGAGACTCAGGGACATCCAATTAAGATGAGCCAAACATGACAATTCAATGAAGAATTCAGAGCCATTGATCCACATTTCAGTTTTTTCGGTGGTATCCGTCCCTTGTAATTGATCTCCTCACTTATAGTCATTAAATCAGGAGCTGAGCAACAAAGATCTAGATTTTTAAAGGAATGGAGATGCACAGTGATGAGTATAGGTGCTTTTCAAAATCACACTAAGCACCTAGGTGCCTATCTGCATCTCTAGGCATCTAAACACCTTTAAAAATCCAGCCCTTTGTTACTTCCTCAAGGTCTCACAATGAATCTATAGCAGAGCAAGGGACTGAGCCTGGGTCTCCTGCATCCCTGTCCAGTGCCTTCATCACAAAACCATCCTCCTCCCCACTGCCCCAATGCTTGGTGATCTAGTTATGCCCCTAAATATGTATTTTGATCCTCTTGGATTTCTATGTCTTTTCCTGTAACTATATTCAATAAAGAAAAGCCCAGTTAGCAAGTCTTGCAATGTAACTGAAGTGTTGCTATCTTGTCTCAACAAACAAGAACAACATCAATCTCTAGAACAACGGTTCTCAAACTTCATTACACCGTGATCCCCTCCTGACAACAACATTTATTACACGACCCTGCCTAGGTCCCATCAAGCCCCACCGCCCTGGGCTTTGGCTTCAGTTCTGAAATCCAGTGAATCTAACGCTGGCCCTGGAGACCCCATTACAATGGGGTCACGACCCACAGTTTGAGCATCGCTGCTCTAGAACAATTACAAAAAACAAAAACAAAGTAATTTTTTTTCCCTTTTATTAGCTAGATCCATGGCAAGCAACCAACTGCCCAGTCTACTGAAAAGCCAGTTTAGAAAGACTGGATAGCAGATGTCTAATGGAAAGTTCCTGATCAATAATTCACATACTGTTAACCTGACTGTTCCATTGAAGCCACTTGAACTAAGGCAAAATGATAATTATTATGACGGTTGTGTATGGGAGTGTTGCAAGAACGGATGGCGTTGTACGCTGGGTACACGTAACACTGTCCCAATGTGTTTACAGAGGAAAGGTCTGATTGTTGAAAGGGACATTATACTTTTTCACCCACAATTTTGCATCTGCAAATTGCGGGAGCAAAAGAGGAGAGGCGGGAGAATGCCCATTTCAAAACCAGGAATTGTATTTGTTTAGTACATACACCTGTTATATAATGCCCTGCTTGATGTCCTCCGGACATCCATGTACCTGGCTGCACCTGTACATCAGATGGGTTACGTGTCCAAGTGACATCAGCTGTGTCCACAAATCGGGCAGTGTTTTCAAAAGCTGGCCCTAAAGGCATGAGTGGCTACAATACAAAAGAGGATAAACCAGAACAAACAGAGGGCAGGGTGTGGATTCATTTCTATATGGTTTTTATATCTCTTTAAAGTCATGAAGGGCAAATGAAAAAAATGACTTGTTTAAAGAGCTCATGTTGACTTACATCACAGACCACTGAGCATTCCTCTTCCTAGGGAGTCCAGGCCTAAAGGTCAAACCTAGGTAGGTGTATAACTGAGTTCTTTTGCAGCTAACGCTGACTAGTGGAAATACCAGATATCATCTCTGATTTAAAATAAACTAATATATGGTCAATGAGGGCACACACTGCCTTACCATATGCACACACTGGACAAAGAACAGCACATTTATATGAAACCTTGTATCTTAAGTCTCTCAATTGATTCTAAGTTTTAGGAGTAACACACACAGTGTATGAAAAGGCAAAGGAATAAGGTAATTTGTATCAAATATTGGACTAGAGATTACAAACCAGACAAAGGAATACCTTATCTGGACCAACACACTTAACCCTAGGTTTGGATAATCTTATGAGGAAAATAAATTGGCATTACTCAAATATTAGCAAGACAAAAGAATGACTTGCCAACTGAATGGCTCGTTTGGCCAGGACCTGTTCTCTGTTCATCACCACAAAATGCAGATTATATTCCTTTCGTGCTGGCAATCCAATAACTAGGCCTGATCAGTCTTGGAACTGCCAGAATTTTGTTATACCTCCCTAATATGCCTTACGGGTACTTGTTGATATCAAGAATTGAAACAAAGCTTATGCTTTCAGCTGCCAAGTTATTGCAGCCCGCTGGAAATATCTGTCTGCTCCTGGTTCATATCTGGAGCCAGCAAATACTATAGTTGCAGCTGAAATTTGAAAGTGCAGCACCAGTGCCCTTGTTTTGCCTCAGCATGGATTTTGGAAGTCAAACTTCACATTAAAGGGCTTGATCTTGCTCTCATGAAAGAGATGACTTGATTACAGTGTGTGATTCTAGGTACCTACAGGTGGAGAAAACACCACATACTGAAGGGCTCTTTAATTTAGCAGCGAAAGGCATGACAAGCACCAATGGCAGAAGTTAAAGCCAGACATGCAAATTAGTAACAAGACATGCATTTTTTAACTGCTCAGGTTATTAACCATTGGAACAAACTACCAAAGGAAGGAGGTTTTTAGCTAGCTAAAAAGTGAAAGGGATACATACAGGAAATGAAAGGAGGGGCATGGCACCCAAGAAATATATATGGGAATAGTGCAAGCGTATAGAGACAAAATCAGGAAAGCCAGGGCAAAGAATCAGTTACAGCTGACCAGGAATGTTAGCGAAAACAAGAAGGCGTTCTTCAAATATGTTAGACAAAAAAGAAAGATCAGGAATGGTGTGTGTCCGCTGCTCAATGGAGAAAGTGAGATGTTAACAGAAGATGATAGGAAGGCAGAGCTGCTCAATGGAGAAGGTGAGATATTAACAGAAGATGATAGGAAGGCAGAGCTGCTCAATGGAGAAGGTGAGATGTTAACAGAAGATGATAGGAAGGCAGAGCTCCTCAATGCCTACTTTACTTCACTCTTCTCACAAAAAAATAACATGTGACCAGATAACTAGCAAAGTTATCATATACCATAAAGGGGAAGGGATGCAGATCGGAATAAATAAAGAACACATCAGAGATCTTCTGACCATTTTGAATGAATTCAAGTCAGTGGGGCCTGATGCTACTCACCTCAAGGTACTGAAGGAATTAGCTGAATAAATCTCAGAGCCACTGGCAATAATATTTGCAAACTCATCAATGACAGGAGAGGTTCCAGAAAACTGGAGAAGGGCTAACATAGTGCCCATCTTTAAAAGGGGGGCAAGGGGGGAAGGAGGAGCTGGGGAACTATTGACCAGTGAGCCTGATTTCAATACCTGGGCAGCTACTAGAGCAATGTATAAAACATTCAATTTGCAAATACCTGGGGATGAAGGGGTGATCACTGGCAGCCAGCATGGATTTGCTAAGAACAAATTATGCAAAACCAGCTTGATTTCCTTCTTTGACAGGGTAACTGGTGTGGTAGATAGGGGAAATGCGGAGGACATAATATACCTGGACTTCAGCAAGGCTTTCGACACAGTCCCACATGACATTCTCATAAGTAAACTGGAGAAATGTGGGCTCAGCGGAACTACCATTAAATAAATACATAATTGGTTAAACAACTACAAACAAAGAATAACTAGTAATGGAATGTTGTCGGATCGGAGGGATGTCTCAAGTGGGGTTCCACAGGGATCTGTTCTGGCTGCGGTGTTGTTTAAGATGTTTATTAATGACCTGGATGTAGGAATAGAGAGCATACTGATCATGTTTTCAGATGACACAAAGCTAGGGGGAAGGTTGCCAGTACTTTAAGGTAGAGCTAAAATTCAGAGGGATCTTGATAAATTGCAGAATTGGGCTATAGACAACAACATGAAATTCAACAAAGATAAATTTAAGTTGCTACACTTAGGGAAGAAAAACCAAATGCACAAATACAGAATGGGGGATAACTGGATTGGCAGCAGAACAGATGAGAAGGATCTGGGAGTAGTGGTGGATCACAACCTCAACAAAAAAAGAAAAGGAAATTTTAGGTTGCATTACCAAAGGCACAGCATGCAAGTCATGGGAGGTGATAGTATTGCTTTACGTGGCACTGGTTAGGCCTCAGCTGGAGCACTGTGTCCAATTCTGGTCAACAATGTATAGGAAGGATGTAGAGAAACTGGAAAGGATCCAGAGGTGAAGATGATCAAAGGGATGGAACGCAAGACATATGCGCAAAGGCTGAAGGATCTGGGTATGTTTAGTTTTGCAAAGAGGAGATTAAGGGGGGATATGATGGCAGTCTTCAGATACTTGAAAGGCTGCCATTAAAAAGATGGAGAAAAGTTGTTCTCTTTTTCCACAGAGGGGAGGACAAGAGGCAACAGATTCAAACTACAGCAGAGCAGATCTAGATTAAATCTCAGGAAAAACTTCCTCACTGTAAGAACAGTAGGACAATGGAACAGACTGCCTGGGGAGATTGTGGAAGATCCTTCATTGGAGGTTTTCAAAAGGAGGCTGGATAGCCATCTGTCTTGGATGGTTTAGACTAGGGTGACCAGCTGTCCCGATTTTATAGGGACAGTCCTGATTTTGGGGTCTTTTTCTTATATAGGCTCCTATTACCCCCCATCCTCTGTCCCGATTTTTCACACTTGCTGTCTGGTCACCCTAGTTTAGATACAACATATCCTGCATCTTGGCAGGGAGTTAAACTAGATGACCCTTGTGGTCCTTTCTAACCCTACATTTCTATAAGTGGTGGGATTCTCCATCTCTTGATGTCTTCAGATCAAGGCTGGATATCTTTCTCAGGATATGCTTTTAGTAAAATAGAAGTGATTGGGCTCAATACAGGGGTAACTGGATGAAATTCTGTGGCCTGTCTTATACAGGAGGTCAGACTAGGAGATCTAATGTTCCCTTCTGGTCTTAAAACCCATGAATCTGTTAAGCTAATCACAAAATTATTATTGACTTCAATGGGAGCAATGGCAGGTCGTAGATCATTTCTCTAATTTTTACTGTCTCTACAGGAAGAATATTTCTGCTTTGTAATTTGAGCGAGAGATATATTAAAAGGACAATGATGTAAAAATAGGACACAAATATTGATTTTTAGCATGTTCACCTTGCTCACTAAAAGGAGGTGCTGTCACTATACCAAACTTGCCAGTAGGAGAGGAAACTTATTTGCAAAGAATACCTTTGGGTTGTTGGCTATATTTACTCCTAAAGATGGAGCTCACAATGGGCTCTCTTAAATAGAAAACATGAATTAGCCAGAGCCTCTTAGTAAAAGGGAAATGTTCAAGTGAAAGAGACTTAATCTGTGATTTACATCATGCCATCACAGGATTATTAGGAGGTCTCCTACCCCAACTCTATCCAGCACTTCTCCACACCCCTGTGCTATAATCGCCATGTCTCCTCCAGCAGGCGGCAGGGTTCCAGCAATTCTGTTGTCACTATTTCTTTCCGAAGTCCTATAGCCAACAACAAGCGAAAACAGGACTGACAGAATGTGCCAAGATGTGGGCACAGACCGATTTTATACTCATGCCCCTCTGGGATCATTTCCTGATGCTGTTACAGACTTCTTATGTGACTCTGGAAAAGTCACTTAATCTCCCAGCTCCTTTTTCATAAAGTGAGGGTGGTAATACTTTTCTTCCACCCTTTCTCAGTCTTCTTTATTTAGATTGTAAACTCTTTGGGGCAGGGCTATCTCCTATGTGTATGTATGATGCCTAACAGAACAGAACCCCAATCTCTACTGTAATACAAATAAATAATGCAGAACTCCCACTGGCTGCAGTGGGATTTTCACACGCATAAGAACTACAGAATCAGCCCCAGGCCCTATAATTAGCCTTCTCAAATGACCCTACTTCCAAAAATGTTCTTTGATTTGTTTTAAATTCCTTGCAAGGGAGCTTGGGAAACTAAATTGAAACTACAATGAGAAAAAGATGGGATCACATCGTTCTGAACAACAGACATTTTAACGGCAGTGAGGTGGCGCCATCTAGTGGAACCAGATTGAGTTTACAATATAGTAGGTGAAATCCTGGCTCTACTTAAGTCAATGAGAATCAGTGTTTCTCTGCTAGGGTGACCAGAAAGTAAATGTGAAAAATCAGGACGGGGGTGGAGGGTAATAGGAGCCTATATAAGAAAAAGACCCAAAAATCGGGACTGTCCCTATAAAATCGGGACATCTGGTCACCCTATTCTCTGCATCGTCTCTCATTGCAAAATGCTTTCTGTACACAGAAGGCAATAGGCACACTACACTGGAACAAATCCTTTGATCGTCATGGTTTCCCTATCCCACAGTACCTCTCATCTGCACTTGAGGGAAAGACACGTCACTTATTTAACACCCATTTTACTCAGATTCCCTAGAAAGCATTTATTATGCCAAGTCTGTCTCTGCGGATATTATGCAGATACTTCGGTACCATGGCAAAGGTGCCAGCATGGATTTTCGTGACAAAGGAAATATACTATTCTGTCCCTTCTTCCATAAAAAAAATCATGTTTTCCTTTAGATTAGGGGATTTGGGCTTCCTTGCCATGTCTAAATAGCCAAATAAGATTGCCTGAAGGCAAAACGTCCAGTCTAGCTGTAAAAAGGCACCATTGACGGCAGAAATCAATCACTTGCCTTGCCAACCAGGGTTGGTTTTCACCCTCTCCCAAGCTGGAGGCCTGGATGACCTGCATTGACTTGCTTCCGAAACACCTGGTGGCCTTACATACTCAGCCTACAACACCTCAGCCTGGGAGTCTCCCCTACCCACCGTAGGGGGTGCCCCTCCTAGTCAGTGGCCTCAGCATCTCACAGTGCGGGGTATCTCTCCTCCTCTTACCTTTCCATCCTGCATTGGCAATTTAGTACCGTGCGCCCATGGGATCAGGAGGCTCCATCCACCCCTGCTTTGGCATCCCTTGCCAACTCCAGTCCTGCAGTGATCTGTTTCTTCTCATGCCCTTGGACTCCATCCAGGTCTCTTACAGCCAACCTGCACCCCGCTCTAACAGATTTCCACCAAAGAATAACCCAGCGACCTCACACCAGGTTTTCAGCCGGACACTGGGCTCAATGGTCCTTACACCCATTGTATCACCTTCCTGAGAGGCTGATGGGGGAACCTGGCCACTTATCCCCTGCCAAGGGACTCCTTAGCAAGCAAGGTCTGCTTCCTCAGACTCCTTGCTTCCTCCCTCGACCACTTCCTACCTTGGCCTGTGTATAGGTCCTTAGCCACAGCCCCCAGAGACTTCTGGCTCTTGTACAGAAAAATGCCTCTCAGGAGATCCAACTCCATGTCTGCCTCACCTCAGGGTCTGTTCATGTCCATCTCTACTGGATCTTTGCCAGAGCTCCCTTCTCAGGAGAGGATGCCCAGGCCTACTCTCCCCTGAGCCTCTTACCTACCATCTACTGCTCTGAGGTCCTTCCTTTATCACTCACCCAGCTTCTCTCCAGTGAGATGGTTGCCCACTGAAGTGCATTCAATAAAGAGCTACATGTGCCAAACCTACCACCACCTCCTTTCTCCCTCTTGCTGTGATGCTGCTCTGTATATAAAGTGATGTTCGGGACACCAATCAGGGATTCTCTCTCCCAGTGGCTCCCCATCTCTGCCTCCTTGTCTTGACCTGCAGAGCAGAAGTCAGGAGTGGTAGTTTGCTTGTCAGGCCAATGTTGCCTTTTGCAGGATGGTTCTGATTTCATTTTGTTCTTTCTTGGGATCCCATCACAGGTGTCACACTGCAGGGTAACTGAACCTGTCTCCCCCATCTATGGCCTATCAAGGGCACGGACTCTAGACCTCTGGCTCCCCAGCACTGTCTCTCTTGGGTGGACACATACATTTCTCTCCCTCCTGACTGGGCTATTTCTAGGCTGCACAGCTCCCTGTCTACACTGTGATGTCCCCAGCAAAAGACAGACAGCCTAAGCAGGCTTGTTTGTTACCTTCTCGTCAGAATTGGTGAATAGTGTAATTACCACCTGTAAGCGGGGGAATAGTCCCGCTCTTGTGGGGAACTTTCCTCGTCTCTGCACTATCCCGGTGAAATGGGCTAGCGGAAGGATCTGAGTCCTCGCTCCCACCTCCTTTACCCAGAGGCCTCCCTGCCCTCGAGGACTCCCCTTGCACTCTCCTGTCTGGCAGAGTCCTCGTAACCCCAACAAGGCTGGGCCCAGGATTCCTGGGGGGCTCGACCCCCAACCTTGCTGTGGTCACCTAGGTCAGGGGGTAGGGTGTCCCCACTCCGGGGTACTCTCTCTAAACAGGATACTTCCCTGACCCACTGATCACTGCATACAATTCAAAGCAAATGCAAATTATTTAATTAACAATTAATTTGTAACAGGAATAAGGAACAATGGGAAAGGCTAATGAAAACACATCGCCCCGCTCTGTGGCAGGGAACATCTCAACAGTGTCTCTGCAATGTCAGGGCAGTTCAGTCTGTTCCTTTGCAAGTCCCAGGCTCCTTCTCAGGCCCTGGCTGTGCTGCAGGGACGCTGTGGCTTGGACACTTGTTCTGGCGGTGGCCACACGCTCGCAGGCTCTGGGTGGCAGGACACTTCTTCCCAGCGTCGCCCCCGCCCCGTCGGGGTTACGATCCCCCTGCACGTCTGGCCTGCAGGGCCCCTTGGCTGAGGCCTCTCCCTGCGCTGGGCCCACTGCCCAGGGTCCCCCTCGCTCTCCCCAGCTGCTCACCGCACCCGGCTCCGGACTGCTCCAGTTCCAGCTCCACCGCTCTGCCTCAGCTCCAGCTCCACTGCCTCAGCACGGCTGCTGCTGCTGCTCTGCCTCCAGCTCCCTGGGCTGCTGCCCTGGGCCCTCTGGCTCTGGCTGCTGCAGCTTCTCCCCCCCAGGGCAGGTCTGTCTCCCTGGACTGCAGCTCTGCTCCCAGGGCAGGTCTGTCTCCCTGGACTGCAGCTCTGCTCCCAGGGCAGGTCTGTCTCTGGGCTGCACCTCTGCTCCCAGGGCAGGTCTGTGTCTCTGGGCTGCTTTTCTGGCCCCTCCAGATCTGGCCCAGCTCAGCTCTGCCCTCTCCTCAGCTCAGCCCCACTCACTCAAACTCAGGCACCTTCAGCTCACACGGAGGACGGGATTCACCCCTGACCTCCTGACTCCCTGATTCGCCTGCCCGCCCTGTCAATCAGGCTGACCTGGAGCATTGGCCTCTCCCCATTGCCCCTGGGGACTGTCAGTCCCATCGACCCTTCCCCTTTTGGTACTGGGAGCTCTGAATGTTAGTAAGGGGATAACAGTCCCCTTACATTCCCCCTTGCTAAAATTCTGCCACAACCACAATGTTTACACTAATACCTCCAGACCCATTATTAACAACATATACCCACATCATATCATATCAAACCCATTAACATCAAAAGAACATTTAACATATTAAACATTTCACATCTACTTCTTCATACTGTACATAACAATATTAATTAAAACACTACATAGAACCAATCACATAATCATCTCTAAATTTAACAGGCAGTACCCCCTTATTAGCCCTCTGGGACCTTCTTAAAAATGGTGGTTCATTACTCATATTTTCTATTTCCCTATTCTCGGGTAATAGTGGGTCAGCTTGAGGAATCTGGCCATTCTCATTAGGGTTTGTGTTTGCCCCACTCTGTTCCCCCGTGTATTCAGTTTGTGGGACTAGAACCATTCGCCAGTTGGTTTCTGTCTCCTCAGGGTGTGCTGATCTATGCCTCCTATGGTCCCTGACTGGACTAAGAGTGCAATGTTTTAGTTGGTCCCTATGTACTACTCTCTCAGGACCTCCTCGCTCAGGCCGGATGATGTAAACTGGTAGCTCGGGATTGTTGTGAGCGACTACAATGTGGGGATTTGACTCCCACTTGTCCTGTATTTTATTACGCCCCCGGTGTCTATGGTTACGAATTAGTACACGGTCACCAGGCCTGATAAGAGCCCCACTGGACTTGCGATCATAAGTCCTTTTCCTGCTTTGGGCTGTGTCTTTAGTTGTATTGAGAGCAACTTCACAGGCTATCTTCAGCCTGTCATGGTGACCTTTAACCCAGTCATCCAAATTGGTCACCTCAGCCTCTTCAGGGCCCTCTCTGTCCAGAATATCCAATGGCAACCTGGGATCCCTCCCGAACATAAGATAAAAAGGAGCGTAACCTGTCGACGAATGGACATGGCTGTTATAGGCCAACACCAGCTCAGGGAGATGCTCCTGCCAGGCTCGCTTTCTTTCAGGCGGGAGTGTTCTTAGCATGTCGTGCATTGTCCGGTTAAACCTCTCGCACTGAGCGTTTCCTTGTGGATGATAGGGTGTTGTTCGGCTTTTGGCAATGCAATACAGCTCACACAATTCAGATATCACCTCTGATTCAAAATTCCTCCCCTGATCCGAGTGTAACCGTGCTGGACAACCATAGTACACAAACCAGTGTTTTATGAGGACTTCAGCCGTTGTCCGTGCCGTCTGGTTTCTAGTCGGAACTGCAACAGTGAATCGGGTGAACATGTCTGTGAGAACCAATACATTCTCATACCCCTCTGAAGATCTCTCTAGCCGTGTGTAATCCATTGCTAGGACCTCCATTGGGGCTGTCACGTTAGTACAGGTCAAAGGGGCTCGGTTGGGAGGAAACACATCCTTGGCTAGGGCACACCGTTTGCACTGACGGACCCATGCTTGCACATCACTACCCATCGTGGGCCAGTAATAGTTTCTCCTTATCACCTCAAGAGTGCTCCTGTCTCCAAAATGCCCCCCATGATCATGCCTGGCTTCATAAACCTGACGACGTAGTGACACAGGCACCACTAATTGCCACACTTCTTCGCCATCTCGGGGATGATATGTTACCCGGAATAGCACTCCACGGTGTAATTTAAGTCGTTCCCACTGTCTAGCTAGCTTCTTAGACTGGGGATATCTGGCCCCAAATCTCCGGTCTGGCCTCCTTCGGCTCATGACTGCCACTAAGACAGGTCCAACGTCACCTTCTCGTTGCAGAGTCTGAATCTCCTCCCATGAGTATCCCGAGATTATTGCACTCTCTCCTTTCACCAGGTTTTGTACTGTATCCTTTACCATCACTTTGTCCTCGGGCTTTGGATTCTCTAGCCACAAACACGTCCGCACAACATCTGCAGGAATGACTAGGAAGTCTTTCTCCACATCCTTGCCCTCTTCCGATTCCTCCTCCAGAGGCAGTCTGGACAGGGTGTCAGCATTGATGTTCTGCCTTCCAGGTTTATACTGTACTTCAAAAGTGAACTCAGCAAGTTGGGCCACCCACCGGTGTTCCATTGCACCTAAATTAGCTGTTGCCAGGTATCGGAGTGGATTGTGGTCTGAGATCACTGTGAATTTAGAGTACACTAAGTAATCCTTAAATTTTTCAGTGATAGCCCACTTCAAGGCCAGCAGTTCTAGTTTAAAAGCACTGTAGTTTTTATCATTTCTTTCTGACCTCCTCAGCCCTCGGCTCGCATATGCAATCACACGCTCAGTCCCCTCTTGCTTCTGGCTGAGCACTGCACCTAGGCCGTGGAGGCTTCCATCAGTTGTCACTATAAATGGCAGGCTAAAGTCGGGATATGCAAGCACAGGTGGTGACATCAGCCGATGTCTTAATTCGTCAAAAGCTGTCTGACAGGCATCATCCCACACAAAGCAGTGGTCCTTTCCCTTCCTTTGGGCCGGTTGTCCCACTAGTCCATATAGAGGTGCAGCCATCTGCGCAAACTTTGGGACAAATCGTCTATAATAGCTCATAAAACCTAGAGCCTGCCGCACTTGCTTGGCATTCTTGGGGATCGGCCAATTTTCCAGCGCCCTGGTCTTCTCCTCATCTACCTGGATTCCATCCTTCGAAATCACATGGCCCAAGAATTTGACTTTTTCACATAGTAGGCAGCACTTGCTTGGCTTCAGCTTCAATCCGTGTTCCTTCAGTCGTGTGAAAACCAAGTCCAATTTTTCCATATGACTCTCAAAATCCTTGGAAAACACAATAACATCGTCCAGGTATATCAGCAAAGTCTCTAGGATATAGTCTCCCAACACCCCCTCCATTAGTCTCTGGAATGTAGCAGGTGCATTACACAAGCCAAATGGCATACGTGTCCATTCAAACAGCCCAAATGGAGTCGTCACTGCTGTCTTTTCCTGGTCTTGTTCTTCCACTGCAACCTGGAAATAACCAGAAGTTAAATCGAGGGTTGAAAACACTCTTGCACTTCCTAATGCATCCAGTGACTCTTCCACCCGGGGTAGCGGGTAGGCATCCTTGTGTGTTACCTCATTCAGTTTCCTGTAGTCACAGCAAAATCGCACCCCACCATCCTTTTTTATTACAATCACAGCAGGTGATGCCCAGGGGCTGTGGCTTTCCTTAAGGACACCTTGAGTCACTAAGTCCAGAATGTGTTTTTTTACCTCCTGGAACACTTGTGGTGAAATCCGCCGGTGTCTCTGTTTTATCGGAACAGCATCTCCAGTGGCTATTTGGTGTGTCACTGTGGTGGTGTAACCAAAATCTCGCTCATCCCTGGAAAAGACCTCTTGATGTTTCTCCAGTAGCGCCCTCAAATGGCTGGCCTGTGTAGGGGTTAACTGTTGGAGGTCCACTTGGACTGGAATGGGTAGCTCTCCATCGGGTGCCACTTGCGATGTGATAGCCTGTGTTCCTTTTTCCACTTTTGTCACCCGCAGCTCTTCCCCATTTTCTTCCAGGGCCACCCTCACTGGGGGCACCACTCCTTCAGGTCGGTGTACCTCTGCCACCCTGGTTCGGGGACACAACTTTATGGCCTTTTCACTTGAGTTTAACAGCCTGACTGGCACTTTTCCCTTACTGGCATTAGCAAGTACATTTGCAACCAGAAGCCCATTAGGGAGACTAGCCCCAGGTGTTGACTCGACAAGCACTCTGTATCCATCAAGGTCACTTGGCATCCGGCAGCGCCCATCAATAATCTTCTCACTCCAGGGGGGTATAACCACCTTCTGTCTTCCTGCCACCTTAACAAAGCCAATTTGTCCCATGGGACCCGGGAAACGCCCATGTCTCTCCACTCGGGCTAGTACCCGCTTCAGTATAGCATCCTTCTTTGGCTGCCCATGACGGTTCATCTCCTGGGTTCCTTCTCCTACCAACAGTAATTCTTTCAGCTCTCTTATAATATTCATTCCAAGAATTCCCGGTACTCTGTCCTCCATTAAAGTCTTTTCTGAAGCTGTATCCTCTAGGATAAAGATGCATTTCCCGGGGATTGTTTGACCCATGTACCCTACATCGGCTTCAAGGCACCCCACGACAGGGATCGCAAGTCCATTAGCTGCCGTTAGCTGTACAAATCGGGTATTATGCATGGTCAGATCTCTCTCTTTTAAGTAGTTTCGGAAATATGATTCAGAAATAGTGGTGACTTCTGAGCCAGTGTCTATCAAACAGCGGGTTCTCACCCCTGCTATGGTTATTTCCACTGTCAAGCAGTCCCCAAAAGCTCGGCCACAGAAGTCGTCAAACACACTATCATCATCAGGGCTCTCTTCCTCACTGCTGACATGAGGCCCTTTTCCTAGGGACAGCCGTAGAAACCCTTCTGTCCCCACTCGGCCTTTCCCTGATGGTGGGCTACTCGCTCCTGGTGTCTTTTGGATTCCAGGTGCCCGGGACTCCGGTCTCCTTCTCAGTGTACAATCTCGGCTAGTATGTCCTGGCCTTTCACAGGTGTAACAAATGTACCTCCCTAGCTCATCCTTCAGTGGAGATCTTCGGGATCCTGGAGCTCTTGGATATTTTGGCACATTAGTGGAGGTATTTCCTTTCATCACCTCAGTCATCACTTTCAGCATCTCCCCCTGTTGGACAACCAGTTTTTGGACAGCTTCACTTAGGCTTTCCAATGTTAGCTGTGTTTGGGGCAGGGCCTTTTCACTAGCAGCTGCATTCACTAGGCCCCCACTTCGTGTATGGGGATTAGGCTTGGCTGTCTCTGCCACAGGAACTTCCTCTTCTTCTGACCACATAATGGCAGCCTGCATGAGTTCATGGAACTTCTTACTGGGCTCTTCCTTAAACCTCCTTTTCATTTCACGGCGGAGGGAGTCGTCCCGGAGCCCCAGCACTAACTGCTCTTTCAAAACTGTATCTGGGTCTGGAACTCGTCGAGGGTCTCGCCGCTCCACTTTACTCATTCTCTCCTGGAGATCATATGCGTATGCCCGGACAGTTTCACTGGGATCCTGCTTTCTCTCAAAGAACTCCTTTAGTCGAGTTCCAATAGGTACCTTGTCTCCATACACTTCTAGAAGGAGTTCAAACACCTTTTTCACATCTTTCTTGTCTGCCATTGCCATGAACTTTACAGTGGCCTTCGCCTGGCCCTTGAGGTGTTCCTCTATGAAGTCCACATGGTCTTCCTCAGGTACTCTTAGCACACGCAGAGCCGTCTTCACAGACTTGACCCACTCCTCTACTGTAATGTCTCCTGCTCTGGTCGGGAAGCCACCAAACTCTGTGACCTTCTGCTCCCGTGGGACATAAATAGTAGGGGGTTTCTTAGCTTCTGCTGCCTGTTGGTCTATTACAGCCTTAGCCAGTGATAAGGCTTCTCTCTGTTCTGTTCTAGCTTGTTGTAATGCCTCAGCTTGGTCTGACAATCTGCGCTGAAGTTCAGCAACCTGGGCCTTTAGTTCTTCAATTCGAGCCATGGTAGGTTTCTTGACCAGGCCTGGACAGTGCTACCAGAATGCAACCAGTAAACCAATGGGGTGGAGCCTGTGAATAGGATCCTGTTCGTGACGCCAATTATGTAAGCGGGGGAATAGTCCCGCTCTTGTGGGGAACTTTCCTCGTCTCTGCACTACCCCGGTGAAATGGGCTAGCGGAAGGATCTGAGTCCTCGCTCCCACCTCCTTTACCCAGAGGCCTCCCTGCCCTCGAGGACTCCCCTTGCACTCTTCTGTCTGGCAGAGTCCTCGTAACCCCCAACAAGGCTGGGCCCAGGATTCCTGGGGGGCTCGACCCCCAACCTTGCTGTGGTCACCTAGGTCAGGGGGTAGGGTGTCCCCACTCCGGGGTACTCTCTCTAAACAGGATACTTCCCTGACCCACTGATCACTGCATACAATTCAAAGCAAATGCAAATTATTTAATTAACAATTAATTTGTAACAGGAATAAGGAAAAATGGGAAAGGCTAATGAAAACACATCACCCCGCTCTGTGGCAGGGAACATCACAACAGTGTCTCTGCAATGTCAGGGCAGTTCAGTCTGTTCCTGTGTAAGTCCCAGGCTCCTTCTCAGGCCCTGGCTGTGCTGCAGGGACGCTGTGGCTTGGACACTTGCTCTGGCGGTGGCCACACGCTCGCAGGCTCTGGGTGGCAGGACCCTTCTTCCCAGTGTCGCCCCCGCCCCGTCGGGGTTACGATCCCCCTGCACGTCTGGCCTGCAGGGCCCCTTGGCTGAGGCGTCTCCCTGCGCTGGGCCCACTGCCCAGGTCCCCCTCGCTCTCCCCAGCTGCTCACCGCACCCGGCTCCGGACTGCTCCAGCCCCAGCTCCACCGCTCTGCCTCAGCTCCAGCTCCACTGCCTCAGCACGGCTGCTGCTGCTGCTGCTCTGCCTCCAGCTGCCTGGGCTGCTGCCCTGGCCCCTCTGGCTGCTGCAGCTTCTCCCCCCAGGGCAGGTCTGTCTCTGGGCTGCAGCTCTGCTCCCAGGGCAGGTCTGTCTCCCTGGACTGCAGCTCTGCTCCCAGGGCAGGTCTGTCTCTGGGCTGCAGCTCTGCTCCCAGGGCAGGTCTGTGTCTCTGGGCTGCTTTTCTGGCCCCTCCAGATCTGGCCCAGCTCAGCTCTGCCCTCTCCTCAGCTCGGCCCCACTCACTCAGACTCAGGCACCTTCAGCTCACACGGAGGACGGGATTCACCCTGACCTCCTGACTCCCTGATTCGCCTGCCCGCCCTGTCAATCAGGCTGACCTGGAGCATTGGCCTCTCCCCATTGCCCCTGGGGACTGTCAGTCCCATCGACCCTTCCCCTTTTGGTACTGGGAGCTCTGAATGTTAGTAAGGGGATAACAGTCCCCTTACACACCATTAAATTACCACCACACAGCTCTTTCTAAGCAAGTAGGTTTTAGTCTTAAAGTGAAATCATTACAGAGAAAACAGTCAAAAAGACAATAAAATAATCTACAGGTGCTCTAATAAATTTACCCAAGATCACCCCAACTCCAACATGGGCTGTGGCTGGTGAGGAGTCCCTCAAACAGGTGTTTTGTTGTGGTGGTGGTTTTAAGTTCTTCACACCCTTTGCTCAGAACAAGCGCACAGTCTCATGGGACCTTGGTAGGCCACGTCCTTCCAACCCTTCGCTAAGGATCGGGGCCCTTCATGGACCAGAGATCCTGCCCATTTGCTGGATCAGGAAGAAGACCCTGAGTCAGTTTAAATTCAGGCTATTTAACAAAGTCCTTTCTTTGTCTGCTGGTCCCTGGAGAATCCAATCTGAACCAGTAGAGGTGAGCCTCTGCTCAGGAGGTGGTAGCTCTCTGGCGATATTATAACCTGAATGCATTTGTCTAAATCCACCCCCGCCCCCCGCCCCCCCACACACACTGTTCTTAATTCCTGGAGGGCTGTGGTCCCCCTCCCCCAGGGAAGTCCATATAATCCCTCAAAAAACATTTGCATTTTAATACACTGAACTCCTAAAATACTTCAACTTCATTCAATAAGTTTCGTCCAGGATATTGCCATATCTGTCACAGTGGGCTCCAGGCCCCTTCCTTCCTGAGCACATAAGCCAGAGCAGCTGGGGGTTAGCATCCCTTCCATGCTATGGGCTTGATTTCCTCAGCGTGCTGCTGGCAAAGGCCTCACAGAGATTGCTGGTACCCAGAACCTCATGTGACTACTGCTTCTAGAATCCATGATGAACTCCTGTTCTGAGGGATAGCTCAGTGGTTTGAGCATTGGCCTGCTAAACCCAGGGTTGTGAGTTCAATCCTTAAGGGGGCCATTTAGGGATCTGGAGCAAAAATTGGGGATTGGTCCTGCTTTGAGCAGGGTGTTGGACTTAGATGACCTCCTAAGGTCCCTGATGATCTATGATCCTCAGTCAGCTACAAGACTGCAAGGAGATGCTCGTGCCACTGTTTCCAAGGGGAAACCAGACCGAACTTTGATTCTCGCCTGTGCAGTGCATCCACTTTAGATCAGCGCCTTGGTACAGATGATATTTAAAATTATACGGGCGGTATCGTAACTCAGAAATGTTAATGACATAATCAGTTCAAGTTTTGCATATGAAACACAGGGAGAAGGGGTCCTGTTTGCCTGCCAGCGACAAACTAAATATCAAGACTTTCTCCAGAGCTCAAGACATTTTAAAAATGAAAACACCCTTTGTCCATGACACTGTCACATAATTACAAAAGCAGCGCTTCAGACAGTTTGACAGGTGAGATTAAACAAACAACTACCCAGCATCGGTTTTTGAGGGCTAGAGCTGCCGGGTGTACTTCTATGGAAAACTTTACCCATAAATTTTGTGCTCATCTCTGTCATTTAGGCTATGTCATCCTTGCAGAAAAGGTGTGGTCTTTATATTGAGACAGCTGACTCAAGACAAAAACCTACTGGAGACAAGGTGGTGTAGTTTTTACCTGGACATAGATAGAAAAGGTAAACTGGAGGTGGGGATACAGGTTTGACCTCAATTAGCTACAAAGAGTTTAAAATGACCTGTGCCTTGTTTCCAATAGGATTTTACATCATGATAGTTATCTTGATATTAAAAAAAGCATACCGCTCTTCCCTCACAGCCTGACTGAAAACAAGCACTCAATATTGTTGTACTTGTCCTGCTCTGTAGAAAGTGTGTCCATTCTGTTCTTACAACACTTACCACATTGTAATAATTTCCCTAATAAGTTTAATAAGGTTTACCATGTCTCAGTTTCCACACCACCATTCCTTTATTAGTCCAAAGGCCACTTGGTATTGGTTACATCCAAAATACCAATATGAATATATACACACTTACATTCTATACCAATGCAACACATTTATAAACATTGGCCAAAATACTTACAACAGGATCAGGCCTGGCAGAAGCAGCCTGACATGAAGCCTTTCTGGATGAAGCTGATGGAGCTCTGTTCACCGACCAGTCTGTGATCCTAGCCGCGAGGCTGCTGGCATACAGTTTGTACATGGTGGACTTTGTTTTTATGGGACTTTTTTTTGCCTAAACATACATATATATATATATATATATATATATATATATATATATATATATATATATATATATATATATTTTACTTTTATAACATTTTTGTGCCCACCCTTGTGCTAAAACTTACAAAACATCTATACCTATCAACACCTCTGCCTCACAAAGCAGAAGGGTGGAACGCTAAGCTGCGAGAGTTCGGGGTGCCTGAAAACTTTCTCCAACTGGTCCGGGAACTGCATGAAGGCTGCCCCACCACCATCTGCTCCAAGGAAGGAGAGATGTCCAAAATTCCTATCCGTAGCGGCGTGAAGCAAGGCTGCCCCCTGTGTAGGCCAGGATATTCACTCTGTTGTCGTATAGATTGAAACCGCCTAGACCATGGCTCCGTGGCTAAGTTGAAAACGATGGGACTCATTTCAATAGGGGTGTGTTGTAACTTCCTGACACCCTTGCTTTTGTCCTCGGTTCTTTTCTAGAACATTTGGTCCGGTGATGGCCTTTACACTTATTTTTTAACACACACATTCCTTATTTACACACAAAACAGAACTGATTTACACAGAACATTTGAACAGGAACATCAAATTGCAATGCAAGAAAAAAACAATCATGGCATTCTTTTATTTATTTTTTAAATGCTAAACTTACAACAAAGGGGTGGCCCTAAAGGTCTGTCAGTGCCTTAAAATCAGCTTCAGGCACAGATTCTGGCTGATGCATCTTTACCAACGGCCCATTATGCCATTCCTTTCTCCTATTCAAAAAGGGTGGCTGGCAGGATATGGTTAAATCAAACACCAATACATTTAATACATTCTACATTATTATTCTTTATTTTTTTATTTTAACATGTAAAATACAAACATAAAATTCTACTACTACACAGAGAGAGATGGGTCTCCAGTTGTTGGGGTCGTCTCGCTTGCCTTTTTTGTAGACGAGCTCCTTCTTCCAGGAGCTGGGAGTACGGCGGAACTGTTTGCATTTGTTGAAAATGGCAGTTAACACCAGGCAACCCGGGTCTTGTTTTCCAGGAAGTTGTAGCCTTACCGCCTTGTCTATTTTGTTTGGGATTGGCAGTCAAAAGGTCATGCACTAGGGAGTCCTCTTCCACAAGGTGTGTTGCTTGCACAGCTGTTATCTGAGGGATGAAAGCCAAATGCCTACTGACCCTGGGTGAAGACAGAGGTTAAAGAGTGAAAGATGACAGTTACTATAAATCTTATGTGTTGCTTCCTTAAGAAGGAAGCATGTGAGCTGCCTTGCCCCACAGTTACACATTATAAAGTCAGAGCCCACTTTCGAGCAGAAACTTCAGTGGAACTTTAATACAATTTCCTTGGGAAGTTGCTATCTGAGCTGGCTTCATTACACATTCAATCATGCCAACATCACTTTTCAAATACCATCTCTTACAAATGGATGTTGTTAACGTTCCCCGACAGTAAAGGCACAGCATGCGATTTTCATCAATCCGAGGAGGCTTCATAAATCAACGAGTACATTACAGCTTCACGCCAAGTTAGCACCTTCATCATAGAATGAAATTAGCAGAGCAAAGACACTGGCTAATTGTGAAATGTGCTAATTACCAGCTCAGCCCGTGAAATAAGGCATGAGTGATGTGTGAGGAGCTTTGTATAGAATCATGAACACTTGGAAATGCAACATTTAAATACAGTCTAAAACTGCTTAGGCAGAGAGAAATGGAGACCAGGCAGGACAAGGGAACATACACAGCTGAAAATGGCTTTTTATAGGAAGTTTGAAACTTTTCACTTCTCTAACTGATGTAATAGACGGCTGAGGGGTCTTGTAAAAGTGTAGAAACCATTTTACATGGAGGCTAATTGGCCACCAGTCTGAAGCAAGGTCAGTATTGACTAGAACTGGGCAAACAATTGGGGCCAAATTCTTGATTGATATAAAAAGGCTGCTTGACCAGAAGTCAAGAGCTTTACTGATTTATACCAACAGGGAATTTGGCTCTTTTGGGGGTAGAATTTAAACCCTTGCCTGATCACAAATTATCCCTATTGAATGCCCTCAGTTATTCCACGGATGATGCATGTAAACTTTTTTCAGCCTAGGGGTTTCTCCAACATTCACTGCAGCTACTGTGTTGAATTTTCCCTGTTTGCTATTTGGGCTGTGGAATCGCTCACCTAAATCATGCGGTATTTTCTCTGTCCTTTCTTTAACATGTATTACCCATTTTTCACCATGCACGGATGAGACAAAAACAGCAGGCATGCAGGTAGGCATGACAGTTCAGTGAGATAAGTGAGGACTTGCAGAATCAAGACCATCATTAGTATGGTTTCTAATTGAATGCCCCAATCCTGATGCAATTCCTTACCTGTGGGTGGACTGCTGCACCTGCTGCCAGGGTAGAGCAGTAGGGAGTACGGAGCAGGCTTGGCATCGGTCTCAAATGATTAGTGAAACATAAACTCAAGATTTGGCTGTCTGCCCCTTTAAACTAACAAACACACACAAAAGGTGACTCCTTAGTCCCAGTGTTCCTAAGCTAATACAGAGGCGCTCCTTTCCTGTTAAACCCCACACAGCAGAGAGAGCAGGCCAGTGTTCTTGACACGCCTGCCGGCTCTCTATTGATCAGCGTCTCCTTCTAGGCCTCTGGAGAACTAAGTCTCATGGTTAGCCCCATCTGAGCATGTTTTCTTTAAGGGGAGAGGGGTGGGTATCAGGGCACTGGTGCCTCCAGCAGGGGGCAGAGAAACCCTCATGGACCCTGTCATAGAGCTGCATGCAACCAATGGCAAGATCAGGATCCTAGGCTAATTTTAAGGCAGTGCGGACCAGTGCTCCCTCTTATTTTTACCACCCTTGTGCAGAATGAATTTTGTTATGTGCACCAATATGGAGGTGATGTGTGACATAACAAAATTCATGTGGCTGGGTGAAGCTGAGGGGTTTGGAGCGTGGGAGGGAGTTCAGGACTGGGGCAGAGGGTTGGTGTGTGTGTGTGTGGGGGGGGGGGGGATGAGGGCTCTGGCTGGGGGTGCGGGCTCTGGGATGGGGCCGGGGATGAGGGGTTTCGGGTTCCGTGGGACTCCCCTGGGCTACGGTGGAGAGAGAGGACTCCCCCCCGCCAGCTCTCTCTCCCCACAGCAGCACCTGGGCTGTGGGAGAGAGGCGCTTCTCCCCCAGCCGCGGCAGGTCACATATCCCACAGTGGCTTCCTCCTGACATATTGCAGTAATACAATGTGACAGCTGTCACTGTGTAGCATATTAGTATAAAACAATGTAAAAAAGGGATGATACTCTGGTGCATTGGTTCAAATAAAAAATCCCTTTTGCCAGCAGAAATGATTGCAAGGGCGTTTGGAAATCTGTCTCCACTTAACTTCAGGGATTAGTTTGGAATTAGTTTGAAGTGTTTTCATTCAGCCTGTCGACTAGCCTGAAGACCACCTGCTGTGAAATAAGGGAGCACAGACCAGCAGTTATTATAGCAATAGCCATAAGTTTATTGCTTATTGGTACTAAACTTAAATCTTAGTAATTTTGAATTACTGAGTTAGCTTAGATTTATGGAGATGCAGGATCATTTAGAACTGCAGTCATTCCAGAAGGGTATATTATCTAAACCAATTTTCTTATAGTGGTGCAATTGCAATACCATAGTTATGGTTGTATCAGCGTTTCCATTATAAACTCCTATTTTCACGGTTTATAATCTGACCATAAAAATTCCCTCCTAGTTGAAACATGGCATGCAAGGTCTGAGCCAGAGAATTATATATTTTTTTAAATTTGAAAGAAAAAAAAATCTGATCTATTCAGCCATTTTTTCATGCAGACAACAACCAACAAAATAGAAGTCAGCTAATTCACATGCTTTCCAGTACTTCTGCTGTAAGTTGAATAGGACTTTGCTTTCCAAATGGAAGGTGGGTAATTTGTTAGTGGAGTATGGGCCATTGATGGGGATAGCAACAAATGAATTTCAGTGGCAACATCCATAGTTGTGTATGTTTGGAAAATACCAACCACCCCTGACAATACTTTACCTGGATTTTTAGAATCGTATAAGTTAGAGCTGGAAGAGTCTGGTTATATAATTTATTCCTCGTTCCAGCCATTGCAGGATTGTTCCCTATAGGATATTCTTCAATGGTCTCCAGTCTAGCTTTAGATATCACAGGTAACGGGACTTTAACATGCAGGTTTAGTCTATGTGAAACAAACCATGCCCTTGTATTTAGTCCCTGGTGTATTTTCGTTGCCTGATTTCGAACCTCTAAAATCAGTAGGAGTTTTGCCATTGATTTAAATGAGCACAGGATGAAGCCATATAGCAATACTAATATCTAGTGTGCTTGATGGGTTTAACCAAAATCTTTCCATTTCAATGGTTTATTAGCCTCTAGAGAAATAAGCAAGAATAAAACAGTCCTTTCAACACGCCAGAAAACTGCTCAATGAGATGCTATTTTACAGCATTTGGGGTTTCAGCGAATGCACCATGAGTTAAAAAAGATTTAACCAACCACCATCACATTGCAGGTACTTTATTCAACTATGTGATTTGCTAAGCTCTGCTGTACGTTTGCACATGCTGTGGCTTTAAGTATTTCTGAAGTACTGTACAGTAATAATTAGCAGCCAGAGGCAAAATAATCATTGCTAGTTTCACTTAATGCTAAAGCCAAAGTAGTACATTTTCTGTTGACTGAAATGTCAGGCCTTATCTACATTACTCTAAGATCAGATGGAAGAAATGCACTTTTAATCACTGTTCTGTATAATATCCTGCAGTTTGTAAATATATTAATTTGGTTTCAAGGTAAACCTTCTAGTGGATAGACGGGTGTGTTTGAAATAACTAGAGTATGCTAATCTATCCATGGGGTTGATTTATGTTATGTTAATAATAAATATAGCAACAGGAATATTAGAGCAAATTAATCAATATTGAATTAATTTAGCTAAATTAGCTACATGGCAAATATAGAGTGGAAATTATAACTGTCTTTGTTGAAGGATAGAGACATGAATTTAGGGGCTATCTTTTCAAAAGGACGAGCACAACTCTGGTCAGATTTTCAGAAAAGTTCTGCCTCCTCTCAGGCAACTACATAAGGGCCAGATTTTCAAAAGTGCCCCATATATTGGGTGCTGAGCTGTTTTGAAATGTGGCCTGAAATGTGCATGGTGAGCACTTGAAATCTGGTTCTCAGCCCTTTCAAATATCTGTTCCAATGGGCCAAATTCTGCAGTCCATAATGCTGGAGTAAATCTGGAATTACACCATTGGCTTGAGTGGAATTGCTTCAGATTTCCACCAGTGTTAATAGAGAGCAGTTTCTCGCTCTAAGGACAATAGCATTTGTGCATGGAGGATGAAATTTACTTCCATGCAAAGGGCTAGAACCAAGTCTATCTAACACTTGAGTCCCATGCAAACTCTATTTTGAGGACTTAAGACGTACATAGATTCATAGATAATCCATAAGGGACCATTTTGATCATCTAGTTAGTCCAGGCTCCCATATAACACAGGCCTTAGAACTTCTCCAAAATAATTCCTTTTAAACTAGAGTGTATCTTTTTTTTTTAATCCAATCTTAATTTTAAAATTACCAATGACGGAGAATCCATCACGACCCCTGGCAAATTGCTCCAATGGTTAATTACCCTTACTGTAAAAAAATGGTGTCTTGTTTACAGTTTGAATTTGTCTAGCTTCAACTTCCAGCCATGGGATCTTGTTATACCATTGTCTGCTGGATTGAAGAGCTCCCTAATGATTTCTAGTATCAGAGGGGTAGCCTGTTTCCCATGTACACGTACAGAGTGTGATCAACCTTGACCTTCTCTTTGTTAAATGAAACAGAGAGGCCTGGTGCCTGCTCAAAGGCGAATTTCGCTCAAATGGAGGACAGCACAGTAAATGGGTCAAAACAGATTTAAAATGAAGTAAACGGCCAAAAAAAAAGAAAAAGAAAAAGTAGGACACAAGCATTCCTTCTATGCATTTCACATTTGGACGCTGTGCATATTGTTTTGGTTTTTCTCCCAAACCAGTGTTTAAGCACTAGCAAACCCTATCATGCCTTGACAACCTTGTTTTCCAAAATGATACTTCTTTCCTCCTCATCCCCCTGGTTGATTAGCTGTACGGGAAACCTGTCCACCTGTTATGTGATAGAGCTTTGCAAGTGCTTAGGTTGTCTCTCCAACAAAACAAGGAGCTGCAGCAACCATGGAACCTGGCCTTCTACATCTGAACACACTTCCATTCCACTCCCTGCCTCCAGTGATGCCTCATTCCACTGCTATAGGCTGCTTTCTTTCCAGTCTGGACAATACAGTGATTTGCCATTTCATTTTCAACTGCTGACCCCATCCCCAAAGCCCCATGCCTTCTTGTTTGCTAAACGACCCCGGGTTTAAAAAATATGAGCTCGATCTTTTGCAGAGCCAGTCAGATTTAACTAATAGAAAGTTGGCAAACTCCTATTGCTCATTTTATGTCAACAAAACAACAAACTGAGTGGTCTAGTTTATGGAGCCCTGGACTAGAACTCAGGAGACACGGATTCTATTCCTGGCTCTGGCACTGGCCTGCTGTGTGACCTTGAGCAAATCACTACACCGCTCTGTGCCTCAGTTTCCCCATTATTAAAAAAAGCAGTATATTGAGATCTAATGATGAAAAGCTCTGTATAAGAGCTAGGTGTTATTACTGTTGTTGTTATGTAGTGCAGAAGGGCACTAAAGACAGATCAGATAGATGGGGCAGGGAGATATGAGAGGAAGTGGTTTTGGCACAACTCATTATTACATAGGATGATTATTGTTATAATTAGGGCCAGCAGACTTGGAAAATTCTCTCCAGACCGCAACTCTGAATCCTCCAGCCAAAAACGTGGCTTGTTGGCAATTATAATTCCAGCCAGATGTTCCATGTAGAGTTGTGTATCCTGTCTGCCATCTGCAAAACACACCTACCTGTTCAATAGTTTATAGATGGGGTGAATTTGCAGGGAGATTAATTAGAGAAAATAATCTATGGCTCAGTGCAAGAACTTGATTTTTGTTGTTGTCACCCTCTCCTTATCCCTGTACATCCAGATGAAGTAGCAACAAATGCAGATAATAGCTTCTGAGTCAGAGTGTGCTAAAGCTGCACACGGAATGTATTGCTGAACTGGCAAAAAATATGTGGATGATATTTTCACTTTCTTTATTTTGATAGATGGATTTATTTGAACCGTGTCTGGAATAGGGATGTGGAACGGCATAGCCATTCAGACTAAATAGGAACTGAACTAAACCTGCACCCAACACTGAAACTGGACAGAATCCAAAGCTTATTGAGATTTTAAAAGAGTTATTTTTTACCTGGAAGATACACAGAAGATGAACCTAAAGTATCAACCTGCAGCCAGTTTGTAAAACTGAAATATGAACTTCCTCCTTTGCTCCATGACTGAGTTTTATGGGCTTTGGATCAGGCCTGGTATGGATGGAAAAATACATTGAGGGAGATAAGAGTGAGGAGAAGTTTCCAAATAGGATGTAGGCAAAGGCATCTCACCCATCCCAGACGCTAAAAATAAGTGTAAAGATTTTGAACACTTTTACAAAAAATCTTCCAAAAAACTGAAGCATTTTGTGGCACAGAACCAATGGGATATATATTTTGTAATCCCTTTCCTTTTCTGAATTGGACCCAGCTCAGAGTGAAGTCCTTGATCTTGAATTCTTCCAAGGAGAATTACAAAAGAGTGTAGTTGAGAATTTCAAAAGCATCCCCCACTGAAATAACTCTGCTGCCCTTGAAGTCAATACACTGATTTAAATGGGAGCAAAGTTAGGCCAGGGCTGAGCGCTTTTGAAAATCCCACCCATGAACTCTTCCCTTGTCTCAACTGTCACGAAGTTTAGTAAACCCAAGAGATGGAGAGGCAAAGCCAACAAACAATCAGCAGAGGAAGGTTTAAGGTTCTGGTTCTCCCTGCTCTGATTAATTTATGGACAAGTCAGATCTTAGTAGGAAATCTTGTGTCGCAACATTACAGAAAGACACCAGAAAGGTAGAAGTTTAAAATAAGTTGAAAATCTGTTTTTTGCCCAGGTAACTTTCACCTTGCTGTTCAGCTCACTAGTTCACTTTTAATGGTTCACTTAGTTGAACCTGTGCCTTTAAAAATAATTAAAATTTATTTTACATATCTTAGGGAGTAATGACTTAGTTGGCTAATATTGCTCTAGGGTACTCCAGTCGCTTCTCTTAGCTCATGTCTCTTGTGTCTGCCAGTCTGAGTATCAGCATCATTGCCTGTGTGTGCCACTGCCTTGATTTCCCCTTTGCTGGGTTCCTCACCCACAGCAAGGTAGCTCGAATGCACCATAATTCCACAGCAACGAGTATTGGCCTGAGAGTCATTCCACTGTGATCTTCCTATTTTTCCACTTTAAATTTAGGTTCCCAATTCCCTGCCCAGTAGGAGAGGAAGAAATACTCACGTGCAGGTCATTTGCATATTTTACCATATGGCACATCATCTACTGTGCAGCTGTCAGCGCAGAAGAACTATTCTTTGGGGTAATGCACTAGGTTAGCTGAAAAAGCCCACATCAAGTTTCACAATCCCTGTTCCTTTCTCTTCCACCAATAGGGATAGAAGAAAATAACAGTTTGGTTTTATTTCTCCTCCTATATTTGCAAACATGGATTTCTCCAACGGCATCTCTGAAACACTGCTCTCTCAGACACTGAGGCCTACACTTTTATTTTAATAATGCCGGGAACAGATGAATATACTCTGCAATTTTTTTTTGCTATTAAAACAAATAGAAAAGAATGAACATTTGCATTAGCCCCACTAAGCCAGAAGTTTCTAAATCAACAGACAGGTAGACGGCAGCTGCAAACCTCCTCATGGCATTTTGGGGATCAGTTTTGAGAAATCAAGGCACTGTATCAGATTAAATATTATATTGAAAACTCTACACTGGCTCTCTTAAGCCACGACAAGAAGGAGAATGCAATGGATTAAAAAATCCTAGAACTAACATGATGTTTGCCACTATCACATTGTTCACTCTGCTTGTGTGTTGCATCCCTTCCCCTGCCCTGTACCTGTCTTGTCTATTTTGATGGTAAGCTCTTTAGGGGGAAGGACCATGTTCTACTCTGTGTTTGTACAGCGCCTAGCACAATGGAGCTCCATTGTCAGTTGGCCCTGAATCAGTACCATAATAAACATGATTAATTGTAATAAATTTGAAAGCAAGCTTGTTCTTCACTGGACAGACAGGTGAAAGTCTTTAATTTCCCCATCAATTTCCATAGTGTAACCCAGGGGTCAGCAACCTTTCAGAAGTGGTGTGCCAAGTCTTCATTTATTCACTCTAATTTAAGGTTTCACGTGCCAGTAATACATTTAAAAGTTTTTAGAAGGTCTCTTTCTATAAGTCTATAATATATAACTAAACTATTGTTGTATGTAAAGTAAATAAGGTTTTTAAAATGTTTAAGAAGCTTCAGTTAAAATTAAATTAAAATGCAGAGGCCCCCGGACCAGTGGCCAGGACCCGGGCAGTGTGAGTGCCACTGAAAATCAGCTCGTGTGCCGCCTTTGGCACGCGTGCCATAGGTTGCCTACCCCTGGTGTAACCTAACGTTGTTAAACCTCATAACAATACTGGAGATGGCCTCAAGCTGAGAGGCCTAGATCTGGATTTGAATCTAAACCTCAACTTTGCCTGTCTTTGTGCGGTGCCTGGATTCAGGAGGATCCTGTTCGGACCCATTATAGCGGTGGGGTGGATTTGTTGAGCTCACATCTAGATCCAAATCAGAATTTGCACGAAATTTGGGTTGTTCAGATGAGAGGTTCTCGTGCAGGACAGTTTTTAGCCAACACTGTTCAATTTAGGCCTGGTCTATACTTAAAAATTACGGTGACCCAGCTACTTTGCTCAGGACTGAGAAACATTTGGTTCCCTGAGCACTGTAGTTAGGACAGTCTGACCCCCGGCGTAGACATGGGTAGGTTGATGGAAGAATTCTTCTGTTAACCTAACTACTGCATCTCAGAGAGATGGGTTAACTACATTGATAGAAAACCCCCTTCCGTTGATGTAGGAAGTGTCTACACATGGCACAGCAATGCCGTAGCTGTTCCACCATAGTGGCTGTAATGTACAGATGCCCTCAGAAGCGCTAACAATGAGCACCTTCTGATGTACGTATCTGAATTGCGCACCTTAAGAGAACGCATTCATCATTTACACACAGTTTAGTTCAGCCTTTTGACTAACATCCTTAAAATCAACGGTAATTTCGAGGACTTTGCCCAGTAATTCCTGCAGCAGAGCCAACCACGTGTAGTTTGACTCTAGCATATCTTTGAAAAAGAGAATCCTCCATGTCCGTTGGTGGTGTGTTGCAACAATTAATTACCATCGCTGTTAAAAATGTATGTCTTATTTCAAGTTTGATTTTTTCCCCCTTGCTTTAACTTCCACACACTGGTACTTATTTCACCTTTGTCTGCTAGATTAAAGACCCCATATATCTTCTCCCTGAGTGGGCCCTTCTAAACTAGGGGTGGGCAAACTACCGCCCACGGGCGGGATCCGTCCCATCAGGGCTTTGGATTCGGCCCGTGGGATTGCCAGCCCCGTGGTGCAGCAGGAACGGGGCACCACGGCCAATGGGAGATTAGGGGGCGCTACCCGCAGGCAAGGGCAGCACGCGGAGCCCTCTGCCCCCCATCCCCCAGGGGCCACAAGGACGTGGTTCCGGCTGCTTCTGGGAGCAGCGCAGGGCCAGGGCAGGCAGGGATCCGGATCTGGCCCGTGCGCCTCTGCCACCCTAGAGCCGTTCCAGGTAAGCAACGCCGGGCTAGAGTCAGCACCCAGAACCCCTCCTGCACCCCAAACCCCTGCCCTGATCCCCCTGCTGCACCCCTCCTGCACCAAGCCCCCTGCTGCACCCTTTACCCCAACCCCCTTCCCTGAGGCCCCTGCCCCACCCCCCACCCCTCCTGCACCCCAACCCCTGCCCTGAGCCCCCTGCCGCAACCCTCACTCCTCCTGTACCTCAACCCCCTGCTCTGAGCCCCCTCCTGCACCCCACACCCCTCTGGCACCCCCTGCCCTGAGCCCCCTGCCACACTCTGCACCCCTCCTGCACCCCAACCCCCATCCTGAGACTCCTCCTGTACCCCACACCCCTCTTGCACCCCAACCCCTTGCCCTGAGCCCCTTCCTGCACACTGCATCCCCTCCCGCACCCCATACACCCTGCCTCAGCCGTACATTCATGGCCCTGCATGCAATTTCCCCACCCAGCTGTGGCCCTTTGGCCAAAAAGTTTGCCTGCCCCTGTTCTAAACCACGATCAAGTTCTTTTAGATGTTTCTCCTCAAATAGCAAAATGTCATGTTGTATATTTATTTTTCATTTATTTTCCATTTTTATATGGCCATCATTACTATCTGCTATTTTTAAAAACATAAATATTTAGTTGTAAGATGATTTGAGGCACTGCTGATGACACCAGTTCTTAGTATTTTATTAAATCAACACCAGTCTCCAGTATAGTCTGTCTCGGCATTTGAATCAGCCAAAATATATCCTTAACAGCAGTACCCTTCACCCCAAATGTGTACAGCTGCCTCTCAAGCTAATTCACACGTTTGCCTGTCTCTATAACTAGCTTTAGCAGTGTGCTGTATATTTTAACTACAATTAAATATTTCAGCTAGATTTCTCCTTGAAGTTGCTAGCAGCATCCTTAAATTCAGTCCACGACCTTTAGTCATACACGGCAGCAGAGGGCATTTGTCATCTTTCTCAAAATTGCAAGAGGAACTGTGCCCCAGATTCTGGTACCACCAGAATATATGAATGCATGTGTGTTTTTCCACTGAATTTTTTATTCAATAAATAAATAAAACTTTACTGAAGTTGTAGAAATCTCAAAGGTGCAAGAACTTGTGGTAGGAAAAAAGTTCAAAGAGAGAGGCAGACAGGCTGGCTGGGAGGAATGAGATCACAACTCGCTAGGACCTTATAACATGGCAGATTTACACTGATGTAGCTGAGGGAAAATCTTTCATAAGATCCAGATGACTAGAACGTGGGACTGAGTGGCTTGGATCCAGCTGAGCTATACTTGGAGGCGAGGGGAACCGAGTGGGAGGGAGGAGCAAAGATGGCTATAACATCCCCTGTGTGTCTCTTGCCCATGGGGCTGGTATGGCACAGAGACATTTTTCAATGTAATTCAGCTAAAATGTTTAGTTAACATTTCACTGATAGGGTGGGAAGTGTAACTCCTACTTCAGGGGTAATCAGTTATTTTTGGTCAAGGTCCAAATTTCTTGGTCAAGGTGTAGTCAAGGTCCAGACTCCAGATGAAAAAATACAATAATAAAATACATAAATAAAATTAATAATAATAAAAATATATTTAATATATGTTGAGATGGTCAAGTTAAATTCTGGTCTCCCCTAACTTTATTGCCAGTGGCTTTGACTGTAACACCCCTCCCCACCCTCTGAGTCATTTCCCTGGCTCTCCATAGTGCTGTGCGTCACATTTTAAATTCCTGGTCTTGCTCCCTAACCTGGTGCTGGCCTCCCAGTCATCTCTAGTGATTATCAGCGATTTCTATGTTGGTCACACCTTGGGGGACCCCTGTCATGGACCAGGACCTCAGTGCGCCAGGCGCTGTACAAATACAGAACAAAAAATTGTCCCCCCCACAACTTTCAATTTAAGTCTGAGGGGAAACAAGTAGATACTACAAACTGACAAGGGGATCACAAGACTGACCAGGATCATAAGCAGTGATCGCAGCATAGCTCCCTTACCAGGGCTAATTTCAACCTTGGCTTTGTTTTGTGGTTCCTCTCTGTAAGGTGGTGGCAGCTGTCCCTGTCTGTCTGTCTGGGAGGGAGGCTACACCCCCTCTCTACAAGGCCTCTGGAAGGGCACAGTTCAGGGGGATTAGCACCCGGGTCTCCACCACTCGGTGAGGTTGAGCAAGGCAGGGCTGAGGACCGAACAGTCAGAGGTCTCTAGCCTGCAATCAGGGTAGAGCAGCAATGTCTATAAACCCAGGACCTCATGCAAGACAGGGCTGCAAGCAGTTCGGAGGCTCTGGCCTGTACTCCAGATAGAGCAGTAAAGTCTATAAGCCCAGACCCTCAGGCAGGGAGGGGCAGCAAACAATTGGGGGTCGTGGCTCTGGCGGACCGCTGATAAATGCAGAGCTCTTGACCTAGAGTGGGGAGGTTGCCACTCCCAGCTGGGGTGGCAGGTGGTAGGGGGACCCCAGCCCACCCAACTTCACCGGGTCCCAGCCCAGGGCCTTAACAGTGGCGGAGTGGTCTGCCACTGGGTCAGCGGAGAAACCCGACCGCAACACACTGGCCAGCTGTCAGTCAGTAACAGAGCCGAATTATATTCAGCTCCCCTGGGCTACTTCCTACACTCCCATTTCAGGGGAGGTACCTGGGTTCTAGGGTCATTGTTTGTCTTGCTGGGATAAACAGCTAATGGCAGCCCCAGCAACTCCTCAATGTCTCCAGCGACTGGCAGCTCTGGCAGTCCCACCGGGACCCGGGCGCTGTAACAGTTGCTGTCAGCTCCAAGCTACAGCAGCGGGTAGGAGACACCCTTCTTCTCCGGCGGCTCCTCTCCAACGGAGCGTGACGGCCTGCCTTTTATACTTCCAGTTCCTGTCCTGCCCCTCTTCTTCCAGCATCCGTAGGTGTGGCCGCGTGGGTGTCCTGCCTCTGCCCACCATGGGGCGGTTGTGACTGTCCCTCGGTCCATCTGGGAAGGAGGCCATGCCCCATCACTACACTCTCCAAAACCTTTGTCTCTGCTCACAGTGCTACCCTCAGCACCCACTTTCAAATTCTTCACTTTATTGTCTCTGTGTCTTCTTTCATGTTGCCCTGTGTGCTTGGCATGGCTTTCTATTTGTCTGTCCTTCATCCTTGACTCATTTAAATCTTTCCTCCAAAACCACTGGCAGAGTTGCCTACACAAAAAGTGACTCAAGGAACACAAAAGAGAAGAAAATTAGGGATTAACAAAAGATACAGGCCTACCATTGCCCTGATCATTTGGCTTACATTTTTTCATCTCTGTTCTCCATCCTTCAATTCTTTTGTGTGCCTGCAGTTTGAGAGTTCTCCAGGAAGGTCAGGGACTTTGTTCCCCAGGTGATGGGACAGAACCTATCACATGTGGGGCTGCTTCAGAAATGCAAATAATGAATAGCTAATGCTTAATTATTTTATTCAAAGTTTTTGCAGGTCACAGCATTGCCAGAGGTATGTTTCTGCTTTATCCCTAGGAGTGATCTAGCTTTCTTTTGCCTTACTATGATAAAATTGATGTCTAGAAAAAAAGTTTAGATTCCTTCTAGTCAATATTCTGTTCGTTACAGGCTAATGATGAGAGTTTCTCTCTACCACCTATTTCAGCATTGGGAAGATCTTAGCAATAACCCATTTTTTATGTTGTTTCACTGAGTTTTGCACTGGGACTCTAAAGCATGTCATGAATTAAAATGGATCATTAGTTAAATCCAACTTGGGGAGATTTTCTATTAAGGGAGTTTGGCCCTAGCCCTCCTTACCAAAGGAAAGTCCTAGCTGCCAAAAGTTGCAGGATTTTCCTTGGTTTTAGATAGGGTGACCAGATGGAAGGGACTTGTCCGGGTAAAAAAAAACAACCCGCCGGAGTTCTCCGAGCCACAATGGAGTTCTCCGCACAAAAAACAAAACAAAACAAAAGAAAAAATGGAAGAAGCCCAGATATCGGGACAAATGCATCGTTTTTTGGGTTTTTTTTAGTATGGCCTACTGGATAGGGTGCTGGGCTGGGACCCAGGAGAGGTGACTTCTATTCCTGGTGCTGTCACTAACATATTGTGTGATTTAGGTCAAGTCACTTCATGTCTCTGTAGCTCTGCTTCCCCTTTTCTCTATCTTGCCTATCTAGATGGTAAGTTCTTTGGGTAGAAACTGTCTCTTAATATGGTTTTGAATAGTGAGAAGCACAGTGGGGCCTGATCTCAGTCAGATTTCTTTAGACACTACTGTAATATGAATAATTAATAATAGCCCCTTTAGTAGTGAATGGGGCTTGTCGTGGCCCTCTGCAAAAAGACAAATGTAATCCATTGGGAAGAACTGCAGTTGAAGTCAAAGGGTCACGAGAAACCTTTGCAAACAGGAGTTGCTGACTTGCTGACAGCTCACACCAATTTTATTTTCCACTCTCAAAAATAATAGTTTCTCTGGCCTCATTTTCTGTTCTTTCTCTGGTCAGACTGAACAGCCTCTATCAGTCATTTGAATTTTGAATGGTTCTTTTACATCCATCTCAACTTCATCCAACTAAGGCGGGGGAAGGGAAGGGGAAAAAAGGCAAACAAACCCATCAAAATGATAATTGGTGCTAACTTATCATTTGTTCATTCTTTTCCTGTTTAGCTGCTGCGGCAGCTCATCTCTGCTCTTCCACTCTGCCTTAGCTCCCAAATGGTGTCAATTATCCACAAATCTCACAGGGCCTGCACCATCTGAATAACAATTCATTAACCTTCACTTTCCTCCTGCTGATTAACTCACCTCCACTGTCTCCCCAATGCAGGAGACAGCATGTTGGAAATTCAGCCAAACTTTTTAATTATGCAAATAATACAATACCCGGAGATAATTATTTAGCCCAGGACTCTCGACTGCACATTCTACTCTCTGTTCTGCTCTCATAGGTTTTTCGATTCTACTCTCCTTTTTATATCATTGTAGCTCTGTCAAGGAGAATGAAGGATTTTCCACTTCACTCAGTATAGGTGATCACTCACAGAGACAACACAGATGGGCCATCGTTTTGAGAGAGAATAAGGTTGCTGCAGGGCTGGCCAGGGAAAATGAAGGCCCAGGTTAGGTTCCCAATTTCTTCCTTTTAGCCTGCATGCTTCACAAACAGTCTGCAGTTGCACATTGTTTGAATCTCAAAGTTCACATATAGGACCAATTCCTACACCAGTTTACACCTGCTGAGTATCATGTCCACAGAATTTATAGTTTTCGTGCCATGCATGTCCTGCATGCAACTGTCAAACTTTGATGGAAAACAATTTCTTTCTCCAACCAAGCAAGCACACTATTCCTCATAAAAGACTAATTACAAGCCAAGTTTCAGATTTCAAACTTCAGCCATTTCTGACACAGCCTGATTTTTAACAAAGAATGATCATGGTCAGAATTTTGTTTAAATAGAGTGGTATATGATTTTCACTCACATCTACAGACGCTCCTCGACTTACGGAAATCCAAGTTACAGAAATCCGTGCTTACGGAAAAAGCTCCGTAAGCTAAAAATAGGAGGGTTTTTTTGTTTTGTTTTGTTTTTTTGTGTAATGGTCAGAGATACATCTCTGACTTACGCAAATTCCGAGTTACGCAAGGCGTTCTGGGGACTAAGTCGGGGAGCGTCTGTAGTTCATAAAAGGCTAAAGGAATTAGATATAAACTCTCCAAAGTATCTTTTAGACAGAGCCAAGCATGGAGGCCTTCATTCCAAAAGGCAAAGATTCTGAGCATTTATAAACAAGGGGACTGAGTATTGCTAAATTTACAATTTATTGCTGTATATCTCCGTGGCATCCACCACTATAATATCTGAGTATTAACAAATAACAATAAATAAAAACAAATACAATTTGTTAGTCTTTAAGGTGCCACCGGACTCCTTGTTGTTTTTGTGGATAAAGACTAACACGGCTACCCCTCTGATACTATCTGAGTATTAAACGCTGAGAAATCAAAACATACAAAAGTTAAGGCTCTCTTAGTAACCTTAATTTACCCACGACATTTAATTTGCCCACAGTCAACTGGTTAACACAAGAGACTGGGGTCTAGAAAAGCTTGATTCTGAATCCATCTCTGCTACTCACTCACTCTGTGGCCTGGCCAAATCACTTAACCTCTTCGTTCCTCATACTCCTTACTTGGAAAATGAGGATGATAATACTTACCCACCTTTATAAAGTGCTTTAGAACCTTGGACTAGAAGTGCAATAGAATTGTAAATTACTATTTTGACACCCAATTTTACCCTGTGTTACACCCATTCATCTCCCAGTGAAGTCAGTTGCAGCTGGGAACGCACATTGGAGGGCAGAATTGACTCAACTGTCTATTAGTTTCACACATAATACCATGTTCATACCCCATATTAAAACACACCATAACTGAATAAAATGAGTTTATGGTAAGAACAGTTCTTTTTGTATACCCTGACTGTAGCTTAAGGAAACAAGTTTAAACAATGAACAGTATTTTAAACAAGATCCCTGAGTTTTAGGAATTTAAGAAAATAGGAATTTAAAACACCTACCTCTCAATGGGGTTCACTGTACAGCATACCAAAGAAACCAAACCTGTGTTCTTGGAACTCCACAGTGAAATAGCTGGAAACCACTCCTGTGTAACTAACATCAACATTATGCTATTCTATTATCCCATGAATCTAAAATTTCGTGGAAATTTCATGGTAGGTGAGTATTATTATCCCAGTTTGGCATATGGGAAAACTAAGACGCAGAAAGGTTAGAGGCCAACAATAGTCTCTAACGTAAGGAACAAAAGTCAAGCACCCAGAGCCATATGTAAGCACCTACATAGGTGACCTGAGGTACTGAGTGCTCTTAGGATAGGTCTACACCTAGTGCAGTAGAGTGTGATTGAAGCATGGGTATGCCAAACCAGGCTTTAATCTAGTGAGCACAGGTAACAATATATATGGTGGCACAGGCTTCAGATGCCGAAGTATAAGCCCATTAGGGAACCTCAGTACGTACTCGGGTTGCTAGCGCCTGCTGAAGCACATGCCGCCACATTCTCATTACTATTGTTAGCCAGCAAGGTCTGATGACCTATGCTCCAATCCCACCTTCACTTGCAGTGTAAACGTACCTTTGTCGATCATTTACTTCAATAGAAATGCGATATGTCCAGGTCTTCTGAAAATCGGGTCACTTATTTAACTACCTACAGACTGATGTAGGTACTTAATTTTAGGAAGCCAAGTTTCCAGAGTTTGGCTTAAACAAGTGCCCCAAAGTTGCATACCAAATCAGAAGCACAACTGAGTGGAGAACAGGGGTGAGTGGGTGAGATTCTGTGGCCTGTATTGTGCAGGAGGTCAGGCTAGATGATCATAATGGTCCCTTCTGACTTTAAAGTCTATAAAAGCAAAGGTGACCCTAGCTCCCAGGTTCATGCTCAGTCTATTAGATTATATTGCCTCTCTTAAACGTATATTACATATGAGTCACTCTCTGCCTACCTATGAATGGCAGCCACCCATCTCTGTAGACAGAAAATGGCCGCTGCTTAACAGTGAACATAAACAATACACAGCGGTGTAGGGACGGAAGTGAAGAATAGTACAACTGAAAGTGTAGAGCCCTGATCTCACTCCCATCGACCTACTGGGAGCTGGACTGTCCTTCTAAGGCCTGATGCAGTGCCCATTAAGTCTTTCCATTGACTTCTAGTGGCTGCTGGATATGGCATTAAGGGAGGCAGAATGTAATTATCCAATCTGAAATTTAGTCAGGCCACCAGTCTTGTAAAAGTGCCATGGATCTTTACTCACCAAGAATGGTCAGGGCCTCGATGTTCTGACCTCTTGTCTGAAATATGCCATCTCCAGCAACACATGCTGGGAGATGTGTTGACTACTGGTAGTGACTCAGAGAAGAATCCCTTCTAATGACTCTCCAAAACCTTGTACTGCAGTACCGTGATCTCCCTTCCTGAAAGTGAGCCTTTTCCTCTAAGTTCCCCTACCCAAGTAGAAGAGCCAAAAACTTCATTGCATAGCCTATGAGAGTGGATGAAATCATAGTCCAGGGTGGTATGGTAGCATCAGTTGCAGGTCTTCTTGTATGCAACCACATTGGATGCATCATGATGGTGTACACCTAAGAAACTAAGGACCCCATGATACTCTAGCTCCACTTTTAATGCAATGGTTATTATAAGCTATCACTCCACTTTTCATCTGGAAACAATAATACACACACTAACAAGGAATTCCCATGCTGCCTAGAGCTGGGAAAACTCTCCCAGATGAAACTTGTTATATAAGTTGTGAACAATTTGCTTCTCTAGCTAACTGGACTGACCTTCAAAATCAAAGTTGGGAAACGACTCAGTTAATGTACATCTACAAACTTGTAACTTGATTTTTATATAAGTGCTAAACTAACTCTGTTTAATTGATTTTCCACATTGTACACCGAGAAATAGGATTTTTATAGCTCTTGAATAATTCAGAACTTTGATTCCTAAGGCAAAAAAATGGGCAAGGAATAAAAGCATAATTATCATGGTAGCGTAGGTCAAAAGGACAAGCTGGCCGTAAGTTCATAATGTGATTGTGTATTTGGACTCATTGTGGACTGTGGAATATTACCTTGTTGAAATCTTATTACTTTAAAAAAAAAACACAGAGCAGCACTGCTAGGCAGAGAACTGCAAAAGAAATGGAGGAAGTGTTAATTTTTAAGCAAGTTTGACAAAGATTGAGTTTCATATGACAAATACTGTCAGCAAGACAGGATTCTGTCAGTGGAAGAAGTTTAAACATTAACAATTTCTGTCAGGCTGTTGACACAACCACGGCAGACATTTCCCAAGATGCTGAGATGACTGCTGGCATTTGTCAACAATCCTGTCACAGTGACAGCAATAAGACCATGTCTGGAAATGTGACAGTTTTGGCTTTGTGTTCCCCTGAGCATTGGCCCAGGTGTTCAGAGAAAGTGTGGGAAAAACCCATATTTCTGCATTGTCATTCGAACACGGAAAAACACAGGAGGAAAATGAGCTGTCACTCCAATTCCCATGATGCCTTGCTGCTTAGCATAACTCTACTCTGTGGCCCAGGGTCCACTGGTCCATACTCTGACAGATAATTAAGAAAGCAGCAGCTTTTTCTAGACGGCTCTTCCTCATGATTTGCATTTTAGCCAGAGGCGACCAGTTATAAAAAAAACATGATGGAAAGATGGTAAGAAGCCAATTAGATGGATGGATGGCTGACTGACAGCTCTCTGGTATTACTACTCCAGATTTCATCATACGTAGACTGGTAGTTTTCTACAGGAACCAACTTTTGCAGGATTGTAAAGCTGTTAAATGTTGGGCTATATATAGAAGATCATTTTGCAGAATATTTTACATTTTCCTGAAATCAACATATATCATTTCCATCAAAGGTTGCATCCAATAAGCCTTCATAATATAGCACAACTTACATAACTACATTTAGCTCTATTAAAAATTGTAGATGACTTTGTAGGTAAAATTGCTGTACTGATACAGAAATGATTAAGACTGAGAAGCAGGGTGAACTGGGACACTCAAGAAGGCAACAAAGGTAAAGACAGCTGATAATTAGTCCTGCTGTGCAAATATCTTTATTTTTTAAATGTCGGTAAAATATATTGATTCTTTTAAAGAAAAACTATATTCTGAAATTCCTCACTGTGCAGGGATAATCATAACATACTGAATTTTTTTTTGTCATCAATAGTTGAGTTTTTTTCCCAAGTAGAAACTTGTTTTGCTCAGGATCTAACAGATTTTAAATATGAAAAAGCTCGTAAATTGCTACTTTCCAGTTCCTCTGCTAGAATCAAACAGCTGCTAGCCAATGAGAATTATTCTTCTGTGGCTAGTGCCTCACATGCTGTGTATCACAATACAATTGAAATGTGAGCAGGGCTTTGTTTTACTTGTGTGTTTGTTTTTTATATGGATAAAAAATTTAACGAATCGCTTAGCAACTGCAATTCTGAATCTGCAGCTGCCACAAGATGAACTGTCCTTGACAACGTAAAGAAGTGCCTCAGATTTCCTTAGGATTTGGAGTTAGCCAAATCCGGAAATTATCTCTTGATGAATAGGTGTTTTAGCAAAAAGAATTTCAGTCAGTCAACAATGCAAGGTCTTATACCATGGATGTGATCCATCCAGGTTTGGAACCACCCAGCACAGGTAATGTTAAGCCACCTGACCCCCAAAATCACTGGAATTTTTTTTGTTAATCACAAATTCTATGTTAAAAATTGGCTTAGAGTTTTCTGTCAGTGTTTGCAAAGGAAGAAATTATGGGTGTGGTGGAAGAACCATCCCAAATTAAGGGCCAGATTTTACTAACTTTATTAACATTGAATAGCACCTTACTTTCTGAGTGCCCCCATTGAAACCAACGGGACTACTCATATTACCAAAGTGGAGCAAGGGGATCAGAATTTGAACATACAGCAAAGTCAGGCCCAGCTCCTGCATAAGGGGAAGAGATGGTTTAGGAGTTTCTCCCCAACTTGGCCCTCCTGGATAAAACCTTAGGACTCCATTCTCCTCTATGGGGGAGTAACCTGCATAGGGGTGGAAGGTATGGTGTGATCCCAATAGAAGCAGCTCTAGAGTTTGGTTGCTTTAACTGACAGATCCTCCCAAGATCTGAGTGGGGTGTCCTTGACCTCTCCTCAGTCACCTGGACCTCAAAGTTCCTGCTGCTCCCCTTACCACATCTACTTCAACCCACTCCTCGAGGTGCCTCCACACTGTCCTCCTGCTCTCGGCTTCGGTTGTGACTTAATGCCCCATTTAAGGCTTATTTTCTTTAAATTCCTTTGTTGCTGACCCTAACCACTATATTTTCATTGTCATTCTTGTGATATTCCTGGTAAGTCCATGGAAAAATAGCCCAACGTTTTATCGTTGGAAGAGACTGGAGGATAAATATATTCAAATGAATAAAGACGATGGTAAGGGGAATGATCTTGAAGGCATTTTCTCCTACCTTAACCTCCCTGAATCAGGGACATGTCCATCCGTCGCATACTTGTAAAGTGACGTATAAGGTTACGGTGTTGTAGACTTGTTTCATAATACATGTCATACAGATGTGAGCACGTTCAGTATCGTTAATGAGTGGCAGCCCGTGCATTTATTGTAGACGTGTCTGAACCAGAAATCTAGATTCTTATCCACCCCAAAATGTTCTGAGGATTTGGAATGTAGATTTGAATTTGTAATGGGATGACAAAACCCTGGATAAGGACTACCCAGTTTCTAAATCTGAATATAGATGAAAGCTTGAAGCTCAGATCCATCTCCAATATTTTGGCCTATCATCATCAAGGCTGAAACCTTCATCAGCCAATCAGATTGCAACCTAGAGGGTCAAATTCAGACTTATGTACAAGTACGCTTAAGAGGCTGTAACTTCTACCATCTTCCATACACATCACCACTGTATGGCATTTGGGCCATAAAAATATATGTCATTGGACTTAGTTTTATTGTTCTGAGTCTTAATAAACTGAATTAATTTAACAATTTGTATCACAACTCATGTGAGATTCTGGGTTTAAAATGTTTTTTTAAAAATCCACAAATAAACACCAGACTTAAAATCCCGGCCCCACGGAAGTCAATGGCAAAACTCTAATCGACTGCAGTCAAACTTCAATTTCAGCCCAAGTTCACAATTCTGCAATTGCTTGATGTTGGTTTAAAAAAATGAGGGAGGAAGGTATTTTAGCGGATTTGGTATGCAGAGCTGGATAAATATGCAAAAAGCACCCTGCAAAGATCCATTTACATTTCTGAATGAGTTTGCTGTAAGTGCGTTTACACCTTCTATGAATACTCTAGCCAACTATTTACTGGGTGGAATGGTCTCACCAATATCTCGTTTTAAGGAGTACTGCAAAATATTCATACATTCAAATTCTTAACTATGAGAATTTACACTGGAAATTGAGTTCTAAGTTATGTTTAGTCCTGATGATGGGACAAAAACATTATCATGTAATCAATGGGTCCAAGAAAGAGTGCTCAAGTTTAGAAAACAGAACTGCTCACAAACAAGAGACCAAGAATTATCGGCAGAAATTATTTAGTTAATAATTTCAAATAATGAACATATTTGAGAAAAAGCACAACCGGTTCATGGACAATTTACAAAAAAAGGTGACATTTGTTAAAAAAAAAAAAAAAATTCTTTACACCGTTCTGCTAATAAGTTAGAAGTGCAATCCTGCATACACTTGGTAGGTTTTTACTGAATGGAAAGAGGGCAAAAAATCTAATTTGGTTGAGTCTGGGTTATATAGATTAAGCAGTGAACGATTTTTTGGTTCTCTTTCCTGCCATACATGAAAGTGAAATGTGGATCACCAATGGCAAAACCCTTTCAATAAATGGCACCTGCCTGATTTTCAGAGGTACTGGCAACTCCAGCTTCTATTGTAGTCCATAGAATTGGCAGATTATTAATGCTGGAATAGGTCCAAAAAAAAAGGTGGGGAAGTTAATGAAAATGTTTGCAAAAACATACTACCCATTTTTTAAATTATTTGAAGTTTTGATAAATTTTAACCAATTAAAATTTTAAATTCATTTAATTTTAAATTAGTTGAAAAAATCTCATCAAAATCTGATTTTATTTAAAGTTCAAAATATCAAATTGAAATATTATCTGTTTCAAAATCCTCCCCCAAAAGAATTTGACTGGCTTATCTACTCATTGAAAAAAAATCAGGACATCATGTTTATATAGTGCTTTTCATCTTGAAGGATCCAAAACGTAAACACATTGTACACATTGGTTGTTTCATCCATTGCAGCAAAATCTAGGGGATGCCAGGTAAATGTTAGCAGAAAGACTGGATAGTATTTATGGACAGGAAATGAATAATAAAGAAATGAATATTTAAATACAATTTCAGTGATAATTTTAGTTAGGCAAAATGTAATGATCTGATTTGGAATTTGATGAAGACACCCATACTGTTACTCTAATGAGGAATGCCTCGGGATCTTTAATGACTGCAAGTGGTCATGAGCTTGGTTTTAGGTCTCATCCAATCCTTCAGTAGCATTACATTACTCCCTTACCACCATGGTGGGATTTTGGTTCAACACTGACTGAGCGGGCAGAGTGCCAAATATTGAGTCACCATCTCCACTTACAGAGGAACTCAGGTGTTCCTTGAAGGTCTCTTATCCAAGTATTGATGCAACCCAGTCCCTTCAGCACAACGGGATATGGCTCAAGCTGAATTCTCTCTCTCTCTCTCTCTCTCTCTCTGAGATAGGCTGCAGATTTGAACTGCTTTATCAAACAGGCATACAGAAATGTTCTCTTCTCAGATACTCACTATTCCACTCACCCGATGTCAGTGATGAAAATTGGTATGTTCAGGAAGGGCAGAATACTGAAGGCAAGAACTACATGGTTAATTTCCATGACTATTTACCACTGTAGTTCTCAGAGGCGCTTATCATGACTGGAGCCCTGCTGTGCTCAAGAAGGAGAATTTTGCCCATGGTCTCCAAGCCAACATGAGCATAATTTCGTGTTAGGTAATAAGATAGACATTCTGAGCATGACAAAACACCATGCTCTACAATTCAAACCAATACAGCTATGACAGCTGAAAATAACTGTTAAAGCAGACCATAAAAGCAGGGCAGTCCCAGTATAGAAACATTGCAAGCAGGTCTTAAAATTTGACTTAAAGACCATCAAAAATCCTGATTCTCCCTAGTAGCTTGAACAACATGTTCAAAAGCACAGGAGCAGAGCAACAAAAAGTCTGATCGTTCAGGCTGTTAAGCCAGAAAGAGAATCACAAGGATCCCCTACTTGAAGGAACAGAGAGAACACGAGTAAACATAAGCACTCTGACAGCTCAGACGAAGTAAGAGGGAGGAAGATGATGCAGACACTGAAATGGCAAGATAATAATCGATATATTGTCTGGGAAATTAATGCAGGGAATGAAGGACATTCACGATAACAGCAATGCAACTGCTCTCTCTGAAACAAGTGGGAACTTCATCAGTGGCATCTGGAACATGCTTCAGTTCCATAATTAAATCTCCAGGGAGACCCGCATAGAGGGAGTTGTAATAATCAAGTATAAAAGACCCCACAGAGAGTAACATCTCATTAGGAGAGATACTGAGCTCCACAGGCAAGCATTGTTAAGTTAAATGACAAATAGTTTTATTTTAATGCTATGCAGGGCCAAAAAATGGTCCAGAGGTCCTGTTTATTTTGCAGCAAGTTGGAGTGTTAACTCCTGCATAGGCTTCTCGCAAGTGTGCTGAGCATCAGCAGGTACACTGCCAGGTGTATGGTTTTTGACAGGAAGGCCTGGTCAAAAAGGGACCCCTGGTGGCTCCAGTTAGCACCGCTGACCGGGCCGTTAAACGTCCGGTTGGCGGCACATGGGGCTAAAGCAGGCTCCCTGCCTGCCATGGCACTGCGTGGCTCCCGGAAGCAGTGGCATGTCTCCCCTCTGGCTCCTATGCATAGGGGCAGCCAGGGGGTTCTGCATGCTGCCCCTGCCCCAAGTGCCGGCTCTGTAACTCCCATTGTCCAGGAACCCCTCATCCCTGGCCCCACTCCAGATCCTGCACCCCCAGCCAGAGCCCTAACCCCCTCTTGCACCCCAAGCCCCTGAGCCAGCCCGATGAAAATGAGCGCGTGAGTGAGGGTGCGGAGAGTGAGCAACAGAGGACGGGGGGATGGAGTGAGTGGGGGCAGGACCTCAGAAAAAGGGTAGGGCAGGGGCAAAGCCTCTGTGGATGGGTGGGACAAGGGTGTTCGTTTTTGTGAGAGTAGAAAGTTGGCAACCCTATCAGAAGGCAAGGCTGGAAAGGAAGACTCAGACTGTCTCTCAGTCATTTTACAGAAAAAGAAACAGCTCTGAGGAGGTAGAGAGCTCCATTGCCAGTGGTTAATTTTATCCCAGTCTGGATATTTTTGGTTTGGTTTTTAGTGAACACAGCTTTTCTTTCCTGCAGCCACTGCAATTGGAAAACCTCAAGAACAAGGTAATCTTGCAATGTGCTGAATTATAGTCTTGGAGGTAAAGAACATTTAACTTTTAGTCATTGTACCACAGCCTGGTATTCAGATACCATAGTGGTGCAGAAAAGCTGAAAGTTCAGCTGAAAGTCATTAAAGAAATCTGAGGAGTCCAGCAGATTCTACTGTGGATTCACCCTAACCTTATCAATACGATTCCCTGAATAGGGAAAGTTGAAGACTGGGCTAAGTCTGGTGAGAGTGCTCATGTCATGAGATGGTTTGTTGTGCAGGGGGAAAATTGGCTTGTTTTGAGGAAACCTGTATCTTGAAAAATAGAGTCTCTGAAAAGGATTAGGGGTCCTGGCGGACCGACAACTCAACATGAGTTCCCAGGGAGATGCTGTGGCAAAAAGGTCAAATGTGATCCTTGGATGTATAGACCAGAAAGTAGTCGGTAGGAGTGTGGACATGGTTTTACCTTTGTATGTTGGATTAGTGAGACCGATCTTGGAATACTGTGTCCAGTTCAGGTGTCCACATTTTATAAAGGATACTGAAAAATAGGAGTGGAAAAACTGTCTTACAGTGTGAAAGCTAATGAGCTCCATCTGTTTAGCCTATCAAAAAGACGACTGAGAAGTGGCTTAATCATGACATCTAAGTGTTTTCAAGGGGAGAAAATGCCAGGCACTATAGGGCTCTTTAACCTTACGTAGAAAGACATAACAAGAACCATTGTCAGGAACTTTAAGCCAGACAAATTCAAATTAGAAATAAGGCACAACATTTTAAGTGAGCCTATGTCTACACTATAGAGCATATACCGGAATAGCCCCCCTAGTGTAGAAACAGCACATGCTGACAGAAGGAGTTTTTCCATTGATGTAGGAACAGCACTTCCCCGAATGACACTAGCTGCATTGACAGAAGCACTCTTCCATTGACACAGCTGCATTTGCACTGGGGGGTTTGTCGGCAAAGCTATGTCCATCAGACGCATGTTGTTTCCACACCCCGTACTGACGTAGCTATGCTGATATAACTTTTAAGTGTAGACAAACCATGAGGGTGATTATTGGGAAGTGGAAAAAACAATAGCAACATAATGTATGCAGTGTTGTTCTAGCTGTGTCGGTCCCAGGATATTAGAGAGACAAGGTGGGTGAGGTAATACATTATACGAGCATAAGACACCTGTAAACTGGTACAACTGTCCACACTAGAGCTCATACCAGTATATCTAAATTGGTAAAAGAATCATACCCCTATCTGACATAGCAATACTGATATAACTTTATAGTGCACACCAGACCTATACGTTTCACATGATCTCAGATTATCTCTATACCGAATTGATTTTTGAGGGCACTATATAAGGAGAGGTAGTTCCTCTGGTTACTTTTGCAAGTTTACATACATCAGGTGCTTCAACATGCATACCCTATGCTACAAATTACAGACATGGATCACTTTTTGAGTGAAATGTGGCCAATATTAAACATCACAAACCAACATCAACCAATAGTTTTGGCCCGAAGTGAATACAATGTTTTGCAACTAAAACTGCACAGGGAATATAGAAAGGCGGAATGCAATTAGCAAATTGGAATTTTGCCAGGACACTGGGGTAACTCCGCTGTCCTTGGTTTGGTATCTTGTGTTTTTCTATTCCTGGAAAAAATGCCACAGGCTGTTTAATGACCACAAGTGCTCAGGACTTCAAGTTATACATCTCATCTGAAAGAGTTCCCCCCAGCAGCAAATTGCCACCTAACACCATGCTGGGACACTAATTCCAGACTGACCCAGTGGGAGGGATGGTGCCTACTGAACTACCAACGTAGTTTTTGGTTTCTACAACCCTTCATCCTACAGCGTATTTTTTACTAATGTTTTTAAAGTTAGCTGTGGTTCTTAGATACAACGATGAGGGACTTCTAGCTCTGGCTTGAGCCAAGCAGGTGCTGAGCAAGCTTCCACCGACATGTTCTTAGATTCATAGATTCCCAGGCCTCTAGTCTCTCCCCGTCCGCCGTATCACATAGGCCCTAGAATGTCTCCAAAATAATTCCTAGAGCATAGCTTTTAGGGGAAAAAATCAATTTTAAAATTGTCAATAATGAAGAATCCACCACAAACCTTGCTAAGTTATTTCAATGGTTAATTACTCTCAGTCTTAAAAATTTACACCTTATTTTCAGTCTGAATTTGTCTAACTTCAACTTCCAGCCATTCAATTATGTTATCCCTTCCTCTGATAGACTGAAGAGTACATTATCAAATATTTGTTCCCCGTGTATGTCGCTACAGACTGTGATCAAGTCACCCCTTAACCTTCTCATTGTCAAGTGAAATATATTATAAATATAAGAATGGCCATGCTGGGTCAGACCAATGGTCGTTCTAGCCCAGTATACTATCTTCCAACAGTGGCCAGTGCTATTTGCTTCAGAAGGAATGAACAGAACAGGGCAATTATTGAGTGATCCATCCCCTGTCATCCAGTCCCAACTTCTGGCATTTGGATGTTTAGGGACACCTTGGAGTATGGGGTTGAGTCCCTGAGCATTTTGGCTTGACCTATCTTTCGTGAACTTAACTAATTCCTTCTGGAACCCAGTTATATTTTTGGCCTTCACAACAGGCGCTGGCAATGACTTCCACAGGTTCACTGTGCATTGTGTGAAGAAGTATTTTCTTATGTTTGTTTAAAACCTGCCGCCTATTCATATCATTGGGAGACCCGTGATTCTTGTGATACGTAACGGGGTAAATAACACTTCCTTATTCACTTTCTCCTTGAGCTCCCTCAGTCTATCCTATAAGGCATGTTTTCTAATCTTTTAATCATTCTCGGAGCTCTTCTCTGAACCGACTCCAATTTGTCAAAATCTTTCCTTGTATTGTGGACACTGGACAGAGTATTCCAGCAGCGGTCACACCACTGCCAAACACAGAGGGTAAAATATCCTCTCCACTCCTACTTGAGATTCCCCTATTCATGCATCCAAGGATTGCTTTATACCTTTTGGCCATAGCATTGTAGTAGGAGCTCATGTTCAGATGATTAGCCACCTCCCCCGCCCAATCTTTCTCTGAGTGACTGCTGCCTAGGATACAGTCCTCCATCCTGTAAGTATGGCCTTCATTGTTTGTTTGTCCACCAATACACCTTTGTCCTAACCTACAATGATCCTTGCTAACCCATTTCTGGGTCTCTTATGTGTCTATCACCAAATCGAAATCGCATCATGGGTTTCTGATGAGCACTAATTGATGAGAGCCACCAGCCTATTATCCAAAATGCTTAGCCTGGGCTGAGATTCAAACCCAAGTCTCTAGAAGTTGCAGCCTAATACACTGGGGCTTCAAGCCTGTAAATCCTTCTGTGATACACAGCTGGGAGTACAAGGTTGTTCTACAATAGAGTGAGCAAGCATGGAGGCCACCCCTCATTATCTGTAACGATAAGGATCCAAAGGCCTAATTCTGCTCTCATTTGCAGTGGTGGCAATTGGGAGTAGCTCCACTCAAGTCAGGAGAGTGACACCAGAGTGAAACAAAGTACATTAGATCAGAATTGGGCCCAAGGCATTTTCCTTAGAAGAAAAAAAAAGTCTCACTCTCTGCATGCAAATACAGCTACTTCTCACTCACCAGCTTTATTCCTGCTACTAGGAATAACCAGAGAGCTGTAGAACAGTACTCTCGGTAATGCAGGATCAGAACCCCTTGTATCCTATCTATCCTGCTTATCCGATAGCACACACTATAGATTCTCTCTCTCTACACCTGTACTGTGCAGAATCAGCCTTAGAAGGTTTACCATTTAGGGAGGCACTGCACAGAAACACAGTAGGGTCTTTCAAATTCTGACTCCCGGGGCTACAGCATTTCAGAAACTGACACATTCAGCTTCTGGAAGGTCTCCTGCTGGCCAGACCAGGAAATGACATTTTTGCTGGCTTAGATAGCAGCCATGTGCTATGTTCTCGGTACCATGATGAAAACAAGGAGAAGGAGTGATGTGAAATCAATATGGAGCATGACATAAATGTACATATGATTTGCATATTTGTCCTATAGTAGAACCTAGAGGCCGCAACAAAGATCAGGACCCCATTGTCCCATATGTACGTATAGGACGAGACAAGCTTTGCCCCAAAGAGCTTAAAATCTAAACAAACAAGACAGTCAAAGGAAGGATTATCAACACCATTTTATATATGGAGATGTGAGGGACTAAATGATTTGCCCAAGGTCACACAGGAGGCCTGTGGCAGAGCCAGGAATTGAACCCCCGTCTCCTAATATCCTTAACCACAAGATTATTCATCATCAGATCTACCACATACGATTTTATGCCACGCTGTGCTGCTATACATAAGTACCTTGCAAAGTGTCCTTCTTATGGATTCTATCCCATGATGTTTTACAGAGCAGGAAGAAGAGAAGGGCCAGAAGGAGATTTGTGGACAAGTCAAAGGAAGGCTTCAAAAAACAGGCGGGCAATCTTGAACTAGATCCTCACATTAAATGAAAAGCTAGTGGACACAAGACACACCTACAAGGGAAAATGAGAAAAAAAATGAATCATCCAGTTGTATGGTATTTTAATAGTCTAATGGACTGGTTGAAACAGATCTGCCAGGACTTCTAATTAAGGTCCCCCTAAGGAATCGCGTTTTCTGTCTCATTATCCAGATAAAGTGGACACCAAGGAGTCTCTTAATGAGGATTAAACTGTAGGTTCTAGCTGAATTTGCATCTCACATTTGCTCTTGATGAGAAGCTCATGAAATGTTGTGCTATAAATATTAGTCAGCTCCAAAATAGATATAAATTCAGAATTCAAGCTACCATATGAAAAAGCTGGTCGCAGGCGCCCATCACTTTACCGGATAATAATAAGAGAGGAGATTAAAATTGTCTATTTTGATAAATACAGCACTTTCCCATTCACAATCCACCGTGTGTGTCACATTTTTATGTATCTGGCTTAAAAGGGACAGCTGCTCCAGGGATCTGGAAATACTCTCTTTAGTTTTTAACAGAAGGAAAAACTGAAACTAAAGCAGATGTTTGTGACTATATTGTATGAGAGATGAGGCCTTCGGAGACTTTTTTTCCTGACAGCAAGTGTTTTAAGTCTCTGCTTCCTTAAAGGAATTTTGATTTCATGCCTGACCCAAGAAATATGCTTTGTGTGAATTCACATGACAGAGTTCCTAGTTGATGGTTTGAGACACTATGAAGCTAAGTCAATAGGTTGTTCTGAAAATCCTGCTGATGGCAATGATTTCCTTATGGAAAGCATGCGATCAAATCTGAGTTTGCAGCAATGCTTTTCTTGTCTGCTTCCAATTTTTTTTCTGAGATGGAACCTCCAGAATCCTATTCCCTGCAAAGCTTATTAAATATTCAAATTGAAAATTTAAATTGAGGCCTTCAGTATATGTGACTATGGAAGGGAAGAGATGGTTATTTGTCAAGAACAGTGAAGTAGAAAGGTAAAAAATGTTCTCCCGGCAATTGGTGAAGATTTTAATGTGCTGAAGGCCTGAATCTGTGTCTCCGTATAACTATCATTGCATCCACAATCATCAGCGTTATGTTTCATGGCATGTACACAGAGAAGTTAAATAAAAGCATAAAGACTTTTGCTGGAAGTTTGCAAAGTAACACTACTATATTTCTTAGAATTCAGAATAACACACAAGAATCCCAAAAAAGAGTGAGACAAAGCAGGCTGCTCCCTGAAACAGAGAGGCAAAACTCACCTCATCTTATTCTAGGCTGTCTGGCTGCTTTACTGATTGCTGCTAGGTCCAGATCATACACTGCTCTACAGAGCCCCCTACCCTGCAAGCAGGACAGGAACCCCCCCCTGAAATGTAAAGGGACAGCCTACAATTTTAACACCATTTTCAATGCACCAAACTCAGCAGGCTCCAACTCCCTTCCTGCTCTCAACAGTGTTCATAGGTCAGACATCTAGTTTGCTCAAGACACTATCTTTTCACCCCTAATTACCCTCCTGTGAGGATCACAATACAAAGATGAATACTGTATCCCTGACAGCCTGTCCATTCCAACTGCTGCCTATGCCTGCTCAGGTCTCATTTCCTGCACTCTTGGCTTTCACCATTCACTGAGGTCAGGGGCCCTATTTGTGGGTGACATACTTCATCCCTTGAAAGGGATGTCAGTCATATCTCTTTTTAAAATGTATTAATGGCTAAACCTGGAAAGTGTTTGGGTTTAGTTTTGTTTTGTAATTATCTGAACATTCAGGTGCTTTCTCCAGACATTTCAGTTTGCAAAGCTGGTCTGGTAATCTCACAAAAATAAGATTTCACATACAATTTCTGGTACTTATGGTCCCAGTACTATCCAGAGGCACCTCAAGAAACATGTTTGGCTTCTTCTGTTTTGACTTTGGCTAGCAGCCAGAAAAGAAGAATCATAGAATCTTAGAATATCAAGGTTGGAAGGGACCTCAGGAGGTCATCTAGTCCAACCCCCTGCTCAAAGCAGGACAAATCCCCAACTAAATTACCCCAACCAGAGCGTTGTCAAGCCTGACCTTAAAAACCTCTAAGGAAGGAGATTCCACCTCCTCCCTAGGTAACCCATTCCAGTGCTTCACCACCCTCCTAGCGAAAAAGTTTTTCCTAATGTCCAACCTAAACCTCCCTCTGATGGTGTACCCCATAAGACTTTATGGGGAGATGCTTATAAATGTATATATGATGTAACTGGAATATGTTTTATGCTACATGTGCCATGTAACATATCTCTGTAAAAGTTATGATCTACTGAATCTATTCCTCCTGTTTGTATGCATGTATCATTGTTGTAGTTGAAGTTATGAATATTGGTTGTATATTTGCTGGTTTTATACATAGCCTCTGTAAGAGCATGGGATCGAGGCCTGGAGAAAGGAATGTGCAGGTTAAGAGCCCAATCAAGAAACTTTTAAACAGACAAAAGAAGTTGCAGACATCAATCCACATCTGAGCTTGGCCAAGAATGTCACTGGGCTAGTTACTGAATTGTGCATGGACATGTGACTTGCCCATGTGATCCCAAAACTGCAGGGTAACATGATGCTACACAAGGAGTGGGGAGGAGCATCCATCCAGGGGAGAAAGTCTATTTAAACCCCAGAGAGACCCCTCCATCTTGTCTTCATCTGGCTAAAGAGAGAGACTCTCCACCCACAAAGGACACCTGAAAGAGACTGAACAAAGGACAAAGACAATAGGGGGTGTGAGCGATTGCTGGACCCAGGCTAGGAGGAATATAGCCTGTAAAGGGAAGTTTGCTGGAACTGGTGAGGTTTTTATCTGTATACAGTGTGATTAGACATAGACTTGAGTGTTTTATTTTATTTTACTTAGTAAAATTCACTTTGTTCTGTCTGTTACTACTTGGAATCACTTAAATCCTACTTTCTGTACTTATTAAAATCACTTGTTGCTTATTAAGTTACCTGGAGTATGTGTTAGTACCTGGAGGGGGCATACAGCTGTGCATATCTTTCTATCTTTGAAATAGAAGGCGAATTATTTATGAGTTTACCCCGTATAAGCTTTATACAGGGTAAAATGGATTTATTCAGGGTTTAAACCCCATTGGGAGTTGGGCACCTGGGTGTCAAAGGCAAGAGCACTTCCTGAGCTGCTTCCAGGCAGGCCTACAGATGTTAGTGGACGTGATTCAGACCTGGGTCTGGGTTTGCAGCGGGCTGACGGGCCTGGCTCAAAACAGACAGGAATCTGGAGTCCCAAGCTGGAAAAGGCAGGGAAGCAGGGGCAGAAGTAGTCTTGGCACACCAGGTAGCAGCTCCAAGGGGGTTTCTGTGATACCAACCTGTCACATTCTTCCACTTCAACTTGAGACCATTGCTCCTTGTTCTGTCATCTGCTACCATTGAGAACAGTCTAGATCCATCCTCTTTGGAACCCCCTTTCACGTAGTTGTCAGCAACTATCAAATCTCCCCTCATTCTTCTCTTCTGCAGACTAAATAATCCCAGTTCCCTCAGCTTCTCCTTATAAATCATTTTTGTTGCCCTTCGCTGGACTCTTTCCAATTTTTCCACATCCTTCTTGTAGTGTAGGGCCCAAAACTGGACACAGTACTCCAGATGAGGCCTCACCAAAGCCGAATAAAGGGGAATGATTGTGTCCCTTGATCTGCTGGCAATGTTCCTACTTATACAGCCCAAAATGCTGTTAGCCTTCTTGGCAACAAAGGCACACTGTTGACTCATATCCAGCTTCTCGTCCATTGTGACCCTAAGTCCTTTTCTGCAGAACTGCTGCCTAGCCACTCGGTCCCTAGTCTGTAGCAGTGCATGGGATTCTTCCATCCTAAGTGCAGGACTCTTGTTGAACCTCATCAGATTTCTTTTGGCTCAATCCTCTAATTTGTCTAGGTCCCTCTGTATCCTATCCCTACCCTCCAACATATCTACCACTCCTACCAGTTTAGTGTCATTTGCAAACTTGCTGAAGGTGCAGTCCACGTCATCTTCCAGATCATTAATGAAGATATTGAACAAAACTGGCCCCAGGACCAACCTTGGGGCACTCCGCTTGATACCAGCTGCCAACTAGACATGGAGCCACTGATCACTACCCTTTGAGCCCGATGATCTAGCCAGCTTTCTATCCACCATATAGTCTATCCACCATATAGTCCATTCATCTAGCCCATACTTCTTTAACTTGATGGCAAGAATACTGTGGGACACCATATCAAAAGCTTTGCTAAAGTCAAGGAATAACATGTCCACTGCTTTCCCCTCATCCACATGACTTGCCCTTGGTGAATCCATGATGAGTGTTCCTGATCACTTTCCTCTCCTCGAAGTGCTTCAGAATGGATTCCTTGAGGACCTGCTCCATGATTTTTCCAGGGACTGAGGTGAGGTTGACTGGCCTGTAATTTCCCGGATCCTCCTCCTTCCCTTTTTTAAAGATGGGCACTATATTAGCCTTTTTCCAGTCATCCGGGACCTCCCCCAATCACCATGAGTTTTCAAAGATAATGGCCAATGGCTCTGCAATCACATCCGCCAATTCCTTTAACACCTTCGGATGCAGTGCATCCAGCCCCATGGACTTGTGCTTGCCCAGCATTTCTAAATAGTCCTGAACCACTTCTTTCTCCACAGAGGGTCACCTCCTTCGAATACTGTGCTGCCCAGTGCAGTAGTCTGGGAGCTGACCTTGTTCGTGAAGACAGAGGCAAAAAAAGCATTGAGTACATTAGCTTTTTCCACCTCCTCTTTCATTAGGTTGCCTCCCACATTCAGTAAGCAGCCCACATTTTCCCTGACCACCTTCTTGTTGCTAACATACCTGTAGAAACCCTTCACCATTTCCAAGCATTCCAGGATTTGAATGAATTTGGCTCTCTTAGCACATTTTGGGGATGGACTTGCTCTCTAAAGAGTGGTCTCTCTCTCTCTCCCACCCCCCACCCAAACAATTGCAGCAATGGTTAGGAGTTTCTGTTCTGTGACTGGTGTAGCTTCATCCCAGCTGTTCCCTCATAGCACTGTTTTCCTCATGGAGGGGCTCCACCTGGGCCATACACATAACAGCAGCGGTGGCCAGACGCTGCTGCACAAGCTCTGGCTGGCTCCTCCAATCAGCGTTGGGGGAGAAGGCGATCTTGCATCTTGAAACTATGTGTTGTTCTTCAGTCTGTGAATTGGAGATGGAGGGAGAACCCTAGTATCCCCCAGTCTCTATACGAATCCATTTTGCAATCACTACAGCCGAGTACTGTCTCTTCTCTAGCTTGAGGGATGTTACAGCTCCCACTGAGGAACAGGAGTTATAATAATAGCTCACACCCCAACATATTAATAATGGAAGTGGTTAGGTTGCAGAAATCCCCCAGGGAAAATGTTTTTCAGCTGGGGGTCTCCAGAAGGGAACAGAATTTCATTCAGATAAAATTTCTCACAGTTAAGCCCTCTTTAGTTCAGACCCTGTGTGTCCTAAATACTGGTTCCCTCCAGGTGAGATTGGCGGGGACACTGGAGCTCACCTATGTCAAGAGGGCATGGGCTGGCTGGGTGAGAGGTAGAACATGGGGATCTCGCCATATCAGAGTAAAACTGGGGCAATGCAACAGTAATTCAGGCCTGATGGCATTGTGGCTTCTTCACACCTGGATTTGGTCCTACACACATAGCACCAATGAAACATACCCTGCTCTTGGATAGAGGACAGCCGCAACCAGACAGAGCACAGATCATGCATGGCAGTGGGGGAAGGGAAAACGTGGGCTAAGTATACCAGAGCAAACCTCTGCATTCATGAAGTTGCTCTGCTCCTTTAAATATGGAAAAAGGCTAAAATCCTCTGCACAGTCCAAGCAGCTGGGCTAGGCAACCAGGAAGCTTACTCTGGTGTAAGTCAATGACAAGAAGATAGGAATGGCCATACTGGGTCAGAACAATGGTCCATCTAGCCCAATATCCTGTCTTCCAACAGCATCCAATGAACAGAACAGGGTAATTATTGAGTGATCCATTGATCTGAATTGAATTATAACAGCATAAATGAGGAGGAGTAACACTGCAGTGAATAAGGCCAACTGACCTCTATAGATTTGCAGCCACTTATCTCAGCCGATGGTTTGCAAATTGCTTTTAAATCCTGCAGAATGACAAGAGCTATGAAAACTTAAAACATTGGAGGCCCAATTCTTCCTTGCCCTGAACCTTGTGCAGATGTTTACACCATTGCACAGTGTGCGTAAATAGCTACCATTGTGATTTACACCTGCTGCGGGCTCAAATTTCCTCTGGTCTAACTGGCAACACGGGCAATGCAAGTTGCAAGGCAGAGGAGAATCGGGTCCTATTCATTTATTATTAGATGGGGATAGTAAATATAACTGACATAGGTTGGGAAGTGACATGTCCATCCCATTTTATAACACAGTCCTCCTAGTGCTCACTTTAGATTAGAGCTGTGTGGACAATGGATTTTTTTGGCTCTCTGGCCATGCCAGAAAATAAAAATAAATTTGTTTGGGGTCAAACTGAAAATGAAATACATTTTTGGTGACTGGAAAAGCAACATATATTATTTCAGGTTGAACAAAATGTTTCCTTTCAGCAAAATTGAAACATTTTGATTTTGCCCATTTCGAAACATTTTTTTTTCTTTTAGTAGAATTCAATGACATTTTGAATCAAAAAGTAATTTCAACCTGAAAAATCAAAACATTTCATTTTGCATAAAGAATTTTGATTTTTCAGGGGTTTGTTTTTTTATTGAAATAATTTTGTGAAACCGACAAATTTGCAAAGGGTTTGTGTCCTCAAAATCAACAATTTTTGTCAAAAAAAGTTCCAGATATATTTTTTGTCCAGCTCCACTTTAGATACAGTGGCTCTTATTCTGCTCTCATTTCAATATAAATCAGGAGAAGCGCCAGTTACACCAGGTGAAAACTGACATCAGAGAAGAATCAGATCCATGATAATGAATTCTAAATCACCGGGGGCATTTTCAAACAAGAGACACTTGTGTGTGCTCAACCTCTGTCTAATTAGTATTTGTTCTTGAACAAGGAAAACTGCTTTGCCTTTTTTTTTACACAATGATTGGTTCCCCTTAACAAGCAGCAAATCAGTGGTAGAACCTGGAGCTACATGCCACCAGTTTAGCAGTTTGTTTTACAACATACATGTTGCTTGATAAACAGGTCGAGCCAATGTTGTATATTTTTAGTATAGGAGGAAGATCTACCTCGGATGATTTTGGACACCTTGTTACATACCATTCCCAAATCTGTCAAACATATGACAGCCAAGACACAGAGGAATACTTCCCCAGTTCAAGAACAACAAAGGCCCACAGGAAAAATTTGCTGACTTACTAAGCTCTTTACATTTCCAGATATAGCTGTAAGATATAGAACATATTATTGTAAACCATGGCAAATATCAGTGCTTTCACCTCCCCACATTATTCAGCCAGACAGTTCTATCTGAACTGTTTCTATAACTCAGACATTCCCAATAAAGTAATCTTGAAATATTTTAATGATAGGGGGAACCAGCACCTGGATTTGTCTTACCTAAATTCTCCAGTTTAACAGCTGTTAGAGGAGGCATGAAAGCAAAGCACTGACCACTTGTGGTCATGATCACTACAGACCTTATGGCACATCCTGCAAGAGAAAGAAGTCACCTCTTGGAGTCTTGGGCACAGTATTAATAAAAACAAACAATAATTATCACAACTTTTCATTTAAGGAAATCCAACCACCTAATACCACACCAAGCAGAGGCTTTGGCTGCTTAAGAGAGAGCCATTTTATTTAGCTCCATTAATCTGGTGTTTGGTTTCTGTAGCATCCACTGGTCCTCATGGTTCACTGTTTAGTTCTGGCATGACCGTAATCCCCCACAATTCCTCAACAGTAGGATCTCCAGATCTCAGTATTAGCCAAATGAGAATAAAGTGGTATGTGCACTTCCCTACCATTCACCAAAATCCCTTGCAGAAATTCTTTTGTCATCTGGATGGCTTGTAATCTCATATCTGGTAAGGAGATTTCATTCAAGATATCAGATGGTTGTTCCCCGGTTTCCCCCCTTTCTTGATAATGGCAAAGCCACAAGCCTACCAAAAAATATTATCACCTGGCTATGTGGTGAGTGAGTGGAAAATAAAAGATTGGTGAGATCTGTTTATGAATGGTGCCATATCATTTCTGGAGTTTGAACACAAATATATTGCCACTGTCCCAGGCCCTCAGCCCTAAATAAACTCAGAGTAGGCCTGTTATTATTTATTGGCCTTATAGTAACACCTAAAACCCCTATTACCATAGGCATTGTACACATAATGGAAAAATGACCTTTACCTGAAGTACTTATAATCTAAATAGACAAGAGGAACAAAGGGTGAGAAAAATTTACACTCCTAATTTATCGATGGGGAACAGATACATAGAAGTTAAGTGACTTGCCCAAAGGTTTGTCTACATGGGGACACTCAGGAAAAAATAATCCAAATTAACTAAAAGTTTGAATTAGAAGTGGATTAGTTAAATTGCATTAAACCCCTGTGTGGACACACTCATTCAGAATTAAAGTGGCCTTACTTTAGTTTAATTAATTAATGTAATTTCATTAAAATGAACTAAATTCAGGCCACTTTAATTCTGAATTACATCATCCACACAGGGGTTTAATGCAATTTAACTAATCCACTTTAAAGTTGTGACACTGGCAGACCAGGTGCCAGACCATGCCAGAGCCCCAGGCCAATTCACTTTTGTATTGGTATAGATCAAAATGATTGTTAAATATATCCATGTGTATTCAGTGTTTAGACTTCAGGAAAACTAGTGGGTTTTTACCTGCATGGTTTTCTCTTATCTTTATCTCATCATAATGTAGTAACAAACATTTCCATAGTGTATACCCCTGTAAGTAAATAACCCATCATATGAGAAAGAAGCCTTGTGGAATGCAAATGACGAATTTTAACAGAAAAGTGCAATTTCAAAGCAAGTGGGGTATTGTGTGTGATGATCAAAGGTCAAAAACTCAAAATGCACTTCCTCTCTGTCATCAGAGGAAAAGCCCACATGGGTAAGGGACCCTGTCAGCTCGTTTTCTGTGAGAAGAAGCTATAAATATGGATTCAAGGAAAGAGCCTTCGTCTCTGAACTCTTACAGGGAAACGTACCAAATGCAGAGCAGAGATCTCCAGAGACAATCTGGGTACGCTGAAAAGACTTTTGGGACACTGGCAGAATTTATTGATTACATTACTGCTATCATTTGGAATTACAAATTGTGACTTACCTGTAAATATATTTTACCTGCCTTCAAACTCTCAAAAACTTTCATTTCCTTTTCTTAGCGAAAAATCTTTAGTCAGCGCACTATCGAATTGGCTACCAGCATTGTCTTTGGTGAAAGATCTAGATACCAATTAATCTGAGGTAAGTGACTAGTCTCTTGGGACTGAGAGCAACCTAAATGTGGTGTGATTTTTGGAATAAGTGACCTTTTATCACAAGGTTCAGTTTGTCTGGGTGGCAAGATAGAGAGGAGAGTCTAAGGGGACTGTGTGACTCCATGATAAAACTGGTATAAGTGATCCAGGAGTTCACATTTGTTATTGGTGTGTTGAAATAGAATTATAGAACACACCACCAGCTTGGGGTGTCCACCCTGTGTTCTGACAGTCTGCCCTGAGGTAGGCACTCACAACTGTGAGCCACTCCAGACAGTATGACAAAATTCTCACCTTTCATTAATACAAATCAATTTTCTCCAGCTAGACAAGCCCTAAATCACAACTTGTAGGAAGATTGTAGGGTGACAAGACCAGAAACTGCCTCCAGATTGCCTGAATCCCAGTGCAGTATCTTAACCAAGCACCTATCCTTCCTCTCGTGCAGGTAGAGATGGGCAGAAGAGGCAGTGTTTTGATTTTGCAAAACCCAAATCAGGATCAGAGGGGTAGCCGTGTTAGCCTGGATCTGTAGAAATGACAAAGGGTCCCGTGGCACCTTATAGACTAACAGAGGTATTGGAGCATAAGCTTTTGTGGGTGTATACCCACTTCGTCGGTTCTGGTGTGGGGATCCATTTGAACCGAACCATTGAAGTTCAGACATTGACTCATCTCTACTCACAAGGAATCTCTTTAATTATTCTGGATTATATGATTCACATGGTTCACTTCCTCTGCAACTACTTCTCTTCCAAGTGACCTTCTTTTGCCTTCACTTTCTGACTCGGTGTAAGTTTCTGTTGCCCAGCCAAAATAGCACTGAAAGTTGCAATAGATTATAAAAGGTTTGCAGACCCATGTGCTCAGCAATCATCTCAGTGAAAGAATGAAGGTATAGATAGCTTTCCCTCTTTCCCATTCTGAATCATTTCTATGGAAGGGCAATGTGTGTGAAAGCACAAGACTAAGAGACAGAAGATCTCAATTCTCTTCCTAGCTCTGCCACAGACTCACTGTGTGACATCACATAGAATCATAAAATCATCATCGAATCGTAGGACTGGAAGGGACCTTGAGAGGTCATCTAGTCCAGTCCCATGCACTCAAGGCAGGATGAAGTATGATCTTGACCATTCCTGACAGCTGTTTGTCTGACCTGCTCTTATGGGCCATCGTTTTCAAAACTGATGTATCCAAACTTAGGCACTTAAATCCATCATCATAATACAGTTTGGGGTGTCTGACTTTAAGGCAAAATGTCTGATCACCTTCTCTCTTGGTTTCCTATCTATAAAATTGCACATTGGTGAGCTAGGTACTTAGAACCACAAAAATGTGGAGCTGGAAGAGATCTTGAGAAGTTTGCAAAGTGTGTTGGGACCCCTAGATGAAAAAAATATAATATGAACATTGAAAGTATTTTTGTTGTATGAGTATTAGATTTGGAAACAATCCCCAGTCCCCAGCAGACAAATCTGTAACGGACCTGGGAAATTGTCAACAGTGGGCTTGATTCTCCACTGGCTTTAATTTTGTTGTGTAGCCACTGACACCTGTGCAAAGATAGTATTACCAAAACAACAACTCCTCTACAGTGCTAGCACCATTTTACACCCACTTTGCACAGATAACAACAACAGACAGTGCTTTTCATCAGCAGATCTAAAAGTACTTTGCAAAAGGAGGTTGGTATCATTTTCCCCCTTTTACAGATGTGGAAACTGAGGCACGGAGTGGTGACGTGACTTGTCTAAGTCACCAGCTGGCCAGTGACAGAGCTGGGAATAGAACCCAGGGCTCCCTATTTCCAGTTCAACGCTCTATCCACTAGTATTCACTACTCCCAGTACAAGGTGCAAAGCAGTGGCCAGTCAGCCTCAGATACTTGTCTGTTCCCCCTCTGCTGCTCCATGTTCTGTTGGACTAATTTGCTCTCGGTCTCCCATACAGTTGTTAAAATGAAAAATCATATTTGCCCAGCCTAAAATACTGTAAATAATATTAAAACACTAGGTGGCACTGTTGTTACAATGAAAACTCTTAGCAAGTTGGTGACAAGCATTTTATGCCCCCTGAAAATTGGATGGATTCTTTTCAGGCTATGCAGAAGTTTAAAGAATTGCTACCCTTTCTTTGTGGGCTGTGTGAAATCAGTTTGGTGGCCTAAGTCCTCTTCTGAATGGACAGGTGTTCATCTTTATAAAACCACCATTACAATTAGCACAACTTGGTTTTTCACCTGAGATTACCAGCAACAGAACTAAAGACTAAATGGGCATTGAGAAGGGGCTACCATTTTGCCATTAGCCTGGGGTCCCACCAATTCAAAGTGGAAGCAGAGGATGGGAGAAGCATGAACTGATGCTGCCTACCCTTTACCCCTTGTTGAAAATAAGAGAGGACATCAGTCTCTAGAGCCCCTATACAGCCTTATAACTCACACATTTCTGAAGTATTAATATTACTTCTCTTTAGAGTAAAACAGGATCAAAAACCACAATCCCAATGACCCCAAATGCTAAACAGAGAGTAAAATGCAAATTGAACATTTAGGATTAAACTCTGGAATCATAAAAATAAACCTAATTAAAAAATTTTGTAGATCCTTAAAAGAATTTGGAAGAAAAACATGATTCACTTGCAGTCACTTCCAGTCCTTACACAAAACTTGTCCACCTCTACACCCAATCCTGTCCCCTTTACTCATGGTGAGTAGCATTTACTCACTGGAGAAATCCCATTGAAATCATCTGTGGTCTATGGTACTATGTGGTTTTAAGTGCTATGTGATGTGAGTAAAGGTAGAAATTGGGCTCTCTTCTTGTTTAAAAACTTGCCATAATCTAATGAAAATCACATCTTTAGTGTATCCCATAAAGCACCACACTCCAATTTGGCTTCACTAAAATAAAAGTGAAGCCAAATTATCTGATTCCCCAAATACAGGCAAAGCCAGGAAACAGTTTAAGTTTATGGCACCTTTCAGAATTCTGTTACATAAATGTATGCATCTTTCAGACACACAGGGATCCTATTTTTCAGTGAAAATTCACATTTACGTCCTGATCTGTGAGGCAGTGACAGCCCTCAACTCCCACTGGCATCTGGAGTGAGTTCAGGAGGCATCACATATCTGAGGACCCAATCCTTCTACTGATAATGGCCCTGATCCCAAAGAGAGTTACTGTTACACTTAATTTTCTTTGTTAGTCCTACTGCAGTCAAAGGTACTACTGCTGCGCATAAAGTTAAATATGTATGCAATTCTTTCTAGGATTGGAGCCTTTAATGAGAGAGGGAGCAGGCCCAAAGTCACGTCAGGAAGAGCAAATGGTTCAGATATGTACTAAACCAATCCACAGACAAATGATTAGTATTAGGAGGTCATAATCCCAGGAAATTGACCGGATTGTGAAGTCGGAGTCCCTTACAACCCAAGTGATTTTACCAGTAGAATTATTCGTATTTATAATCCCCATGGACAATATAACCACAGTTCTGAAAAAATAAGGGAGAGTTCAGATTTGACTCCATTTTCAGGAAATTTTGACATGAAATTCTGTAACTGTGGCAAGAGCAAAAATGGCCCCAATGTAGAAGAACTTACTCCAGTTCCGACAGTATGTACTGAACTCATTCCTGGTGCGATCTGCATTAATTTCAGTGGAGTTACACTAAGGACCATCTTGGTTTTATGAGCCAGATTCTCAACTGATGTAAAATAGCATAGATGCCCTGAACTCAATGAAGCTTCTTGAATTTGCCCCAGTGGAGGACCTTGCACTGAGTGTTTAAATTATCTAGTTATATTTACCCTATATACAATCTTTGTTTTCTAGCATGAATAATATTTTATCAACCTCATCATTAGTTAAGTAGATACTGTATTGCTTTGCATTTGTCAGGTCAGTTTCTAGAATAGATTTTCACAGTATGTTTGTTTCCTCAGAGTATTAATTAGCCTGTACAGCTACAGAAATACTGCAAAGCCAAAGGAGTTAGACACATGTTCTATCTGACTGGGAGAAAATGGCAGGTCTTCCTTTACACAAAAGGGTGAATTACTCTCCAGAATTTTGGGTCCAGATTATCATCTCATTTTGGCTGGTGTAAATTCAGAGTAACTCCTTTCACATTGATTTATTTTGGATATAAGCTCTGATCCAAAGATCATAGAAGTGGGTTGGAGGGGGGGGTGTGTGTGTCTTTCCATGGACTTGGTCCGTACACCAGGATAACTGAGGTCAGAATCCCAGTTGTGGTTCCCATCTCTGATATGGGTTGATACTTGAAATGGTAAATTTAGGGCTGGCTGAAACATTTCAATGGAAAAAGTTTACCCATTAAACATGGGGTTTTGTTTAAAAGATAATTTTTTGCAGGAAAATGTCATTATTCACAATTTTTGAATTTATCAATAGAACATTTCAAAACAATTTTTTTTTTAATTTTTAGTGTTTGAAAACTGAAAGAAATTGTGAAATTTTGAATTTTTGGTTTTTTTCCTCCATTTCCCCGGCCCCCTTTTTATCATCACCAAAGGCAATAGAGCGAATGATGTCTAAAAGGTTTCTTCTTCTTCCTTTTTCCCTTTTCCTTTATTCACTGTTTAGCTTTTCAAAACATCTACAGTTTTAGAAAAAATACAAAATGGCAAAAGGAAAAAGAAATTCTATAATTCAGCACTGTGAACTTTTCCAAAAGATGAGGAAATTTCATTTTGCTTTGAAATTTTCCTGTGAAAAATTTCCAGTGAAATTGATTTTTTTTTTTACAAAAAAACCCCCCAACAAAAAATAAAAGCAGATAAAACCTGCTTTTTGTTGCTGATTGTTTATTTTTCCTATCTCTGGTTAAATTGGATTTGCTGTGACAGACAGTTTACTGTTGAAGAATTTCTATAACCCCCCAAGTAAATTATTAACCTCAACTACTTTCTTGGCCAACAGAATTTTATTGCCATGTACCATTAGGACATTACTTCTTATGATTAGATGGTTAAAATTGTGGAGGGAATGGTTTAATCCTGTTGAGTCAGTTTATTATTTTCTTGGCTGGATGTGCCATGAGGGAAAAAAAAACATTTTATCCAGTGGTGTGAAAACAACTGGTCTCTTTTGCTTCCCAAAGCCATAGCATTCAAATTGAAGGCAAAGAAAAAGGTTAAAATGTAAATCACGGTATTACCTGGTTTTTTATCAGATTTTCCAGCCATATGGTCACTGGAGCCTACAATGAAAGCCCCTGACAGTGGAGCAAAGTTGTGCTGATGTTGGAAGAAAAATTCAAAGTGCCTAAAGGAGGAAGAATGTAAAGATCTAAAATTGTATATTTGGGCTTATTGAAGTCCCACTGTCTTCTGATACAGTAAATTACCCAGAACAGCAGAAACAGTCTCGCTCTCTCTTTCGGTTATTTATTTTTGCATGCAAGATTTTAATGTGAAATATGAAATAGGTAGCATCAGCTACATAAGGTGGCACACAGAAAGAAAGAAAGAAAGAAAGAAAGAAAGAAAGAAAGAATTTTACATTACTGAGAAGAAAGATGATCCAGGGGTTAGGGCCAGATGTTGATGAAGTCTATCACTCTATAAACTCCTCTACAGGTACCTAAATGAGAGGCCAGGTTGTCAGCAAGCAGCAGCTTCCAAATCCAGCCCTTCATGTGTCTGCACCTCAGTACCCCAGCTGTAAAATGGTAATAAATACTATCACTACTACATAAATTCCCTTACTCATAGGCACTGTTCCTTCTAAGCTGTGCGTGTGTGCACTCGCATGCAGATCCTAAACCCCGCGCACACGGCGAAACACCGTGCGCACAAAAATTTGCACAGAAGCACAACAATTTGCATAGAAGAATTTTTTTGCGCACACGGCCTGTCAATAATTAGAGGGAACATTGCTCATAGGGTTATGAGACTAATTACCCTGGGTCTGAGACAAAGCCTACTGAAATCCAGGGAAAGATTCCCATAAATTAGCAGGATTTGGATCAGGCCCATTATGTCAGTAAAGTGTGCAAGGCCAGAATTTCTAAGGTATTTAGGTACCTAAAGATGCAACTAGGCACATAATGGGATTTTCAAAAGCATCTAACCTCCTTAAAGTGCTTTTGAAAATCTCATTAGGTGCCTAACTGTACTTAAATACCCTTGAAAATCTGGCCGCCAGATACCACTGTGATAGGAGCCATGTACATTTACTAGATTTATTTGGTCCTGCCACAGTGCAGGGGGCTGGACTTAATGACATCTTCAGATCCCTCCCAGACCTACATTTCTATGAGTCTAAGCACCTAGCTCAACAGTGTCCAAACTTTCCAGCCCATGGGCTGAACATATTGTTTAAAAAATTATGATCATTTTGAAAGCTTGTTGTAATGAATGCCCCCAGTCCTGGCAAGTTTTACTATGAAAGTTTCACTCAGCTCTAGTGGAAAGTCCTAGAGTGTTATTACCAATGTAGCATAAAACAATAATTAGGAAGAGGAAAACAGAAGCACCTCTTTTCTTTAAATAGCATAAACCATGGCTTCCTCAGGTTCATTAAACAAAAAGCCTTAGCCTTCCTGCCCCTTTTGGAACCATAAATTCCACTAGGATTACATGCCAAACTGATTAAAGCAGTTGTTCAATCAACAGAAACTGTTGATTGTACATTTTAGTGCTTCGTAATGTTTTGAAACAAGCCATAATCTGCTTCGATGGACAAAAAAGAGACTTTCCACTCCTTGGACTTGAATCATCAGATTTTCCTTTTTTTTATTATGAAACTATCAACAAGTTTTGCTGTTGTTTTTTTTAATGGGATCAGTGACTGGGTCCAAGCTTAAATTTACTTGAAAACCTTTGGAACTACCATCTTACCTTTACAACAATCAGCGTGTTCATGTATAATTTAATAATGATGTGTGCCCAGAGCTAAGCAACAGATAAAGAACCCAGCCCTGTATTTCATGGGCACCCAAAATTCCCATGGAAGTGTGCAGTGAATGCAAGATCTAGCCCTCTACAGAAAACATACGTCATCTGTCAAGACAGTAGAAACTGGTCACCACCAATATTCCAGCCAGTTAATCTAGCTGGATTAATCTATGAGGAAGGTGCTTGGATACCATGGTGATGGACATCCATAAAAGAAAGTAGGTGGGTACATAGGTAGGTAGAATTAGTTAATTTGAATCAAATATAGGAAAACATTCTCAGGACACAAAGTTTAATTCACTATAGACAAGGATTCATCATGGAAACCTGACTTTTGGAGCCATGCTTATCTGGTCAGGAACCAAAAACGTACCTTTTCTTTATTAAGGTAGTACCTAGAGATCTTGTGCTAGGAGCTGTACAAGCGCATAGAAGACAATTCCTACCCCATAGAACGTACAGGTCTCCTGACTCCCAGTCTAGTGCCCAGTCCTCTGGAACACATTGCCTCTTATAATCTATGTGTCTTATCAAAAGTGTTCACATATACCTTGTGAGCTATGTGACTAATCAAAACTAACCACAAATTTTAAGTATCTAATAGAAGAAACAAACTTCTGGTATAAGAGCTACAAATCACAAATTCTTTATGGAAAGGTGTGTTAGAAACTGTAGGGTACCACGGAAGATTGTGTTACGGCATAGCAAGGGTGTTTTCACTTTCTCACGCTGTCTCAGCAGGCCGGTTATTGCAGGTCAAGGCCTGCCAGCTGCAGCTTGTTATGAATTAGTTAGAACTGCTTTATATGGCCTTGAGCCAGGAAGCGGCCACAGTCTGTGAAAAGCCCCTGCTTACTTATGTATGAGATGCTTGTATATAGTTGCATGAGCCCGGCCCCGCTTTGGACTCCGTACCAGGCCGAACTTCGGTGAGCTGGGTTCCCCATCTCCGTGACAGCAACGCCAGGAGTCCCCGTTGCGGATGTGTCACTTTGCCTTCAATAAAGCCAATAACACACAGTGTGTGTGGGCCTCGTTCTTGCAGAGCACCCTGGGTAGGCCCGCAGCCTCCCAAGAACGTAACAGAAACACACAAAAATAATAGAAGCAGAATCATTTGTAAACAGAATAAATTCCCTTAATATTCTGTCAGAACCCAGGGATCCTTAACTCATTGGACCAAATTCATCCTTAGTGCAACTCCACAATCTTAAAATGATGAATCAGGCAGATCAGAAATAAGGCAAACATTTTTAACATGAGAGTAATTAACCACTGAAACAACTTACCAAGGCATGTGGTGGATTCTCTGTCACTAAATTTTTAAATCAAAATTGGATGTTTTTTCTAAAAGACACGCTCCAGAAATGACTTCGGGGAAGGTCAATGGCCTTGGAATCTATGAGTCTATGAACAGCTTCAGTAGTGCTAAATTTTGCTCTAAATTACATTACATTCGGGTAAATCCAGAGTAATTCAATCAACTCCAGTGGATTAATTTGGACCATTGTTTTAATAGGGCTAGATTCTGCTAAATTACATCAGGGTAAAACCAGAGTAACTCCATTGATTTAACTCCTTTTTGTAGAACTGGGATCAGATTCTGGCCAGTTAATGTTTGGCTGAATTTACCATAAGCAAAGATTTATTTTCTTCTCCTTTTGTGGTAGTGTCCCCCTCACATTGTCTTCTGAAATTTAATTGTTAATTAGAGTTAGAGAAATAGCTGCACCTATATGTCACATTAGCTTTCTTCATTCAACCTACCACCAAAATCACTCTGGCGATGAAAAGCATGTCCTTTTGAATGTGCCCCAAAATAGCACTTTAGAGCCCGCAAACAGTCATGCACCTGACAAACCAAGTTGGGACCTATCATGGTGATTTAAAATACTAAGTGCTGACTATGCTCAATGGAACGGATACACTATGACAACACATGCCACAGCACAATGCAGCTGTGCCAGATTTTTGCTTTGGACCTCCACTTCCAAAGAACATACACTCAACGAGAAGGGATAGTCATGCAGCACCATTAAAACATGCAACCTGAAGAGGTGGTGTTTTCTCTTTGGGAGGAAGTTATTAAATCATGTGGTCTGACAGCTTCCCTATCCTGCTTCTGTAATGGTGTATTCCTTAAAGGTCACCGTCAGCTTGTAACACAAGAATTGCTTTGGTATTGCAGGGAGAGTGGATCAACAGTACTGTAACTGCTACTGAACGTGAAGCTGTACCTACAAAATAGCACTGACTTATGTAATAATAATCCCTTTCTTCTTTACATGGAGAGGTTCTATTAAGGTGGGTAGTTGGTCTTGTGGTTGAGACAAGGACGTGCGTATCAGGATATATAGATTCTATGCCTGCCTCTGCCACAAGCCTTTCTGTGACTTAATTTATTTATACAATCGAAGACATGTAAGGCTGGATGGGACCTCGATCCAGCCCCCTGCACCGAGGCAGGACCAAGTAAACCGAGATCATCTCTGACAGCTGTCTGTCCAACCTATCCTTAAACACCTCCAATGATAGGAATTCTACAGCCTCCCTTGGAAGCCTATTTCAGAGTTTAGCTACCACCATAGCTAAAACGTTTTCCCCAATATCTAACTTAAATCTCCCTTGCTGCAGATTAAATCCATTACTTCTTGTTCAACCTTCAGTGGACATGGAGAACAACTGATCACTATCCTCTTTATAACAGATTTTAATATATTTGAAGAATGTTATCAGGCCCCCCCTCAGTCTTTTTTCTCAAGACTAAACATATCCAGTTTTTTTAACCTTTCCTCATAGGTCAGGGTTTCTAAACTGTACGTCATTTTTTGTTGCTTTCGTCTGGAATCTCCAGTTTGTCCACATTTTTTCTAAAGTGTAACGCAGTACTCCAGCAGAGGCCTCACCCTGGCCGATTAATGGCTGTGTCTTACATACTACCTCCCGTGTCTTACATATAACACTCCTGTTAATACACCCCCGAATGATACTATCCTTTTTCAGGCTGTATCGCATTGTTGATTCATATTCAATTTGTGATCTACTATAACTCCCAGATCCTTTTCAGCAGTACTAGTCCCAAGCTAGTTAATTCCCCATGTTGTAGAAGGTTATTATTTGTCTGACACTAGGGCCTAACGGATCTAAACTGGACAGGGTCACATTGCACTAGGTATAGTTACAGATCTATAGTAAAAGAGTCCCTGTCCCAAAGAGCTCGTAATCTGAGTAATCACTTATCTTCCCCACTGTACTTCATAGATTCATAGAGTTTAAGGCCAGAAGGGAACAGTAGATCAATCTAGTCTGACCTCTTGTATATCACAGGCCATTTATTACACTTTGCCCCATTACCCCTATATTAAGCCCAATAACTTGTGTTGGACTAAAATATATCTTCCAGAAAGGCATCCAGTCTAAATTTGAAGAACTCAGGTAATAGAGAATTCACAACTTCCTTTGGTAGTTTGTTCCCTCGCTATTAAAAATGTATGCCTTATTTCCTATATTACTTTGTCTGGCTTCAGCTTCCAGTCATTGGTTCTTATGTCTTCTCTGCTAGATTAAAGAGCCCTCGTATAGTCTCCCCGTGAAGGTACTTATACACTGTAATCAAGAAAGCTCTCAATTTTGTTTATGATGTTATCACTTCTGCTCGTTGATCGTGTTTTTCAGCTCTACTTTCTGGCATAGAGTTCCATGGATGATTGCTCTATACTGGTGGATTAAGGGTTTTAGTAAGACTTTGTGTTATTTTGCTATATGGGGTTGCTTTGCTCAAGCTTCATGATATTGCTCCAGTCTTGGTTTGTTTCCGGAGGATCCTAATTCTCTAAGGCCAGGTCTACACTGGGAGTGGGGGGGTCGACCTAACATACACAACTTCAGCTACGAGAATAGCGTAGCTGAAGTCGACGATTCTTAGGTCAACTTACCTGGGCATCCTCATGGCGGCGAGTCGACTGCTGCCGCTCCCCCGTTGACTCCGCTTCCACCTCTCGCAGTGGTGGAGTTCCAGAGTCGAAAGGGAGCGCGCTCGGGAATCAATTTATCGCATCTACACTAGACACGATAAACCGATCCCCGATACATTGATCACTACCCGCCGATCCAACAGGTAGTGTAGACATACCCTAAGCCTCATCTCTACTGTTCTCCTCCTGGACTGACTGACAAAATCTTGTCAGTTGGTTGACACGATACTCTCAGCTGACTAGTTTCTTTAATTGAGATCTGTTAGATATGTTCTTTTCAGAATGTTATATTTTAGCCTAGTAACTACAGAGTTAATTATCTATTAACGCACGTACTGGGAAAAAAAAAAGACTCCATATTGCTGTGGGTTTTTTGGCTGGAAGCGTTTGGGAAGCAGTGAAGTTGGCACATTGTTTCAAACTAACATTCTCACCAGCATTCCTTATTTAATTGTGTGTTTAATTAGTTTGGAGGCAGAGATACTTACAAGAATGGTATGTCTCTTAGCTTTGTTAACCTTGAAGTTGATCGAAAAAAGTAAATTTATTTTTGCACTAGAATCCTATTCTCTCTGTTGATTTTTGATTCATGTCTTTGCCAGACTGTATTTGCTAGATGCCTTATTCCTTTGCTCCAGCTGTCCCTGGGTATGGGACCGTCCCCCCCTCACAGGTCTCAGAGCTCGGGTTCCAGCCCAAGCCCGAATGTCACACCGAAATTATATAGCCCCACAGCCTGAGCCCTGTGAGCCCATGTTAGCTGACCCAGGCCGTGTTTATTGCAGTGTAGACATATGCTCTATTTCCCCTGCTCTTCCACAGGTGGGGCTTCTCCACATACCCACATTATTCCTTATGTTGCTCTCTCTTGGCTCAGCCTTAGTCACCCACTCACACATCTCCTCTTTCATCCAAGTCTCCTTCTCAAATGTTCTACAGTCTGATCCAGCAGGGCCATCATCCACCAGCTACTCATAGCTGCTCTGAATTCTGGTTTTCGGACAGAGGGCCTGCCAGTGTAAATCCTTTACTTCAATGGCATGCATCCGACTTTCACTAGCTGGGCATCTGCCTCCCTGCTGCCACATGGACTAATGATTTTGTAGAAATGGGAGTCTCCTTTTTTCCCCTCACTGGCATGAAAGCTCTAATTACAAATTGCTAACGGCTTTTTACAAAATAACGGACACCCTTTTGACTTTGCATTATCTAGTACTAGTTTTCTAGGATCAATTTCTTCTTACAAGTACAGAAAACTAATATTCAATGAGATTCCTCCATACGAAGCTTTTAAACATATTTTCAGGCTTATTTTAGTCAGCATGAGGCTTGCGATAAGAACATTATCATGACATATTGTTAACAAAACCATCAGGCTTGGCCTTCTGAACACTGGAAGTACTAATTAACCCACATCTCGGCATCACCTGTCTATAGCTACCAAGTTTCCAAACAGCTCTTGCAAATAGGAGTAATGTTACCGTACTACACAGAGAGTCTAACAATTGTGCTAGACACTGAACATACATGCAAAGAAGAGACAGTTCTTTTCTTAAAGGTATACAATCTAAATAGACAAGACAAAGGGTGGGAGAAAAGAAATATCACCATTTTACAGATGGGGAACTGAGGCACAGCGAGATAAAAGCCTGGTCTACACCTCGCTACATTACTCAGGGTTGTGAAAAAAATCATACCTTGTGTGACGTAGTTAGTTCCACCTGACCCCCACTGTAGACCCAGCTAGATCAAAGAAAAATTCCTCCATCAACTTAGTAGAGCTCTGTGCAGATACAAAATTTATATTTGCAGACGTGGATATCCATGGGTATAAATTGGATATCCATGGAGCTGCAGGGCTCTACGTGGAACTGTAGCAGCGAAAGAAGCAGCCTGTCGGGCTGCTGCTTGCAGGAGCCCATTCAGGCAGCTCCTCCGGCATGGCTGTACCCCCCTCCAGCCCTGCCCACTGGGACGGCACCCGGATCACTGGCAGCTGTCCCTGGTCATGCTAGTGTGTGCAAGTGGCTCACATGCCACTGGACAGGAGGAGCAGACCGATGGTGAGGCCACACCTGGAGTATTGTGTCCAGTTTTGGGCCCCCCACTACAGAAGGGATGTGGACACATTGGAGAGAGTCCAGCGGAGGGCAACGAAAATTATTTGTGGGCTGGGGCACATGAGTTATGAGGAGAGGCTGAGGGAGCTGGGCTTATTCAGTCTGCAGAGGAGAAGAGTGAGGGGGGGTGGGATTTGATAGCAGCCTTCAACTACCTGAAGGGGGGTTCCAAAGAGGATGGAGCTCAGCTGTTCTCAGTGGTGGCAGATGACAGAACAAGGAGCAATGGTCTCAAGTTGCAGTCGGGGAGGTCTAGGTTGGATATTAGGAAAAGCTATTTCACTAGGAGGGTGGTGAAGCACTGGACTGGGTTACCTAGGGAGGTGGTGGAATCTCCTTCCTTAGAGGTTTTTAAGGCCTGGCTTGACAAAGCCCTGGCTGGGATGATTTAGTTGGAGTTGGTCCTGCTTTGAGCAGGGGGTTGGCCTAGATGACCTCCTGAGATCTCTTCCAACCCTAATCTTCTATGATGCATGGAAGGGACTGATGCCTGCCACAGTGGGTGGGGGTGGTACAGCCATGCTGGAGGAGTTGCAGGCATCAGTCTCTTCCATGCATCATAGAAGATTAGGGTTGGAAGAGACCGCAGGAGGTCATCTAGGTAAACTTGCGAGTGGCGGCCCGACATGCTGCTGCTTTCGCCACTGCGGTTCCCCATGGTGCCCTGCAGCTCCGTGGATATCCAATTTATATCCGTGGATAGCCACATCCGCACATACAAATATCCGCGCAGGACTCTACAACTTAGCTACTGCCTCTTGAGGGAGGTGGATTTACTACAGCGATGGAAAAAAACCCTTTCTTCTCTGTAGTCTGTCTACACTACAGTGGTACAGCGGCATAGCTGCAATGCTGCAGCTGTGTTGTAATGGCACTTGTAGTGTAGACATACCCTAAGTGACTAGCCCAAGGTCACGCAAGAAGCTTGTGGCAGGAAATGGAACCAGCTCTGAGTCCCAGTTCTTAATAGTGCCTTACCCACAAAACCACCCTTCCGTTCAAGCCTAATCAAAGCGGCTCTTACTCTTGGTGATTTTGACAATTTGTTCTTCATGCAGACCCTTTCCCAGCAAGAAATTCCAATTGGCTTTTTTCTGATAGCTCTATTCAGTCACCATACTGCATTTCTAATTTTTAAGGAAAGAAGGGATTATACTGCAACCTCTCCACGTATGTTAGCTGTGGACTGGGCCATGCATATTCTCAGACTAAGTACCTGAGTTGATCCTGGAGCTTTGTTGTATTTCTATCACTATAAAAAAGAGTCTGCAGGTTACACCAGACGTTAGGTGTTTTTTGTACCACTTTGCACTGATGTAAATGACTATGCAAAGTCATGAAGAATCAGGCCTGTTGTATTTTTCTTAGCGAGCACATGGATAGGTGCAGAGCATATTTCAGAAGTCAGTTCAGTTATGAAGAGTCAATGTACCAGTAATCAGAACAGTCCAAGCTAGGTTTAGATAAACCACTTGCTTCCTTCTATCCTTGACTAGCTGTATGAGTCTGCTCTTTCCAGACCTTGAACATGTTTTGCATTAGCAGATCCTCGTATTGTTTACAATGCAGGTCATGAACTTGGAATGTAATATTCCAGGACTTACGCTTTTAAAGTGCAATAGATGTTGCATTCAGAACACAGTAAATACTCAGTTACAGCATAATACTCTGGTATTGGTACAATGCTAAGTGATGGGAAAAACGACGCAAACAGGTTTGTTTGTTTAATTCAAGAATACAAGTGGACAAGTATAGTCAGACCTTTCCCTTATTCATATTACTTGTTTCAGTTTTGTTGCTGGTATTTCCCCACCCCCTGTTTAATAGGCAAGGCAGCTGACAACTGAATTAGTACTCTCTCCTTAGTATGCCACTGGCTCATGACAATAGCCTAAGGCGTAAGATATAGATAACGGAGAAGTTTTTGCACTGTTGTGATATATTTTTTCATATGGTTAATAAGGCAATTGGAATGACATTCTGTCACAGTGGTACAACTCAGTGAATTTGTGATTTCCCTTGTGCTGCCACTAGGAGGAGATGCATTGTGTTTAATACGATCATCTTTTTTTTTTCTTCATTGAGAACATATTTAATGGATTTGACAGTCTGCAAACTAGAGCGTCCTTCAGTGTTGCTAAAGATTAGCTACTGTTTATTGTGGCTAATGGGAAAAGGCTTAGGGCTGAGCTGCTTTTGCTTTGGCTATGGATTTCATTTTAAAAGGATAATGGCAGTGCGCTTAAATATTCCAATCAGTGGGAAACACAAATAACGGAGACATTAACAATTAAACAATACCAATAGTTAAGTATGTGGAAAAGGATACTTAGTTAATTGTCCTCATGCAATTAAACAGTTTTTTGTTTGTTTTGGTTTTGTTCCTTTTAATTATCAGCGCCTACGAAAACACACTGGACCAAATTCATCATGGGAATAATTCCATCATCATCAACGGGCCAGAACCTCAGCGGGTGTAAACTGTTGCAATTCTATTGAAGCACACACTGGTTTGCACCAGCTGAAGATGCAGCCCAATTATGTCTGCATCAGGGATGAATTTGGCTTATTCTGTGCCTAATCCGGGCAAGTGCTGAGCGCCTTTTGAAGTCAATAGGAGCTGAGGGTGCTGAGCACCTTGCAGGATCAGTCCCTTTGTCAGCACAGGTCTTCACGGCATAATCGCCAAGAAATATTCGAATACAATAACTGTAGAAGGCCTTTGCACCAGAAACATGAATTCAAAAAAACTGCTGCCCAGGTTTAACTGTGTATCACAATTTTAGCATCTCCAGTTTGGAATGGTAATTGGAATGGCAGAGACTTTCCAGTTCTCAATGTGCAGGCAATTGCCTCATGGCGAGAAAGAAGTGGATGGAGTGTTTATGCACAGGCACATATTGTTCTACTGCTATATGCCACTAGATATACTGTCTGCATGCGAAGGGCTCTGGCTCGCATGTTGCAGATTATTAATCCGATTAACATCCCAGTGTGGCAGTCTCTGCTTAAGGCTTCATTTACTCCAGATCATTGGAACATACATTCAGGCTACTAGCCAGCCAAAGTATTTACCAGCAGAGTCACAGGACATAAATCAAAATGTAGAGTTTCCACCTTTTCTCACTGTAAAGGTTGAGACACAAAAATAGATGTTGCTCTTAGATGTCTTGTAGACATCTCCTGTGAATTCTATTCCGACCTTCCCCTGCCCTTATCCGCGTTGTCTGAGGGCACTGCCTATTGGCCATCCTACAGGTCACCACCCTGCTCATTCTTGAGCACATAAACATGATCTTCATCTGGTGTAACTGGGGGAGTGCCTCTGACTTCAGTGGAACTGTGCTGATTTACTCCCAGGGAAGATCTGACTCAGCATTCCTGAAGCAAGTGCGTATATGGAAACAGAAGATTAAGGGAAGGATGTAGTGTCATTTCAGTGTTCCTTTCATGCAATTAGCAGCCGGAAACACGGAGGAGCCAGCATCATGTGTCCACTCAGCACCACAGTTTCAGAATCATGGCTATACAGAAATAACACCCCCTGATGGGGTCCATTCATGCCCCCACCGGGCAGGCTTGCATTTGATTTTAATGGAAGAATAAATGAGCCATTAACATATTTACTATACAGTGAGCAATAGGTCACCAGGATTAATAGGAAAGGAAACACACTATCAGGCAGTTGTTTGTATGTGTGTATTAATTGGCATTGGGAAGGATTGCCAACTTTCTAATCACACAAAACTGAACCTAGCCCCGCTCCTTCCCCAATGCCCTGACCCCCGCTCACTACATTCCCCCTTCCTCGGTGGCTCTCTCCCCCCCCCCCACCCTCACTCACTTTCACTGGGATGTGGCAGTGGTTTGGGGTGAGGGATCCAGCTGGGGGTGCGGGCTCCAGGGTGGGGCCAGAAATTCAAGGTGCTGGAGGGGTCTCTGGGCTGGGGCAGGGAGTTGGGGTTCCGGAAGGGGTGAGGGCTCTGGGCATGAGGAGTTTGGGGTGTAGGAAGGGGTTCCAGGCTGGGGGGTGGGGCCAAGGGATTCAGAATGTGGAAGAGAGCTGCAGGTTGAGGCAGGGGGTTGGGGTTCAGGAAGGGAATTCAGGTTTGGGGGGCTCAGAGCTGGGGTAGGAGGATGGGGCTCAAGGTTGAGGCATGGGCTTACCTCAGGCAGCTCCTGGTCAGCGGCACAGCGGGGCTAAGGCAGGCTCCCTGCCTGTCCTGGCTCTGCGCGGCGCCCCGGAAGCAGCCAGTAGGTCTGGCTCCTAGGCGGGGGGTGGGGTGCAGGAGGCTTCATGTTCTGCTCTTGCTCACAGGCACCGTCCCCCCCAGCTCCATTGGCTGCGGTTCCCAGTCAATGGGAATGCAGAGCTGGTGCTCGGGGCGGGGGCAGCACGCAGAGCTCCATGGCCACCCCAACCAAGAGCTGAACTTGCTGGCCACTTCCGGGGCACAGTGAGGTGCCAGGACAGGTAGGGACTACCCTGGTTTAGCCCTGCAGCACCGCCAACCGGACTTTTAATGGCCCGCTTGGTGGTGCTGACCGGAGTTGTCAGGGTCCCTTTTTGACCGGGCGTTCTGGTTGAAAATTGGACACCTGGCAACCCTAGCATTGGGTGACTGATCCTCCAGACACATATGCACTCAATTAGCTTTAAGGACTTGAGTAGTCCTAATAATTCCAATGGGACTATTTGCATGCTTAAAGTTAAGCATGTGTATAAGTGGTTGCAGGATTGGGGCCAGGCTCAGTGATGTCTTTCCTTATGTATCTGGCGGCATGTGAGAGCAAGAATAGCACATCTATAGGCCCCAAAATGTAATGGTATCCCAGATAATACATCTGTAGGCCCAAAGACTGAATGAAAGTAGATGACAGCAGAGTATATAGTAGATTTCCAGTAGGCAAAGGGGGAATCTAGAGTCAAATAATGGCTGACTATGGCACATGTGATGATCAACATACTGTTTCTATTTAAACAAGGCCACATTTTATGGCTAGGATAAGTTATGTCAATTATAAGATTTCTGGCATCTTATTCCTTCTGTATTTTTGTGTAGACCTGCTGACCTCAACAGCAGAGGCAAATAAAAAATAATCAGGCCAGCTGTGAAGAAACATGCCTCCCAAAGTGTGGACTTCGTTGGTTTTGCTAAAAAAGCAGCAGCTGTAATGAGGTGCCATTTTTGTCCATGACCGTTTGCACCGCTGCTGAGGCTCTTCTGAGCTCTGAGGCAGATTTTTCTCTTTTCCCTTAGACCTTGACACATGTTTTTAAACATCCTTTTAATGTGTCGCTTTCAATATGTTTCAACTGCATTCATAGCTTTGTCACTGTAACAAGGGAGGGGTGGGGTCGGACCTGCTTCCACTAAGATTCATGCTGGGGGGGGGGGGGGCGGGGGGTGTTTGCCATTGACTTCAGTGGGTTGGGCCTTCCCGCTTTCACTGAGGTACTGAGTACTTTCACTTCCCAGCTATTCCAACAGGATTAAAAACCACCCAGCACTGAAGCTCAGCACCTTGTAGGATAGGGCTTTTAACTCTTTACCTCTTGCAATATCTAGTGTTTTAACAACCCTTGCAGTTCCATGGAAAAGATTCAGTTCATAGGGCTGTGCCTTTAAATCTCCGTGGACGTTAATTTCCTGTTTACAAAATTCCACTTTTTTTCCCTAGTTAGGTTTTACACTTTTAAGTTAATTTTGCATTCGTGAAGACTGCGGTAACGCCAGCTCTGAATTAGCAAAGCTTCATTGACGTTAACGGAACTCTGCACTTTTACACTAAGGATCTGAATGGAAAGACTCTCATTGACTTCCGTGGGAATCACATAAGAATGGCCAGACTGGGTCAGACCAAAGGTCCATCTCGCCCAGTATCCCGTCTTCTGACAGTGGCCAGTGTCAGCTGCTTCAGAGGGAATGAACAGAACAGGTACTCATCAAGTGATCATCCCTTATCGACCATTCCCAGCTTCTGGCAGTCAGCGGCTAGGGACACCCAGAGCACGGGGTTGCATTCCTCACCATCTTGGCTAATAAGTTCATTGAGGATAGGTCCATCAATGACTATCTAATTCTTTTTTGAACCAAGTTGTTTTAAACCTACTTCCTATTAATTTCATTGGGTTACCTCGGCTTCTTGTGTGATGTGATAGGGTAGATAACAACACTTCCTTGTTCACTGTCTCTACACCATTCCTGATTTTATAGATCTCTATTATATCTTCCTTTACTTATCTCTTTTCCAAGCTAAAAAGTCCCAGTCTTTTTAATCTCTCCTCAGATGGAAGCTGTTCCATACACTTAATCATTTTTGTTTCCCTTCTCTGTAGCTTTTTAAATTCCAGTCTATTTTTTTGAGATGGGTCAACCGGAACTGCATGCAGTATTCAAAGTGTGAGAGTACCATGGATTTATATAGTGACATTATGATATTTACTTATTATTGTCTTATTATCTATCCCATTACTAATGATTCCTAATATTCTGTTTGCTTTTTTGATTGTCACTGTGCATTGAGTGGATGTTTTCAAAGTACTAACCACAATGACTCCAAGATCTCTTTCTTGAGAGGTAACAGCTAATTTAAATTCTATCATCTTGTATGCATAGTTGGGATTATGTTTTCCAATGTGCATTACTTTGCATTTATCAACATTGTGCTTCATTTGCCATTTTTTTTGCCTAGTCACCCAATTTTGTGAGATTCCTTTGTAAATTCTCAGTCTGTTTTGGACTTAACTATGCTGAATAATTTTGTTTTGTCTGAAAATGTTGCCACCTCACTGTTTACCTCTTTTTCCAGATCATTTATGACTACGTTGAATAGCACTGATCCCAGTACAGATCCCTTTGGGACCCCACTATTTACCTCTCTCCAATCTGAAAACTGACCATTTATTCATGCCCTTTGTTTCCCATATTTTAACCAGTTACTGATCCATGAGAGGACCTTTCCTCTTATCCCATAACTGCTTTGCTTAAGAGCCATTGGTGAGGGATCTTGTCAAAGGCTTTCTGAAAGTACAAGTGTGGTGTATCCACTGGATCACCCTTGTCCACATATTTGTTGACGCCCTCAAAGAATTCTAGTAGATTGGTGAGGCATGATTTCCTTTTACAAAAGCTATGTTGACTCTTCCCCAACAAATTGTGTTCATCGATGTGTCTGATAATTCTGTTCAACCAATTTACTTGGTACTGAAGTTAGGCTTACTGGCCTGTAATTGCCAGGATGGCCTCTGAAGCCTGTTTTTAAAAAAAATGGTATCCCTTTAGTTATCCTCCAGTCATCACTCCTTCCCAGCACTGCACATAAGCCTGTTTAGATGTCTCGAGAGATCTGCAACCTTCGTACCCAGATTTAAGTAAGAAGGTAGACATTTGGCTTTAAGTGATTAGACTGACCACTGAGAGAGAAGGTCCATTTGAGATGATCGAGCAAGTTAATGGAGGCTGTTGCAAACAAGGAGGGCAGTTTAGAAATGAAACCTGATGTGATGATGAAACTAAGAGGATGGGGGTGATGTGGCTGTTCTTTGTGGTGTGTATGAGAGAGGTGTGAAGCAGCTTTCATTATCATATGGTGTCCGACGATTTGGGACTTGGGGAAGCCACTGAGAAACCAATTTAGGTGCCTGAGATTGAAAACTGAGCCTTATATTTCTTTTTTTAGATATTTAGTGCTATGGATTTGATCACCCACATGAATGGAGTTTATACTTGAGCAGAGCTGTGACAAGTTGTACAAGCTGAGGCTCTGGCCCCATATCGACTATACCAGTGTTACAATAACATATCCATTGAGAAATGCACTTTTCTATTATTTAGTAAATGGATTATGAGGAATATAATGTTCTTGATCCTGCTCCCATTTAAGTCAATGGCAAAACTCCTATTGACTGGAATGGAAGTAGGAGCAAGCCCTAAAGATGTATGAACACCAGTAAATGTAGTGACCACTTTCAAGTCCATTTTCATGTAGTGAGTTACACTAGATTAGAGACAATGAGCTCTATTCTGCTCTTGCTTACCCCAGAATCAATCAGGAATAATGCCATTGAAGTCAATGGAGTTCCAGCAGCATATAACCAATCTGAATGTGAGGATAATCAGACCCAATGGCTATATTGAACCACCTCCTGCGTCTCATAGAAGTCTGCATTTCCACCTCTTTCTCAAAGGGGTTCTTTGTTTATTTTTTTTCTCAACTATGTGTCTTTTTATTTTAATTTGCTTTGAAGTCTTAAATCCTACAGGTGACCAAACTTTCATCCATAATCTGCAGCATTCAAATTAAAAGGAATGGTCTATAGATTCTAGGATTTTCTGCACACCCTGGCTAAATCCTACCAGTATCCCTCAGGAACAGATAAAGCCAGAAGCAGAGTGTGAAGTTAAATTGATCCAATCAATGTGCCACATGCAATCATGTTGTATTCATCGCTAGTCAACAGCCCCAGATGTTTCTCCCTCCTTAATAAACTGCCACTTTACCAAGTGAAGGGTTATCCAGAAATGTTTAGCAATCTTGTGCTTTGTGCCCTTCATTAATCATCCTATGTATAGCCTTTAAAGTTTGCAAATAATAGGATTCCATTTCTCGTGCTTCAACAGACTATTTCTAAAATCCTGTTGCCTGGGCTTGTGTTACATTAAGAACAAATATGATCCTTTTTCACAGCAAACCTGTATATAGCTTTAAAGAAAAGAGATACTGGAGGAAAATGCACTTATTTCCATTCTAACATTAAATAAAAAGGTTAAGCTCCTACTGACAGGAAAGATGTATTTGCAAGTGATTAGTTATATTTCTATCATAGTGCTTGTCTGTGTTCTTCTTTTGATGTTTAAACAAAGCTCTTGAACACACTGGGTTGTATGCTCTGATGTTGATTTATAGGTAGGACTGAATTCTAAACACTGAGCTGGTAGGCAGGCATTAATAAAAGGCAGAGACTTACTTCATGCTGGTTAGTATGTGACTAAGCTATACTTGTTTAGGCCTCAATCTGTCAAGAGCAGGTGTACAATAGGGGAGTCCTTGAGGCTATCCACAGAGAGTTTCATTCAGCCGCACTCAGGCCAAATGTTGAAATACAAATTTACAAGATTGTTTTTAACACAAGATTATTTTGTGGTTACGATGACGCAGGCTTACAATGATTTAGGTTAATCAAGGCCAGGGAGGATTGTTAGGAACTCCAGCTGGACGTAACAAAATTACTCTAGGTAATTGGGCTACACAATGGCAGATGAAATTCAACAGACAAGTGGAAGGTGATGTGCATCGGGAAAAACAGTCTAAAAACTATACATATGTGGTGATGGGATCCAAACTAATTACTTCCTATCACTAGAGAGCTCTGAGAGTCATCATGGTTGGCTCAGTGAAGATGTCTGCTCAATGAGCAGCAGTGGTCAAAAAAAGTGTGATTAAGAATTTAGAAAATATTATGAAGGGAGATTTGAAAACCTTTACCCATAATTCTCTAAATCCCCAGGGAAAACAAAACCCATTGACCTTCAGTGAGACTTAGGCTCCAAAGTCAATTAGTTGCTTTAGGCAAAAAGAATTACCCAGCATGAAATAAATATTATAGTTCCATTATATAAATGAAGGTGTCCTTTCCTTGAGTAGGATTCAGTTTTGGATACTATCTAAGAAAAAAGACAGAGGTAAAAGGGAGACCATGAAAATAGAAAGCTGTGGGATTATATGCGCGTTGTCTCAAAATTTGGTTTAGGACAATTTCTAATGGAAGAAGAAAAGCACGAGTATTATTCTACGGATCAATAAATTAATAGAAGACAATCAGGAACTCTTAATCATCAGTTCCCAGTACAGTTGGGTAGTGGATGACATTAAAAGGTAACATTTAAAATGCATAAGAGCATTTACCTTTTTTGTGTAATTTACAGTTAACCAGTGGAACTCAATGGGTCAGGATTTTAATGATGCAAGCAGCTGAGAACATTTTTATAAAAAAGTAATTATTGTAACATACTATCAAGTCAGCAAGTACCTAGAAGTCATGGTTGTCATTATGCTGCATACCATGGGCAGGGATGTAACCCAGATGTTTCTGCTCTATCAGCTGTTAACAGTATAGGGCCTATGACACATAGTTGGTCAGTTTTGAGTCCATCCACTAGAAGGAAGTAGGACACACTGGGCAGTTCATTACAATATGAATGGTTTTGCAATCTGCATTTATACTACTTAGCTTAGCACTCACAAGGTGTAACAAGCTTCTTGCTTTGCAGCATAAAGTGGTGGGGTCATAAAGAATTTTTTCCTCCATGGCACAGAAGTTCAGTTACCTTTGCTTACTTGGTCTTGGTGTGGGACAAGTGTATTTCACCTTGTAGTGGGAACTGAGAGACATCAGACTGCAAGGGTGAAATCCTGGCCCAATGGACGTCAATGGCAAGACTCCCATTGACTTCACCTGGGCCAGATTTCACCCCAAATACTTAATCAGAGAACCTAGAGTGACATTTTACCAGAAAGGAAGTTTCTTCTGCAGTGAATCCTAGTCTACTTTGGTAACTAGAGAATGAAGAACTTTGCACGTTCAAATCAACTCCAAACCTCTATCTGGAATAAGGAGTCCTCAAGTCTGGGTGGAACACATCTCAGGAAAGGGGTTTCTGTTGAGATGTGACTAGGGTCCCTCAGCCTCAATGTTTCACTATCCACTTATGCAGAAATAATGGCTCTGAAAGATATGGAGAGTCCCAGAAGACTGTTGGAATTTCACAGCAAACTAAACTCCCAATTCTTGGCAGAGCTCTCTGAGTATAGTTTTGCTTCCAAGAGTTTATGTATTTCACCATACTGGGACCCATTAGAGCATATCTACACTGAAATTAAAAACTCATGGCTGGCCCTTGCCAGCTGACTTGGGCTCGCTGGGCATGGGCTGCAGGGCTCTTTAACTGTGGTGCAGATGTTCCGGCTGGGGGTATAGCCCGACCTCGGAGACCCTCCCAGCCTGCAGGGTCCGAGAGCATGGGCCCCATCCGAGCCTGGAATGCTACATTGCAATTCAACAACCCCTTAACCCAAGCCCGAGTCAGCTGGCACAACTGAGCTGCGAGTGTCTAATTGCAGCGTAGACCTATCTTTGGAAACCCGGTCCGTTGTAGCAGTAAGTTCTTTGCTGAAACGTGCTTTAAATCATGCTACTACCATAGCTTCTTCAGCAGAATAATGTTTGGGTTGTTATTTTTTTACTTTAGGGGAAATCATCATGTAACTACCTTGTCTATGGTGGCTGCTATAAAATGTTATTTATTTATTTAGAGTCCTGTAGAAATATCCACCCCCCCCCCACCCCCCCACTCTGGAGGATACTACAAAAAAAATCCCAGTGTATCCAGGGGAGTGGAAAAGTCATTTCACATCACAACTTTTCCCTTTTGCTGTAAGTGGCCCATAGACATCACGTAACGGCCTGTTACATACCCCATTAATTTGGAAAGGCTGAATGTCAAGAAGGGCCTGGGCTCCCTAAAACAGGTCTGATTACAAATACTTAGAAGCCCTAAGGCTTTCAGACTTCAATTCTGAACTGCTTCGCCTTCATCGAATCCTGATGCCCCTATGACTCAGTAGTAGGAAGGATAATCATAGCAGGCACACTACAGCCAGGAGAGCACAGAGCATCTGCTGTAACACTTCGCTGCTGCAGGCCCCCTCTAGCCCCAAATGCTTGGAGTATGGTCCCCACAGGGCATCAGTCTTAAGAGTCAGAGCTCTAAGAGAGCTTCAGGCACACGAGCATGGGCTCGGTTGCAGCGGCGTGTAACACCAGGTAAATGGGCTGGTTCAGACTTCCGCTGCTGAGAAAAGATGAAGTTCATTTGCTTTTCAAGAGTTAGCGATGAGCTCCGTGCTTTATAGATTTGTTCTTCTAGGGGTAACATTCAGGACGGGGAAGACAGGTTTTATTGGACCAGGTCGTCAGCTGGTGTAAATTACTGTAGCTCAGTTGAATTCGATGGAGCCAAACGGATTTGCACCAGCTGAGAATCTGGCCCGGGATCAGAATCACAATCTTCAGTTGCAATCTGATGGGGCCACATAGGGCATGTCTACACTGCAAAAACAAAACAAAAAAACCACCCAAAAAACTCATCAGCAAATCTTCAAGCCTGGTTGAATGGACTCTGGCTCAGGGGGCTGCTGCTATGGGGCTAAAAATAGCCGTGTAGACATTCCTGCTCCATTTGGAGCCTGGGCTTTGAACCCCGGCGAGGTGGGTGGGTCTCAGAGCACACACTCCATTCTGAGCAGGAATGTCTACACTACTATTTTTAGACCCATAGTGTTAGCCCCCCATGCCCAAGTCAATGAACCCGGGCTTGGAGATTTGCTGCCTCAGATTTTTATTTTATTTTATTTTGTGGTGTAGACATGCCCTACGCGGCCCCATCAATTTCAGCCAAAAATTGTGGTTCTCAGTTGGACCAGATCCTCAGCTGGGGTAAATCATGTGGTTCCACTGATTTTAAGTAAGCTACAGCAATTTATTCCCCATCTGAGGAGCTAGTCTTTTATTTTCACTTTACAGTGATGTAAACACACCCTTTTCCCGATTTACACCAGTGTAAGTAAGAGCAGAACAGGCTGTGTATGTTGTGGTGGTTTTTTTTTAAAAAAAGGGAATTTATAGTTATATAGCCAAGAAATTAACTTTTTCAGTGGAGTGGTCATCAGTAGTTGGGTTCATCTCTCTGATGACTTCCAAAGGCATCACTAAGAAGTAGATCATTGACTAGGATTCACTACAGAAGAAACTTCCTTTCTGGTAAAATGTCACTCTAGGTTCTCTGATTAAGTATTTGGGGTGAAATCTGGCCCAAGTGAAGTCAATGGAAGTCTTGCTATTGACATCCATTGGGCCAGGATTTCACCCTTGCAGTCTGATGTCTCTCTAGATCCCTGAAGAATGTCACTGATCCAGGCCTGATTCTGATTTCATTTATATCTGTATGTACCAGGCATAGTGCCATTAGCACAAGTGACATTAAGATAGCATACATGTGAAATCTGAATCAGACCCAGAAACTGCTGAGAGTGCAGGAATTGGAGTGAGAATGGGAATGTTCTTTTTGCCTACAACAAAATCTGTCCTTCCCATCCTGAAAGTTGCCCATGTACATCATTTGAGAGAGAGGGAGAGAGAGGAGATACACTCATTGGAGACACAGACAATATTTTCTTTCTAATTCAGACAAGGTTAAAAACAGAAGATCACAAAATTACAGCACTCTTGCTTAAGCCAGTATAAATCTGGAATAAATGCTCGATCCAAAGTCCTCTGAAGTCCATGGGAATCTTTCTTAAGGCCCTTATTTATGGTTTATACCAAATGAGAGGTGAATCAGGCCTATTGGATCTTAATTCCACATCATTTTTATACAACTAATCAAAGCTGTGAGTGCATTGGAAAAATCCTTGTGAATGAGATTAAGCATGCATGGAGAAATCACAAGTCATCCTGTAGGATAACAGAGAATTTCCTCTTATTACAGAATTGTATGTATGGCACAAAACACAAAACACACACCTTACAGAAAGTATTAATTCTCTAGGTTTTTAGAATGATTTCTTTAGAACCCTATGACTTTTCTATAGAAACACACTGTATTAATTCCTATGAATTTCTGCATTATTTCTCTTGATTTAGACCAAGGGCCTCAAACACGCGGACCGTGGGCCACATGCAGCCCGCAGAGTTATTTCCTGCAGCCCTCCATAGGCACCGACTCCACTGGCAGCCAAGCTCCAAACATTACTGAGTGTTTATATTTTATTAAAACCCCTCTTCGCATTACAGTTTTTAAAAAGTTAACACATTGACTTTTAATACAATACTATATTACTCTTCATTTTTTTCATTTGTGACTATACTTTTGTATCCTTGTATGAAAAGGTTTCAGTGATGCGACCCTCAGCCCAATTTACTAGTTCTCATGTGGCCGTCATGGTGATTTGAGTTTGAGATCCCTGATTTAGACCAATATATAGAACTTCTTCTTAAGAGCCAATCTCAGGGAAAGTTTGATTAAAAGCAATCAGGAAAATAAATCAGGAGAAAGAAAGGACCAGAGTCCATACAATTCCTTCTTGTGTAGAAACAAGTGGCAAGAGAACAATCCAAGGCCATGGATCTTGCAATTGATTGTGTATGGGCAATCCATTGGATTCCACATGGCTGTAATGATTCCTCTTGTGTGGAGTCAGTTGCCGGATTAGTGGCCTCTGATCTTTAAGTGACTGATCCAAAGCCCATTGAAATCAATGGAAAGTCTCTAATGAGCTTTGGATCAGGTCCTAAGAGCTGAGGGATCATTGCTCTCTACAATAGCCTATGGGCAATTCAAGATTATTGTGGAGAAGGCATGGCACTACCCCTGCTGGTCTGCCAAAAGGGCTTTGAATCAGCCCCTAACTCTGCCGAAATTAATGGTCTTATCATGGTGTAAAAACCCGAGGAAGTAAAAAAGGAGAATCTGGGCAGAATCTCAGAGCATTCCTACTTCATTTTTTATTTGATCTCAGTCCTCTATATTTTAAACTACCAAGTGTTCATGAATCAGATGTTATTTAAAACACCACATTTCCCCCCTCCAATTACTTTCTTATGTAATTACCCTGAACAACAAGATGCAAAATCTTAATCCTAGTATGAACCTGAAGGTCGTAGTTTTTTTCCGTCTTTTTTTAGCTGCACTATCCTCTCACTTTTTATTAAGCTAGTTAGGCAGAAACTTTAGCTTTCTAAAAGGGAGTAAAAAAATAGAGCTGTGCTGGGGGAGAAAAAAATAATAATGAGAAAGCAGGATGCCTTACCGAGCTTCAAGAGTTATTTTATGTAGAGCTTTCCCCTCCAGCAACCCAATGGAACCCAAACAAGCCTGTTTCTCTGAAAACTTGCTCTCCCTGCAATTCCACAACTGAAATACATTGTAATAATATCATAAAACAGGCAAGAATGAAGAGCTTATTCTGATGGACTGCTCAACATCCTAAAAAAGGTGGATATTAATATATCTGGGAATCTCACAGTTGAAATATTTTAATGCAAACTTGCAGTTTGCAGGGAATTGAAATACATCACTTAAATAATTTATATATGTATCGGTGTATATAAAAAGGGGGAAAAAGAAATTTCATAATAGCAATAAGTCCAGGGATGTTGTTATCATGAGATAATCACATCCTGTGGGGGTTCTAACACTCAGCTGTGCCTTCTTTCCCACCCCTTCTCCAATCCTTGTCTTGCCCCAGAGGTATCATTTCCTCATGATAATTCTTCTCATAGTGGCTAGTAATAATAATTAAAATAAAATACTTTATTCACAACTTCCCTGGGTACTCAGGATATGGCATCACTTTTAACCCGACTCCCATCGTCCAGTATTTGATTAACTGCCTTGGGGGCTGGAGGGGGGAGGGGTAGGCGGCTCTGGTTTCTGTCAGAAAACGCACAAGGCTGTTGTGGCTGTATTGATTGGGCGGACAGAGCAGCATTGCAAACAAGCGTAGCTCTCCTGAGAGTTATGCACTGAAGATCCATACCTTCATTGACATTTTATAGGATGTCTAGACTTGCTAATCCACTGTGAAAAATGCAAGCTTTGTAGTACTGGGGGGAGAGCAGGCGGAGCGCCTCTTTTTCACAGAACTAGTCCTCTCATGTACCAAATTATCAGCAGTTTATTCAGGAGAAAACGTCGCTCCAAATTAGGACCCTGTTCCTACATTTAGGACACCCTCTGTACATCCCAGAATGCAAAGCTGCAAGCAGCTCAAGCCAGAGAAACGTTCCGAAAGGTTAGATGAAACACTGGCTGGATTGTGTTTGTGTCTGTGTCTGTGTGCATGCGTGTGTGGGGGGGTTGTAACTGAAGTGAAAAGGAACTGTGCCAACGACAGACACCTTCCTGCTGCAGTTAGTCTGCTTGTAGAGTAGCTCCCCTGCAACTGGAGACTGTTACAGGGAAGTTAGTAAATAGGCCGATGTTCCTCAGTGCCCAGCCTTCCCCCATCTGGTAACCTCTATAGAGACACACACATACAGACAGATAAAAACTGAGGGTGAGATTCCAGGCTGCCCCTCTAAGAGGCGCAATGCAGAACTTACATCCCAAGGGAGGTGGAGCTTTAAAGCCACCTTTGCACCCTCCCAATCTTGCACTGCTCTGGAGGCTGGAAAGACCAGTGTCATTTAAGTAGCTGTGAGGATTTGTCTTGGTTATGGCAGCCTCCCTGGGCTGGAACCAGGGCTTTTAGTGCTCCTGTGTGCCACTCTGGTCTTTTTATGGGACATAAAAGAGCCAGAGAAGGGGTAAAGAGCTCACCCACAATCTAGATGTAAACTAAGACTTTCAAAACTTTTGAGTTAATCGCGTGAGTTAGTTAACTGTGATTAATCGAGAGCCTTACTAAAAATACTCATATTAATTATGAAACTAGAAGGGTAACACAATCCTTTTAACCTTCCAATGATCTGCATTAGTGGGTTCTTTCTAGCTCAGGTAAGCAGCTCTGCTCCAAAGCCCCCACCTCTCCTTGGCCAGTGTAGTGCGAGCTCTCACTCCTTTTTCAATCTCATAGACTCAGACATTAAGGTCAGAAGGGACCATTATGATCATCTAGTCTGACCTCCTGCACAATGCAGGCCATAGAATCTCACCCACCCACTCCTGCTTTAACTACCAGATGGAATTACACTTGTATCATCAAGGTAACCAAAATATATCTAACGTTGTGGCAGAACAAGGGTGCTTACTATGACTGAAAAGAAAAAGCTGTGTGAATAATTAATTTTTCAGTTTGGTGGCTGAAACTAAAAAAAAAAAAGTTGACCCAAAAATGTCTTTGGTTTTTCTCAACAAGATAGAAAAAAATAGTCTTGGGTCGAACATTTTCTTCTTGGAGGAAGGGCTGGCAATTTTTACTCTTAAAAAAATAAATCTAGTTAAATTGTTAGAACAAAGCATCATTTCAAAATGACAACATTAAGTCAAAACATTTTGTTTTGAAAATGTTGAAATAAAACATTTCCACTTTAAAAATTCCTTGTTGGCTGAAACTATTCACTGAATTTAACCTGAAATTGCAAATAATTTCAAATCAACCTCAAACTGCATTTTTCAGTGAATAAGCTATTAACTGAAACATTTTTCCCAACTCAAGTAAAGAGTACCAGGGCATGGTTGAATCATGCACTCCTTTCTTAGGCAAAGCTCCACATACCTACAATATAAGCTTTCCCTGTGAAAGGAGTGCCAGGTTGGACCAACTAGAATAAACCCTAATCTACACTTTGGTCATTCACAGTGACTTTGAATCTGTGTAACTCCAATCCACTTTGACACATAAAATATGTTACCATCAGCCTGTTCTCCGCAGAGAATTTATCAGCCTCAAAAATGCCTTCTATCAGAACACCATACTTCATACAACTGTTCGCAAAATTCAATAATGCACCAAGGACCTGCCACAACTACAGAAGAAAACTGAAGAGCTCTGTGCAAGATTGAAAGCTTGTCTCTTTCACCAGTAGAAGTTGGCCCAATAAAAGACATTACCTCACCCACCATGTCTCTCTAATACCCTGGGACCAACACTGCAAATTGCCACAAGTATACATGCTCACCAGTCTTTCTACCATAGTCACAGTTTAACAGCCCATTAAAAAGGGTAACCCTTCTTGACAAACTCCTCAAAATGGCAAAGATCTGAAATGAATAGGCTCCTAGAAGTGGCCCCACCAGGTTAAGGCTGAGGTAGCTACTGCTGTAATTGTTCTGTGGAAAAGTACAGGACTATGCACAATCTAACCCAATGCACAATGAATATAGTGGAGAATCTTGCATTGATTTCAATGGGTGTTGGACTGAATCCTACATCTGGGTATTATCCTAATTGAGACGTAATATATGGAGATATGCTTAGCTCAGAACTGGAAGGACCTTGAAAAGTCATTGAGTCCAGTCCCCTGCCTTCACTAGCAGGGCCAAGTACTGTCCCCTGACAGATTTTTGCCCCAGACCCCTAAATGGCCCCCTCAAGAATTGAACTCATATAACCCTGGATTTAAGCAGGCCAATGCTCAAACCACTGAGCTATCCCTCCCCCCTAAAGAGTTGAATGAGAGATAAGTGTCTATGGGACAGGCTCTCCAGGCAGACTCTCTCCCATGATGCACTACCTCCCTTCATCAAAAGGGGAGGCCATAATGCATTATGGGAAATGTAGTCTGATCAGGGAGCTTTGCCTATAGAGGAAAATGGGAGCCTGAGGTACCTGAACTATAACTCCCATAAGGCACTTCAATGGCATTTCAGAATATAAATATTTTTAGTTTTTGATTGAAATATTTCAGATTTTGATTTTCACTGAAAATTCATTTTTTTCTGTGGCAACCCTCTCTCTCCTACTCTCCATTGTCCAACCAGCTCTAATTACAGCTACTGCTTAGTTGGCTGCCAAGGTTAAGACTCAGAGAGAGGTGTTTTCCCAAAAGAGAACACACGGTCACTGTGGAGTTTGTACTTTCTCATTTTATTGGGTTTACTGTATATTTATGGAAATGCTATAACCCAATCAAGTGATAAATCATATTACATTTATAACAATATTGGGTTGGATTTCACTTCCACTTAATTCACATTATCTTTAACGTATTACCTTCAGCAGTTGCAGAATTGGCTCCATTATTCTGAATCACTCCTTCCATCTATAGTTTATGAATAGAAATTGGCCCAATGCAAAACCCCAGATCCAGAATGCCTCCTAAACTTTGTGGAGTTATGAAATAGTAAGCCAAATCTGAGGCTAGCTATAGCCACTGGCCAAGATTTTCAAATGTGACTAGTGATTTTAGGAGCCTCAAGTTGGGCACCTAACGTGGGCCAGATTTTCAGAGGGTTCAATGCCTTTTGAAAAATCAGGCCCTTTTAAGGTGTCTCAAGTAGGGCACACAAAAAATGAGGCACCCAAAATCATTAGTCAGATTTGAAAATTAAAGCCAGTCTATCTTTACAATGAGCTATACCAAAATCCCAAATCTGAACATTTCCAACCTGGAAAGGGTTAAAAATGTGGATCCAATGGAGCCTCTCTTGAATTAGGAATATCACTGTAGTTGTTTCTCAACTCAGCCTGCCTCCAGAAGTTAGTGAAAGGGAGCTACATTTTAAAGACACTTTTTGGAAGCAGGGGTATGGGCATTGGGGAAGTTGAGCTCTGAACAGCTTCTGACTACTTTCCTTTTTCATACCCTGGGAGTAATGTCATTTACCTTTCAGTAGGTATCTAAATAAGTAAGAACAGAGCAAAGATATTTGTTCTTTGATAATAGTTTCTAGGGATAATGACAGAAGGCAAGTGGGCATCGTCTGCCACTAATTTCATCTCCGCTACACAGAACTCAACAGCAAAATCATTCATCTTTAAATCAGTAAGTGAGAGAGAAAAGAAGCGGAGACCAATATTCCCCCCCACCACCCTTTGTCTGAACATCTGTAATGTCTGGGAAGATTTGGGAACCTGGTTTCATTTCACTACATCAAAACATTTTGCCTCAACTAACTTTATCGGGGCAAAGTTATTCTCAAAACAAGCTATCATCTTATTAAAAATATTGATGATGCTAACAACGGAGCAGTGAATGCAGGGCTTAAATTGTGCCAGAGCTTGCCAGAGCTGAGCCCTGGCACTTCGAGGCTTGACAGTTCATAGCCACGACACCTCTGGGCTCGCTGCATCAGTTATGAAAGTTAAAAAATTGCTTGAGCCCCAGCATTTAATTGCTTGAGCCTGGACACCTTTTTCATTACAAATTAAGCACTTGGTGAATGCACTTAAATATGGCAGAGGCTGCAAACGCAAGATCTAGATGCTGAAAATCCTGACAAATAGGGGTATTCAGATATAGGATTTTTGTTATTACATGTATCATCATTAATATTATGGTAGTACCTATGAAACTCATTCAAGGATACAGGCCCCATTGTGCTTGTCATGCTTCAAGTGACAAAGCAATAGAATTTATGTGAATCTGTGTTTCAGCCCACAAAATAAGGATCTTTCTCAATATTAGGATCCAGATTTGGATTCTGTATGTCAACAAAATCTAGGGGGTATAAATCAACGGCCTAAGCCTTGGATTTTGTTAAAAATACGCTGGTGTAAAATAGCTTCACATTTTGACTGAATTCATAGATGAATCAAGTGGCCAAATCATGGATTCTCCTGCAGAGCTGTGCAACGAAAAGGGGAAAAGTGAGCTGGACCTGGTGTACTGCTGGGGCTACTGCCACCTGAGTTCAAAAGGTTCTCAACTCAAGTGGATGTGATGCTGGTGCCCCAAAAAGGGGATAGTAGGAAGGGATAGCTCTTTGTTCTTCATAAGGAATGTGTCATAGCTGCCTCAGGTGAATCACCAGAGCTGTAACTTTCACTCCACTCGTCAAAACACTGCTAATGTGCTTACAAGCACAGGCTAGCCCCAAATATATCTATATAGATGTTACTCAATCATGAAATGAGCTCTGCAGGGGTGCACAGATCTATAAAAAACAAGGTAGTATGTGTGAAGTGAAGTAGTGAAATCACCAAATAAACATAATGCTTAAAAATAAGTTATCTTGACACTTTTTAAAAAATATTCCAAATTCCAGCCTGAATTAGAAGACTAAATTCCAGAAGTCTCTCTACTACTACCAGCACTGTAACCATGAGATAATAGCATTTATTAAAACAATTTCTTTCCTTTCCTGCCTATTAGAATCACCCAAATTAGAAATGAAAAAGACTTACTAGTTCAGCTAAGTCCATCCCGTCAGTACAGGATTGGTCCTTGAAGGATATTCTCCAATACGCTGTCTACTTTAATTTGAAATTATTCAAGTGTCAGGGATCCCACCACTCCCCTTGAAAGTACATTCCAGTCAAACAGACCTTGGAGTTTGGAAAAGATTCTTCCCTTCATCTTCAGCCCAAATATTCTTTGCTCAATTTTGTAATTTTATTTTTGTGAAGGATTAGAATAGAGAGCTCTGAACCTCTTTTAAAGTGGCTTTTGCAGCAACACATGTTGGAGACATCTGCAGCAGACAAACTATCCATAGATAGATAGATAGATAGATACTGTCTGCTGCGGATATATAAATAAATAAATAAATACAAAAATCAGATTGCTTGGATATGCATTCAATGGTCAATCAAGAAGTGCTAAAGTTAAGGTTACATGTGACATTTACACACACACACACACACACACACACACACACACACACACACACACACACACACACAGTCTCCCACAAAGAACTTGCATTCTAAATAGAAAAGATGCACAAAGGAAATAGCATTATCCCTGTTTTACCAAAGGGGAAATAAATCATTAAGGGCCCTGCCCAAGGTAACCCAGAATTGGTGGTGACAAATCCAGGAAACAAATCCAGATGTTCTGAGTCACAGCATAGTGCTTTAACCATAAGACCATCCTTCCTCTCTACAGCCTGTGATGACATGAGATCGTATGATTTCTTAATACAATAAAATATCACACATTTTTTCCTGACCCCTTATGTGCACATGACTAATGTCTTGTAGTACTGTGTACAACTCTGTGCATGCCAGAGAACGGAAGTCCATGAAAGTCATTTGTATGAAAATTGCACAGTGAATGGTACTTACAGAACATAGCACATATTAAGTACGCAACAAAAAGTTTGTGTCATATGTAGGCCAGTTACACTTGTAGCTAAACTATCTTCCATGAACTGCAGTTAAGGAAGCTTATGCTTCTGGGTGAAGAGAAAATATATAGTACATGGCTGCTGGCTAAATTATTAAAATATATACCTCAGAGAGAAAAGAACTTATATAAAAAGTCTAAGTTGATAAAGATACGCTGGATCATGACAACAATGAAAATAGTGTAAGAATACAAGAATGAGAAATACCTTACAAGATGTAACATATGCTTCCTTTTCCTTGGGTGCTTAAAACTATGTAGCAAGTGGAGACCATTTCTCCTATGACAATGTTCTGTTCCACTGACATTATATGCCAGAATGGAATTGCCCCAACCAATCAGAACCTGCGTTCCCTCTAAGGTGTGCATCTGTGTGGCCTCACAAGAGGGCATCCAGGGCCGCACACTTAATTAGTGGAGCTGCGCAGGCACGCAGCCACAGGTGTGTCTGAACCCTTGAGAGGGCATGTAAGAAGGTGAGGTGGAGGTGGGGACCCTGGGGCATGAAGGGCTGTGGCGGCCGGGGAGAAATGCCTCTCCCTCAGCCCTGGCTTTACAGTAGGGAGAGGACTCCTCCAGCTTTGGGGATACGTTGGAGAGAAATGCCCGTCTCTCCCAGCTCCGGGGTTGAGGCAGGGAGAGAGGGCTGGGTGTGGGGGGGAAGTCCTCTCTCCCTGCTGCAGCCCCAGGACTAGGGGTGCCCCTTCAAATTTCCAACCTATCCCTCTCATAACCCTTGCTGCAGGGTTTGAGAGTCCTCATACAGGTCAGTGTAGGTGACAGCATCATCCCTCTGCGTGACCACAGCTCCGACTAGTGTTATTTTGCCACCACAGCGGTCTTCAGCGTGACCCCTTTTCTCTCTTGGGCTGCCTCAGCTTCGTTATGGTTATAACTTTTTAAAATATAAATATTATATCTCAGTTTTTGGTTTCTACTGGTGGCACACATCACCTCCCTATTGGCGCTGCATAGAACAAAATTCATTCCACACATGGATGGAAAAAATTAGAGGGAACATTGATCAGAACACAAGACTGCTTCACCGTTAAAGTATGGTTATTGCTTAGAAGAGTGTGCATACCCCAGCACTCTGGTTGGCTATACCCCTGAGAATCCCCTCCCCGTCCAATATTGTAATTAACATATTTATAATATACAACAATAGTATATATGGATACAAGTAAATTCATCCCTTCTCTGATGCTACTGATTGCATGATGAATTAGGCTCTACGCAGGTACACATGCTCCCCCACCCCCCCAAAAAAAGTCATCCTGATCTCAAAGAGTTTAGAATCTAAGAGACGATATGGATACAAGCAGACAAGTGGAGCTCAATATAACAGTGAGACCAAACTGGCCAGCAAAATAGAGCTGTTGTCTCACCCCTGCAGAGTTTTTTCTAGGCATCACAGCAGGGAAGAGTTTTAAGGAGATGAATTCATGTTGGGGCTACACTATCCAAAATATTTACCAAGAAGTGAGAGAAATCATTAGCAACAAACCCCAAGGTTTCCTCGGAGACTAAACAGGATTTCAGGTAGGTTTATATATTTCTCCCTCTCTCTCCTTTCACCTCCCTCGGCACAAAGACTAAGGTCCTCTTGCATTAATGAGGATTTCATTGGTGAATGCGAGTGGAGGCGGATAATGGGAATTTCCTCTCTCACCAAGTCAGCTTTGCTGTCTGAAGCAGGAAGAGGCTACACGGAAAAGGGTATCTTTGTGTAGGCCCTGATCCTGAAAAAAATGTACACACATTATGCATGCGTGTTGACTTCAGGGTGACTACTCTGGGTGGGAAGTTTAAAAATATTGCAAGTGCATGGCTTCAATGGGAACAGAGTTAGGCCAATGCCAAGAGCTTTTGAAAAAAATCCCATCTACAGTGTGTAAAGTTAAGCACAGGAATAAGCCTTTCCAGAATTGGGGCCTTAATATTCAGTGTTATTGTCTACTCCATTCTTTATACATCTACCATTTTTTAGGGGGGTTGATCACTGTTACACTTTAACCAGAGGTTTCATTGAGCTGTCTGGGCTTACCCACAGCTCTTTTTGGGGAGTGGTTGTAGGATTTCTTTTAGTCTTTAATGCTTGTTGCTAGTTCCTTTTATTTACCTGATGTGTTTGTTTTTTATATGTAGATTTTGGTTGCTTAATTTATCAGCTAAAATAAGGTCCTGATTCTGTGAAGTGCTGAGCACCCTGCTTTCTGCCCAAATTCACATTCTTATTGACACTCCTGACAAGTAGGTATTTTTTAAACCTTGTTTCTCCAGGAGTTGTGCTGCTTCTGTAAACTCTGAGGGTCAGTACTGGTCCAGAATCCCCTTTCTCCACAATGTGCAGGCTTCTGAATGAAGCATTCCGATGGCATATGTTTTAGAGAGGCAATCAGTGTGGTGTACTTCCTGCCAACTCATTCCTACAATATATCTGAGCAACTGCAAAAAATCCTGCTACTTTGCTTCATTGACTAAACCTAAAAGAGAAAATGGTAAAAAAACATTGGTTTGACTTTTCTGACCCCAAAAAATTTAAAAAAAAAAATCCACCACCACCAAAAAAACCCCAGAGAAATTGTTTTCATCCTTTTTCTTTTTTATTTGATTAAGGGGGAAAAAGGTCTGGGTGTATACACACACACACACAAAGTTATGTACACACTGTGGCAAAGTACCTTGTTCTCCCCAGAAGGCTCAGTTCCTCTCAGCCTTAGAGAGACAGGCTGGGGCAGGGCAAACCCTTACTGGCAGCACAAGGTGTGGCAATACCTTCCCCTGGTCAGTCCTTTCAGTTTTGTTCTCCTTCCCTTCTGGGGAGGAAATGTAGCCCTCCTCCCAGGAAGGCTTCGGTGTTCTACAGGCAGCTTCCCTACCTCTCACCCAACTCTCACACCCTCCATTCCCACAGGGGAGGGTTTAAAAAGGGCTCCAGCAGCTACAGACAGCTGGATCTAATCAGCTCCTTAGCAACCCCTTTCCCAGCTGCACCTTATTTCCTGGTAGTTATCTCCCCTCCGTGGTCAGGGAGAGGCCTTTTAACCCCCTGGGACTAGTTACTACCTCCCCCTTGGTAGCTGTTTGTCCTGGGTTTGCCACAACACATACACAACTTTGGATGATGATTCATACGTGCAAACTACATATGTACACACACACAAAATTTTTTTCCTCATTCATTTTTTAAAACTGAGTGTTACACACATCTTTGAGTGATTCAAGTACATACACAAACTAATATTTCTATATGCACTGTTTGGGCAGATATGAACACAAAAACAAAAAGAGTCTGGAAGACTTGAATCAACCAAAGGTGTGAAGATTTTTGCCCGTGTTCTCTGCTCATTCATTAATAGAGACCATTCCACAATATTCAGAGAAACATGGGAAAACAACAGTACTTATAATTTTGGGCAATTCAAACATCCTTAATGTCCAAGTGGCTCTATTTTTAGGACATTAATTAGAAAAGGTGTGAGATTATTAACCGGGTTTAGCTGTGGCCTTGTGAAATCTCATGTACTAAGCCAATTTGAGCCCGGTCTGCAGCTTTCCCTGAAAACATACAAGAGCCCAAGGTGGGGCTGGCTGTTTGCCCTCTCAGTGAGTACTGGAACAACCAGCGATCCTAACACCACTCTCTTTTAACCGGAGCATAAAGCCAAGATCCTGACTGCTTGTGATAATGAAAAGGACCCACAGACTTTTCCACAAAGAGTAGGGATGATAACCCTGGGGTCCTGGCCAAAATTAAAACCTTCCTATTAAATGATGTCCATTCTCTTTGTAGTTTTCATTCCCTGCTGTTAATACACAGGTGTCCTTAAAAAGCAAACAAACCAAACAGAAAACTCCACACTTTGCTAGAGAATGGACCATCTATAAAGAAGAGGGCCCGGTGGTGTGGCGCGTGCCTGTAATCCCAGCTGCTTGGGAGGCTGAGGTTGGCGGATCGCTCAGGAGTTCTAGGCTGCTGTGCACTATGTCAATTGGGTGTCCGGTGCTACTGACAGCTTGGCTAGCGGGTAGTTGGAGAACTGGCTAGAACAACGCATCTGATGTGTTGTGATCGGTGCTCTCTCTGTGAGGGCTGATGGACCGATCAGTGACAGTGATAAAGAAGAGCTCTAAACCCATGAGCTAGCCTCCCTAAAGAGGCATTTTCAACTGAGAAGGTTACTCTTCATTTCCCCCATGAGAACCATGGCACAATGGTGCTAAGCAGAATGGCTGCTGTGCTCCATCTCAGAGGTGGATTGAGTGATCCCATTTGTTCAAATGCTGCCAATGAACATGCATGCAGGACAGAATTTGACTTTATCTATGCGGGCTGTAAAGTGCTTTGGGACTCATCTGAGTAAAAAGCACAGTATAAAACAGAACATGAGAAAGGCAAGACAAGAAGATAGAGAGGACAGGAATATGGAAGCAAGGCAGGGGAAAGGACAGAAAAAAGAAGAAATGTGGTAAGGGAAATTTGGAAGGTTCTGGAATTAATTTCAAAACCTTTTGAAAAATTTGCAGAATAAGTACAATTTGATATTGTACAATCCGGCGAGGGAGCAAAACTCAGATGTGGTATAAGCTCCATTGAAGTTAATAGACTTGCATTCACTTACACCTGGCTTGAATGTGGTCTCATAACAGTATAGGAAAGCCAGAACAATTTAAAAGTGTGAACAGGCTTCTAATTTTCAGAGCTGTTATGAATTATGATAATTATTGATCACTTGTTGAGTGTGACAGTATGTTCAATGCTATACAAAACATAGCAGAAGATGCAGTCTTCAGGTATGGTTTACGACTTCTCCCACCCCACACAGGAGAGATCTTTGTGAATTAGATTTGTCAAACATACTATCCTGGGGAGTGTTGAGATGGGTGTACTGTAGTACAGGAGGCTGAAACATATTTCTGTCATGACAATCAGCAAGAATCTTTCAGTCTAACTGCAAACGGAAATAACATGGAAAGTTGTGTGTGTTTTTTTTTAAATAGATTCGCCGATTCCAGGGCCAGAAGGGACAACTGTGGTCTTCTAATCTGACCTCCTGTACACTGCAGGCCAAAAAACATCCCCAAAATGATTCCTGATTGTACTAGAGCACATCTTCTAGACAAACATTTGATCTTGATTTTAAAATGCCCATTGATGGGGAATCCACCACAACCCATGGTAAATTGTTCCAATGGCTAATTACCCTCACTTAAAACCTTGACTCTTATTTCCAGTCTGAATTTTGTCTAGCTTTTAGGAAGTTAATGAGAAAAAAAATCTACTTTCACTTAATAATAGTAATACATCGCATGCATGTAGCACTTTACTGTACATGTTCGAAGAGCTATATAAACACTGACTAATTAATAAATGCTCACCATACCTCTGCAAAGTTCACAAGTATTATTTTTCCTATTTTAAAAATTGAGAAACTGAGGAAGAGAGAAAACTTCTTGCCCAGTGCCATGTAGAAAGCCCTTGGCATAGCTGTAGCACAGAATGATTTACTAGACAAAACATTTGAAAGATGAGTTAAGTTCCCTTAATGGAAAGAAATGAGGATTTCTTACATTAAGTCCCCAGTCAACTGTTAAAAGTGCTATGGAAAAGTTCAGTTTGCTTAAGATATATTAATGTGTGCATTTTCTTAAAATTAAAGAAGCTTATCTCATCTTTTAAATGTACAATGTGCCACAGCTTATTAGACGATAATAGTCTGTTACACTTTATAAGAGCCTGATAAGCTATGAAATTTTGGGGAGAGGATAAAAATTGTTCCTATGGTGAACTAGGCATTGTTTATTCACTCTCCAAATGAGTTCTTGCTGGGTACTACAAGCTCACACACAAAGATGGTCCAATTCCAATCTCCCAAAAGATTCTCAAATCAACTCACATTGAACTCAACTACACAAAAGGAAAGTTAATTTCATACTGCATGGCTCTGTGTTCAAATAGTCTGAAATAACTTAAATGGGAGGAAAAGGGGATTTTTTATTACGATTATTTAAATTGTAAGCTGTGTGGGGCAGTGATTCTTTTTTCTATGTTTGTACAGCGCCTAGCACAATGACAGCCTGGCCCATGATTAGGGGGCCTAGGTGCTAGTGCAATACAAAAAGAATAACGTATTAAGTGACAAGACAAATAACTTGCGTGGTGTATTATAAGTAGGCAGAATTCAGAGTTTTTACTTTTTTATAATTTCAATGGCTATTGATGTTTATTTCTAAGCATTTTCTTATTTCTATCAATCTAAATTTTCACACTTGTGGGAAATTATGAGGGGGGTATCAGACAATATTTATTTAAGGACAGTAAAGGTTGAGATTCAAAAAGTTAAACCTTTATAACTGTTAAAAACACAAATTGCCCAACATTATGTGTCAAAACATACAAAGTAAATAGCCTTCAATCAAACCCTGATATGTTCTCAAGCAGCATCATTCTTCCTTTGCCAATGTGTACATTTCTGTTATTACAGATGGACATATTTTTGGGTGGGTTTGTGTGTGTGCACAGTGAAGTGGATGTTTATAGACATTTACAGATGAAAAATCTAATTCTTCCAAGCCGGATGATAAGCTGTGGACAACGATCAAGGAAGGTCTGCATATGGATCTGTCTACCCCTAGATTGTGTGTGTGCGCGTGTCTGTGATTCATTTTAAATGATAGCAGCGGTTGGGAGACACCACCGCTTCGTCTTCCCCTACTCCCAAATCACACGCCGTGGTCCCCACCGGCCTAGCCAAGCTGTCGCCAGGCTCCAAAAGGTGCTACTATTTGAAAGCAAAAGTTGGTGCCCACAGCGAAAGAGGCAGCTACACCATGAGACGCCCGGGTGCCCCATGCCTCATTGTCATTCTGCCCTGGTCCTGCCTGTTCCCTCTTCTCTGCAAAGGTCAGGCCGAGGTCTGCACTACATCGTTAATGGAGGAGCATGGCTCGCCATCCATGCCTGCCACTGCACAGGCACTTTAGTCCCTACACATCAAGGCAGGCACTCTCTCCTCTCCCCCGCTCTCTGCCTTGCAAATGACTCTGAGGAGTGAGGCTGGCGGATGATTTAGACGGGGAGCAGGGGGAGGGGGGAGAAGCACTCAATTTTTTTTTTTTTGAACTGGGCTCCCAGAGAGCACTCAGGGCTGCCACGCATTGCAGGACGCCTACCTGCTCAACTGCAGGGAAACAAGCTTCTGAAGGCTTTAATGGGATTTTGCCCGAGGCTGTTTTATTAAGATGTCGGCTTTTTCTGCTGCCTCTGCAGCTGACACCATTCACTGTCAGCTGCCCCCCTCCCCACCCTACCCCCCCCCAACAATGCACCGAATTACTCGCTTCATTTAGTGCTCATGGTTCAGCGCAGGCAAATAAGGGGAAAGAGTTCGACTCGACCAGATGAGTCTCGGGGAGGGGAGGTGAAAAGCTATGGTGCTGATTAACTGCGGGTGGGGAGGTTGGAGAAAAGAGGGAAAGATCAATACCACTGGGGCTTACTTCCCCTCTATTAGAAAGCATCATATTTTGTATTAACATAGCCAGTTTAGAAAAGGCACATTTACATTCCGAATTTGCATCCCTGCTTTAAAAGCTCATTTGAAATGCATTGGATAATTACCGACGCGCCGTACGTGCCTATCCAGCATGGTGACAGATTGGTGGGGGAGGGGAGGAAGAGAGGACATTTGGATGAAATAAACAAACTAGTTACAAGTTTTAATGAACAGTAGCTGGTAATAAATGCCTTTTCTCCTGGAAAAAAATGGGAGCGGAACCTGGCGAGCTAATTAGAGGCTGTGTATCTCAACGGGCAAGAGTAAATGAGATATGGCACAGCAAATGGAAAGTGTACTGTGTAATACCTATTTCTTCCTTGTTGTCTGTGAGTGGTACTGGCAGAGTGAAGGAGGGTTTCCTATCGAGAACAGGGCAGACTTAGGAAATCTTGTCCGGCAAGCAAGTCACGCTTTGCAAGCGTCGGAAAAAATTACCTCTGATTCTTTGTGATTCAGGTTTCCAGGTTTGTGTGCAAACTTAGGGTGAGCTGAGAGAGAGAGGGATGAGGGGAGGGACTCAAGTGCCCTCACTTATCTGTCTAGATTTTTATACTGCATCCATCAGCCTAATATCTGGGCCCTTACAAGGGATCAGGAATGGACAACAAACAACAAAGGGACACAGGGTTCAAATACAAAGCAGCGTGCAGTCCTAGCCTGGTGGGTCAGACACCTCAAAGTCTGTCTTTTCCCCTCGTACTTTGGTAACGTGTAGAGTTTGTCGTGCCAATGAAGTCTCATTGAATCGAAATTATTTCAGTGGGAGTTGTCATAAGTGAGGGGACTTTGGGCCCCAATGAGAGTTGGCTGAGGGCTCTGTAAATCTGAATGGCAAGATCTGAAATGCCATGGGCCAAATCTAGGCCTTCTGTAAGCAGTACCACTCAAGTGAATAGAGTTGCAATGGTTTATGCCAAGTCTGAATTTGACCTTTTATTTATTTACATGTGCAGGTTTGCACTTTGAAAATGGTGCCCTCTTTCCCTTTCAGTCTCTCAGAGCAAAATATTTTGAATAAGAGTTTCCAGTATTTTGATGCTAGTTAGGGAGGTGATTATACAGTAGTGTATAGTGGATGCTCCAATTGGCTATATAGCCAATGGCTGAAATGTACTGCTCATGCAGTACATAAAAGGCCTGATTATCACTCAAAGAAAGGTGGTGGAAAACAAGGCAGGTAATCTCGAGTATAAGGGATTTCCTAACAAATCCTACTTAGCAGCCATGAAGAGGCAAAGAACTTTTCCCAGGAGAACTTTTTCCACACTGTGAATTGTTTTGTCAACCCAAATTGTCCCTGCATTACCCCAGAAGCCAGCACTGCCTGAAATGAAGAGCGGTTGACATGCATCTAATGCACCCTTGCTGGACCGCAGCAACAAGACGTGAGACCAGGCCAGAATACATCTCTCTTCCTTCCTCAAGCCACTCTAGAAGCTCTGGAAGAGATCAGAGTCACCACCTGGGATTCAGACCCATGTCTATATTTGGCAAAAAGATATCCGGAGTCACTTTCTAACAAAGATGGTCAACACCAGCACTGATGAGAGAAATCTTAAAGCAAGCCATAGTGTGATATCTTCTGAAGGAACCTTCTCTTAGCCCAGCAGACCTTTGAAACTACTGCCTGATGTCCAATCTCCCATTCTTGAGTAGGTGATAGAGGTGATAGAGACACCAGCTAAAAGCCATGTCCAAGCACATGTAATCTATTGCCAATTTCCTGGACCCCTTACAGCTGGTTTCTGAAGAGATGAAGAAGGGGAGACAGTGCTGATGGTGTGGATGGAAGACCTTCTTCTATCCATGGAAAGGGGGAAGACGTCCTCATTCATTATCTTGGATATGTCTGCAGCATTTGATCCTGTTGACCACTGTGTGCTGCCTTATCACCTCATTGACATACCAGGGGCCACTGGAAAAACACCCAATGACTCCAGGCAGGATCAGGCTTCTATTGTTGTACTTGCTGTACAAAAACATAGGAAGACATGGTCTCTCTAATGCTGAATGTTCCTAGGGAAATATTTCTCCAGCTCCATAATGCTTGGCTGTGGAATCCTATAAGAAAAGGGTCTTTCCTCCATTCTTTTAAAACACCGATATGCAGCTTTTTGGGGGGGGGGGGATGTGGTGGTAGGTAAATTTTACCCACCATCCCCTCTCTGGACAGCACCAGGAGAGAAACACAATATATTTTTTCAAAGGGTGCAACATGGGCTGAAGAACTGCTGGGAGGCATCATGCCTGGTCTGCAACAGACAAAATGGCTGCAGTCCCCCCACTTCTGAGTCAGTGCATTGTCTTCTCTACCCTAACATCTCAAGCAGTAGTAGCCTTAATTTGTTACTTAAGTCATCTCACCTCTTCTAGGTGTCCTTGGAAAGCCTTTCCATGATGTAGTGTTGCGTTATCCCTACCTCTCCCATTCTCCTGGAAAGGCCATAGACTGACTGTCTCCACCAGAGTAAGCCAGCCTGGCTCTTGGTTCACCTTCCTGCATAGTCAGACTTGCAAACATTCACCCTCACACATGCATTAATATTCTGTCAGACAATCATGCTCCCAGCAACTACACACCACACAACAAAAACACTCATCCAGAAACCAAACCCTGCAACAAATCCCGGTGCCAACTCTGTCCACATATCTATTCAAAGGACACCATCATAGGACCTAACCATATTAGCCACACCATTAGCGACTCGTTCATCTGCACATCTACCAATGTGATATATGCCATCATGTGCCAGCAATGCCCCTCTCCCATGTACATTGGCCAAACCAGACAGTTTCTACACAAAAGAATAAATCTGACAAAGAATTATAACATTCAAAAACCAGTAGGCGAACACTTCAATCTCCCCGGACACTCAACAACAGACTTAGAAGTGTCAATTCTGCAACAAAAAAACCCTTCAAAAACAGACTCCAACGAGAAACTGCAGAACTGGAATTAATTTGCAAACTGGACACCATCAAATTAGGCCTGAATAAAGACTGGGAGTGGATGGGTCGTTACACAAACTAACTTCCCCCAGCTGATACTCTCACCTTCTTGTTAACTGTTTGAAATGGGCCACCTTGTTTACATTGGCCTCATTAGCACTACAAAAGTGATTTCCATCCCTTCTTGTCAACTGTTGAGAATAGCTCACTTCCACCTTAATTGAATTGGCTTGTGGGCATTGACCCCCCACTTAGTAAGGCAACTCCCATCTTTTCATATGTTGTTTATTTATACCTCTCTACTGTATTTTCCACTCCATGCATCTGATGAAGTGGGTTTTAGCCCACGAAAGCTTGTGCCCAAATAAATTTGTTAATCTCTAATGTGCCACAAGGACTCCTCATTGTTTTTGCTCCCACACTCATCATTTATATTGGACAGAACCTACTCCCATAGAAGTCAGTGGGATTTTGGCTGCTGACAGCAATGGGAGTAAGATTGGGCCAAAACATAGGAAAAGACAATATTAAGAAGAAATATTCAAAATGCAATATTCTTGTTCTGGATGTACCTCTAGCCTCAACTTCATATCACTGTCTTCCAATTTTTATACATGCTGTAGATATATAGACAAAGCATATATGCGTATGAATGCACCTGTATGGTAAAGAGGAATTAAGAAGGGATTGGAGCTGGTTGAGTAATTCATTGTTAACAATTCATTCAACCAATTCAGCCCTTTCTTCTGTTCATGAATTGTCTCTGAACAGATCACAATTTTAACAAGGTTTGTTTGATATTCAGAAGTGTTCAACAACACTTGTTTTTAAATGAACATTCAAGTTGCAGATCATTCACAGACTGTGGGTAGTGAGTATTAAAACTCTCATTTGATACTTAGAATTTGCTGGGTGGCTGGTTGCCTAAGTCACATGGTAAATATCTGCTGTGATTGGAGGACAGTCTTTACAAGCTACTTGCTCTTCCACCCGAGAAATTAGTTTTGTCAAACATTGTTTCATTTTGTGGTTAAGCAAACTTCAGCTACAGGCCCCAATTCACTTTCAGGGAACATTTGGACAAAGATTCTACTTGTACCAATGTCTACAAACGGTGAAAACAGCCATGAATGAAAACTCGGCTTGCAATTCAGTGAACTCTTTGCCAACAGACTTTTCCACCATTTAGCCAGCTGTCATGTAGACACCCAGCCGTGCACGGTTCTGGGCACTCATCTCGTCCTGACTTCAGTGGGACTTAAGGGGGCACAGCTCCACTCAGGAAGTGCTCAACACCTTTCAGGACTGAGTCCAAGTTGCTTCTGTGACAATAGGCATCTCCTGATGGCTCATTGTTTTATCCCTTGGTCTCAGATGATCCTTCCCACAAAGCTGTTAAGCCTGGTTCATTGCCTACTCTTGCTCTGTTTTGTCAGTGGAGACCCCTTTCCTACAACCTTTGCTCATGTAAGCAGTCCCAATGAAGGCCATGAAACTACTCATGTAGGTAGGGGCTGCTTGTATGAGTAACTATTGTAGGGTTGTGCCCCGGCTTTGTTAGTTCCTTGAGGCAGGGATATGTCGTACCTATAGCACAATACAAATAATCATTTCTACAACCTCTCCTGTCAGCTACTACCCTTGCCTTCCTCTCTTCCAGCAATTCATCTCACCCACCAGTGCAGTACCACAAATTTCAGTGCAGAGGGGAATGGATGGCTTGCAGTATGAATTCAGAGTCCAAGCCTTGTTCAACTTTACATATATTAGGTATCTGGAGGAGATGCCCACGAGATAATTGCAAAGCCATATGATAAATATTTTATTATGCACCTTTCACCTGACCTGTGCTCACTAACTCATCTCTCCAGGACACATTCCAGCCCTTCCAACCCTTGAGCAGATTCCAACAGATGCCATTATTTTCTTTAGTGAATCTGCCAAAGAAATGTTTCCTCCTTCTCCCCCAATTTTCTGCTCCTTTATTACCACTATGCAAGATCCAGATTCACATTTGGCTCAGTACCAGTTTTTCTATACATAACAGATCACCATTTTAAAGCCAAATAGGTGTATGCAGGTCTAGAAACAGGAACTTCATATTAATGAAAAGGAGAACACTAGCTTCCAAACTGAACCCAACATTCACCTCTAGCCCCGGAAAGGCTTGATACACTGGATGTAAGGCAGTGACTTCTTTAACTACAGGAACACTATTTTAGGCCATTTTCAGGCTCTTTCTGAGCACAGTATACCTAGACAAATGGCAACGAAGGCCCCTGGCTTTACCAGTGGAATGATGGGGAAAAAAAATCTCAAGAAAAGGTTTTTAAACTCTCAAATGCTTCTGCAATAGCATGTGTTCATACGGTATGTCTACACTGCAGCTCAGGTAGACATTCCCATTCTAGCTTTAATCCAGCTTGCATGGCTAAAAATAGCAGTGAAGATGCAGAGATGCAGGCTTCAGCATGGGTGGTACAAGCCCACCTAGGCTGAGTATGTACTTGCCTTCCCAGCCCAGGCCAGAGTCCATGCTGCCAGATCTTCACTACTACTTTTAGTCATGCTCACTAGATTGCAGCTAGTGCGTGTATGCTTACCCGGGCTGCAATCACACCTCCGAGAGTTTGATATGCCAGATGGTTGCATGGTACTCATTCTAGAGGAGTTTATCACATGCATAACTCACTCATGACTTCTTTGTGCCGGAGGAATATGGACATCCCAAACACATCCTGAGAAAAAATTTATGCCATACCAGAGCATCATGTATTCCCTACAAACAGGTGTGTGTGTGTGTGTGTGTGTGTGTGTGTGTGTGTGTGTGTGTGTGTGTGTGTGTGAGAGAGAGAGAGATCACTATATACATACACACAATCATATACATATTAAAATTATTACTGCAGTTAGAAAAAAACAGGTTTGCCTTCAGGTGTGGGAAGTTAATGATATGAAACCCCTTAGATACGCTATAACTGTTAAGCTGAATTTTGTTTAGCACTTTGATTATAAATTAGGGGAATGGTACATTAACTCTGTTTTGAGGATAAATTTTTAAAAAATGCCCCATTTATTAAGCAGTTACTGTAGTGAGATTTGCAGCATACGTTAGATTTATAATTGACTTATTAAAACGTATACATGGTAAGCGATAGTACCATTACCCACAGGCTATAAAATCATCAAAATATATAATGGCAATTTAAGATGGTTTGTATCCACAAATGGGAATTGTTATTTGGAGTTGGCTTGTTCTAATTCTTTACCCACAGCTTTTGTAATGTTCTAATAAATGATGTAAATGGTACTTCAGCAAAGGAATGCTGAAAAGGGCAAGAGAAGGAAGCAGGAGACAAGACGAATCAGAAAAAATTGGACAACACCACGAAAAAAGCCTGATGTAAATATTAGGACTGTCAATTAATCACAGTTAACTCAAAAAAAATTAATCGTGACTAAAAAAATAATCGTGATTAATCGCAGTTTTAATCGCACTGTTAAGCCATAGAATACCAATTGAAATGTATTAACTATTTTTCAATGTTTTCCTATTCTGCCCCTCCCCACATTTCAAAACTTTTAATTATGTACTTTAATAAAAATGTTGGTCCACTCTGCTATTTTTTAATAATTTAGAAATGTCAACAACATTTTGGAAAAGATTTAAAAATAATATTTACATTCTCCCGTTCCCATTAATTTCTTTTAACTAGCTTTAGTTATTATGCAGTTTTCAAAAAAGACTGCATGCACCCAGAGCAGTAGATGGGCATACTTTTTTAAATGCTGACATAAATAAATTAAAGACAATTACATGAAAATGCTATTGCACCAGGACACTCGTGTTTTCCTAGAAGTTTATTAGGCCAAATATAAATGTCAAATGCCTCAATATAAAGTAAACAAGTCGGGCGAGGTAATATCTTTTATTGGACCAACTTCTGTGGGTGAAAGAGAAAGGCTTTCGAGCTACACAGAACTCTCCTTCAGCTCTGGGTAGCTCAGAAGCTTGTCTCTCTCACCCACAAAAGTCGGTCCAAAAAAAAAATAATTATTACCTCAACCACTTTGTTTCTCTAATATCCTGGGACCAACATGGCTACAACAACACTGCAATCAATATAAAGTACTTAACTTGAGAAAGGGAGAGTGTGTTCCCTAGGGATAAAACTGATCCTTCAGTAAAAACACAGCCTGAACCTGGATAGTATTTCTGGAGTTAAATATTGGTTAACTTTTCCCCTCTACGTTCATTCCTGTGTCTCCCCAAGACTGGCCTAGGAATTAATAAAATACTGCAGGAAAAGCTATTCTTGACATATTTACCACATGACCAAAAGCAGAAACTACTGGTCGTCTGTTGAAAAAGCCTCTTCTCATGACATGTCCTGCATAATTTTACAGATAAACATTCAGAGATTTAGGCACTCACCAAAGCCAATCATCTAAGCCTAGCTCCGCATGAGTATGCTCTGATATGCTCTAGATGGTAGACTAGTGGCTACCTCATTTATTCATCTCATTTCATTATGTGTCAGGGGAAAAAAAAAAAGTGTCATGCACAGCACTCCTAACAATATATTCCAGACAGTCGCTACATTAAACCATACATGCATTTCCTTAAACATTTGCTCTGCATGGAGCAATTTGTCTGCCAGTGTTTTCACACATTTCGGCTATACCCACACTGCACACTACTTGCAGTGGCATGTAGGGCATGTGTAGCTACACGCCACAGTGAAAAGCAGGCTGCATCCATGCTGCGGTGTGTAGCTACATGTCAGTGAAAGGTTTTGACATGGGAGAGGCAGTGGGGAGAGGCTCCAGCAGCTGGGAATCAGTTAAAAATAGCAGCATAAAAGGGGAGGCACTGCTTGGAGAAGTACAGAGCTATGGAGGGTATATACCCTGCGTGTCTTTATTTTACTCACCTAAGCTATGCCTCACCGTCTACACTGCTATTTATTCCTGTGCTGGAGGGTGCGTAGTGTACGTACTCTATACACTGCCACCAGGAGCGTGCAGTGGGTAGATGTACCTTTCATCTAAGGTGTGGGACTAATCCAACATTTGGGGTATATTTTCACTACCCGCCGGATTGGCGGGTAGTGATCGATCTATCGGGGATCGATTTATCGCGTCTAGACGAGACGCGATAAATTGAGCCCCGAACACGCTGCCCGTCGACTCTGGAACTCCACTCCACGAGAGGCGGAAGCAGAGTCGACGGGGGAGCAGCAGCAGCGGTGGACTCGCCGCCATCCTCATGGCCAGGTAAGTTGACCCAAGATACACTGACTTCAGCTACACTATTCACGTAGCTGAAGTTGCATATCATAGGTCAACCGCGCCCCCCCACACTAGTGTAGACCTGGCCTTGGAAACATTATGGGACCTTCTACAAGAAAATCTGAGGTTTATAAAAGCCCATCAATTTCATTCATCCACCAGATTACCGTCTCTCTCTAGGTACATCTATGGCCCTCATCATCATCATATCTGAACAGCTCACTACTATTACACACATTTAAGTTCACATCACCCCTGTGAGGTGGGGAAGTGCTATTACCCCACATTACAGATGAGGAAATGAAACAAAAAAGATAACAGGAAAGACACATCTGGGCCAGAAATTGAACTGAGGCTTCTGGCTTCCCAGTCCTGTGCACCATTCATTAGACTATCCTTCCAATCCCATAATGTGTAGCACAGGGATCGGTGACCTTTGGCACGCGGCCCATCAGGGAAAGCCGCTGACGGGCCGGGACAGTTTGTTTACCTGCAGCGTCCGCAGGTTTGGTCGATTGCAGCTCCTACTCACCGTGGTTCACCATTCCAGGCCAATGGGGGCTGCGGGAAGTGGCGTGGGCCGAGGGATGTGTTGGCTGCCACTTCCCGCAGCCGCCATTGACTGGGGGCGGCAAACTGCAGCCAGTAGGAGCTGCGATCGGCCAAACCTGCGGACACTACATGCAAACAAACCATCCCGGCCCGCCAGCAGCTCTCTCTGATGGGCTGCGTGCCAAAGGTTGCTGATCCCTGGGGGTAGTATAATGGTTCAAGCACTGAGACTCGGGTACCGTTGAATTGTATACACAGCTGTATTGATTCATTCATATAACAAATATGCTGACAGGTTGTTGTTTTCCAAACCACCCCCACTAAAACTGATGGCAGCTGTGGATCTGAATTCCTGACTAGACTTTGGAAATCTCAACTGTTACAGGCTTCATATTTCCACGTAGGGACATCATGTATGAGAACACCCAACATTTCTTACGCAGTTTCTTATATACATTGTGTTGCCTATCGACTAAACAGTCATATTTTGTTGTTTGATGGAGGCATGTCACACACTAGGTGGCATGGGCATTGCACAGTCAGGAAGAGGTAGTGAAATGATGGGACAGTCACTTCACTGAGAGGGTGTACTGCGGGTCACAAAATGCTGTAACTTTAGTAGCAAAGCATTGAGACGCATTGATCAAATACGCAAGTATATACTCTCGTTTTGTTGAGGCGTGGATAATGTTTTATTCTTTCAATTTATATACACTGCACCAAAAAAAAAAAAAAAAGTGCTTTAGAAAAGTAAAAGCAAAGCAAATTAAGTGAAATAAAGAAACAGAACCCGGCCTTCTGACTATCATTATATGTGTAATACGCCTGATCTGTGTCTAACAAAGGGTCACATCCTGTAAGATGTTTGTGTGCATACTCCCGTCCAATATGGGGGTCAAATCTTGGCTCCATCAAAGTCAATGCATTGATTTCAAGAGAGAAACACTTTTGTCCTGTCTCTTCATTCACAAGCATGGTCAGAAGTGGAGGGTAGGGGACACATACGACCTTAACGCTGGCATTTCCTGGCTTTGGAGGCAGACATTTTTCAATGGTGTCTGATGCATTTAGGTATCCAGTTCCCATTAAAGTTAGTTAATAGACTGCTTCCAAAATCCCAGCCAGCATGCTCAACTGTACAATCTTGAAGTATGGTTCTACACTGAACGATCACTATGTAGTAGACATGGGGGAACAGAGAGGGGTCCTTGATTACTGTCACTCATCTTTTCCATGCTGCCTACACGTGGTAAGTTACCATTAGCATGTACACCAGAGCTCCAGAGCCATACTTTAATGAGCCACTGACTTTTTTTAGATGGAATTTCCTCTTGTTATGAAAGAAAATAAAAGAGGGAGTTGAAGGATTGCTGGAAGGAGCTGCATTGTCCAGGGTTTACACTGATTCACAGAAATTTCAAAGAAAGAGCCAGATTCACTCCTGTCTGCACAAAGAGGTTCAATTTACACTTCTTTGTTTCCCTTTGGTTAGCGCTCTCAGAAAAATATTCACCCAGGTATAACCACCAATCTCCCTCTGGAGTTCCACCAGGTAATGCAGCTATAAAATCCTGCTGGGGTTTGTGATGGAGTGTTTTCCCCCCACATGCTGAGAAAGGGTGAATATGTGCCCGAGAGGGCTATTAAATTGCCTGCTTGCACCTGGAGGGTGGATCGGGACCAATAAGAAATAAAGACCAGCAGGGGACAACAGGGCTTATTTCCATTTAAAAAAAAAAAAAAAAAAAAAAAAAGGGAGAGCCGAGGTGGGGAGAGGAAACCCAGAGGAGAGGAAGTAGGGAGTTCCCTCTCAGAGAGGTTTGGTTTTTGTATGCATTAGTTCAGGACTTTGGTAAAGGACTTACGGCCCTGGAAGGCTGTAAAGTAGTCTGGCTTGTGGGCCAGGACACTCCTATGGCTGGAGTAAGCCAAAGAACAGTGAGGAGGAAATTGAGGCACAGCTGCTGCAATGCCACATCTGGCCACAAGGGGTGCCTTGGGATGGCAACTTGCCACAGGGTTTTAGAGGAATCCTGGTAAGTGGAGTCTGCTCATTAGAAATTCAGACTCAGTGCATTTGGTGGCCAGACTGGCCATGCCCCCCTGCCTGTTCCAGCTTCCCCCATGAAACTCTATACAAAAAACCCCACAGATTTAAATTGATTCTGTGCTATATAGGTTCTTGCACTGCACTCATGACTGTAGTATCTCAGTGCCTTCCCGTAGCGGAGTAAGCAACGAGACTAACAACAGTGAGGTGTTCTTCATTTTCTCTTATTCCTCTCCCCATGGGAGAATTGTGGGTGCAGTAGAGTGTTTTGTTTGTGTGGCTGTTTTTAAATGTACACATTTCCTTCCTTAACAAACACAGAGCAAAGTCAAAGAACTGTGCCTTGCCCTGACAGCAAAAGGTGAGGTTTGTGATGGTCAGGACTTCATTCCACAGACTCAGCCCAGCTCCTGAGGAATTTCTGTCTCCTGCATAGATTAGCTTCACCCTTCTTGTAAAAAGTTCCACTGTGCCAGAAAAGTGGTGAGGAGTATCTAGACCATCCCTGACAGGTATTTGTCCAACCTGCTCTTAAAAATCCCCAATGATGGAGATTCCACAACCTCCCTAGGCAATTTATTCCAGTGCTTAACCACTCTGACAGTTAGAAAGTTTTTCTTAATGTCCAACCTAAACTGCCCTGACTGCAATTTAAGCCCATTGGTTCTTGTCCTATCCTTAGAGGTTACAAAGGAAAATTTTTCTCCCTCTTCCTTGTAACAACCTTTTATGTCCAACACTGGACTATCTCTAATCTGTCCACATCTTTCTTGAAATGTGGCACGCAGAACTGGCCATAGTACTCCAGTTGAGGCCTAATCAGCACGGAGTAGAGCAGTAGAATTACTTCTCGTGTCTTGCTTACAATACTCCTGCTAATACAGCCCAGAATGATGTTTGCTTTTTTTGCAACAGCATTACACTGTTGACTCATATTTAGCTTGTGATCCACTATGACCCCCAGATCCCTTTCCACAGTACTTCTTCCTAGGCAGTCATTCCCCATTTTGTACGTGTGCAGCTGATTGTTCCTTCCTAAGTGGAGTACTTTGCATTTGTCCTTATTGAATTTCATCCTATTTACTTCAGGCCATTTCTCCAGTTTGTCCAGATCATTTTGAATTTTAATCCTATCCTCCAAAGCACTTGAAACCCCTCCCAGCTTGGTATCATCCGCAAACTTTATAAGTGTACGCTCTATGTCATTATCTAAATATATATAATATTATATAAAGAAATACTAATTTTTATTGATTTCAAGAGTCATGTTCAGCTTCAACTATTTGGTGAAGCGATATGCATTGTGGGAGTTATTGTTCCCCCTCAGGGGTACTAAAACCAGACTTGTTAATTCAATTTGATTGTTGAAAATGCCTAGATACTGAGGCCAGAAAGGACCACTATGATCACCTTGTCTGATCTTGAAACACAAATCAGAGACCCACTCCCAGTAATTTGTACATCAAGCCCATAGTTTACATACAAAATTATTTACACGAGAAATAAAGACTCGTGAAACTAGAGTTATTTACACTACAGGGATGAATCCCATGGCATTTTAAGTTTCCTTCGGGTCTCTCACTGTGGGGTCTTTCCCACACATCACACCCTACATTTGGGTCTTGGCAGGCTGAGAGGTAGTGCTTTTGATGCGACAGGAACATAGGATGAGGTCATAACTATAATGGAGCAGTTCCACAGTTGGTGTAAGTGATCATAGGCCCATAAACAGTTTACAGTAGCTGAGGATCTGCCCCAAAAGGCATAAGAACGTTGAGTACATGGTAAAGCTGACTTACTGTAGTAGTCATCTATAGCAGTAGATTCAAACTGAATTACATTGACTTGTTTGTAAAAACAACCAGTTGCATTTATATAGCCCTTACTAGAACTGACATCCATTAAAAAAATAAAAAATAAATTGCCAAGTGAACAGAATTATTTAACCTCAAATTACTAATACACTTACGCTGCATATTTAATTCATTTTTACTGGGCCATATTTATGAGGCTTATTCATGCAGAGTAGGTGTTAATCATAAATAAATTTGCTAACAAAATCACCGGGGGCTGGGAGAGAGGGAAAAGCATGAAAACTCCCCTTGAGTAACTTCCTTCACTTTAATTGCTGTCCAATTGCTCTTTTCTGCCTTTTTTTTTTGTCTGGGATTAGCTATTTATTGCATTTATAATATTAATCCTACTTAATCTAGACTGGAAGAGCATGGATTTTTTTTTGTCCCCGTTTTTCTGATTTATTTATTTAAAAAATATTTTAAGGAGAAAAATGCCTTTAAAAAAAAAAATAAAACCCAAAAGCCATAAAAGTATTTGCAATTTCATTAGTTCTTCATGGTACTGATATGCAATGAACAGGTCCGAGCAGAATTAGTGAGAAAGAAAATATAAACAATAGAAGTCCAAAAGATATCGTGTGTGTGTGTGTGTGTTTTAATTGGGATTGGAAGCATTCCAAGTTTGACTTTCAAAAAAAGCTTTGATTTACAGTAGTTCATGTTGGGCTCATGTTGAGTCTGCCAAAAATCCAAGCTAGATCAGAGCTTTTTTTGAAATAAACACAAGCCTAATCTGATGTAGGTATTTCAAAACTCCCACTGCTTTAGTTATAACATCATCTGTTACTGAATGATTTATAAATCATCCCTCGGCAGGCAAATTTCTACAAGATCGAGGGTGATATATTTTAACCTCAGGACACAAGGACATGTTTATCATCTATGTTACAATTAATAGAGACCCACCATTGTTTGTAAAACTAAGCTTGAAAACAGAGTTGTCTCTGGTTTAGGGGGGAAAACGTGTTTACAGCCATTTCCCCCTGTTAATAGGATGAGAACAATACCTGGACAGGATAAAGTTTTACTGCTTAGGTTTTCCAGTAAGTAAAAAACAGAACTGAGCAAATCATTTGTAGCAAACAATTAATTCCATCCCCTTTCTGGTGTGTATTTAAATCAAATTCACCTCACTTATGTAAAAACCACCACTGTAACTCTGAGAATTGTTCAGAGACAGTTTTCATTATTACAGAATTGCATATTATTGAAGATTGTGCGTCAACAGGTTTCAGTCTAAACTGTATTTGCCAAGGGTGTGTGGCCTAGTGGATAGTGTAGCGGGTTGGGTCTCAGGAGACCTGGATTCTAATCCCTGCCCTGAATCACTTCCTGTTCTGTGCCTCAAAGCTAATGATACAGACCTCCTTTGAGCCTGATGATCAGAACTAGGAATTAGTTACCATCCTGTGATGAATCACGATAGTCGCATGGTATTGTTCCCCTTCCCTGATTAAATGAGTGTATCTTTAATGGAAGAGAGACCAGGTGCTGTGATCAATTTCCTTAGCTCATAAGGATGCAATCAAACACTTGTCCTTGTTTAACTGTAACACTGCTAACTGTGGCATGGTATTTGGGAAAAAAGTCCCTCCTGAGGGTGATGGAAGCTGAGCATTGTATAGCAAAATGTCAAGTAGCTACCAAGTGCACCTATGGAATTTACTGGCGTCTAAATTTCTCCCTCCTATACCACAATCTCTGTCACAAGCAAATTAGTAACAACAGCGTGGGTGTAAGTGGACAGTGTCAGTGAAGACAGATGTGATTGGATCCTTGCGTTAGTCTGCCTGTCAGCAAGGTTTGCTAAAAAGAAACAAATGAGCCCTGTGTGGAGACTGGATGGCAGTGCAGAGACTAGAGGACAGTCCCAAGCTGGTCATGACTGGTACTGCAACCTGATCCTGCTGCTATTGGCAAGCCATAGTGCTCAGCTGTGAAAACAAAACAAAACAGTATCCGTATGGACACAATTTGCTTGGGGAAAACAGGAAGTCAACTACTACTGCTTGTACCTGAAACAAATTAGGATTTGGCACTGTAATGGGGTATATATTGTCCTGTTAAGGCTAAGTATGGCAATCTCAGGGACATTCTACCTTGTGCCAGGTGTTAAGCTGCAAAGACAAATACCCAGAGACAAAGGAAACAACCTCTGGGAGACAGGAAGTGGTCCCCGGTTGACAGTTTAGTACTAAACCCAAACTGTCAGTTCTCTCTGAGGCTCAGGACTGGAGCCCTGAAGCATGAGCAGGTCAAGACTGAGCTCTTCTCTCAACCAGGAGAAATTCTGTGAAATGTAGTCCCAGGGCCGCTGGCATTTGGAAACTTCTGCAGCAGGGCATGCTGGAAAGCCTAGGAAGGATATAGGTAGCTTCTCTCCTCTTAAAAAGGAAAGACCATGGAGGGAGGTGGTGGTAATCACTCACACAGCTCGGGAGAACTCTGCCTATTTGTTGTGGATTCTCTGGGGGAATGCTTGGGAGATGAGCTGTAATTTTTGTTTTAGAAGAACTTTGTGGACATGGCCTTTTGAAAATGGCAGCCTGCCCCAGACACACAACAAATTGTGGCTGCAATGATAGAAGTTCCATAAAGGCTGATCTGAACAAAGTGTTGCCAACAGAGAATTCAAGCGTGGCCAGTCAGAGTCTGGTTTTACTGGTTCATCAAAGTGGCCATTAAATGGAGAAAACTATTATTTCCCCAGCTCTCATAGCTTTAAAAAAATGTTACCTTTATAAGGGGAGGGATAGCTCAGTGGTTTGAGCATTGGCCTGCTAAACACAGGGTTGTGAGTTCAATCCTTAAGGGGGCCATTTAGGGATCTGGGGCAAAAATTGGGGATTGGCCCTGCTTTGAGCAGGGGGTTGGACTAGATGACCTCCTAAGGTCCCTTCCAACCCTGATATTCTATGATTCTAAGGAAGGCTGTTTCCACTGAAATTAACAACTCCATTTAGGAAGATCAACAGAGTAAGCAGAAAGTACATATTGCTATATTAAATCATAAGTGTAGTAAGTTTTCATTGCTGGCTAACTGATCCCTTTGGAGTAACTATCACTGAAAAATCCAGGAAAAAGGAGGTTTAATCATAGAATCATAGGACGGGAAGGGACCTTGAGAGGTCATCTAGTCCAGTCCCCTGCACTCATGGCAGCACTAAGTCTTATCTAGACCATCCCTGACAGGTGTTTGTCCAACCTGCTCTTAAAAATCTCCAATGATGGAGATTCCACAACCTCCCTAGGCAATTTATTTCTGTGCTTAAACACTCTGACAGTTAGGAAGCTTTTCCTAATTTCCTAAAATGCCCTTGCTGCAATTTAAGTCGATTGCCTCTTGTCCTAGCCTCAAAGGTTAGGGAGAACAAATTTTCTCCCTCCTCCTTATAACATCCTTTTAATGTGTCCTCACATCTCATTTTTATCTGTAGAAAGAGGCTTTCTAAATGATGAAGTGTTGATTCACAGATACAAACACCTCTTATAGATGTGTACGGTCATGTGGAGATCTCTTAGGAAATTTTCTAAAAATTGTATATGGTTCAATAATGCAGACATAAGACACCCCCCCCCCACACACACACACACTAATGGCCCGTCTAGCCCAGTATCTTGTCTTTGGACAGTAGCCAGTGCCAAATGCATCAGAGGGAATGAACAGAACAGGGTCATTAGTGCGTGATCCATCCCGTTGTCCAATTCCAGCTCTGGGCAGTTGGAGGTTTAGGGACACCCAGGGCACGGAGTTGCATCCCTGACCATCTTGGCTAATAGCTAATGATGGATCTATCCTCCATGAATGTATCTAGTTCTTTTTTTAACCCAATAATATTTTTGGCCTTCACAACATCCCCTGGCAACAAGTTCCACAGGTTAACTGTGCATTGTGTGAAGAAGTACTTCCTTATGTTTGTTTCCAACCTGCTGCCTATTGATTTCACTGGATGAAATTTTTTGAGATGGGGCAACCAGAAGTGTATGCAGTATTCAAGGTGTGGACGTATCATGGATTTCTATAGCGGTAGGATGATATTTTTCTGTCCTATTACCTATCCCTTTCCTAGTGGTTCCTAACATGCTGTTACATTTTTTGACTGCTGCTGCACATTGAGTGAATATCTTCAGAGAACTATTCACACTGACTCCAAGATCTCTTTCTTGCATAGTAACAGCTAATTTAGATCCCATCATTTTGCATATGTAGTTGGGATTATGTTTTCCAATGTGCATTACTTTGCATTTATCAACACAGAGTTTCATCTGCCATTTTGTTGCCCAGTCACCTAGCTTTATGAGACCCTTTTGTAATTCTTTGTAATCTTCTTTGGACTTAATTATCTTGAGTAATTGTCTATTGTCTACAAACTTTGCCAATTCACTGTTCACCCCTTTTCTCCAGATCATATATGACCGTGTTTAACAGCACTGGTCCCAATACAGATATTTGGGAGACCACATTATTTACCTCTCTCCATTCTGAAAACTGGCCATTTATTCCTACGCTTTGTTTCCCATCTTTTAAGCAGTTACTGATCCACGAGAGGACCTTTCCTCTTTTCCTACAACTTTTTCATTGCTTAACAATCTTTGGTGCAGGACCTTGTCGAAAGCTTTCTGAAAGTCCAAGTACACTGTATCCACTGGCTTACCCTCATCCTCATGTTTGTTGACCCCCCATTAAAGAAGGCTAATAAACGGATGAAGCATGATTTCCCTTTACAAAATCCATGTTGACTTTTCCTCCACATATTTTGTTCATCGATGTGTCTGATCATTCTGTTCATTACCATGGTTTCAACCAATTTGCCTGGTACTGAAGTAGGGTTACGGACCTGTAATTTCCAGGATCACCTCAGTAGCCTGGGTGGTGTTACTGGATGTGACAATTTATAAATAGTTTTGTCAGCCTGGAGGTGGGTATTGTTTATTAAAACCTGGGCCTTTTTCTGAAAACCATGGCATTTTCATTAATTATGATGATGATCACGAAAAAAAGAATTTGCTCAAGGGCAGTTTTAGGGCTCCTTAAAGATTTTTCTTCCCCATCTGCAGGTTGCCAAGATTTCAAATTTCTGTATCAAGTGATTTGTATCCATCAGTGGGAGGTATTGGAGTGAGCTTGAACTTTTGCTGCCTTCAGAGGGGGACCCTGCCCATTGCTTATTCTCTTTGAGGCCATTTCATCTCCCTAGAGCTGGGGGCAGCTGTCACAAGCTGTAGCCCACCAAACCTTCCTCACCTCTACTGCTGTGCTTCTGCTTTGTAGAGAGCGCCGAAGGAGCTGACAGCACAGTTGTTTAGATAAGGAATATTCAGTGCACAGCTTGGTGAAGGTAAGCAGAGTGTGTTCAAGTCTACGTGGATACACACACAAGAACCCATTGCCACCTCTCCTGAAAAACCCATCTCCAGTATTAGAGTGAGGCCAGCCAGGAGATGCGCTGATGAAACAATATTTTCTACGGGTATAGAGCCTTTCATATGAGGAGTGTCGGATGCTTTACAAACAGGAATTAAGGCTCAAAAATAGGACTGGGCTGAATGTTTTCAGTAAATCTTTGACCCCAAAAATGGCTTTTTGACTCAGTGGTGGAAAGAGTGGGAAGAAGGCTCCAAGCAGTAGTCAGGAATAGTTCAACACACACTATGGAGCTTTTAGAGCACAGCCTGCTAGAGCCCTATAGATTTACACCCCAGCTTTCTGTGCACTAGCTCTCTGCATAGACATGCTCATAGAGCATAATTCCTTGAGGGAAGTGCCATGTTTTTGCTCTGTTTGTACAGCACCTAGCACATGGGATCCTGGTCCATGACCGGGGCTCCTAGACAGTACAGCAATACACATAAAAAGGACAATTATCCAAGAGTTTTAAAAAAGTTGGCGAAGGAGTTTGTTGAACCAGTAATGTTGATTTTTATTAAGTCTTGGAGCACTGGGGAAGTTCCAGAATACTGGAAGAATGCTAATGTTTTGCCAATTTTTAAAAAAAGATAAAGGGTATGACCTGGGTAACTATAGACCTGATATCGATCCCCAGCAAGATAATGGTGCAAATGATACTGGACTAGATTAAAGAATTAAAGGAAGGTAATGTAAATAATGCAAATCAACAGGCCTTATATGCAAAATAGATCCTATCAAACTTGTTTTTTATATGAGTGTAAAAGTTTGAGAGAGAGAGTAATTCAGGAATGGTCACACCAGAGCCAAATACAGAGGTAAAATGTCCTCTCTACTCTGAATAGTGCTGACATAATATACTTAGACTTCTGTTAGGTGTTTGACTTGGTACCGCATAACATTGTGATAAAAATGCTAGAACAATGTCGAATTTACATGGCACGAATTAAATGGATTAGAAATCGGATAACTGACTGGTCTCAAAATGTAAATGTAAATGAGAAATTGTCATTGAGTGGGTATGTTTTCAGTGATCCTGCACGGCTTGGTTTTTGGCTTTACGCTATTTGACATTTTTATTAAATGACCAGGAAGAAAATATAAAATCATCACTGATAAAATTTGCAGCCGACACAAATGGGAGTGTTAAATAATAAAGAGGATAGGTCACTGATACAAAGTGATCTGGATCGCTTGGTAAACTGGGCACCAGCAAACATGCGTTTTAATATGGCTAAGTGTAAATGTATGCATCTAGGAACAAAGAACATAGAGCTCCCCATCCTGAAAGCATGGCCTATCTTGGGAAGCAGTGAGTCTGAAAAAAAAAAAAAGATTTGGGGATCATGGTGGAAATCAGCAGACCACAAACTCCTACTGTGACACTGTGAGCCAAAAGAGTTAATACAATCCTGAGATGCATAAACAGGGGAATCTTGAGTAAGAGTAGAAAGGTTATTTTACCTCTGTATTTGGTACTGGTGCAACCACTGCAGGAATACTCTTTCAAGTTTCTGGTGATGACAATTCAAGAAAATATTGATAATTTGGAGAGGGTTCACAGAAGAGTCAAAAGAATGATTAAAGGATTAGAAAACATGCCTGATAGTGATTGAGCTCCTTGAGTTTAACTATTTTGCTAAACAAAGAGAAGGTTAAGGATTGACTTGAGCACAGTCTATCTATGGGATAGACATGGGAAACAAATATTTTATGATAGGCTCTTCAGTCTAGCAGAGAAAGGTATAATGCAGGGATCGACAGCCTTTGGCACACAGCCCGACAGGGAAATCAGCTGGCAGGCCGGGACAGTTTGTTTACCTGCAGCATCCGCAGGTTCGGCCGATGGCAGCTCCCACTGGCTGCGGTTCGCCATTCCAGGCTCGTTACAAGCTTCCAGAATATGATTGCCACTTGCTTCTCCACTGTCAGTGCAGCTCTCATTCTTGCATCCATGCACTGGAGGGATGGTGTGAACTTGGCACACAGACCCAGGAATGTGGTCTGTTGCACCCAAAAGTTCTGCAGCCACCGCTCAAAGTCACAAAACTGGATTACGATGCCATCCCGCTCGGTGCTCATTTCTCAGGCTCAGAAGTGGCGTGCCACCATTTGCAGCTGTCTACACACACCTCCAACAATCTTGAATTGTTTTTTTGCTAAATCCCTCAAACTGTCCTCGAAAGATATCCTCATGTCCTAGTTGTGGTATTTCCTGCAGGTCTGCAAATACAGGAAAACCACACGTCCTGTATGTGCAATGTATGTGAGAATAGCACAGAGCTGTGCAGATCCATGCTTCTGTCAGAGATGATGGATGCAGAAAAGTGCCACACAGGTTTGTGGAATTTTTGTTAAAAAGACACAGAAATTACGGGAGATGGATGTCATTATGGGATGGAGAAAGTTGCATGCTGGGAACTTGCACCCTGGCTTTCAGAGATTCCTGGGCGAGTCATTTCTGTGCAACAACACATTGTGAAAATTTCCCAGAAGGTCTCAGGCTGGGTGGTGATGTGTGGCGCACTGGGATTCCTAACCGTGGTGCACCTCACTTTACATTGAGACAAGCACTCCTGGTGAGTATGTGCAACACTGATGCAAGTGACTGAGAATGCACACACCCAGACAATATACAAACTTCATCTGGTGTACACTGATGTAACTTGCATTGACCTCTGTTTGTAGTGTAGACATGGCCTGGGTTCCAGAAAACCCAGAGGCTAAAATTTGCTTGAATAAACATTTCAGACAATTATGAATAATGAGCAAATTTGTAAAAAATCACCACCTGTTTGTGGATACATGACAAGGCAGAAGAAAACACTGCAATAACCCTGCTCACTGCCTATTACTCAATTAATCAGAAGAATCAGAAGGTATTTTGCCAGATCCTTAATTGGTGTAAATCAGCACAGCTACACTAGTGTCAATAGAGCTCTGTGCTGATTTCCACCAGCTGAGGATTTAGTCCCTTATTGCTCTAGTTGTTTCATGTCTTCCCTTATTCTGAGCAATGTCACAGACCAGGTGAGCTTAAGGGACAAAAGCAAAAAGGAGCCGCTGAGGTGCTTGTTCTCCGGAAAGTGATTGAAGTGGCATTTGAGTAATGACTAATTTATTTAGTATTCAAAATTTAGGGAATCTTTTGTCACATCATCCATCACAAATTTAAAAAAAAATAGAAGCCACTGATGCCTCAGGCATATTTTAGTTTGTTGTTCAGGTCAGTTCATTTCAATGCTTAATTTTTAATGGTTCATTTAACATAGTTGTTTTGACTAAAAAGTATTTCTATATCCAAATTGTTTTGGGGGGTCAATACTTGACACTTTAGAACAGCTGAAGTTCCAGCTAATGGACAGCTAGAAGTTGGAAGGCTAGTCCTGTGGTTAAAGCACTAGATTGGGACCTAGAAGATCTGGGTTAAATTCTGAGCTCTGCCACAGTCTCCCTGTGTGACCTTGGGTAAGCCACTTATGCCTCGATCCTGCAAACTCTTCATACACGTGAGTAACTATTCTTGCACAATAACTTCCATTCATGTTTGCAAGATCAGTGTTTTAATCTCTCTGAGACTCAATTCCCTAGCTGTAAAATAGGGATAATAGTCATTCCCTACCATGCAAGTTATCAAGAATGAACTCATAATATTTGTGAGATGTCCCGCTACTCCAGTTGTGGTGAACATAGGGGCTCCTAGCTATATATCAATATTTGATGGGCTGTTGCATGCAGGAGGGTAAGAGCTATTTTATATATTATTTGATAACATTGTCATTGGTTTCAAAGACTGTTGACTATGGGTGCAAAACTACTCTTGGGCATGGCATAAGCTCCGTTTTTTTTAAACCTACATCTAATTTTTATCATTGTTGACAATGGCGTTAGTGACTATTTTGCTTCTGGAGAATAATTTGCCATGTAGTTCGCTAATAAGTCGTCTGTAGTAATGACTAATGAAAAACATGTACCAAGGTGTATGAGTCTTATTGGCTTTAGTGAACTTTACCCACATGGGTAAACTTTTTCCTGTGAGATTTTCATTGTGGTTTTCAATGGTGGGAAGTAGAAACGATATATAATTAATAAATATATTGAGGATTAAAAGCCTTCTGATGCCCTGATTGTCTGGGTAAATGAATTACTAAATCAGGTATCTGAATGGAAACAAACACCCGACCTGCTGTCAGCAGGGTTACATACCACAGTGTTACAAGAACTTGCCAATATCTGCATAGTTGAGCTGGTCTTAACAATGGAGGGAATTTTTTATAATGCATCCACTGAGCACACAGCAAAAGCCTCAACCCTAAAAGGATTTTAATGTGTTCAGTGAGAGGTTGAAACAAAAATAATTGCAGGTGGTTTGTGTAAAGGAAACAGGCTGGTTAGGGGTTTGAACATAGAGCCGTTTTGCTGCAGCTCTGAAAATAGTGCTATGCCTGGCTAAGTCTTGCTACTGCTGTTATCCTCCTTCCTGACTCAAAGTCAACAACAGTTCATACTGTAAATAAAAGAGACAAGGAAAGTATAGACCCAGTCTGTGTCCACTCATTTCTCTGTTAACAAGAAAATAACCCACTGCCAGAGCTCAAACACTTATTGGCTAGTTGGGAGCCAGAACAGTATCATCATTATCATCATCAGTTTTGCTGATGGAGAAAACCTAGTTCACATAGCAAATCAGTGGTAGAGTTGGGACCATACCCAGGCCTCAAGGTTGTCTCCTGCTCTAACCACTAGACATGCTGCTTCTCCTTACAGCAAAGGAGATCCAGATGATAGATAAAATGCAAGAGTAGCAAGGATAAGCAGCTCATCACTAAACAACCCTGCAGAGTCCCAAAACTTTCAAAGGGAACATATCATACTACCGCCTTCTTCCCAATCTCACCTTGCTTCTGCTGCCTTCCAGGGATGGGTGGTGTCTAGTGGCCTTCCTTCCCACCTGCTGGGCTCCAGGAGGATGGGTGGGTAGCACCATGCCTCACTCAGCTCTTCGGTGACTGTTGGATAGTCATTCTCTCCTTAGCACACCCATTGGGGTCCCTCTAATAGAGGCCACTGCCTCCAGTTGTTAGACTAAACCCTTTTGCAGAGGAAGCAGGAAACTCCCCTAGTCGAATGCAGCAGGAACAGGGAAACATTCACCCACTCTCCGGAGCCAGCTTCCTGAAGGAAAGAGATCCTATAATCTCTACAGCTGTAGCTACAGCACTGCTAGGACACCTGCTCCATTATCCGTAGACTGGTCAATAGGTAACTCAAAGTTTCCTTCAGAACAAAGCTCTGAAGGTCCATGAGAGGGAAACAACAAACTCTCCACAGGAGAGGGAACTCTCTACTGCCTTTGGGGTACAGGACTATGAAAAGCACCTAATCACATACAGCTCTAAGGAAACAATTGTGAATTGCACTGTATTTGAGAGGCAAGGAAACAGACCCTCTATGGATGTGAGTCAGCACAGCTCCATTTAAATCATGGAGCCACATTGATTTACACAAGCTGAGAATCTAGCCCAAGGTTTCCTGTCCCTGTTACATTCACCTGTCTAATTGGGAGTGCTTTATTAGTGCACCTACAAATTCAAACAAGACACACCTGCCTCACCTGCAGCAAAGCAGTTCTTCAAACAAGTGCAACAGCTCTATATTACTTGAGCTACTCACACAAAATAAAGTTACAAAGGCAAATATTTCACAAATAATACTTAAGTGCCCAGCCACTGATACCAGGTGCAGTCAATAGAACTGTTTATACTTCCTTCAAATTTGGTCTAAACTTGCTAACAAAAATGCATCACTTCAGTGTTTGTTTTGTGCAATAACTCCTTATCGTTGCACTAAACTCAGAATGTTTCTTTCTTTGCGACTGTTTGCTGCTGCTTTTTGCTGAGACTAACTGACATTCACAAAGACATGGGTTGGGATGATTAGTTCTGTGACTGATATTTAAATATGATAGCATCTCTATAAATCATCATAGCAAGGATTTACTAACAGCAGGGATTGCCAGACCCACAGAGTCAAAGAAGACACAGCTCAACATGGAACTACTAATGGACGCTCAAATTCCTGTTGCAAATCCGTTCCTGCTCTGCAGACCCAGTAACAAAGTGCTGCATTTAAAGTGCAAGAGGCAGGGAAGAAGATACAGAGCTTTGGTATGCTACCAAGCTTTGTGTAGATCCAACACTGACACAGCTACCCAAATTAAAATAGTTTACATTCACAGTGAAAGATTGTAGAGTGCACAATATAATTTGTGTGCCCTGCACTTACCTTTTCAATTGTGTAGCTGGCAAAGCAGCATTGCCAAACCCAAACATTCAAAAATCATGAGTCGGGCCCCCAGAAATCGCGAGATCGGTTTAAGAATCACAAGCCTAAAAAACCCTACACCAACAAATATTAGGGGTGTTATTTGCCTTCTGGTATCTGAGTCTTTAGGGTTCACCTTGTCAAGTTTTCCCTCATACCCTGAGGTCTAGAAACTTACTCTTTAAAAAACATGAAGCTGAGATTATGGCATACAAATCACATGAGTCCAGGAGCTGTGACGTTAAGAAAAACTCAAAATAGCACAAGACTCATGATGAAGTCGATTGCTGGCAGTCCTCCATGTGAACATGGTATGATCCTGCAACACGGGACACAGTGCTGTCTAATAATGGTTAGAGCAAAGGACTTGCAGTCTGGGTTCTATTTCCTCTTCTTACAGAATAACTTACGCTATTTGTGCCTCAGTTTCCCCATTTGTAAAATGAAAATAATATTGCTCTTTTTCCTGGGAGTTGAAAGGCTAGAGGCAACATGGACTGTAGTTATAATCCCATCTCTATTACAGTGCTTTTCATTAGCTGATTACAAAGCAAGGTCAGTACCATTATCCACATTTTACAGATGGGGAAATTGAGGCAGAGGAAGGTGAAATGACTTGCCTAAGGACACCCAGGCCAATGGCCAAACTGTGAATAGAATCTCTGTCTCCCTGTTCACTGCTCTAGTCACTAGTCCACATTACCACAGGAGGAGTTGAGAGATCTGGGGTCTACTCTTAGTCCTGCCCCAAATCTGGTGTGTGGCCTGCACATGTCCCTTCATCTCTCTGTTTCCCCTCCCACTTTTGTCTGTCTTGTCCAATCAGATTGTGAAATTTTCAGGGCCGAGACTGTCTCATTACATGTTCATGCAATTGTAACTCCCACACCTCCTGGGTGTGGTGTTCTGTCCCATCTAGTGGCACCGAGACCACTTAGAGAGAAAGTTAATGAGTCTGCTTTACAGCCGTAGCTGACAGCCAGCTGGCTTTTAGCTTATGCAGTAGAAGCTCATGCACTAAGCTCCAGAGGTCCCTGGTTCGATCCTGGACACTGACGACCAAGGTCTGTCGGCGTTACACAATGCCTTGAGTAATGCGGCCCTGATCTCATACATACTGCTTTCGCTACTGTTTGTGAAGGACTTTGAAATCCTCTAATGAAAAGTGCTATAGAAATATAAACTGCCACATTCATGCTGTATAAGAAACCATTTTTAGTCACCTAAACAGGAGGAATGGATCAGCGATGGTGCACTCCCTGTCAGTACCCGGCCTGGGCCAGGGAAGCTAATGATCCAACCAGCTGACCAAATGTTGTGCAAATGCTAAGAAGTCACCTAAACAAAGGTGTCTGATTTCCCTGACTCTAGAGAGAGCTGTGGGTGAGCTCAGCACCACTGAAAACCCAGCTACTATTTAGGCACCTACATATAGATTTAGGAGCCACACTTTGGGCCCACAAGCTTGAAAATTCCACCTTAACTATACAGTGCAAATTACTTGAGGTGAAAGAGATTTACTTGGCACTCTCCATCTTTGTGATGACTGTTCACACACACACACACACACACACACACACACACACACACACACACGCCCTCAATAGCATTATTTTGCTGTAATAATTTCATAGTAAACAAACCACTTTAAAACACAGACTTACAGTAGCCCTGTTTATTAGCACTTTCCTCTGGCGCCTTGCTTCTTTCTAACATGGAATCTGCTGCGTTTTGCCATTCTCAAGTCACTGTACTGGTTGCATAGTAGTTAGTAGATGGGAAATCACCTGACAAAGAATACAATGGCATTTTAACATCAAGGCTTCCCACAGGAGACATTATACTTTCAAGGGGTGGGGGGGGGGAGGGATGCATAATGGCATGCCAAGCAGGATGTCACTTACACTCGATTGGCCACAATTGTCAGGGTTCACTTCCATTAAGCTTTGTGTCAGTTAAGAAACTCTACACGTGAGGCTGTGTGAAGCATTCTACCACTGCTGACTGCCCGGGGCTAGCCCACAGTACCTATCTTGTCACTGGTTGTCTAGAAAACCTCGCTGAGAATTAGTTGCATATGTTGGCCAGCCTAACTATTTGAGGCAAGTTTTTACAGTCAGTCTTTGCCAACCACTTCACATTTTAAAATAATCCTCATAATATGACTAACTTTCTCACATTAATCAAAAAAAGGAAAACTGGCTGGGAAATTGGGTGAGTGCTTTCTGACCTTGTTTTTAAACCAAATCTGAAAAATGAGCATCAGGTTGCTTTTAAAATGCAACAGTGACTACGCTGCACCTACATGTCATCTACCCTGAAAACAATGAGAAAATAATAAATAAATAACAATAATAACATCTTTTGACCAAGCTTGTGTTTAGAAAAGAAGAAACTCTGCATTCCTATCAGGTGTAGACCTGGGGACTCACATGTGAGTGACAAAGATCAAACCTTTGTATTCTTTTGCAATATTCAAAGATTATTTAAAAAGAAAGAGAGGGATGGCTGCTCTGTACAGATGTAAACTTAGTCTTCCACTCAAAAGCTTTCAGGCAGCTTCTCCATCACTGATCTCATATCTTTGTATCAGGTTTTAGCTTAGACGGGTGTTATTATTAACAATTATTTATAGTAAAGTAGCGCTTCATTGTGTGGGGTGCTGTACAAACACACGGTAAGAGACAATTCCTGCCTCCAAAAGTTTAAAGTCTAAGACTAAGTCTAAGTCCTGGAAACCTGAAACCGGGTCTACCCTTAAAACTTAGGTCAGCATAGCTACTGCGCTAGGGAGTGTGAAAAATCCGCACCCCTGAACACTTCAGTTATGAGGACCTAAATCCCAGGGGTTGAGATGGAGCATTCTTCCATCGACCTGGCTACCATCACTTGGGGAGGTGGAGTTACTACAGCAATGGAAGAACAGCAATGGAAGAGCCATGCCGCTGACAATCCCATAGCGAAGACAAGCCCCGAGTCTATGCAGTTGGATTCCTGTAGCTGTGTGGAATAGCACCAGTGAAGTCAAACTCCGAGGTCTGTGTTCGGACCTCACAGCTCCCTTCCTCCCACCCTTTGCCTGTCTTGCCTATTTAAATACATAAGACAGGCAAAGTTAGGTGTGTGTAGTCAGAGCACATATCTGGGAGCTAAGAATGTTTAAGTTCTGGACCCAGTTCAGCTAAGCATATTTGATTTCAATGGGGTTTAAGCACATGTTTGAATGCTTTGCTGAACTGGGGCTTCTAACACTAGGGCTCATTCTGTACTGTTATATAAGCCATTTATCCTCTATTCCAGTGATTCCCAAACGGGTTCGTAAAATGTATCAGGGGGTTTTCAGAAAAAAATTCTGTAATGGCGGATAGAACCGTCCCTAGGGACCCCGGGAGCGGGGGGCCGGCAGTCCATCCCCCGTGACCATGACTTCCTGGCAGAACAAGTTTAAGCTTTGTTGTAGCCGTGCGTTGTTCGCCTGGACTGCTCAAGACCCGAATGCTTGTGGGAGGAATTTTTTATTTGAGTTGGCTTCTTAAATACATTCATGCTGTTTCACGTCTGGTACTCCTTGATGAAACATGTAGGAGGCTTAATCGAAGTGATATGAGCTACAGAAGTGAAATCTTGGAAGAGTGTTGCCATTTTCATAATGCAATAAAATTAGTAAAGTAATGATAAAATATAATGTAATAATAAATAGTGTGTAATAAGTGTGTCATAAAAAACCCACATTATTTCCAAGATCACTGCTTCTATAATTTATGCTCAAGTAAGGGAAAAAATCCCTGGAAATATTCATTTTTAGGAGTGCGTTTGCGAGATTTGATATTTTCGTGAAAGGGGTTTGCGGATTGTTAAAGTTTGGGAACCACTGCTCTATTCTATACAAAGTGTTGGATAATTAGCTAGCATTTTATAGGTTCTATGTACAGAGCCTAGCACAATGGGAACCAAATCCCTGATTTGGACCTTTAGGAACTACTGCAATACAAGTAAATAGTAAAATGACATTAATGCAATGGTTTGTCACTAGGGGTCACTGATGTAATGAACCAAGGTGAAACTCCCCAGAGAAAAGTTAACCATGTCATGCAGTAACTGCAGTCAGAAGAACATTAAATAGATTGGTATGCAGCTATTCTACCTTTGAAGTATTTTTGTGTTGTAAAGGCCATACTGTTAAAGGGGAGGCCATGTGGCCCAAGATGAGAAGCTTGGGGCTAGAGGGTTTCCCAGCTGGAAAGCTCAGGAGCTGGGGAGAAAGAAGAAACCTAGAGATAGGTGGAGGACAAGAGTTGCTTCTTTGGCCTGGTCTACACTGGTTGGGGGAGAGAATCAATCTAAGTTAAGCAACTTCAGCTACGTGAATAACATAGCTGAAGTCAACGTACTTAGATCTACTCACCGCGGTGTCTTCACTGCGGTAAGTCGACTGCTGATGCTCCCACATCGACTCCACCTGTGCCTCTCGCTCCAGTGGAGTACTGGAGTCAACGGGAGAGTGCTCGGTGGTCAATTTATCACATCTTCACTAGACGACCCCGCTGGATCGATCGCTCCAGAGGTAAGTGTAGACATGCCCTTTGGAACAAAGCCATGCTACCTTATCCCAGACTGGTGCCAAAGCAAGTCTGTCAGCATGCCATTTCTTATTGTGCCTGCTTCAGAAAACAGGACTCCTGTACTTTATGTAAATAAGGAAACTAAATGCTTGGTTGTAAACTACACTAAGCAAACACCCATTGCTGCTCCCAGTAGGAAACTGACCTGCAAGGTTCCAAAATCCACAACTGCTCAGCAAAGGGGTGACAATAATAAACTCTAAAATAAAATGAGTGCTAATATTTCTGGGGAGGGTGGAGAATTTTTCAGTCCTTGCCTTTTTGTGTATGTCTGGCTGGTCTATTTTATTATCTGGGGAGAAGTAGCCACTGGATTTGTCTTTGTTGTATGATATATGTTTTCAAATAAGTGTGAAAAACACCAAAAGCCTGGGATAGGGGCTTTTTAACCTTCTTTTAAAAAAACAACTCAAAAGATATAAAAAAAAAGGTGATAAAGGTAATGGGTGTGATTTTAAAAGGCTCAAAGGGGAGATAAAAAGAACGAGGAGTACTTGTGACACCTTAGAGACTAACAAATTTATTTATTTGTATATACATATACACAGAGAACATGAAAAGATGGGGGTTGCCAGACTAATCAATTAAGGAAAGGCAAAATATAGGAGTCAGCAATAACAATAGGGACACAGCCAGCCTGAAGTACATCACTTAGCACAGCTTGTCCCAGGCGAGCACCACACAGGACGATGCAGAATGTGGCTTCCTTCTGGTGGATTCTTATTCTGATTGTTCCAGACGACTAACAGCTTGGATAGACTGGGCACCTTGGACACCTCGGACACCTCAGTGATGACTCGGAAGAGGCTTTCCACCCTGTCATATGTCAGGACTATAGCAGTGAAGCCTTGAGACTGTGGTGGGATTAATGGAAGGAAGAGTGGGTTGTTCACACTGCTCCATTTAACAGCTGGGGGATCATTCCATTCTTCATAAGACATGGCAGCATATGGGTAGATCCTGTCATTGATAATCTGAAGGGTGGCCAGAGCAATAGATTTCATCGACCGAAAATACGCTTCCCAGAACCACCTTGCCTGTCTCTGCATCTCCTCAATCTGCCACTGAGGAATGCTTTGCAGAATGCTGTACATTTCAGGCATCGAACAGTTGACTAGAAGGTGTGAGTTACAGTAGGGGAAAACAGATTTCAGTTTGTGTAATGACACAGCCACTCCCAGTCTTTATTCAAGCCTAATTTAATTTTAATTAGTTTGCAAATTAATTCCAGTTCAGCAGTTTCTTGTTGGAGTCTGTTTGGAACCTAACTGCTATTTGTGCTCTTTGGAAACCAACCACAATAATAATGAATAATTGATCAATATTAATAGATGATGGATACCTGTATTCCTCCTTCAAGTACTACAGCTATTCTTTCCTATGGGCTCTGATTCAGGTAAGAATTCCCATTCAGGAAAATACTTAAGCACGTGCTTAAATCACATTGAAGTGAATGGAATTTAAGCATGTGTTTAAAGTTAAGCATGGATGTTGAGGCTTTCCTAAATTGGAATGGGTGTAAGCACAGGCTTAAGTGTTTTCGTGGATTGGCGCCCTGCTGTGTTAACACTTCTAAAGTCTACAGACATTGCAGAGAGCTAGACACCACTTGAATTGTGCTGAACTAACAAACCCAATTACCACAGAATTGGCAGGCTCGTCCCAAATTCTAAGTACTATTTACCTGTTTGGAATAATTGCTGTAACAAACAACACCTGTCAGTGTTTCCATTATCTATGTCATAAGTCAATGCTTGGAGTTCTGCAAGGTGTGAATTGCATGTCATTTATCTCCTACTAGGAGAGATCATAAAGGTTTGAAGTAGTTGGAGGTGGCATTGAATCTCCAGCAAAACAAGATCTGAGGTTATGAAAATCTACAGATGCAGTCAAGTTGCAGATTGCAAAGGTATTTCAGAGTAGCAGTTGGATGCTGTCTATTACACAGGCTCTTGTACAAAGAAAGAGGTATGGAAATTAAAATTCTCTCTGGCTATGCTAAAATACCAAGGGAAATTCATAGCAAATCTGTCTACTATAGTTAGCCGTGTGACAGAACTATTACAGAAAAATAAATAATGGCATTGGTCAAAAGAATGTCAAGCTGCTTTCAAGTTGTCTAAACAGCCACTTACATCCTCCGGGGGTTTTAGTGCACTTTGTCCCAGCCCTGCCAATCTGTTAAACTACTGATGCTTCACAGTATGAGGTCAGGAGTGGTGATTTCTCACATAATGCCAAACAGTCCAGAAAAGCCTGTAGCATTTGCACTGCAAACACTTCCTGAAAAAAAAGAGAAGAATTATGCACAGACTAGATGGGGGAGAAGCCATAGCAATTGTACATCCAGGTACTGAATGCCACCAGCATTCCCACCAAAGCAAGTCATCTGAAGACCACATGCACCTTTGCAGAAAGGGTTTTAAGTTTTGTATTAACTGTGATGGAATACATGGGCCTAGTGGGGTGACAGTAGGTCCTGGAGTCCCAGAAGACAGTGAGGGTGGCAGCCATCATGAAGTTTGCTCCTTCAATGTCTTTCAGTCAGCAGTGGTTGTGCTCACATGCCACTCATTTTCTCCCTCACGTCTTTTATTTTAAGGTCCTCAAAAGGAACTGATGGTTTGACTAGACCAGTGGTTCCCAAACTGGGGTTCGTGAATCCCTGGTGGTTCGCGAAAGGTTACAGGGGGTTCTTGGGGGGAAAAAAATCCCTAATGTCAGACAAAGCTGTCCCTAGGGACCCCGGGCAGCACTGGACCAGCAGCCCGGAGCCCCTGGACTTCCAAGAGCTAAGCAGATTGAAGCCAGCATATCTATCACACTGAGGAGATTTAAATTTCAAGACTCCTTGTAAGAAATGGAAAGGGAGGTGGATATTTTTTGCTGTTTTTAAAGTTAAATAGGCAGCTAGTATTGTTTTTAAAATTATTATGAAGCATAAGTTTAAGCTTTGTTGCAACGTGCATTCTTTGCCTGGACTGCTCAAGACCTGAATGCTTGTGTAGGAGGAACTCTTTGAGTTGGCTTCTTAAATACCTTCATGCTGTTTCATATCTGATACTCCTTGATGAAACACAGGAGCCTTGTCTTATAACAGGCTTATTCATAGATTCTAGGGCTGGAAGGGACCTCGAGAGGTCATCGAGTCCAGCCCCCTGCCCTCATGGCAGGACCAATTACTGTCTAGACCATCCCTGATAGACATTTATCTAACCTACTCTTAAATATCTCTAGAGATGGAGATTCCACAACCTCCCTGGGCAGTTTATTCCAGTGTTTAACCACCCTGACAGTTAGGAACTTTTTCCTGATGTCCAACCTAAACCCCTCTTGCTGCAGTTTAAGCCCATTGCTTCTTGTTCTATCCTCAGATGTTAAGATGAACAAGTTTTGTCCCTCCTCCTTATGACACACTTTTAGATACCTGAAGACTGCTATCATGTCCCCTCTCAGTCTTCTCTTTTCCAAACTAAACAAACCCAATTCCTTCAGCCTTCCTTTATAGGTCATGTTCTCTAGACCCTTAATCATTCTTGTTGCTCTTCTCTGGACCCTCTCCAATTTCTCCACATCTTTCTTGAAATAAGGTGCCCAGAACTGGACACAATACTCCAGTTGAGGCCTAACCAGCGCAGAGTAGAGCGGAAGAATGACTTCTCGTGTCTTGCTCACCACACACCTGTTAATGCAGCCCAGAATCATGTTTGCTTTTTTTGCAACAGCATCACGCTGTTGACTCATATTTAGCTTGTGGTCCACTATAACCCCTAGATCCCTTTCTGCCATACTCCTTCCTTATTCAAAGTGATACAAGCTACGAAAGTGAGATCTTGGAAGAGTGTTGCCATTTTCATAATGTAATAAAAATACTGTAATCATAATTAATAATAAATAATGTGCAATAAGCATGTCATAAAAATTATATTTCCAAGATCACTGCTTTTATTATATATACTCAAGTAAAGGAGAAAATCCCTGGAAATATTCATTTTTAGGAGGTGGTTCACAAGACTTGACATTGTAGTGAAAGGGGTTCACAGGTTGTTAAAGTTTGGGAACCACTGAACTAGACCATCCTCATATTATTTTTGTCCGCCAACTAGGCCTAATTTTCAACACACCAATTTTTGTTTGGACTATTTCAGTCTCTGTTCACCTTTTCCCATCAACATTTGTTATACAGTGGAACCTCGGAGTTACAAATATCTTGAGAATGGAGGTTGTTCATAATGCTGAAACATTCGTAACTCTGAACAAAATGTAGTGGTTGTTCTTTCAAAAGTTTACCACTGAACACTGACTTAAAACTTTGAAACTTTACTATGCAGGAGAAAGGTGCTGCTTTCCCTTTTCTCTTTTTCAGTAGTTTAAGGTAACACAGTACTGTACTGTGTGGTTTTCTGTTTTTTTGTGTCTGCTGCTATCTGATTGTGTACTTCTGGTTTCAAATGAGGTGTGTGGTTAACTGGTCAGTTCGTAACTCTGGTGTTCATAACTCTCAGGTTCTACTGTAGGTGATTTGAACATTTCATAAACTTTTCTCACTTTCCCACAGTTAAGTTCACAATTAGGGTAAATTTCTAAGCCCAGGTATTATAAAAGTCTAAAATGAAATCTCACTGCATGCTTGATAAGTGAGCTGGACTCTGATAGTGTTTGTGTTCAGGGGCGGCTCTAACAATTTTGCCACCCCAAGCAGTCGTCGCCACCGCGGCAATTCGGCGGCAGGTCCGCCGCTCTTCCCGCCGCCGAATTGCCGCCGCGGGACTCGGACTGCCGCCCCATTCTCGCAGCTGAATTGCCGCCGCGGTGGGTGAGAATGGGGTGGCAGTCCAAGTCCCGCAGTGGCAATTCGGCGGCAGGAAGAGCGGCACACCTGCCGCCGAATTGCCGCCACGGGACTTGAACTGCCGCCCCATTCTCGATGCCGCCCCAAGCACCAGTTTGGAAAGCTGGTGCCTGGATCCAGCCCTGGTTGTGTTCATTAAGAGACATTTCAAACTGCCCTTGGGAGAAAGAAAATGCTGAAAAACAAGCAGAGAATGTTGGGGAGAATCCCTGTGCATTAGAGGCTAAATTTTCAATACTTCAGTATTGCACCTTTTCCCAGGCTCGCCACATAGTCATTACCGGGGACCTCTAGAGCGAAGGGCTTACGCTGATACAACGTGAGCTAAAGGAGGAAGTCTCCTAATTAGTTGCTGCAGCAGACTCATCTCATCTGTCAACAGGATTGTGTCCCCACACATTGTTGACCCAGTAATTTTCACACACACAAAAGCAGGGTGGTGGGGGGGGGGGGGGGGTGAGGTCACAGATATTTCAAAATCAGGAGTCAAGCCAAAAAGCCAGTACAGCAAGGGCTGTGCTACTAATGGCAGTGGCATTTTCAATAAACCTCCAGGCAACAGGAGTTGGTATGAGCCAGGTTGATTTAGAGGCCTCAGTAAAGAGATGAAAATATAGGACACAAATGGTTGCGCAGCGGTCCTGAGCCTATTATTGAGTGCCTGACCATTTCTCGGGACAGGGGGTGGGAGGCAATAGGTGCCTGTATAAGAAAAAGCCCCAAACATCAGGGCTGTCTCAATAAAATCGGGACATCTGGTCCCCCCTATTCAGGTGCCACAGCAGCAGTGGTGTTTTAGGGGTGGTGGGAAGGCAAAAGAGGGCAGTGGAGTCACAGAGGAGTTCAAGGAGAGTATTCCATGAATACGGGTCCGCATGGAAAAAGACACAGTGAGATTTGTGGAAGAAGCGGACAAATGTGCAGCATTGATGGCAGAGGAGGCAAAGAGATGAAGTGGTAAGAGACAAGAGCAGGCAAGGACTGACTTAGGCTGCTTTGTACTTTTAGAAGTATTTTTGCATTACTGAGCCAGGCTGATAGTGTGTATTTTTCCAACAATGGGATTAGTTTGCTGTATATAGCTTGGAAAGTGCAACATTATACTCTGTATTCCCATAAGGCCTGAGCCAAAGCCCTGTGAAGTTAAGGGGAATTTTTCCATTGGCTTCTCTGGGCTCCGAATCAGGCTCATGGCCCACAGATCCAAAATGAAAACTACTCTTGTCTTATTGCTAGGATAGGGAAAGTTCTTACTGCGAGCTTTCCAGACTCACTCCCTTCTATATGCTTGTACAACACCTAACAGAAAATGGCCCTGGTCCAGATTGAGGCCTCTGGATGCTATTGCAATACAATTCACAACAACAGCAAATACCAGAAACCATTGTTGCAAGAAACACAGTCTGACCATCTAAAGCAATAAGCTGCATCTAGCTGAACCGTTGAGTAAGCAATGGATGAGGGTGATTTATGGGTAATGATTTCTAAAGTCCCAGGCCTTGCATAAAGGTTTCTATCTGGGTTACAAATGGAGTATTCAACTGTAGATAAAATGAAGTTGCTGGGTAGTTGGCTGCCCAAGTTAGATGATAGACAGTTCAGCACATTGCTTAAATAGCTGGGAGCAATGCCAATTAAAGTGAAATTCTCCTGCTCCAACATCCCATTACAATCCTTGTAAACAGATTGGCAAATCAAGGAACAGAGCTCACTGAAATATTACAGTGTGTAGTTTTTGGAGCAACTTGTGAAAATTCTTAAAACTTCACTAACACACACAACAGGGATCATAAAGCACAAAAATACTATTTTTGGCAGACAGTGAAAACGGGAGAGCAGCGAGGGGAAATCTTACACACTCATGTTAAAATCCAGAGCACAAGGTTCAAATGTCTGGTTCCATTACAGAAATAGCCTCCGCTCTATTAAAAGGAAGATTTCTATGTACAGAAGAGAGCTCCTTAGACATTCTGTTGAGCTGGAAAGATGAACGTGATATCTAGGATAGGCCAACAAGTTTAGCAAGGAAACGGTGATCATAAAAGTACAGAAATACCCCTTTCTAAAACATTTCTTGATCTGATACTGCGAGTGGAGCTGACTGAATAATCCTCTCTGAATAATAATTACCTTTGTGAATGCTGGCATTTTTTCTCCCTACCAAGTAATGATTTGCAAACAATTCTTATGTGCAAACATTCTACCAATAATATTCCATGCAACGCGATGTTGGTGTTGTTTACTGAATAGGTGTTTGCAAATTGATTTTTTTTTCTCCCCATTTCCTGCCATCTGGAACTGCAAGTCCTGGTAAAGAATTCAAAGAGATGGTGTGAAAATGGTATTCAAGTGTATTTTCTTGGAAATTCTCTGAAGAGGTCCAGAAACATACGCAATGGGAGTAAATGGTCTGAAGCTTAAGGGGCACATTAAATGGCTAACCGCAACAGAAGCAAAGACTCTGGACGTTACATACACAGGCTCTGATGTCTCTCAGGAAGGCTGGGATAATTAGTCCTGGTTCACTGACTTGGACTCGGAGGTTCCTGATGAAAAGGATGTAGCACCAGGCTCAAACTGAGACTAATGGGGAACAATGCACATCTGCAGACTCTGATGTTACTAATCCAGCTCCTGTTGAGGATGAAGGATTGGAGCAAGGGAATATTCCTGAAGCACTGACAAACTACAGCCAAGGATTAGAAAAGCCTCCCGAATGCCTGAATTTGTAATATATCTCCAAGTCGTCTGTATAAACAGTTGCACTGGAAAGCAAGACAAAAACGATTTTACCATAGTGCGTCTCATGACAAATCATCATAAGTTTGTTTTTTTGAATGGGGTTGGTAAAGCCATTTAACCTCGTAGTTAACAGCAGCTGCATGCAAATTGCAGAGAACAGGGCCTTGTTTCCTCATTACAGTACTGTTGAACTCTGATTCAGACTGTTTCATGAGGTTTTACGCCATATATTCACATGTACCTCATTCTCTAGAAGATAAAAGCTAACAGAAGGATGCTTAAACTCTGCAAGTGGAGAATGGTTAAACCTGTTAATTGAACTTTCTGGCAACTCTAGAGTTCATAGCACAGTCTCCCAGACACTAGTAGGCCAGGTAATTTATACGATCAGTCCAAAGCTGCCCATCCGTGAAGGGTTTATTATTATGAAAGCTATACAAGATGCCATCATTTTGGATCATGGAGATTCATGCTGACATGGTCTGTGGTTTCAATCCACATGGAGTTTGCACCCGACAACTTTGCTTTGAGTGTCATATTTGAATGAACCCCAAACCCCAGAGCGAAATTCAGTTGAGAATGGCAAGTTTCATCTTGCTTTGTATCCGAGTCAGGTGCAACCATAAACTCCACATGGCTCTGATGCATATACATTGTCCCAGGTTCGCTAGTAATCGGAGCTAAGTTCACTGAAAAGGCTAGTGAGTCTTTGCAAACATTTCACTTAACTTGGCTGGGATACAAGCTTGAAAGACAACTTGAACCCTGATGAGTTTTGCCTGGTGTTTCAGTTTCACAGTGAAAGTTTTGTGCAGCTCTATGTAACACTTATTTTTTCCAAGATTTTTGTAGAGTTTGGGGAAAGCTCTTTTACTAGTTACATATTTGAACATGAGGGCTTCATAAAATAGAGCAGGAAATAAGTGAGAGAGCGCTTATCCACTAGCACCCTCAACTCCAACACACGCAACAAGTATTTCAGTTTTACACACTTGCGGTTTGTTTTTTTGTTTTGTCTCCTGATTGTTTGGCTAGATTGGCTTTGCTGCATCTTTGAAATGAATGGTGTGTCTTTGTCAGGACATAAAGCAAATGAAACAGCAGGGACAGCATTGCACCATCTACAGAGTCTGTGCAGTTGGCTGGATTTTTTTTCCCCTCAAAGCTCATTCCAAATATGCTGGAATGTTCCTGAAGTACAGTGGCTCATTCGAGACAGACTGACACACACACACAAAAGAGTCAACTGAGATATAACTTTGGAAAGGTGTCTTTAAGGGAAATGAGTATTTAGAGTGAGTGCGTAGGTAGAAGAATCTAGTGATTCACATCTGGTGAGGGTTTCATTTAACTGTAACAGGTAACAAACGCAACCATCTGATTTGTTTTCAGAACACACTTTCTATGAGGTAAATGTAAAAGTCTCCCATATGAGAGCCTCAACTGGTACAAATGGATGAAACTCTATTGAGGATCTTCGCCCATTTACACCAGCTGAGCATCTGGCCCTCCTTGTATCAAGCCACTGTGATCAAAAGTCAAATGCTAGATCGAATCTCATGTGCAATATCAAAGGTAAGAAGAACAGAACCTTTAGGAGCCGTGGTCATTCATGTGGACCCCACCATCAGGACCTGTAAAATCAACCACATTTGAGTACTTCTCTGCCTGCCAAGTCTGATGTTATCAAAATACCATTCATCAAAACTAGTTGACTTCCTGAAGAACAACATGGTGTCACGGTTCACTACCAGTTCTCAGAAAAAGAGCACTACAAAAAATTCCGACTCTCTATTCCCGCTGAGCAATCAGAGGACAAAACAACAGCAAAAAACCTAAGAAACCAAGGCCAGTTGAAAAGCTGAAGAACTTCATTGTAAAAAATTGCAATTATATTTTGTTTTGACTTTTGAAATGAAATTGAGGCTTCCTGAGCTGCCGGCTTTGAAGCTAATATCCCTCTTTTATGAGCAATTTAGACAATAGGGTGTAGATAAGCAGGAATAGTACCAGTATGCATTTAGTTACAGCCATCCAAACAATCTTTCATTAGTTTTCAGGAGTTTTACACATTGAGTGAATTGACATCTAAACATTAATACATCCTTTGATCTAGGGCTAATTAAGTACTGGGATATACATATAATACTGTATAAGGCGATAGTAATCATTAGGTTTACAGATAAGTGAGCAGAATAACATTCAACTTCCTTTGAATTATATCAGCATATGCGTGAATTGATACATTTAACACTTCTTCAACATTCACACACAAGAGAATTGTCCTGAGACTCGGACCTGATCTGTCTGTCAGAGTCACACCTACTAGCCTGCAACTAGCCTGGAAAGTAGCTTTAATACAAACCCAGGAGGTTGATTCATGCAGCCATTGACCTCTTTATGTTCTTCACGGAAAATCTGGAAAATTTCCCGTGTTTTTTAGTTGTCTTTCTAATTAACTTTTCAAATTCAGGATACAGTGATATGACAATGGGACCAAATGACTTGATCTGGGTGATAGATTAAAAAAAAAGAATTCAGGATTTCATCCATTCAGGGAAACTAGTTGAGATGAGAGATGTTCCCAATGGAGGAAATTATCCTCAAGTGCAAAAGGCCAGTGCAAAACCTATGTATCTCTTGAATCCTATTTTGAGGACATAAGTGGGAGTTAAGTATTGCACAACCTTGTGCTAGTTCACAGCACATGGGTGAATCTCACCTAATAGAATACAAATGTTGGCTTTGAATAAGCATGACATAGGTCCCCTGAATTGGGAATTCCATAAGAAAGTTGAAAGAGTCTCAGATCTCAAGCATGCTTCACCCCACAGGGGTAACTGAGAGCAAGGAACAAGTGAGAAGGATTAGGGATCTATTGAACTCCCTCTCTGTGTCCACACAATTATAGGTGACTATTGCCTAACTGGGTTATTAGTTGACTAACTGCTAGATATACGGTGGAACACCTAGATGGCACATGCACAGCAAGACATGGGGATCTAGCAGGAAGTCTATCATGTGTCAGTAATTTTAGTTAGGGTGAGTTAGGAGGGTGATATTATGAAAAGGAATGGCACAGAATAATTAAGGAGAGTTAATCGAAAATTCTCCATCAAAATTATTTGTGAAGAAAATTTGCCTTCTTTCCAAAATAAACATGTTAGCAGAATATTTAGTTTCCTTTGGACTTTCCCAGTTTTTCAGTGAAAAACCAAAACATTTTCAGATGTCAAAAAATGAAAACTCTGTCCAAAATCTACAATTGTAGATAAAGTAAGAACCAGAAGAAATCTTTGCCCTAAAACTGCACCAGGCTTGAAGCAAACATTGGTTAATTAGGTTGGTTTGTTTTCCTTTCTCTCCTAACCTTCCATGTTTTGGTACCATCTGGGCCTGGAGGCATAGGTGCTGGATAAATTACAACATGAAAGGCCATTTTAATGGCATTCATGACAGCAGATAGGAGCAAAAAGTATTTTAAATCTCAAAACAGCCTGTTCTTGTGAGATTTCTATCTCATTTGTTCAGACTCCTGAGATATAGGCCTATCCACTCTGCAGGTGTTTTCTGAACCCCTTTTAAAACAGAACTTGAAAATAATTCAGTTTGAATAAGATTTGGTGGCCTTATGTGGATGAGCTGAAACAGTGTTTGTACTGAGCTTGGAAACTATATTCTAGCCTAGGTTAAAACTGTATTTATTACCTCATTCGGTAAACACAGTTCATGTCCCAGAATAGAGAGAGACTCCAAAAGGATCAGATAATTACCTAGCATTTTGGATGCTTATGTAAACCAAACCTCTAATTTTCAGAGGTGCATCGCTACCAACTCTTGCTATTTCACCCTGAGTCTTGCAATATGTGGTGGTTTTCTTACAGCCCCAGCTCCTGGAGTCAGGTGTTTACCTGAGAATCTCAGCTTTCACTTTTCTTAAAGATGTAAAGTTTCTAGGTCTTGTGATTGTGGAGAACAAGCTTGAAAATGTGAAACAGAGCTGGCCAGGACTTTTTCAATAAACATTTTCTCTTTATAAAATGCCACGGGTCACTTTTGAATAATTTGGCATGATTTTTTTTTTTTTTTTTTTTTTTTTTGGAAAAAAGCATCAAAATTATTGAAAAGGACTCAGTACTGTGGAATATTTTTGACTGCTTTTGGAGGACGTTTGCACTGCTGTGTTCTAAGATTAGTGGTTTTACAGGCTGTGGGACATGGAACACCTTCGAGGGGTTTCCAAAATGAAATATTTGGAGACACAGCAATGAGAGGACTGGGGAACTGGGAGAGGAGGTCAATGACAGGAGATCTCTCTTATGAAACAGTCTGCAAAAAAGCTTGGATAATTCCTGTTTGAACAGCGTTTGCTAAGAGACAAGGTACCTCAAAGCCCATGGCACCAGTTAAAGCATTTACTCTGCATGCTGATTCCTTGAGGGAGAATGTGTTCCCTGTGGTTACTGTAGTCCTGGGTACCTTAGGCTCAGAGTTGGGTAAACCAGTCCGTAGGGAAAAAAGAACAATAAGATCTACCTCCTCAAACCTTTTGCCCATTTTGAGCTTTTTTTGCAAAGTTCCTGGGATACCAACTTAATTTGTTTCCATTTTTATGCTTTTCCATTTTACCTATTTTTATGTACTTATTTGTTGGATATACCCATCAAGCATTCTCTGAGCACATCTACATAATTTAAATACAAAATGCAAACATGCTGACTAATGTCAGCCTTAAATAGACTCCCTTAGGATACGCTAGACACGTTCCCTATTGCCATTTCCTCAGGCAAAACCTGAGAACATAGATGAGCTTTACATGGTGCCCTGCAGGTCATCAGACTAAGGCTGTGTTGGACCAAGTGAGGGAGACAAACTCCAAAGCTTAAGGCCCTTTGTTGATAATGCCCTGCTAGCAACTCCCAGATCTTCAGCTTTAGGGACTCTGAGGCAAACACCCTAGCTGATCGGAGTTATTGTGGCAGTTCTTGCTGTAACAAGTGCTCTCTCAGGCTGGGCCTACAGCCCTAAGTGACAAAATACCACATAAAGGCTCTTCTGAAATTTCTGAAAAGTCTCATGAAATAACCTGTTCTCATGAGTTTTTCATCCATGTTTGGAGAACTCAGGAGACCCTGATAACACTGAGTTCCCGTCTTCTGATAAATAGACTATGGAACAAAAGCTGAACATTTTTCAAACAAAGGCCTAGCCATTCTTCTTTAGTTTCCCCATCCGTTACAAAGGGATGGGAACATCTAACTGCAAGGAGGTTGTGAGGATTAATTAGTGAATATTTGTAAAGATTTCCTGCGAACTCGTATCACCCTCGCCTCAACCATCACTGGTGAAGTTTTAATCCACGTTTTGAGTCAGTCACATTCACGGTCTTTGTGCATACACATGGGAATGGCTTATTCTGAAAGGGTATGCAGTTGAACTTCTTTGCAGAGTTCTTAAAGGGGAACCACAGAAAAATGAGGAAGCTAGTGAAATGGAAATTAAAAGGAACAGTCACAAGGGTGAAATGCCTGCAAGCTGCATGAAGACTATTTTAAAACACCATAATAGAAACTCAAACTAAAACTATACACCAAAAGTGGGGGAGGGGGAAGGACAGCAAGGAGACCAAAAATGATGCCATGTAAACAGCAGAGTAAAAGAGGCTGTTAGCGACAAAAAGGCATTCTTTAAAAATTGGAAAATAGAAAGGAGCATAGATGATGGCAGTCAAGTGTAAAAGTGTAATTAGGCAGGCTAAGAAAGAATGTGAAGAGCAACGGGCTAAAGACCACACTAACTAAACAGCAATGTTTTAAGTACATCAGAAGCAGGAAGCCTGCCAAATAATCACTGGATACAGTGTACTTAGACTTTCAGAAAGCCTTAGATCAGGTCCCTCATCGAAGACTCTTAAGCAAATTAAACAATCATGACATAAGAGGGAAGGTCCTCTCATGGATCAGTAACTGGTTAAAAGACAGGAAACAAAGGGTAGGAATAAATGGTCAATTTTCAGAACAGAGTGGTAAAGAGCGGTGTCATCCAGGGATCTATACTGGGACCTGTGCTGTTCAACATAGTCATAAATGATCTAGAAAAAGGGGCAAACAGTAAGGTGTCAAAATTTGCAGACAATACAAATTTACTCAGGATAGTAAAGTCCAAAGCAGACTGCGAAGAGCTACAAAGGGATCTCAGAAAAGTGGGTGACTGAGCAACAAAATGGCAGATAAAATTCAATATTGATAAATGCAAAGTAATGTGCATTGGAGAACATAATCCCAACTACACATACAAAATGATGGTATCTAAATTAGCGGTTACCACTGAAGAGTTACCATTTTAGAGTCATTTTGGATAGTCCTCTGAAAACATCTGCTCAATGTCCAGCAGAATGTTAGGAACCATTAGGCAAAGGATAAATAGTAAAACATAATGCCATTATATAAATCCTCGGTACACCCACACCTTGAATACTGCTTGCAGATCTGGTTGCCCCATCTCAAAAAGATATATTAGAATAAGAAAAGGTACATAAAAGGGCAAGAACATGATTAGGGCTATGGAACAGAGATTAAAAAAACGGAGATTGTTCATTTTAGGAAAATGAGAGCTAAGAGGTGATCTGATAGAGGTCTACAAAATCATGAATGACATGAAAAGAGCAAGTGTTTGTTACCCCATCAATTAACACAAGAACTAGGGGTCACCCAATGAAATTAATAAGCAGCAGATTTAAAACAAAGAAAAGGAAGTATTTTTCACACAACACACAGTCAACTTGTGGAACTCGCTGCCAGGAGATGTTGAAGGTCAAAAGTATAATTGGGTTAAAAAAAGAATTAGATAAGTTCATGGATGATAGGTCCATCAATGGCTGTTTGCCAAGATGGTCATGGATGCAACTCCATGCTCCAGGTGTCCCTAAACCTCTAACTGCCAGAAGCTTGGACTGGACAACAGGGGATGGATCACTTGACTTTGCCCTGTTCATTCCCTCTGGCACTGGCCACTGTGAGAAGCCAGGATACTAGGCTAGATGGAGCAGTGGTCTGACCTACTGTGGTTGTTCTTATGTTCTTAACCTTATCTCTGAAAGCATGAGGACTAGAAACTTGGGACCAGATCTACAAAGGTACTTAGGATCCTAACTTCTATTCATTTCAATGGAAGTTAGGAGCTGAATCACCTTTGTGGATCTCGGCCTTATTTTTTTAAATACATGAAAATGGAGATTCTCATGTCATCACATGATACAGAGTTTTAAAATAACCCACCAAAATAACAAGACTTGCAAGAAAATTGGTAGAGTTGGCAACACTCAAAGTGACTTTTCCAAGCACTCTACCTATTTGTGCAAGTTTCAGCCAATCAATGAGCAGAAAGAATACCCTGTGACCTAGTTCAGACCACAGGAAGAGTTGAATTGTCAAAAAACAATATTGAAAGAAATAGCTGCAGTGGATACTTTTCACCAGAACACTTACTTTAATTATTGCAAATTTTGAACAAATGCCTAACGTCTGCCAGAGGCTTATTTGCAAACAGAAATAGAAGCTAAATTAATTATTTAAATTGTTCACTTCAAATAATTTGTCCATCTTCACCTAGCACTGATATAGTGTTTTTATTATTAGGAAGAGATGGTTCGGGCCAGCTTGCTGGCTTTTGTGGATCTTAGGCACATAACTCTACACATGCTTTATATAGGGAGCCTTGGTGCCTAACAGTGGGCTATGGATTCAGCTAGGTCGCAAGATGCCTAGGGGTTAGTGTGATGCTAAGAGCCCCTCAGTGATGACAACTGAAAGAAGGCCTACCACACTGTAACTCATATCAGGCTTCACTACCTCCCAACACACTGTAGTCATAATACAGATCTAAAAGGTGTCATGCAAGATATCATATGTAAGCTGGTGATTCTCTGGTCCCAAAAATAATTGAATGTTGTACGTATGGGTTGTGTCCAAAGTGTTATAGATGTATGCCGGAAATGTGTTTGTTTGGGACGCAGTGGGTAAACAGCCTGCATTAGACAAAGGAATGTGGATTCCCCTATCTGACTGGCTTGATTACAGGCAGAGGACAATGGAAGTCCATTTACATATAAGGTAGACAAAGCAGTCAAGCTAAGAAGCAGTAGAGGAAACAATTTAGTCAGAACATGGGGGTGGGTCCAAATCTGCACTCCCAGGAAGTCTTCCTAGCCCGCCAGTCCCCAACTGAGCTGTCTGGCTGCCTTTTAAACCCCGCCTTCAGTGTAATACAAATAAATACTACTCCTGCTGCTGCCATTTTGGAATTGCAGCCCCTGATGATTGTGATGTGGCCATTTCTGAATCCGGTCCCAGTCCTTAATCATATCTGTTCATTTGCTTTGGTACAATTTACTTTCTCCCCTTCATCTTTTGCTTTAATTAGTTGCTTCTTTCTGAGTGGAAAGATATTTTCACGGATAGTAAAACTGGTGACATTGGCCTAGATGAAAATGGAAAACTATCTCCAGTTTTGCTAATTTTACCATAGGTGAAAATGTTTCTCAGTAGCTCGTCTGTACAGCGATCAGTTCTCTGCATTGAGCAGTAAATTATAAAAACTCTCTTCCAATTGTGGTTTTCTCTGGATGTTATAGTTGGAAACCAACTGTTCTCATGTTAGCACAGAAAATGATGCAACTGTCTGGTCTTTCACAGGCCTGAACCAAGCTCCCCTGGAGTTATCCTGCAGGGCTCCATACAAACAAGACTCTCACACAGATTCTTAAAGCAAGTAGTAGCTTTATGGAGGCTGTTGTCTCTTTTGGCCTGTCTGGTTTTAGCAATAAATTCAGCTGCCTGCAGGATGGTTCCTCAACTTGCTTTCTTTCAACAGACCGGATAATGAGACAGCCTGTCTTACAGCTCTTTAGAGGTTAGTGAATAAAGGTCACCATAAGGCAAGATGTGTGGGAGAGTGGTAAGAGCACAGGTAAGTAGTCAGGAGTTCTGGGTTTTATCCCTGGCTTTGTCTCTCCCTTGGTGAGTGAGCTTCGGCAAAATGATCTATTCCTCAGTTTATCAAGATGAGCAGTGGGTATACTTACCTATCTTACTAAGGTCTTATCTCATTAATCTTTGTATAGCACCTAGGAGATCCTCAGATAAAAGGCTTTATCAGTAAAAAACATATTCTAATTCATTATACAGTGCATATCCCGCCAGTGGCGTAGCCTGGTTTAGAGCACAGGGGGAGCGGAGCTAAAAAAAGGCGCTGGGAACAAAAAGTGTCGGGAGCAAAAAAAGGAGCCAGGAGCAAAAAAAAAAAAAATGCTCCGCAGCAAAAGGCATCGGGAGCAAAAAAAGGCGCCGCTTCTGCTCAGTGGGGGAGCGGCCGCTCCCCCTGCTCCCCTCCTGGCTATGCTACTGCATCCCGTCCCACAGAGAGCTGACAATGTAATAGCAGACTGTTATGTGGTGCACAATATTCACAAAAATTACACTAACATGAAATTATTGATACTATATGCCCTAAAAGATTGTCTCACTGGATGTGTGTGATCAAATTTGGAACTGAATTCAAATAGATTGTTAAGGTCAGAAGGGACCTTTGGATCATCCAACCTTTATAACACAGACTACAGAATTTCATCCAGTTACTATTCGATTGATTTGATTCGATTGAGTCCAGTAACTTGAACGTGATTAAAGCATCTCTTCCAGAAAGGCATCCGGTCTTGAATTGCAAACATCAAGAGATGGAGAACCCTAAATATTTCCAAGCAGTTAAGGCAGCTTAAGCTACTCTGAAGGTTTAAAGCATCGTTGTGCTTTGGAAAACTGGTATCATGGGGTTCCATGTTGTTGTGGACTTCTGGATCAACTATGTAATCTCACAGAGAGAGCCTGGAAGTTAAAATTTAGACAAATTCAAACTAGAAATAAGACATGTATTCTTAACAGTAAGAGAGATTAGCCACTGAAACAAGCTAACAAGGGAAAATGATGGGTTCTCCATCTCTTGATGTTTGCAAATCAAGACCGGATGCCTGTCTGGAAGAGATATTTTTATCACGCTCAAGTTACTGGACTCAATCAAATAGTAACTGGATGAAATTCTATGGCCTGTGTTATACAGGTCAGGTGACCCAAAGGTCAGCATGGGATTTGACAGCCAAACTGCATCCTCTCTGGCTTGCATATAATTTTGCAAGCATCCTGAGACACTGTGTTTTCTTGTAAGGTATCATATGAAGAACACAATTTGCTGGTCAGTAGTGTCCTGATAAAATACGTGTGGTAACATTGTGTGTGAAGTTATAAGATTTCCCTCTATGATGTTTGGCATGCTATCTGAAGTGGCTCAGACAGAGAGTGCCTACCTCAGGGCAAACTTTCAAAAACAGGGTGGACACCCCAATCTGGTGGTGTGTTCTATAATTAGATATCACCAAGCCAGGAATAAATGTGAACTTCTGGATCACTTATAACAGTCTTACCATGGAGTCACACTTTCCAGTCTATCTTGTCACCAGACAGACTGATCTTTGTGAGAAATAATCACTTACACCAAAAATCGCACCACAGGCAGGTTGCTTCCAGTCTCCAGAGATCACTCACTTGCCCCACATCTTACACAAAAGACAATGCCTGTAGCCAATCTTGTAATAAACTATATAAAGGTTATTAACTAGGAAGAAGAAATAGGAGAGTTATTTACAGGTTAAAGTAAGCAAACAAGTACATGCAAATGAGTTACCACCTAGATCCTAAGAGTAACAGTTGTAGTGATCTGTCAATACTAGTGTCTTTGAGGTCAGACCCTGTGGATCTCTGGTTCAGTTTAGAGCCCTTCAGAGTTCAAACAGATAAAAAGATGGAAAAATTTCCTGTGGCTTTGTTTTATTTCCTTCGTTCAACTTCCAAGTTCACAGGACAATTTTCCTTGCAAGTAACATTTCCCAGGTGTGATAGGGCCATGAACCAATCCTTTATATTGCAATGATTCTTGATGGCCCATCTGATTTTCAGAATCCTCCTGGGTAGGTGGGGTGGATGTGCCTGAGCTCACAAATTCAGGACAAACATTTTCAAAGTTATAAAGCAAAACGAACACATTTTCTTATAGCATGGAATACAGACATTACAAGTGAGATCAACTTACAAGGATTTCATAGAGTCTAAACATTAAATACATTATTATATGACTAATACCTATTTTGAGCAAAACTAACATACAGGTGACCTGGTCTGGTCTCCAGCTATGAGGTTGTCAGTTCTTATCCTGGGAAAGAGCTGGCATCTGGCCTGTCAGAGTCACAACGTTATTAACACATACTCAATGTCGTCTATCTCTCTCCCTGCCTATTGCAGTCTCTGCACCTGAGAAGACAAAAGGAATCATGGAATCATGTAGTGAGAAATTTTTTTTGAATCTAATATAGTTTGTTAGGCACTAGTAAGCGTTTTATATTTTTCTTGTAACCATTTCTGACTGTTATACCTCATTACTTGTACTCACTTAAAATCTCTCTTTGTAGTTAATAAACTTGTTTCACTGTTTTATCTAATCCAGTGTGTTTAAGTTGAACTTTATCTTAAGTAGGGTAACTCTATTTAAGATAATAAGCTGGTATATTTTCCCCTCAAAGGAATAACGGACTTAAAATATTTGTACTATGCAGAAGAGGGCTGAGCAGTATAGGATATACATTTCTGGGGGAAAATCCAGGACTGGCAGTGTGTTGGGGTCACTCTGCAGTAAAATCAAAGCTGGTGAAAGTTAAGGTGTAGCTGGCAGGCTGCAGTTACACACAGACACTCAGGGTGTGACTTGCATGCTGAAAGACTGTTTGTAAGCAACCCAGGTAGGAGCTACTTCAGCAAGGCATTGTAAACCACCCAATGTTGCAGGGCAGGGGCAACACAGTCCCCCACTAATCTGGATTGTGCCCTGGCATGTCTCACCCACTTTATAGTAATTTCTTCCAGACCACATGCAGATGTCACATGGGACTGTGTCAAAAGCCGCACGAAAATCAAGGTATATGCCGCAGCCTGAGACATGTCCTCACCCACACCCCTCAGGCGTGCTAGCTTAGTCGCCCTCTACTTGCCTTCAGATAGGTACTTCTGGGGTTTAGAAGTGGACAATAGGGGATTATAGCACAACCACATGCACGGACAGGTGTACACTCACAAATGTAGGTGTAGCCATCGTCAAAGCCACTGTTGGTAAATGTGCCTGAGACATGATTTCGTCCCACCCTCTCTAAGCAAGTTCCAATTTCCTAATATTTTTTATATAAAACAAAATCAATTTTACTCACCATAGGGTTTGTGTGACTGTTTGCCCATGAAAAAATAATGATGTAATATAATAAGCATTCCGCAACGTTGCAAGTAGTGGCCTTCCCCACCCTTCCCACCACTACATGGCAATACCATTTATTTATTGTGTGTTTTATTCCATGGGTAGGCATTTCCATAATGGCCAGGCCAAGCCTCCCACCTAGGACTTCAGGTGCTACAACTGGCCAGCAGTGGTTCAGAAGGAGGACTGTGGAGGAGCTTTGGGGGCTATGTGCAAGGAGTGAGGAGTGCCGTGGAAGAGAGAGACACACTCCATGAGGAGAGTCTGCTTGAGAGGCTCCTGGATGAAGAGAAGAGGAACAGGACTGATTGCTCATGGAGTGGCCAGCCCCACAGCCACCTCATATGAGAACTCCAGCGCCAATGCCTATGTGAACTGCAATGTGACCGTGTAACATCACTCTCCTCCACAGCTCCATGAGCTGCACTCTGTGCAGGTGTTGGAGAACCACGACCACTTCATCAAGTCCTCCCCGTTCGAACTTCAACCCCCATGCAGCCCTGTGGAAGGTGCTCAAGCCAAACTGCTGGCAGGAAGGAGAAGAGAATCAGCACTATGAAAAGCTGCTATTGTTACCATTGATATTGGTAGTTAAAAGTTTATTTTGCACTTTTTATTGCACTGTTGGAAGTTATGTTGCACTTATACTGCACACTTGGTTATTTGTTTTTCCCTGTTTGATTGTTATTAAAGCTGTTATTTTGCACTGATGGAAGTTATTTCACACTCATGCTTTAGTGCCATAAACGGTGATACATATGAGGGATCATAATAAAGGAGTTCTGAAATAAAACACACAGGACCATCTAAAATTCTTTGAGTTACAGGACACTTACAGAACAATGTGTATGGTGCATGCGTCCATCACTCTTCACTACTTAGGTTCCGAGCCCCTCTGTCAACTAGCCACCAACACTGTTTTCACTGAGGCTCGATCAGCCATGCTGCGCAGATGTGTGCTGGGGTGTGATGCCTGCATTGTCCCCATCATTAAAGTAATACCCTGTACCCATTAAAATGTATTCATAAGTAACATGGAAAAACTAGCAATACAAACAACATTTATGCGCAGTCAAAATAGTCCAGGGCCCCATTATATCATCACCTTTCATTTACTTCATCCTGTCTTGAAAAGCTGTGGGCACATAAGGCATCCTTTTATTTCCCTCGAAGGCCAGGAAACAGACACCCCCCACAAAAAAAGGTGCATTTTCTAGCCTGCAAACCAGTAGTGTCTTGAGTCCACTCCATATTAAAATATTTGCCTTTAGCCTTGCAACAGATGTTGTTGAGGTTGCAGCAGGCCCCTATCACATGGACATTGCCCACATTGGCATCCATCGTGCCTTCAGCCTACCAAATGGACACTCCACCACCAACTTGCAACTACTGAGCATATAATTGAACCGTATCCTGTTATGGTGTCATCAAGGCCTGGTGTCATCAAGGTATGATTTCATGGGCCAGGTAGGACCCAAAATAACAGAAAGCACCAACATGCCATTGATAATATTTTTAGGAGGAAATAAGGACCCGGGCTTCTACCAACAGGTAAAGTCCAGCTCTCTTGAAAACCCTTATCTCATATACCTTCCCAGTACTACCCATGTTGGTATTCATGAACCTGCCTCTGTGTTCCAGTAAGGCCTGCAGAATGATGGAATAGTACCTTTTTGTGGTTTTCATATTCATCTGCTTCTAGTAGCAGGCAATTTATGAGCACAGTTGTGCCATGAATGGCCCAAGGGCAGCTAGGGAACTCTATTCTCTGAAATCCAGCTATTATTTCAGGCACATGTCTAATACCAGCCACACTGACATAAGTCACAGCAATAATCTGCACCATCACAACCCTCACAGATGACTTGCCAACACCAAACTGGATAGCTGTGGGCCTGTAGCTGTCTGGGGAAGCTAGCTTCCAGAGGGCTATTACAATCCACATCTGTACTGGTATGGCCTCCCTTAATTGAGTGTTTTGGCACTGGAGGATCAAGGGAAGTTCTTCACTCAGCTCCAGAAAGGTCTGCTTCCTCATGTAGAAATTCTGGAGCCACTTCTGGTCATTCTAGGTCTGCAGGGTAAGGTGGTCCTACTGTGTTGTATTGCACCGGAAGCACTCTTCCACACATGGAAAATAAATAACACTTGTGGCATTCATTAGGTCTTTGAAGTCTGCCATAAATGGAACCTCCTCTGAGTCCCAACACCTTCATCATCTCAGAAACTGTTCGAAAATGCCATTCAGCGTCTTGCCGAACATCTGATCTGCTGCACAAACTATTCATTAGGAATTAACTGATCGTTAATATTCTTACATGAGGTATGAATGTGGTGTGGTATTAATAGCTATGGATATATGCTGGAATGTGACATTAATGTGTTTAAGCTAGACATGTTGGGGGAGTTGGTAAACAGGTCTGTCCTAGACAAAGGAATGTGTGTTTGCTTCTCTGACCAGCTTTGTCATCAGGCAGAGACAATGAAGATCCATTTATATATTTGCTAAACAAAGCTATTAAGCTAACAAAGTAATTGAACTTTGGAAATTATAAGCAGGGCAGAAACTATCTTTGGAATCCATCCCTAGACAGACAAAGGAACAGAGCTCTTGCAAGCTGAGAAAGATGGATTCTTGAACCAAGAGGGTGAGGGTGTTGAGGTTTCTGGAAACTGAATATAGTTGAGAAATCTGCTTAGGCAAAGATATTTCATCTAGGAGGACAAGGGAAACCAGGAAGGTCCTGGCTGAGAGAAAGTCAACCCTGGCTGGAAAGAAAGATGGGTAAAAAAATTACTTTGAACCAAGACTGTAGCTTGTTAAGTTTGGTCTTAGCCATTAAAAAAGCATTTTAAAATTTTTCTTTGTTTGAAAACCTTTCTAACTTTATTCCTTGTACTTGGCATCACTTAACCTATATTCTGTTAATAAATGTGCTTTATTTTTGCTATAATGCAAATCAGTGCTGTGTTTGAAGGGAAGAGTGTATTTACCCCAGTTAATAAGCTGTAATGGGCTTTTATCTCTTGAAGGAGCAGTGAGCCTTATTATTTACCTGAGCTGTCCTGGTGAGGGCTGGACACTTGAGGGCACATGGTTTGGGGAAAATTCAGGACTGGGATTGTGTTGGGGTCAACTTGCTGGTTGTAATCAAGGCTGGTGGAATTCAAGGGGGTTTGTGGGGCTATAACCAGGCTGCTGGGTTCAGAGCTGTTGACCCAGGACTGTCTAGCACAGACACGCAGGGAACGACCTGCATGCTGGTAGGCTGTCTGTGAGCATCCAAGGCTGAGACCTACGGCAGCAAAGCATTGTAAGGCACCCAGGATTGCAGGACAAGTGGTGACACAACCCGTTGCTGATCTGAATTGCACCCCAAAGCCTGACAGTAGGGTTCACAGTGGGGCATCTGCATATGTTACATTCTAACTCTCCTGCTCCTCAATGAAGAGAACTAAATCTGCTTTCTCTTTTCTAGTTATCCATTGTACTGTACAACTTTCAAGTCTGATTTATCAGGAGGAGGGATAGTTCAGTGGTTTGTGCATTGGCCTGCTAAACCCAGGGTTGTAAGTTCAATCCTTGAAGGGGCCATTTAGGGATCTGGGGCAAAAATTGGGGATTGGACCTGCTTTGAGCAGGGGGTTGGACTAGATGACCTCCTAAGGTCCCTTCTAACCCTGATATTCTATGTATTTGGCAGAAAAACCTTCATCCTGACCTCTCCTTTTAGGCTGATGCAAGAGGCAATATCTGACCAATTAGTTTTAAGACGCAAGTCCTGTGCAAATGCAAATCTCTCTCCATCTGTCGATAGAAGTTAATGCTATTTCCCTTTATGTTTAAATGGCTCTTTAACCACTTGGAGATTAAATGGTCGATTTAACGGGGGAGAGGGAAAAAAAACTTTAAACAGTGTTAACTTTATCATGTGCCATAAAAGAGAAGATATTTAATAAGCCACTGGTACTTCTTGGGTATTTTTTTCGTTTAGTTTTATACTTTTGAGATTAAAAGACATGCAAAAATATGTACAAAGTACCTTTTAGAAACTTTGGAAGAGGTCAAGGAGAATCTAGCTGGATTTCAAAACGCTGAACTTTTCAAGGATTTTCTCTGATTTCTCTAAAACAAGATAGCCTCCTCCTCCTCTTCATAGTTCTTCAATGCCTTTTTGGTAGCCAAAATCTTTGTTCTTTTTTTTTAAGCAGCTTTGTAACAGAAGAACTAAAAATTAATTATGGCTATGGAACTTTTACACAGAAGAGTTTAAAAAGCACAGACGTAAAGAAGGGAAAAAGATGAGGGCCCATTTATCTTATATTGACAGGACTAGCTTCAAAAGATGACCTTGAATCATAATCATCCTAATGAGCTCAAAATATTTCACTTTAACAAGTGAAACTATAATCAAATCAGTTTCTGAAAGCTCTACTAATGAGCATTTCCTTTGATGAAAACATGGTTAACTGTCTTAGTCTGCAGGAGGTGCACTACAGTGAGAGGCCAGCTCATGACAACTCATTAGTTGACCTGGGGAGAGACTAATTTGAATGCTTTTGATAAAAATTTCAAGGCTTTTTACTTAAATTACAATTTATGCACTTTTTATAAATAGTATAATTTTGCTAAGTTGGGGGAAACTCGTTAGGAAGACTTCAAAGTGGTGGAACAAAGTTTGTTTACAACATTTAGCATGTAGGATCCATAGAACTTTCAGGGGAGAATATTTTTAGTGAATATTTTTGTGCCAGAAAATACACAATATGAATTCAGTCAAATATGATGTTTACTTATGCACAGAAGGGAGAGGATTTGCACCCTTGCTTGCCCCATTGATAAAATCACTTTCCACTTTATAGCATTTAGCCCTGGCAATATTTAATGTCACTATTATTTACTGTGAGTTACTATATCAATTATCCGGAAAAAACAACAACAGGGTTGGCTCGTTAGGAATTGCTGTAATTCATTCAATTTCTCTTAACTAGCAGCAGAACTTAAATAAGAGCCGATTACTCAAATCTGGTTTACTACTGTACACCCCCTCTCAAGGGTTCTTCATTAGGATTGTTCATCATTTTAACTCCTGTTCTGCTCGGCATAGGGAAACAGTCTTTCCCCGCACTGCAGACTTGCAGTCAAAGCAGCACTTCACACTGAAGAGTTCTTCATCTGTTTTAAGTTTCAGTCACAGTTAGATCTTGGTTTTCAGAGGGTTTGCTTTTTCTTTTTTTGTGCTATGTGTCATTGCATCCACCTCACAGCCTGTGTTCTGCAAAAGATACACCACAGAGAGGTACTGTAGCTATTTTATCTATTCCTTTTATTCAAACTGAGGGGAAAAAAGCAAGCATGACATCTGAAGTTTTATTACAGTCAGTTGGTGATAGAACTGCGTAACACCCATGGTGGGTCATTAACATGGTTTGAACATGGGACCTTTGGCTCTTAAACACAGACTTCAGCCACTTGAGCTAAGCAAGGTAAATGGTAGTAGTATCTATCCTCTGAAGACCATGCGTAGAGAGGAATGCTTATCACACTTTAGAAGCATGTTACAACTGGACATTGTGGGCCTGATCCACAGCCCACTTAGCCAATGTGAGTTTTTCTGTTGACTTCAATGAATTTAGGATTAGGGCCTATTAGCCCTTCCCATGAGGAGGGAGGTTTCCAGAGCTTGGGCTCCAGCTGAAGCTACCAAAATTAGTGAATGCGTCAAATGTTTTTTGCTTTCATCTCTCTGGGCTCAATTTTCCCTTGTCTCATGCATCCATGAAGGTGAATAAGGGGAATGAGGATCATTCTTATTTCCCTCTGAGGGCTACCAGGGCATATCTACACTTACTGAAGATCGACACTGCGGCGATTGATACACCGGGGGTTGATTTAGTGGGTCTAGTGAAGACCCGTTAAATCAACCACAGATCATTCTCCTGTCGACTCCGGTACTTCATCAGAACGACAAGCCCAAGTTAAGTCAATGGGAGAGTGTCTCCAGTGCAGTGTAGACACCACAGTAAGTCGACCTAAGCTATGTCGACTCCAGCTACGTTATTCACATAGCTGGAGTTGTTTAACTTAGGTCGACTTATCTCCATAGTATAGACAAGGCCTCAGTGTTGGGTGTGTAGGAGACAGCAGCTGCTGCAGGATTATCCTGCCCCATTCAGGTGTGCAGGAGGCTTAATGACTCTGCCCTTCAGTGTTTCAGCCAGTGCAGTTGATCTGGTAGGGCAGTAAACAGCACCAGGACTGGCACAGTTTACTTTCTGAGACTGAATAACTACTCTGAGTCAGTTTGGTCCTTGGACTGCTCCTGGAGAAGCATAATTATGCACTGCCACTTATGCAGAGCTCTTGGTGTATCCATGATTTAGCCTTCTTTGTCTTAGTTTACCCAGCCATGAAATGGTTGTCTGTTTCATTTGCCTGTCTCACAGGAGCATTGTATGTAACATTTTGTCAGAGAATTATATACCTAAGTGACATTTATCATTATGAGGGAGAGCTGAAAGGAATCAGGGCCTCTGGACTCTCCAAGTCCCATATTCTCACCTCTTTAGTATATCCCCTCCCATCACAGTAGTTAATTAAAGTAACAAAAATCATGAACAAACATTTTCCCATTTGAGAATTACGAGAGAGCATGGAATAAGAAATATCATAGAAAACACTGAAAGAAACCAAGTGAACAATATATCTAATATGTTTTCCCCTTTAAAACCCTTTTAATGGATGAAAAATCAAAGAACAATAAATAATACAGGAAGATACATTTGATTGGGACATCTTTATGACTGGCCTAGCATCCAGATGTTCCAATTAAGAGAAGATGTGAGTGGATCTTTTTTGTTTGTTATAAATAACAACTATCTGAAAAGTAGGGCTGGTTGAAATAGCAAAACCACTGATTAACAGTTATTTTCATGAATAAAAGGCAACATTCATTTCACTATGTCTATTATTAATAGTGTCATATTCTATTATTTGTACTACAGTATAGCCTAGATCTCCAGTCATGGATCGGGACCCCCTTGTGCTGGGTTCTGTACAAACTTAGAACAAAATGGTCCTCTATCCCAGAGAGTTAACAACTTTATGTTTAATAATATCTTTATGTATGGTTCAAATGAAATAAAAGCTCAACCCAACTAAGGGTATCAGCATGTGGCCCTTTGATAATTGCATTATTACATTCATTTTAGAAAATGAAATTTTGCGGGATTAATTGTGGTTTTGCTGGGGCTGGTAATTAACCATAATTTCAGTGGTGTGTGAAATGCTGAAACCTTGGGGAAAAAATTGTTGTAACTCACAATAAAAAGCTAAAATTTTAATATTTTCCTTGGAATGATATTTCTGACACATTATGTTCAGAAACACTGAAAGGTTTCGATTATGTCAAAACATTTCATTTCAATAATGTTGATTCATTTCATTTTTACTTTTATATTATGTTAAAATGATATATATATATATATATATATATATATATATAGTAATATAACATTTATATTTTAATATAATTTGTTGAAATATGAATCAAAATGATAGTCAATGTTTTTACCTTATAAGAATGTTTCATTTTGACACTATTGAAATGAGAAAGTCAAAATTATTTATTTTTTCCTATAGAAAATATCAAAATTAACCCATTCCCATAAAACATATTGATTTAGACAAGACCTCATTGGCAGATGGAAAACGTCAGAGGAAAAAAATTCTACCAGTTCTAGTCTTTGCCAGGATCCTTGTATGAGCAGCCTGAGAAGGGAGATTGTGATTTGGAAAGTCCCTGCTTCTCTAGGGGAGGCCTGATTTAGAGTACTCTTTGAATAGCACTTTACTCTATAAACAGCCCATTGACTTCTGTGGGACTCCCTAGGTTGTAAGGGACTATTCAATGTGAGCAAGTGTTTCAGAGTCTGCCTCCCTCCTCACCCCCCAAAAAATAGGTGGTCCCAATTTCATGAAGTCACTGGGAATTTTACTTTTGGATCCAATTGCAGCAGGATCAAGTCCTACAAGCCAATTTACATGTTTGTTGACATAAGATAAATTATAGTATGTAGGTATTTGCCTAATTATTTATTGTCCATAATTGCTAACGAAGACCATTACTGAAAATAAACTATGTCTCCAGAGGGTGAAAGCAAACCTTCATGTGCTGGATGGACCATATAATAAAAAGAATTTGGCTTCTGACACTATAGTTTTTTTATAATGCTACTAGTACCAGTTCCCTACTTTTTCAATATATAATTAGCCAATTTATGGAAAAGAGAATAACCTAGAGTTCAACTAATTTTTTTACACTTAAATAAAACATTAGGTGGTTTGGCACTTTCTCATTTCAAAAGCTTCTTTCAAAGAGGTAAAACTCAGAGTTCTTAGATATTAAAGACTAAAACCATTGATAATTGCCACTGGGTTAAAATGGAATGAGACAGAGCAAGCTTGGAACCAGCTCCAAATTACTTATGGATAAATGCAACTAAAGAAAATAGAGAACAATCCTAGTAATTTATGGAGTTGTACCAAAAAGCTATGTATTTTGATTTCCTTTCCACCAAAGATCTCTAGTCAGGAACTATTTATGCCTGCTCTGGCACCTCACCACTAAACAAGGGAAGGCTAAGATTGAAATCCTGCCTCCATTAAAGTCAATGAAAGTTTTGACACTGACATCAATGAGGCTGGGATTTCATCCTAGATTCTGATTTGGATTACACTCCTGCACAAGGAAGCAAGACAGTGTAACATCCCCAGTTTTTTTCCTACATGTGCTACACAGACCTTGGGACTGGTATACAGTAGATTAATTCCCTTTGGTAGATCAAATGGGGGAGTAGAAACTAGAATATGATTCTTTTGAGTCACAGTCTCATGCCTGGTCTACTTATAAAGTGGTGCAAATACATGTTGCCCCTTACTCATTGTAGATTATTAACTGACAGTCTTGTCCTACATAATAAAAGTAATAATAATAATAGTAATTAATAAGCATTGACTGACATTCATTATTTGGAAACCCCCTGAAAGTTTCAATTTTTTGAAGACAACTTCTTCATGGAGCTGACTGGAGTTTAGCTGAAATGGAACCCTGGAGTGCCTCCCTCACCCAAATACTTTTGCAACACCAGATTCTAATATCCTTGAGTTATATAGTTCCTTGCTCCACAGAAAGTCCTACTGAAATCAGTTAGACTTTGTGTACAGTACTACTCGCTGAGTCGGGGGATCAGAATTTGGCCCTTTGTGACTCAAATGAAATATTTAAAAAAATGACACCAGGATTTCTCACTTCTTTTCTGGTGAGGATTTCTTAAGGCCGCATTCTGCCATCTAGAGTTATGTCAAGAGTAGTACATTACCAGTAGCCTACTTGCAGAGTAAGGTATTAATCAACATGAGTCAGGGTGGCAGACTCTGACCCTGAAACAACAGGACACAATCTAACAGTCAAAAGCTTTTAAAATCTACTGAAATCCCATTAACAGGGCTTCTGTTTAATTTGCACTTCATTAAAGAAGAGTTTGTGCCCTCAAAAAATTATCTATCAAAGACACCCATACAGCAATAGCACAATGAACATTACTATTGTGTAATATGTACATCTGCATATCATTTGCATAACAATGCACTCTAACCCACCCCATGCTAGCAACGGACAAACCAATGGTAACCTGTAAACTGTAAACAATGAAGTGGGACAGAATGCCTCACCAGGGGTCCCACAATATGTAACTTCAAGATGAACGACAATAAAAATCTCCTGCAGACGCAAAACGACATTGTCAGTTCAATAAGGGCAAAACTAATTTAGTAACATGCTGGCCAAAGAGCTGACAATTTCTGTGCCAGTCCTGAACATGGCCATGCTGGTAAGGCTCTGAGGAATTAAAAATACAAACACCCTAAAATGGATACCACCAGCAAACCTCTAAAAGCCCCAGGACAGCCTGGCTGTCAATGGGAAGCCCTGTACCCAAAGTGACATGCTTCAGAAAGACATCTTCAAAATACTGTTGATAGAGGGATGAGGAATAGACTAATCCGAACACACAACCTCTCACCAATAGATCACCAGTTAAAATTCATCCCAGAGTGTTAGTGTCTGCAATTTGTCACCATTTGTGGGTCAGATTCCATTGGCTTCCATGGCACTATGACCATTTGCACCAAAGACAAAAGGGTTGAACTAATCTCTTGTGCAGTCTCTCCTCTTCCAAGTCCCTTCTCTAGCCTCACTTCAAAGAGGCTTTTAAACTCCTCCCTCACCATTTAAACTGGGAGTCAAACTCTACTGAAGTCAGTGGCCTCGCAACAACAGTGCAAAGGCACGACGAATGGAGAATCAAGTCCATAATCTTTCAAGTCTCACTCCTGCAGAGGTGCTGAGCACTCTGGCCCTGATCCAGCAACACCTTTAAGCATGTAACAGAGCAGCAGAGGAGTGAATGACTGAATCGGACTAGAGAGACTAAGGGCTTATCTACACAAACAAAGTTTTCAGAAAGCTGGGCTCTGAATCTCTCCCCCGACCCCACTAGCCTGTCATGGATCAACTCTCTGTATGGCCTCTGATGCATATTTACAGTTCGTTAATGTGTTTTGATTTACTCCTCTTTCAAATGGGCTAGATCAAAGGGCATTAACAAAATAATAATGTGCATCAGCAGGGTCCACACAGTCTACAGCAGGCTAGTGTGGGGCAGAATCACAGCCCCGCTTGCCGCAAACTAAGGCTATGTCTACACTAGAGAGCTTAGAGAGGAGCCGCTGTACCGATGTGGCAGTGCCACTGTAAAATCTCCTGTGTTGCCATCCTATGTGGACAGGAGAGAACTCTCCCATTGACATAGTTAATCCACCTCCAACGAGCAGTGGCACCTATGTTGGTGGGAGAAGCTCTCCCATTGAAATGGCACTTTCCACACCGGCACTTATGTCAGTGTAACGTATGTTGCTCAAGGGTGTGTTTTTTTCACATCTCTGAGTGACATAAGTTATACCAACATAATTGGTGGTGTAGACATGTAGACAAGACTTAAATAACCTTCTCACTTTTAAGGTGACCAGATATCCTGATTGTATAGGGACAGTCCCGATATTTGGGGCTTTGTCTTATATAGGTGCCTATTACCCACCCCGCCCACCCCACCCCGTCCCATTTTTTCACACTTGCTGTCTGGTCACCCTAAACTGGGTCAAAGTTGAGCCATTCTAGCAGGGCAAAGTGAGGGCAGCCTTTATTACTCTTGCCTGTACTTCACGTCTGAAAGTAGTCACAAGCTGGAATTTCCATCCTGTGGAAAATTTCGAGATGTCAACGTTTGTTTTCACCCCAAATAGGAACAAAAACTGTCAGTCAATCTGGTTTTTGTGAAATGAAATATTCCAAAAGTAACTCATTTCCACCATTATCAAAATGTTTCATTTCAATAAGTTCAAAACATTTTGATAAGGTAAAAATGTTTTGTTTCAATGTTATCATTTTGACTTTATTACATGTATATCGTATAATTTATAACAATTTAAAAAGTTGAAAAGAAAGTTGAAACAAAACATGAATGAAATGTTTCAATGATTTCCTGTGAAAATTTCAACAAAATCAATATGTTCCCATGAAACATTTATTTTAGTCAAATCAGCATTTTCCACTGGAAAGCTATTATGTAGGAGAATTTTCAAACAGCTCTAATTAAATTCCCTTGAGAATGGCCACACTACCTTTGCCTATGTCATTGACATGGATCATAGGCATCTCCAAAAACATCCTCTTAACATTTTTATCAGATTTGTTATTATTATTACAGTATCTTGGACTTGTATGGCTTGATTCAACTCTTCATGGAGGTGCAAGTGCACCTCCCGGCTCCCCTGAAAATCACTGTCCACAAGGAAAGAGAGTAGATGGTATTTGCCTTCTCACCCTGCACTGTAGTTTACCCAAAGGGATGATGGCTTTATACTGAATCTTGGGCTCCAAAGGAGTCCTGATGGTAGAAGATCCCTGGTGATTGAGCAGAATCAATAGACTCATAAACTTTAAGGTCAGGAGGGACCACTGTGATTATCTAGTCTGACCTCCTGCACATTGCAGGCCAAAGAAGAACCACATCCACCCACTCCTGAAATTGACCCCTAACCTCTGGCTGAGTTACTGAAGTCCTCAAATCATGGTTTAAAGACTTCAAGTTACAGAGAATCCATCATTTACACTAGTTCCACCCATTTCTTGCCCATTTCTGGGAATAAGGAGCCGCAGGTGTGCAGCTCCCATTTGCTTCTGCATGACTAGACTCAGGTTCCCAAGAGCCCATACAGGGGAGTAACTTACTTCTTCTCCTGGGCATGGGCACATAGTTGAAACCACGTTAGCTCCTCACGTAGGCGACATGACTTTAATTGTACAGATAAGTGATGGTGCACCATTTAGTTGTATGAACTGCTTTGCTTTTGTATAATTTATAATCCTATTCATTGAGCATTGTTGATTCCTCCATTTTAAAAAAAAGGAATAAAAAGTCCTGCCAAGGTCAAATCAAGTTCATTTTTAAATTTAATATCCCATTATCAGAGAAGGAAATATGCACAATAGCCATCTATATTGGAGCACAGGCGACAGGTCACACAATTCCTACATCAAACTGTTCTGGAAAAAAAAAGATTAAGCCTGAAGACTTAGTTACTGCCGATCCCCTAGTCACATCAGGCAGCAACATGGGATTTAAGGTGTCAAAATGACAGAGAACAGTTCAATTTGTTCTAACATTGCAGCCACGCTCATGTACATATTAGACAGCCATAAAAATCTCAAAGTGGCACCATTTGAAATGATGTGTGTTAAAAGGGGGTAATTAATGGGCAAGATGAAATGAAAGTACAACTTTAATTATTTAATATCTTGAAAAAAGAAAATGGCTGAAATGTAATTTCTCTGTTAAGGAAAAACAGGGCTTCTGAAAAAAAGAAAGAAAGAAAACTTTTAGAGCTAATTGCTTGGCTCTAATTAGAGAATGTAACCTTTGGAGGAATAGTGGCTGTTGAAACTCTGATTTTATTTGCATATATTAATATGTACATGACAATTACACCCCCAGAGAAAGTACAGCCTGTGCCCCAAAAGCCTAGTTTTAAATTTAGAACTGAGAAAGAAATTCTAAACAAGTTAAATACATTCTAGAGGTTCTGTAAAACCTGGCTATATTTTATGAAAACTTTGTAGTACTGAAACACTGATCATGTCATCATCATATATACATATAAAATGAATGTTACCAATAGCGAATTAGCCAATATATTTAATATAGATTTGTAAATGTATGTATCATAATGGTTTGGTGTATAGTGAAATATTTGCTACTTTCTCGAAGTCTACTTGTCAGCCCTTGATACATACCCAAATCCCCTTCATTCATGGGATTAATTATCAACAGAAACAGTTTATTATTTGGATATAGATAGGAAGAGATTAAATTCAACTACAGTACCGAGTCTGATTCTCTACAGCAATATGTATAATCATTTAGAGACAATCCAAAGCCTACTGAAGTCTATGATTTTAAGAAACGTATAAAGCAACAAGCTGCACATGTCACAATGGATGCTCAATGACCTAAAACATTTACACATGGACATCATGAAGCCCTGGAAAATATACTGTAGGGAATAATCCCATGCTGGCCTGGAGATGTGGACTGGCTGAGCTAACGATGGTGATCCTACAGCCATCTGTAAATTCTATGCTGACATTTGGTTTTCCAGTCTTGACAAAATTGTATGTGCTTGTCAAACCTTTTATTACTTTGGCTAAGGAATCTGGATAGCTGTGGATCAGGGAATCAGAGGAGGAAAACTTAAGACACAGCCTCTTCCTCCTCTGTTTGTACTTACTGTCAAGAAAGTGAGTGCTGCTTTTCACTCTGTGACTATTTATTTTAATGGAGTAGGTTGAAATGGTTTAAATTTCATAATTCCAACAAGAATTCAAAATCAAAAAGAAAAAACCTCAAACGGTTCATAAAATGTTCACATACCTTCAACTCCACCTGTTTTGTTTCATTATACAGCTGGCCAAGACACTTTGAAATAAAGTTCAAAACATCAAGATGTTGCATTTTGAAGGGGGGGGGGGGAAAGAGGGGGGATTATGGGGAGGGAGGAAATCACAATTTTATTTTCTTTGCAGCCACTTCAACCTTTTAGCTTTTAGAGCAATTGTATGGTAATCAGGTGAAAAGTGATTTATCCATCAGCTGTTTGCTGACAAACAAAAACTTGCATTTAAGATGTGCTGTATTTCAGATAACAAATTGGAACAAAATGTGACAGTTTGGGAGTCAAGTAATTTGAAATAACAAATTAGCATCTGTAGCAATATAACTTGTATTTGAACCACCATTAAAAACACTAGTTTAGATATAATTGAAATGCTGATATACTCAAAATTGGAGAATAAGGCTAAATGAAACATTTTAAACTTTCCAGACCATTCTGTCCAAACAAAATTCTGCTCCTTGCTCACCTTGAGCTTAGAAAGTTGTTGGGTTCTGTAGCTCAAGAAGCAAAACTCAGATTTTAAATGCAGAACTTGTGCATAGAACGGGTCTTGACATTCATGAGAGCTGCTGGGTTTCCAGCACTTTTCAAAAAACACGCCACTTCTTTAGGTGCTTAAATATGGAGGCTAATTTTAGGCACTCATATCTGACAATCTTGGACTCATATACAGCAGAACTGCATTTTTTATAGTCACTGATCTTATGAAGGACCCGTTCGAAGAACCATTTTGCAGCAGGGCAGACAGCATGTTCCATAAAGAGACAGAAGCTGCAGTATCTGCACTGTTGAGAGTCCTGAAAGTCATTCCATAATAGAAGTGATGCTGATGAAGAACAAGTGGGCATCCCTTCACATTCTGTGCCTTCAGTGCACTGGAAACAGGGCCAGCTCTAGGCACCAGCCTACCAAGCACGTGCTTGGGGTGGCACCTGGAGGGGGGCGGCGCTCAGGTTGTTTTGGTTTTTTTTTTAAACATACTGTGCCCCATGGCGCCCTGGGAGAGCGGGGCAGCACCCGGGCTCGCCGCCCTCCCCCCGGCGCTCCGGCCGGCTGGGAGAGCGGGACCGCGGCTGGGCTCACCGCCCGCCCCATGGTGCTCAGACTGCCCGGGAGAGCCGGGCCACGGCCGGACTCGGTGCCCTCCCCGCGGCGCTCCCCGCCAGGGCAGCGGGGCCTGCCGCGCTCCCCACCTGTGCCCCGGCCGGGGCAGCGGGGCTGCGGGCGCACCGTCCTCCTCACTGGTACTCCAGGTGGGGGGGTTGTTTTGGCGGGCGTTGGGGGGGTGGTTTTTTTTGTTTGGAGGGGCGGCATTTGTGGTTTTTGTTTTTGTTTTGCTTGGGGCGGCAAAAACGTTAGAGCCGCCCCTGACTGGAAACTACTTTGCAGAGGTTTGAAGAACAAGAAAAAAGCAATGCAGTGCAACTCCTCAGTTCAAAAAGGCCAACAGACTTGACAAAGAAGAGATGCAGTTGTCTCAGAAAAAACAAATCCATATTTCACCAGTGATTATGGGAACACTACAGCACGGTATGTATGTACAGTACTGCATGACCTAGTGCAATCCATTTGCAAGATTGCAACAGGCACACTGTGTACATATGATACCACTCGTTATGTACATTATTGAATGATTAATACCTTAAATTGTGCACCATACCTACTGTAATTTTGAGATGTCCAGTATCATGAACTTCGCAATTATGAATGTCTCAGTCAGTTCATAAAATTAGGGTTCTACTGTAATTTGGGTGAAATACACCCTTGGGCAGCGGGCCTGTGCAAGATTAGTCTGAAGACCTCAAAATAGGGTCTAAGTAAGTGCATAAAGACTTGTACTGGCTCTCTCATCAGGAGAGAATTTCATCCTGAATGGATACCAAAGGACATGAACTCCTTTCCTATTGTTATAAACTAGGGGTGGGCAATTCCTCCCAAATCTAACTGACAAACTAGGCAACAAACACAGACTCATATACTCATATAGTGGAAAGGAACTGTAGTAGAGTCTATAGAACCATAGAAATGTAGGGCTGTGTGATAGACTGGCCCTTTTTAGGTCTCATTTAGGCATTTCCCCCTTCCCCTTAAAAGCCCTAATTATAGGGAGACAATCTACAAGTGTTTCAAGAGAGTCTATAGATGTTTGACTTATCTCTGGTGGAGCCCAGAGGAGCTGGTTAGCCTTTTCCTGATTGGGATGGGTGTGTGCCCCATCCCAGATTGGAAGGGACTTTGGAGCTCATCTACTCCATACCTCCCCACAGGCATAATTGACTATACCTAGATCATCCCTGATAAAATTTAATCTAGCCTGTTCTTAAGAACCTCCAATGATGGGGATTCCACAACCTCCCTAAGTAACCTGTTCCAGTGCTTAATTATCTTCATAGTTACCATTTTCCCCCTAGTATCTAACCTAGGTCTCCCTTGCTGCTAATTAAGCTTATTACCCCAGAATTTGACATTGCTGCATGTACCCCAGAACTTGACAGTACGGCAGCCAGCCATTTTGTATGTTCAACCACTGCCAGCTGAAACCCAAATACCACATAGCGAGAAATAATCTTAAGCCTTTGTGAAGGAAGGCCAGACAGCTGCATACTTGCAGTTCGCTAATCCGAATGAGAGGATGGAACAGAAAGTTATAGAAGAAAGTGAGTGAATAGCAACCTTGGTTTTAAGTGCCCCTGACATATTGTCGTTATGACTAGAAATACCGGAAATTTTTGAGACAACGAGTAGCTTGTTGAAATTAGGAGAATTGGTGAGCCAGTAGCGGTTACTATGCTGACCCACTAGGAGTTACTATTAGTTATGTGCTTTGTTAGAGTTAGCTATAAAAAATTAGGTGAAAGAATTTGCTTTGGAGTAGTCCAGGGAAGTTTTCTCCAGGCAAAGAGCTGACATCTAAGCTCACCATCAGCTGGATGGAAAGAGGGCCCCTGGAAGCCCTCGACACCATCTCAGACTGTGGGTAACTATATCGGGGATGTCCTAAACCTACTGCATATGTGTGTGTGTGTGTGCGTGCTTGGAATCTAATCGTTTTAGATAAATGATTGATTTACCCCCTATAGATTTATTCCTAATGCCACCTGGAGAGAAACGGTTAAGTTACCACTGCTTTGGGTTTAGAAGACCCTCGGTAACAAGCTGATTATTTCTTGTCCTAGTCTCAGTGGAAATGGAGAACAATTGATCACAGTCCTCTTTAACACTTGTTAGATATGTAAAAGGTTGTGATATGTCCCCCGCTCAGACTTCTCTAGGGCCTGGTCCACACTGGGGAGGGGGTGTCGATCTAAGATACACAACTTCAGCTACGTGAATACCGTAGCTGAAGTCGAAGTATCTTAGATCGAATTACAAAGTACTTACTGCGGGTTTACGCGGCACAGGCAGGCTCCCCCGTCGACTCCGCTTACTCCTCGCACCGAGCTGGAGTTCCAGTGTCGACGGGGAGCGCTTCTGGGATCGATTTATCGCGTCTACATGATGCGATAAATTGATCCCAGAACATCGATCGCTACCTACCGAATCGGGCGGGTAATGTGGACGTACCCTTTAAGAAAGATGCCCAGTTCTTTCAACCTTTCTTCATAGGTCATGTTTTCCAAAGCTCGTAACATTTATGGATGGACTAAAGTGACATCTGGAGCAACTACACTGAAATCAGTGTACTTACGTCAGTAGAGAATTGGTCCTAGATATTGCCCTGGATCACTTGCTAAGTGCATAACTTGGAGTACATTCAGAGGAGATGAATGGGAAATTCCATGGTTTAAGTTTGAAGAGATACATGATCTTAATGAGAGTTGAGAATGTGCACCACCTCTCAGGAGATGCACAGTACCTCACAGGATCAGTCTTTTTCAAGTCCAGTAAGACTTCTGCATGTCTGATTAATTTTCATTGTCAGACTTTAATCACTGATAGTATTTGCACTGTAAGTTAATGAAGATCATGGTTGGCCATTGAGAATAGCAGTTGTGGGGTTTGGGGATATCTAGAAGAAATCCATAGTTAACTTATTTCCCTTTGCACAAACCAGATGAAATTGATGACAGTGCTGCCTCTGAGATGCAAGTAGCACATACCTTAGAACAAAAATAAATGCTTACTCATTTAGTAGTGTAAGTAGTATCATGATGTAAGAGTCAGAGTAAGACACAGATGTCATTCATATCTTGTTACAACCAGTGATTACAAAGGAATGGTGTTGGTGTTAAACAGCATTATTGAGGCTTATTCTCTGTAACAAATGGTATCTTTTATTTTATTTTGTGATTATCTAACGGATCACTGAGCCATAAAGCACGGCTGCTCCTAGCTAACGGAAAGAAACACCACAACCATATGTCTCTTACGGAACCGCTACAGTTCAGTATACAATTGTCATTTTTCTATTCGGCACTCACAATGTGTAGGTCAGAATCTAGTTACCCAGCATACTTTTGATACTGTGATAAACCGCTGGAAATGGCACTTTTGAAAAAAAAAGAAATGTAGTGAATAGTCAATATTGTTTTCCCAAGTCAGTAAGAAAGTTTTTAAACTAAAATGTAAATTTTTAAACCTGCCATACGTGTGATTAGTACCACTTATACAAGATCAGACTTGCAAAAATCCCAGCAACGGCACCATATAATTTTGGAGAGCAGCAAAAAGTAATAAAATCAATTGCCATTTTGTAGGTGATTCAGTGATGCAATATGGATTTTGAGCTGTGCAACCATAGCAACTTTGGGACTTCATCAGGGTATGTGTTATAGAATTTAACTCTTTTGCATTGATATGACATAGCACACGATGCATGATAACAGAGTTTATTTCATCTTACAAAATCTATGAGATCTAATATACCCCAAGTCCTGAAGTCTCAAAAAAAGAAAAGGTGAGTAATTACAGAACAGCTAACACACAAGCTTACAGCAATTCATTCATGTGTGCTTCCTCATTGTCGTGTCAAAAATAATCAATGTATCCAACCTACCGTGCCTTCTTTAGAGTATCTAAATGCATGCTTGCCAGCCGTCCTTTTCCTCACAGCATTAACAACGGTAGGATGGAAAAATACTGGAATTTTATTTTAGAATTGTGTCATGCCAATTGCAGAAACATTTGGGTGAAGTAAACAATTAAACACTATCCTGATTGCCCAGAAACATTAGAAATTTGCTGTTTTTGCCATTAACCAAAATGGGCAAATTGTCTGCGTGCACACACACACACTTAGCAAGAGTAAAATGATCCAAAATCCACTGTAGTCAATGGAGACTCCATTGACTTCCATGGGCTTCAGCTCAGTCCCTTAGTGAAGGGAGTTTAAAACAGTCAAGATTAGACTCGAATAGGAAGGTGTCACAGGGTAGGTTATTCCTTTAAGGGCTGGCATAGGTCCAGCCCATTCCTGTTCAAAGAGCTGTCCCTCTATGGACAAGAACTAGCATCTCTAGTCCTTGGGTCAAGTAGCAGAGAGGGTCATGTGATGAAAGAATGACAAGAGATCTGATTATGGCTCTGACTAGAGGAAGATTAGCATATGTCTGCGAGTTGCTCTACAGTAGGAAGATGAAGAGAAGGAGAAGAGCCTGGTATATTTTGGTGCAAATTGAAGTGTGGGGAGCAGTAAAAGGTCTTCTTGACCTGGGACAGTTGGAGTGGCGAGGGCCCAGATTCGCAAAAGGACTTGGGTACATCAAGTGGGACTTAAGTCACAAGTCCAAAATGTAGGCACGACTGAGATCCTCAAAGCCCCCATTCACCTGACACCTAAACCCTATAGGCACATAAATTACCTGTAGAAGTCCTCTAGGTGCCTAAGTTTCTGCCTCTGGGCATGCACATTGCAGCCTCAGGCAGGCAGCCAGATACCTATCTCATGGCTCAGATTCAGCATGATCCTCAAACCAGGTGAAGATAGGTGTTGCCCCCACCTATTGCCTGTGGACCCTGATCTGGTCTTGGATTTAGGGATTTAAGTTCTTAAGTGTCTGCATCACTTTTGAAGATGAGACGGAGGCTTTGCAAATGTGAGTGCAAGAACACCTAAATATCTTTAAAAATCTGGCAACTCCTTGCTTAGCGTGCTGGCTTTTGTGGATCCCATTCACAGGCATCTCTCTCCCCTCATGCATTGGTATAAGGCGCCTCGGTGATTCATCCAGGATTTGTGGATTCCACTGAATGGGTAGGCACCTAAATGTTAGAGGTTGAAACACTGAGTTTTGCAGCACCTAAGTCCCTTTGTGGATCTAGGGCTGTGGGACTTTTGGGGATCCCAGCTCAAAGCTTCCAGAGAGGGTGGGAGACAACCCAGCCCCCTACCTTCCCTACAGACAAGGGACAGGACTCGGTGTAGGAAAGTAAGGGGCTGATTGATTTAACCTGGAAGTGGATTCTTGTGGTTTGGCCAGAAGGATAAATCACCCGGGCAGCTTACCACCCACAGGAGTGCATGGAAGGGGAGGCATAGCACACCAGACTTGGCTCTGGATAAGCAGACACTATTACAGAAGAGATAATATCAAGCCTTGAACAGCATGGCAGAGGGGCTACAGTGGACAGCCCAAGAGGACATTTCACAGACCAGATGCTGAATAAAGATCATCTCACCAAGAATGGAGAGCAAGGAGATTCCAGCCAAACTCATCTGCCTGGGAAGGGTTGGGGGGACCAAGGTCTTGCCTACATGGAAAATGTTATAACAGTATAACCCCCAGTATGAAGAGTCTTAGGCTACATCCACACTACCCGCCCGATTCGGCGGGTAGTGATCGATGTTCTGGGATCGATTTATCGTGTCTCATCTAGATGCGATAAATCGATCCCAGAGCCGCTCCCTGTCGACTCCGGAACTCCAGCTCCGCGCGAGGAGTAAGCGGAGTCGACGGGGGAGCCTGCCTGCTGCAGTGTGGACCAGCGGTAAGTACTTTTGAAATCGATCTAAGATATTCGACTTCAGCTACGTTATTCACGTAGCTGAAGTTGCGTATCTTAGATTGATCCCCCCCCTCCAGTGTGGTATGAGGGCTTCCCCTCCCCCCAAGTTTAGCTTATGTCGCTTTGGGAGGGGTTTAAGATAAACTGAAAAAGACACCTTTATACGACAAGAAAAGTGTTCATAGCAGATGGTTCCAGGATAACTATCTGCCGCATAGGTGACCCCCCCCCCCACATCTATAACATTCAGAGAGAGGGGGAAGAAGGGGGTCACCAGTGTGATAACTATATTCTGTATTGCCCTTGTGTTCTTTTCTCACATTTAGGGCTCATCTCTTTGGGAATAGATGCAGTGTGCACTTCCAGGTTAGCAAAATCCCTTCTCCCTAACAGTCCTAGGTAGTCTTCCTTCTCACTGCCCCATGCTCACACTCCCCCCGTGGCTGGTAGGTGAAGCCCAGCCCACCTTCTGTTCTGGGTTGCAGTCCAGGGAACCTCAGCTTAGTGGTTTGGGGCTTTCTTCTCTCAGCCCTCACTGCTCCTTCTATGGACTGCCTCCTACCACACCTGGTAATCATACAGAGCAATCTGGATAAATTGGGCTCATTCAAACAAATTGCATTTTAATAGCGTCAAATGTCATGCATCTAGGAATGAGGAATGCAGGCCATTCCTACAGAATGGGGGACTGTATCATGGAAAGCAGGGACTGTGAAAAGTATTTAGGGGTCATAGTGGACAACCCATTCAACATGAGCTCCCAGTGCAATGCAGTGGTTAAAAGGGTGAATGATGGATTGCTTACAAGAGAGGTTACTTTGCTGAACAATAAGGTACTGAACTCCCATCTCTGCCCCATAACAAGCTCCTCTGCCTGTGGGTCCTGTTAACTCACTGATATGGCCCCAGCATTGTCTACAGGAGAGGAAGAAACCCTGGATTGGACCCAACCATTATAGTGTGTCCCTCCTTCTGGTGATAAGGTGCCTGGGGATGAGCGTTCATCACTACGTTCCTCCCCCAGCCAACCAGATCCTCTCCCACTCACGGCAATGGCCAAAGCAGTGAAACTGCAGATGGGAGAGGAGGGAGCTGCTGCTTCTTTCGGATTCTATATATCAACTTCTCTTTCAAACTGAAAAGCAATGTCAGTTTCCAGGCAATTTCACTCTCGGGTTTTTGCATGTTTCCTGCAGAGCCAGAACGTTTGGGCTGAAAAGAGTGCCAGGAATTGTTTATTTCGTTAAACATGACCTTTCTATTGGAGATTTGAATAAATAAACAAATAAATAAATAAATAAATAGAAACAGTTCTTTTGGACTTAGGTTTTGTGAAAGTTTATTTTTGCATCAACGAAGTTTTGGATCAAATTTGACCAGTGTCCCTTTAAAAATAATAAAATAAAATTATTTGCCAGCAGTGGCAAATTTAGCTTGGCGACACATCTGTGTATGTTTCATGATCAAATCTATTTCACCTTATGTTCACAATGCAGAATTTTGGGGTTCTGCTAGCTTTCTTTGGAGAGATGAGGTTTTATTTTTACTCCACAGCTTCACTTCAGTACTTAAAACAAAACACAACAAAAGATAAGGGACTAAATTCTGTGTTGATTTACACCCTGAGGTGCTGCCGGAGATGCAAATCACAAAATGATTTGAATCTAAATCTCTTAGGGTCAGATTGGGAGCCCTTTACTCACACAAATAGTCTCATTTAGCTCTGTTATAGGAGGACATCATTTTGCGTTGTCTGTTTAATTGTGAAAAAGGGTTAAATTAATCTTGGGGGTGCATCCACTCATTTCCATGGGGCTATACCAGGCATGAATTTGACTCAAGGGACCAGATTCTCAAATGGTGTAAATCAAAGTCATTGACTTCAGTGGAGCTAAGCAGATTTACACCAGCTAACAATCTGTCCCTCAATCTTTATAGCCACAGCACTGCTACTGAATAGTTAAACAGAGAGAATGATTTTATACTGCACAGTCCCTTACGAACGTTACTGGTGTAAATTAGTATAGTCCTACAGAAGCCAATCGTGCTACAGCAGTTTACACTTGGCCCATTGCTTTTTCCTTAAAATAAACTAAGGTAGGGGGCCAATGCAAGAATTAATGTGATGAAGCTACAGGCAGAGAAATGGCTTTACAAAGGGTTGCAAACATATAGAATCTGGTCTATTTGTGTAGAGCTAACATTTTACAAAACTGCTTAAGAAGACGCTGTTTGATTTGGACCTTTAAAGGAATAAAGAAAAGTGCATTTTGTCAGAAGGGCCAGAAGAAATCGATTCCTTCATCTGTGCTATAATCTGTATTAAAGTGGTTTGTTCATGAATAGATAATAGACTGGTTTCTTGAGAGGGCACATGCAGCAGGCACAGATTTTCAAAGTGAATAGCAATTATTTTTACCCCCTGCACTAGCTCTGGATATTGGAAAGAGACACTACAGACTAGTATTTCATATGCAGTTTTAAATCAAGAATGGATTAAACTCAACCTTCAGGGTGGGATTTTCAAAAGTGCTCAACATTGGCCCAATTCTTCTCCCACTGCAATCAAACCACCATTGATATCAGAATTAGGCCAACACTAAGGACTTTTGAAAATCCCACCCTTAGCCCTTAATGACCATAAAACAATTCCAGTTATGAAATGAGCCTTAAAGTTCTAGATTCAGATCAGAACATTCCTTAACGTGCAGGTGTGTTTGTATTGGGTGGGTTTTGATCGGTACCTAACCTCATCTAATCTATGCTCCCATTGGTGAACAGTGCAAGTAGTTCCACTGAAGCCAAGGCTACTATTTGTGAGAGTAGCTGCTCACCAGAGAAAAGTGCTCACAGTCTGGCTCTAAGGGTTCTATTCTACCCATAGACTCATAGACTCATAGACTTTAAGGTCAGAAGGGACCATTATGATAATCTACTTTGACCTCCTGCACAATGCAGGCCACAGAATCTCACCCACCCACTCCTGGAATAATCCTCTCACCTATATCTCAGATATTGAAGTCCTCAAATCATGGCTTAAAGACTTCAAGATGCAGAGAATTCTCCAGCAAGTGACCCATGCCCCATGCTTCAGAGGAAGGCAAAAAACCTTCAGGGCCTCTGCCAGTCTACCCCCTTAATCATATTGAGTAGTCAAGTGCCTTACCCAGTACATATACTTATTGAAATCACTGGAGCGCCTGGCTTAAATGCTCACCAGTGTGACTGAGAGTGACGGACTTGGACCCTAAGTAGTCTGATTCACAAAGTTAGCAGATATGAACTGATGCAATTGGCACTCTGCCCTGAGAAGAGGTCCAGGGCTCGTCTAGCAGATGATCACAACCATATCTGCCCTTGGGTCACTGCCATTTTGGTTCTGATTTGCTGTCACAGGATGGAAGATGGGGGCTAATCCCAACGGAAGGTTAATAAAGACTCCAGGCTCACTCTCCAGGCTCACCACACACGCACAAACACAGATAAAACCAGTCAAACACAAAAAGTCTATTTTTTTAAAAAAAATTCGTAATCACATATACTAAAATAGTGTCATGATGTTCTCTTTCTGATAGCAGAGTTCCTCCACTGGATATAAAGAAGTAATATCATTAACTATTCCCTTTTGCAAAATCGTTTATACTTATAAATTGCAGCAATATACCAAACTACACAATTTAATAATAAAAAGCATATACCAGACTATCCCACTATTATCACTACATTTAGCTTCCCCCTAATACTTTGAGTGCTGCCATTAAAACTGAAGCTACAGCAATATTTTAGCCATCTCTATACCCAGAAGATTTCCCTATTACTTTGTCCAAGAACGTTTTCCTTGGATGATTGGTTGACAATATCTAAAGGATAATTTTCGGTCCTGAAGAATTAAACACAGGTCTATTTTTATGAGGTGGGACAGATTGGAAACAGTTTTTTCTCCTTGTTTCAATGAAATTGGAAATGAAAAGAATGTGTGTCATATGAGGGACAAGTGTCATGAAGCCCATCTGAATTATACTTCATACCCCACTTTATAGCCTAATGTTCAACTATAGCCATTTTTCTGGCAGTATTTCGCCCATCAAAAACAAGTTATTGACACTTATGTCTCGGATATAAATCAGCTCCAGCAGTAAAAGTAAAGAAGGTGGTTTCAGAGTGAGTGGATGATGGGGTAGAATAATGTATTTGTTTTTCACCTTTAGGATATTGCTTTAATACCACCCAGAAACAATGGCAGAAAATCATTCCAATTAAATGGTCTTAAAAATAAGAAATAAAGCAAATTCAGGTGATCTCATTCTGTCATGTGTGTCAGAGCAGACACCACAAAATTGAGCAGAAATAGTTTAAATTTAGCTGTCTTAATATATGTGTACAAGGACTGAGATGTGGAAATTGGATGTGCTTCACTGGAGTCAATTAAGAAGGGCTTTCAACAAGGTAGGGTTGAAGTGCATTGACAGGGCACTGGGAATACTTCTGGTATTGACTGGCACTGGCTTGGGTACAAATAAGGCAAAGCATTCTGCTTTCTGCCATTCATTTTCCATAATAGGAAAATTACACTAATGTATAAAATGATAATGAAAAAATGAATGCAGAAAATAGAAACATTCCACTGAGATGCGCTTCCGTCAGACACTGAGCTCATTATAAAGAACTCTTATTGGATATATGGCTCCTAAACTTTGCCTCCCTGCTGTGTTGACTTGTGCTGGTAGCAACATCTCCTTCTTAAGCACTAAAAGTTCTTTCCTTAAAAGATAGGCTTTAAATTAAGTTAATATATATGGTTCCTTTATGGGAGAGTCACACCATGCTACTCCACTCACATACTTGTACAACGTCCTGTAATAGGCCTTTTTTGATGCCATACTGACCAGAAGGCAGTGGTAACTCATCTCTGGTGTCCTATTGGAGTGGATGGAATGGTTCTTCAGTGAATGCACTCCATCTCAAAATAATCTCAGAGGGTAGAGCTGGGTAATAATTCATCCATCCCAAAAGCCCTCACATATGGAATCGCACAGTGGTTCCATCATGTTACCTAATCTACTCAACCATCAGGAGGAGACAAGAAACATTTTAGCTTGCACCATCCTCAACATTCACTGGATATTTCTGCTTCTTCCCATCAATTTGTCCAGTCTCATTCTCCAGTATGTAACAGAGTAAGGGATCTGAATAATCTACAGATATCTGCAACTCCACCAGCAAGTGACGCTTGTTGGCACGGGGAGGCATTTGTAAGGATAAGCTGAAGCGGTGGCTACACTACCCATAAAGGGTGTATAGCTAACTATCAGCAACTCTTGGGAGTTGGATCCATCATGGCTTCTGGATTCCCAGGCAACACTGGTACCCCACAGTGTCTTTCGCCATCTATGACTAGCTATGCAGCTGTTCCCCTCTCACGTGGGGCTTGCAATAGTCCGCCACAACTTTCTTACCTCCAGGCTAGAATATTTCAATGGGCTCTGCACCTAGACTGCCCATGAAGTCCTCCTGATGTATGCAGCTGCCTTAGTCCTCTTGAGCAATGTGAGTTGATGTGAACCCAATACTGTGATCAAGTCTCTGCATGGACTACATCTTCACCTTCAGGTGCTATTCAATACCTTGGTAATGATGATTCTGTCGCTGGTAGTTAGAGGCATTCAAATGATTTCTTACACCCTATTAATTAGTTGGATTTGACACCCCTTTTTCTGTTTCTGTTTGGTTTGTAAATTGATCATTTGTTATTCATAATTATTTTACAAGCAGATTTTACAACCATATTTGGGTTCATTGAGTTGACACAAGCTGTCATCTAATCAAGGAATTAGAAACCAGACCATGTGACTTCAGTGACCAGTCACACACCTCAGTTAGCAAATTGTAACTAATGAATGCTTGAAAGAGCACTCTCCATGAACAAACTTTATCAACAGGCTCAGTGTCTGAAGAAATTACTAGGGAGATGAATTTCTTAGGCAGAAGGTGGTGAGAATTTTAGGTAGAGAAACACAGGAAACGAGGAAGCCTAAGAAATTTTTGGATATTTAAAACGTTTGTCTAGCCTCCTTGGCATTTGAAAGACCATTATATTTGAGCTATATTTATTGACTATAGATTTAAAATAGCTGTACGCCTTCCAGTCCATGGGAGAGTGAAAGATGTAAGCCAGATTGATTGGCTGTCTAGTAGACTTTACATTCAGTTTTTCTCTTGGTACATTGCTGACAATTAGTGATATGAATACAGGTGCAGTAAGGGGAATGGTTTCAGTGCAAACAGTCTTATTAATAGGATCAAAGGAAGAGGGAGGGCACTCAAGATTTTAAGAGCATAGGAATTGCCATATTGGGTCAAACAAGTGGTCCATCTAGTCCATTATCCTATCTCTGACACTGGCCAACAAAAGACGCTTTGAAGGCAGGTGCAAGAAACTCTGCAATAGGTAGTTATGGACTAACATGCTCACAGTGACTGCCTTCCTAACCCTTTTAATTGGAGGTTGCCTTATTCCCTTGTGCATGAAGGCTTATAACCCAAGACTCTCTTTTTTGTCTTAACTCTGGATGTTTATTTTTTGTGTGTCCAATCCTTATAGAAATCCTGCTAAGCACTTGCCCTCAATGATATCAAGTGGCAATGAGTTCCACGGGCTAACTGGGTGTTTGTGTGAAAAAGTATTTCATTTAATCAAATTTAATTAGCCACATTTCATAGTTCTTGAATAGCTCTTTGTTCTTGTATTGTGAGTGTTTGTTATTTTGTACACCTGTACAATGTCAACTCTTATTCATCTCAATGGTCCCCATCTTTTCAAGCTCTCTTCCCGTGAAAGTTTTTCCATGACTCTAGTCATTCTTCTTTCTTAAAACCCCAAATTGCCTAAAACCCTAATTACCTAAACCCCTTAAAGCCAAATTCTTCTCTCAGTTATACCAGCTTTTGACCAGTGCAACACCATTCATTCAGTACACTTACTCCTGATACACACTTGCATAAAGGAAAGGCAAATAAGACTCCAAATAATTTTTACTACCGTAAACTAATAAAACACTGTGTAGCCTAGAGGAAACAAGTGGGATTTTCAAAGAGGCTGAAGTACTCCCATTAATTTTCAATGGGAACTGGGTGCTTAATTCACTTACGCAACTATGAACATTCCAGTCAAAGAGTCTTCACTAATTTGCACAGGCAGTGTCTCTTGGGTACTTAGCTCCCATTAAAACAGCATCTGAGCCCCTTGCAGTCTTTAATGGTTTATCCTCAGAACATCCCTGTGTGGTAGGTGGAGGACTGAGACACAGAAAGCCAAAGATGACACAAGAAGCCTGTTGCAAAGCAGGGACTTGAAATCAGGTCTTCCCAGTCCTAGGTTAACATCCTAACCAGTGAACCAGGCTTCCTCTCTGATTCAAAGCCTGTGGACCGTAGTCATTTACTGACACATGCTTCATAGCTATTAGCCTTTATTCCCCTGCTGAGATGAAGAAATAAGTCGGGTTCTTGCCATGCTGAAGTAAGATAAAGACGAATAATGATACTGTTATGAAGATGTGATACATTTTACAAGTCACCTTTTAAATATTAATTTGGATTGTTTTTTAAAAGATAGGTATTAATGGCTCACTAGTGTCGAAGTATAGGTAGTCTTTGATCTAACAAAGGTGGGTCAGATACCTTTGATCATTGAATAATTGCTTGTAAAAAGCAGAGCCTTGTCTTTTTTGTCCAGGTAATTAATGGTAATTTGAATATTCTTTGAGTCTGGAGGTTGGAGTTAATTATTTGAACTGAGTCTCCTCAGATGGTTAATGACTCAAATTAACTTTTCAAAAGAATCCAGAGATATAAAAGAAAGGGGGAAAAATTTCAACTCTTTTGAAGGAGTTCAGCTGATATCAGGGTTAGGGTCACAGAACCAATGTGTTAAATCCACAGTGATGTTATCTATTGTAACTTAACTTTTAGATACTTGGGGCCTGATCTAATGCACATAAAATTAAATGGAAAGACTCCTATTGACTCCAATAGGCTTTGGATCAGGACACTTGACCACAGGTCCTTTCCAAAAACTTCTGACTTTGTTTTCTCAGAGTGCAATTCAGTTCTGAAAATATTTCCACTTTGAGCATTTCAGGAGAGAGATTTTTACCTTGAACACCTCACTCAAACTCATGGGATCCCTCAATATTGTGGCAAAATGTTGGTATGGTGGGTTCCACGCTTTTCTTGGTGGGGGGCTAGGATGCCACCCATTGCCCCTACTCTTGGGGTGCTGAGGGCACCACTAGCAGTCCAGAAAGGTGGTAGAGGAGGGAAACGGGGAAGGGGTCTGGGTTTGCTACTCACACTGAGCCCCAGCCCCTCTCAACCCCTGTGGGTTTCTTACCCTCTTCTCCCTTGGGAAGGGTTACCCTTAGTCCTTGATGCTGGGGAAGGGAGTCTCCCTGCCCTCAGCAACACACCTCCAAACTCCAGTCCTCTCTCCTTCCTCACACCCCACTGTCTGCCTGAAGCAGGGGTTTTTATTAGGTTTCTGACAGGTCCTTAATTGACTACAGGTACTCCAATTAACCTGTAGCAACCATCCCTAGTCTACAGGGAACCACGCCTTAATTAGCCTAGGGCTTATATATTTCCCCTCGAGCACACTCCCACTGCTCCCTGGCCCTGCTGTATCACAATATATATAACTTGTCACTGTCTTGGTATTATACAAACAGGTTCTTCCTATATAATCTCCTATCACTGTGTTTTCACAATTCATGTTACTGTTATCATTATTAATATTAACAGTAACACCCAAACTATCTCTGTGCTATCTATCAAAGCTCATTGAAGTTAATGGAAAAACTCCCAATCACTGCAATGGGTTTTGGACCAAAACCTATTGGACTAAAGTAGCTGAAAGGTGGGCAGCAGGCAAATGCAACATCCATTATGAGTGATTTGGGGAGTGACATGTGTCTTGTTGCCTTCATGGGATTCTCTTTGTTTTCCTGTGTATTGTGGGAAATGAGACAGGGTGACAAGGAATGGCAGGAAAGATGATCAGATAGGAGTGATGGAAAAGGGGTGGTGGGTGACAAGGAATGGCAGGAAAGATGATCAGATAGGAGTGATGGAAAAGGGGTGGTGGTGGTGGAAAGAACAACAGAGACACATATTGGGCAAAACGGAAAAAAATAAATAGGAATGAAAACATGGAGAAGAGGATGGAGTGCGGGTCAAGTGAGTCTGAAGGTGGATGGAATGTGGTAACAGAGGTCACAGCAAACAACGGGTGATGGTAATTGCACTTAGTGTTATATGCTGATTTCTGTGAGACATTATGCCTAGTCATTTAAATCAGGATTCTGAAATATTGGTCAACTGAGGACCTCACTGGCGATATGCTGAAGGCGTGGCACCTGATTTTCCATCCGACTGGGTGGATTTGTACTCCCTGCGTTTTTGATATGGAGTTGCAGCCTATGGAGACTACAGGTTCCAGCATGCATTGCTTCAACGGGCTAAAGAGGGAACATTGTATGTTGGAATTTACAATCTACAGTGGCTGCACTTCAGGATTAAAAGGGAGGGGCAGCTAGGGGCTATATGGAAGAGTTTATTTGTACTATGTTCCACGCTTTGGCCACTCTTGTTTTGTAGGATATTCTTTTTGTGCTCCCATTTATGTCAATGGCAAAACTTCCATTTACTCAATGGAAGCAGAACAGGCTTAACTGGGAATAAGACTGGGCCCATAATACGAGCATACTTTTCAATGCATTTCACTCTCCTGCTTTCCCCATGAAGATGCGTATGTGTTCAGAACTCAGCTACAAACCCATCTCTATCCAATGGGGACCTCCCACTCCCGCTCCTCTGATGTTTGGATGTTCATTTGCACTTTCCACACATCCAGAAGCAAGCACCGGTCTGACAGAAAATGAAACAAAATGCTCATAGTGTCAGTCAATGCTGTAGGAAAAAATAAAACAAACCCACAAAACAACGTATCGATGCTGGACTAGGTGTTCTCCACGGTATGTCTTACAGAGCCCAAACATAGCATGATGCAGAACAAAAAGGCATTTTTACATGCCCGGCAGAAATTCTGACAAGTCACTTTTTTTTTAAAGATAATCACAGCTCTAATTTTTTTAAAAATTGACAGCACTGATAGTCTACAAAATATAAAGCCTGGGGAAGAAGGGACTGAAAGTAAAAATACTTTCCCCTCCCCTGATATTTCCTTAAAATAACATTAAAAAAGAGCTTTCGCTTTAGAATGGATTTGCTTCCTCTCCCTGCTATCCACCCTTTCTTCCTAGTTACAGAGTTGTTCTTCATTTGACAGAGTGTAGCCATATGATAATGCTGTTTTTTCAGAGCAGTTTGGAATCTTTGTTTTCAGAGAAGAGGCCCACTAGGCACAATTTGGGACTTGTTATTGAAGACAAACTAACATCCCCCGAAGATTTTCAAACACTTCATGCCAGAATATGGTATTTTAAAGCATTTCCCATTTCACATAATTGGATGCACGTGTCTTAGCAAGAGAGACGGTTTCAGCAAATATAAAAATTAATGCAATTTATTCGAGATGGTCTCACAGGAGATTTATAGATTCTGTACATAGTGTTGAGGAAGATAAGAACTGTTGAAATCAGTTAGGACTTGTGCATATTGCTTTAAGACCACTGACCTAAGCTAAGGTAGTTATAGACAAGGATGGCATTTAGAAAAAGTTGCCATATTAGTATTCATCTTGTATCCAAAATGAGCATAATCATCATCTTTGGGAATATGTGTTCCATCTTTATAATTTCCTGAGATGGTTAATCAAATAACTAGTAAAACTATTGCTCATGTTTGCATAATAATGAAAAAAAATCTCCATATTTCAGTGAAAAACAAATGAACAGTCAATATAGGACTACATGCAGTGATCATAATTTGAACCTCTTTGTCATCCAGAAATGTCATAATGGAGACATTTTATAAGTCATTATCATATTTAAAATTTTATTCTGCACAAATTTGTATCATTTTTGGGCATGGTGATGACTGGGGTGAAGACATTATTTGATGCCACCACGAATACCTTTGAACATTAAAACAGAGTAGAAAAGGCTGGTCATTATCTTTCTATCCACTTACTCGTCCTCCACCACCACAGCATATAAGCGCCTCAGAACAATAATGATTTTTCTCTTGTAAGGCTCCTGTGAGAAAGGGAAATACCGTTATCCCCATTTTCACATATGGAGAACAGATGCACAGAGAGATTAAGGGAGACATCCTAGCCATGTAAAACTAAATGGAAGTTTTGCGATTGATTTCAATAGGCCCAGGATTTCACCCATAGGGTGCATCTACACATGTGAGTGTACACAGATACATGTGCACTGTTGTGCCATAACCCTCTACTGTCCTCATCTGAATCTTTGAAGGACAGCCTAGTGCACGAAAGCTAGCATGTATGAGTGGTGTGGGTATGTACACAACTCTGCTGTGGCATGGACCCGTACCCATTCTACACTGCAATGTGGACACAGGCAAGGGGTGTGTACCAGGTCATGGGTATCAATAGTACTCCAGGACCATTCTCACAATGCACTGATCCCTTTGCTGCCTGATCCTTACCCTAAGGTACGAAGGTCCCTGACCCCTCATTGCCTGCAGTACTAGCAACCCGTGCTGAGCACTTTCAGTTCTCCCATTAACTGTATTGATCAGCACCGATGATCATGGAGCATGTTCCAAGAGCTGCCGTCTGGTGTCTGGAGCACAACCAGGTGCTGATTAGCGTGTGGGCAGAGTACACCATACTCCATGACTTTGCCCATATCGCCAGGAACGTTCACCTGGTTTTTACATTCTGCGGGAATCTGGTACATGCTCCATTTCATACAAATCAATTTGTCATAAGAAACCCGAAACCCAACCCAATGCAAAGTTACAGATTTGTTAGTGTTTAAAGAAAGACTTTTTAACTCCCTTCAGAATGGAAGTTAAATATGCTGGCAGATTTCATAAATTATTGCAAAACTGCCACCATTTTCCTGAGATCTCATTTGTGAATATAATCATTGTAGTACAAGAGATGTTTCACTAGTAAAATGATATAATTTTAAACAATTTCTCATTGGAGCATCCTCAACTTCCATTTAATTCATTGGTTGGATTCTGATCTCTGATACATTAGTATAAATCTGAAGTGACTTCAGTGGAGTTTTTCTGGTTTTACATCCTTGTCCCAGAGAGCAGAACTGGGCTCATTCATTGATGATGGTACTCAGTACCTCACAGGTCAGGGACGTGAGACAGTGTAATGAAAGACACACCATGTTTTGGTGAAAGTTCCATGGGGATATTCAGTATCGTCAACTGCAAGCATTACAAAGTTATGTGATTGCCTTAAAAATCATGAGATTTTAAAAAGAAAACATCGGATGTCAAGACTCACAATAAAATCATGACAGTTGGCAACAAACCAAAAGTACGTTTTTAGCTCTCTGAAGAAAAGCTTAAAAATATAATCTCAGTGTATCCCTAAATTCAACAAATATAATGCAAGAAAAAATCCAGAATGTATTTTTAAAAACAATCTTATGAATTTAAAAGCAATCTCAGGATCTTTAGGGTCTGATATGATTTTGAATGCTTGCGGCTGACATTTTGATGCAATATGAACAACATAACTCTGGACATGAAAAAACAAAGCCCATTCATCTCATCCATGCAAACAGACTCATGGAAATAAGTGGGACAAATTCATTAGAGAGTGAATTTGGCCCATCAGGATGACTCATGGAGATAAGGTAAACTGGTTTTAGCTTGAAGTCTAAGCAGCTGACCACAGCATTGAACAATCAGAATCTATATCCTTGTTTTACACTGAACAAGGCCCCTAGATCAATGAAGTACAAGCACAGTGTGACCCAGAGACCCCTTGGCAAAGGGTCCCCTTTTCTTCGCAAACATCTCTCACTTCAGACCTGACAAACTCCCTACACCAAAAACATTCTTATAGGATATTTATGCAGAAAGAGTAACATATAAAGTATCTACAGAAAGCTCATAACTTGTCAAGATTCATAATCATTGTGAGATACACGTACAGGTAACGTTTGAGGAACAATTTATTTATACTGCAAGTATGCTATATGGGCTTGAAGTAGAAATTACTCACCAAGAGATAATGTGTCTTGGTGATGGCCCATTCAAGCAAGGGGGAGTTGTCACCCCACCCTGTTTGGCCTGAGATGTAATGTAAGGCTCAATTGTTTAGCCTTGCATAAGTACTAAGATGTTGAATGGGGAAGCATTAGAAACAAGGACAAACAATCAAAACCACTTAATGGTTAAAAAAAAAAAAAAAAACTTTGCAACAAGACAGGGGTTCACCCTGACTGTAAATCGAAATAAAAAGCTGTTTTCAGAGCACAGAGGAGAGAGAAGCACACTATATCCATTCACTGAGGAAAACCTCTTGTGGAGCAGGGAGTGCTTTCATGAACCTTTGGATCCTGCTTCCTGAGAAACCAGCCAGCTCTGCAATAGACTGAACTTAATGTGTGTGGGGGGTAGGGGGCGAAGTTTAGACCCAGGTTTGGAATTTATGCTTGTGTTTTGTATTGTAACCGCTTGTTTCCACCTCTCTCTTCTAGTGAAATATTTATTCTTGCTTAAATAAATCTACTTTTGTTTTTTTATAAATACTCAGAAGTGCTTTGTTTACTCACTTGCGGCCTGGGTCCAATGGCTCCTCCCCATCAGTAGAAGGGGCTGGCCTCTAACTTTGGGCAGACCTAGACCTGCCTGTCCCAGTACCCACAAATAGTACAAGTGCTGTGTGGTTTACAGGAGCGGCGGTTTAAGGTAAAACTGGTGAACTAGAGTACACTGCACCTCTGGGTGCAGAGGATCTGAATTTCTGTGAGTAGCCAGTGTTAGGGACTGGATATCACAGGGGAATGATTCAAAGGGATTAAGGTTTGGGGTGAATTTATTGTTAATCTGCAAGATGAAATTAGCTCTAGCATAGCCCAGAGGAGAGTGCATGAGTGGCTGGAAGGAGCTGATGCCCAGCTACTACAAGAAAGCATTCCCCCTCCCTGGAAGCAGGTGGTAACAAGGTGACTTATTTCTGGGTGCCCCAGAAACCTTGCTTGGGCAGAAATCCTTTGTCATTTTACTGCATTCCTGACATTTGACTCACTGCTTGGATGATGAGATTCTTCAGAGGACAGAAATAAATAACTGGTCTCTTTTAAGAACAAAGGCTGAAGTGAATATATTTAAAAGCCGTACTGTGTTTTGATGTTATTATAGCAATCAAAGTCATCAAATCATAGTAACCAAGCAATGAAAAATGACTTCAAAGGCTAAACTGTCTAAAAAGGATGTGACAACTGCAACAGTTCAGCTGTATTTATGTATGTAATTTATAACATTACATACACACACATATATTTATATCACACATAAAAGTATGTTAATTTAAGATTACATAGTGAAAAATCAGAAAAAGATCAGGAAACACAAAAATTAGTAACCTTGACTCAGACACGTTGCATGTGTTATGTATTGGATAGACTTAAGGCCTGTGCATACTGCATAATCAAAATGTCCTCTTCTTCTTCCATCACCACTCCTACCCGTCTATGAGTTCATGATTTATGTTCTGCGCCTACACTCAGATCTCCTGGTACAGACTCATAATCCCTTGCAGAATTCCAGTCAAGTTAATTGGACTCCATATAAATATGTGGTTGGAGCTAGTGATTCCTATGGGATTAGGAGTCTGGAGTCTTGAGTTCCATGCCCAGCTCGCTACTGACCTGGTGTGTGTGTGACTTTAAACTAGTCTCTTCACCACACTGTACATCTATCTCCCTTTCTTTCTCATCAATTTATATTGTAAGTTCTTCAAGAGACCATCTCACACGATGTGTTTGTGCTTCTAGAACAATGGGCCCCGATCTAAGTGATGACATCTAATTGCAATGCTAATACTACTACTGACAACATACTTCTTCAGGGTAAGGAATAGAACTTTGTCTGCATTGTAAAAGTACCATGCACATTTGTGATGCTACGTAGATTAATAACAGTGGGACAGATTTTCAAAAGGCAGTTATGTGTGTGTTTGACTCTATTGATAATTGCTCTCTATTAAATTGCATACTCCCATTTAGTGAACTCCTTCCCTGGGGACTGCACCTTGACACAGTGGGAAAGCTTGTGAGATCCACTGACCCTGAGACCTGTGCCAGTGGGAGTTTTAACTGCTGGTAGGGGCACCCAAGCCAGACAGGTCAAAGGGTAGGGACCAAATGAAAAGTAGTTCACTGGTCCTGGCTCCAGGTTGGGTGATAAGCCAACAACCCATCCTTGTAAAAAAGTTAAGTTATGGTATTACAACTGCCCTCTTGGTGGGCATACCTGGGACTCAACTAAGGATCTCCAGATCAAAAAGCATAAACTTCTGCAGCTTGAGCTGAAAAACCAAAACTGTTTATCCGAGGGCTGAAAAAAACACATATCTTGTGTGGTCACAGAGCATGATTTATAACACACATTCACCAGTGGGTTCCAATAGAAACACAGTGAGGTAGCCATTCCTGGCAAACAGTATGATTGAGAGGGACAGAAGAGCCTTGTTCATGCCCTAAGCAACGTCTGGCAACATGGAAAGGTTTCAGATTCAGCTATAGAAAACTGCATGCTCAGAACTATCTCTGTCTAGAGAAATATTTTGATTGCTGATGTGTCACTCCATAGGCATTACTAATTAATTTCCCTATTAATTGATGGCAAAACATTGACAGCTTTTCACCATTAGTTCAATCATTGCTTTATTAAATGAATAGTAATTAAATGCTTCACTCCTGCCTGATGACTGCTAGACCAAGATATCTATGACAGGTCATTAGTTTTAGAGAAGCATGGTCAGGACCTCATATTAAGCAATGAGATGCTTATTGACACACCACTGATGCTAGAATTAATAATCACACTAAATTGAATCTAATGAATAATTCATAGTGGAAAATCCAAAACAATTTGCTATAGTTACCAGAGGAGATGTAACTTAAGAAACAAGGCACAAGATACCCACAGCTTCAACCAGGGGAAATCATCAGAAACACAGATAGTCACTGGGGGCATGGGGAGAGATCCTTGGAAGAGTAGTGCCAAAAGAGACCCAGGCTGATGATAGGCTGCAAATTAGGTATGTGTTTGTGTGTGCTATAGCAGGAGAATAGCCAAAGTGATTTTTGGAGGCATATGCAGAGACAATACATCAGAGGGCCAGGCCAGGAGAGAATAATATTTCTCCACTAAGTGCTGATGAGAATACACCTGGGATTCCAGATTGAGTTCTGGGCTCCTCTGAATCAGAGAGATGTTTATAAATTAAATGGAATTTAGAGCCTGATCAGCATGTATATTGAAGTTCTCATGGAGTTCAGTGAGTGCCGGGTCAGACCATTAGGGTACATCTTCACTGCAGTGTTATCTTGGGATCATACCTGGGTGTTACCTTTAGTGCCCCTCCTGTCCACACACAAAACCCTCTCACTGAAGTTAAGTGGTGTTTTCAACCCAGGCTACCTGGTGTGGGGTGTGGGTTAGAGCCTGGGTTCCACTTTCAGCAGGGCTGGCAATCTGCCTACTTTGCAGTGAGGACATAGATTAAATCACTCAAGTGCTGCTAGTCCTCCAGTGCCTTCCCACAATTCTTTCCTTGTGCCCAGAAGGACAGATGAGTTCTCCCACAATTCACTGGGAAAGAATTACAGAGTATCTCAGCTCACTGCAGCACAAGGAACCATGGGATCTGCCTCCAGAAGTCCTCATACACACAGAGAGTACAGCATTCATGAGGACCCAGTAACTCAGGTATGGCTATGCAATATGGCTGCTCCCACCAGAGGTAGGCTAACCTAGGTGCAGATTGCCTAGACTAACTCTCTCATGAAGACAGAGCCTTGCAGAAGAACAATAAAATAGCAGTGTAGATTAATGGAAAGGGCATTAGACTGAGGCTTAGGAGACCTCAATTCTATTACACTCTGTCGTTGTTTTATGCAACTTTGAGCTTCTCTGTGCTATGATTTCCCCTCTGTGTAAAATGAGAATATTTGCCCATTTTTCTAAAGTGCTTTCAGCTCTATGGATAGAAGAGCTATGTAAGTGCAAAATAGTATCCGGGCAGGATTGATTTATGAGGAAAGATTAAAAGGACTGGCCATCTTCAAGTATTTGAAGGTTGTAAACAACAACAAGGGACAAATTATTTAGGTGGGCATAGCAGCTAAGAATAATGGCCTGAAATGAAGCAAAGGAAAACAGACTGAGTATGGTGATGTGGGGGATCCTACTACTGAGGTATTCTAAAGCGGGATTTCTTAAAACTTGTTTCATTTTAAACTAGGCTAGAGAAAACAGCTGAACATATACAGTAGGACACAATCTTGCATTTTCAGAGGCACCGAGAACCCATAACTGAAACTGACTTCAGCGAGAGCTTTGAAAAAAATCAGGCTACTTTTATTTAGGTGCCTAAATAAAGCACCTAACATTAAACTTCTACCTTGGAACAATTTGGCTGAGCATTCCCTATTCTTTTGGAAGGCGGAACCCTGGGAGTTATGCAGTATTTCACAGAAATCAGTTACCTGTCTAACTTCAGTTAAGCCAACTACGTTTCCCCAATTTGGAAACAGATGGGAATGCCATTCTCCAACAAATCAGTACAACACCTGGGCAGAGTGTGAAGTCTTCTTCCAAACACTTCTGTCACCATGCCTTCACTAGTCATTTATGTATGAAGCTCAAGTGCTAGCAAGAGGCTTCTCAAAGTTCATATAGTGTAACTGTTACCTAAGGCTGGAAGATTCTGCTCTGCTTTCTAGGTTATTTAGCTCCAGATAATTTATGAGATCACTGAGGTGGCTGAAAAATTGGTTCTCCTCTCACTTGTTCATGTTCACAACAGAAGGGAGAAGGGGGTTGCTATCATGAATGAGTCCTGCTGGTCAGCTGCATTAGATCATTTTGCAAAAACATGATACTGGAAATACTGAAAATAGCTTCAGAGGTGGGGAGAGGAGTTGGGGCTGGCTACTCAGACTTTTTAAAAAAAATCAGTAAAAGCCATTCTTTATCCTACCAGAGCTCTTCCCAGGGGGTTTATTCACAGGAGGTAGGACCTTGTTTAGAATCAAAGAAGTTAGATATGGCATCTCAAATATAGGCTTTGCAAACAGGAAATCATAAATGGTAAAATAGGGAGGAAGGAGAGCCTTGTGGTTAAGACACATACATGGAATTTGGGCAATCTGGGTTCAATTTTTGGTGGTGCCCTAAACGTCCTATGTGAGGTTTTCAAAGAGATCCGTTCCCATTTAGATAACTAATAAAGGACTAGATTTTCAAAAGTGCTCAGGATTCAGCAGCTCCTTTCAGGCAGACTTTCAGCACCCCAGTGTAGTGTGTTTTTATGGAAGTCTCGTCCTTAGTCTCTCTGTGCCTCAGTCCCTTATCTGTAAATTTGAGATAATACTTCCTTTTTTTTGTCTTGGTTGTTCAGATTATAGGCTCTTAAGGGCAGGGACTGTCTCTTACCCTGGCTGTGCATGAGGGCTGATCAGAATTTTTCTGTCAACCCTGTTTTTTGATGAAAAGTTAGTTTTCTTGAATAAGTGGAATTTTCTGTGGAAAGTGTGACAGTGTCCCCATAAAACTTTATGGGGAGATGCTTATAAATGTATACGTGTAACTGGAATATGTTTTATGCTACATGTGCCATGTAACATATCTCTGTGAAAGTTATGACCTACTGAATTTATTCCTCCTGTTTGTATGCATGTATCATTGTTGTAGTTGAAGTTATGAATATTGGTTGTATTTCTTGAGAAAGGAATGTGCAGGTTAAGTGCCCAATCAAGAAGCTCTTAACAGACAATAGAACTTGCAGACACCAATCCACATCTGAACTTTGCCAGGAATGTGGCTGGTCTGAGAAGGAACTGAGTTGTGCAGGGACAGGTGACTTGTCCATGTGACCCCAACTCCATTTGGTAACTGGATGCTACACAGGGAGAGGGAGGGGTGTCCACCCAGAGGAGAAAATCTATTTAAACCCCTAGGAAACCCCTCCATTTTGTCTTCAGCTGGCTAAAGAGAGAGGCTGTCCACCCCCCAAGGACATTTCTGAGGGGAACTGAACAAAGGACAAAGACACTAGGGGTGTGAGCGACTGCTGGACCCAGGCTAGTTCTACAGCCTGTAAAAAGGAAAATATCTGAATCTGGTGAGGCTTTTATCTGTGTTAACTTTGAATAGACATAGACGTGCGTGTTTTATTTTATTTTACTTAGTAATTTGCTTTGTTCTGTCTGTCACTACTTGAAATCACTTAAATCCTATTTTCTGTACTTATTAAAATCACTTTTTACTTATTAAGTTTCCTGGAGTACGAGTTGGTACCTGGGGAAGGCAAACAGCTGTGCATATCTTTCTATCTTTGAAATAGAAGGCGAACTATTTATGAGTTTACCCTGTATAAGCTTTATACAGGGTAAAACGGATTTATTAAGGGTTTGAACCTCCTTGGAGTTGGACACCTGGGTGTCAAAGGCAGGAGTGCTTCCAGGAGCCTAACAGTGGTGAGTGGACTTGGTTTGGACCTGGGTCTTTGTTTGCAGCAGATCAGTGGAATCTGGCTCAAAACAGACAGGATTCGGGAGTCCCAGGCTGGAAAAGGCCAGGAAGCAGGGGCAGAAGTAGCCTTGGCACACCAGGTGGCAGCACCAGGCAGGTCTCTGTGGCCCCAACCCGTCACAGAAAGTTTCTGCTTTCCATGGAGAACTGGCACTATAAGAATCTGAACAATCGTAATATTCAGGAGTCTAATAGTGAAACAGAGTAGGCCTGTTTATTTTTGTTTAAGGTTTTGGAGGAAACCTTATCAGAGTAGTAAACAAGTTGCAAGACTATTCTGTAGTAATAAACCCAAACACCAGTACGTTGTAGGGTTTATGGGCCCAAATTGCTGTTTATTTAATAGAGGAAAGGAAGCATTTCCACTACCTCAGGTCTGTGGTCCACTGGGGTGGTTTCAGAATAACTACTTGTATCCGACCAGAATGTCAATTCAATTTGAATGCGCGCTGAGCGGAGGTTGTTTTTACCTCTCTCTCTGTGGCTTCACAGTGGCACCAGTTCAGAAGTTCCATCAGGAGGGCTGTGATGAAAATAAAGTTGACTGCAATAGAAAGAGTCAGCCTGGCTGTACAACCCTGACTCCTGTTGGTGAGGTGTTACTCGCACAGATATTCCCACTTGATGTCCAGAGAGCTATCTGTCTGTGAGTAACTGCTCCCTCATGCACTTAGGGTTGGGCTCTGAAAATGGTATAGCACCAATTTGGTCAGTAACAATGGGAAATAGTGTACCAGAAGTCCCCATTCAAATACTTGGGAATATTACAACAGTAAGGCCCAATGAAATTACTGCTAAACAGGCTCCAAATGGTAATATTCAAATGCAAGCAAATTAGGTCAAAATCCAGCAAACGTGCTTAACTTTAAGTACGTGAGTAGCCCCATTGACTTCAAAGAGATTATTCATGAGTTTAAAATTAAGTTTAAGTATTTCTCTGTGTTGGGGCCTTAGTCCTATTGGTTTCAATGGTACTATTCACAGAGGAAGGGTGATGGAATCTGGCCCCATGTGAGTTAGCTCAGAGTTGCACAATCTAGCCCCGCGATCTGGGTATTATTTCTATTAGAGGATCACACACGCTGCTGTTTCTGTAACCTGAAAACATTGCATACACCATGGGCTCCCCTCCATTCTCCCTCACAAATTCCCTGTGCGCCACCCACCCATTCTCCTCTATTTCAGGGACTTCCTGCCACTACCAGGGGTAGCGTGACCAGACAGCAAGTGTGAGAAATCGGGACACAGGGGGTGGGGGACAGTAATAGGAGTCTATATAAGAAAAAGACCCCAAAATCGGGACTGTCCCTATAAAATTGGGACATCTGATCACTCTAGTCAGGGGCTGTATGTCCTATCTGTGTCCACATTCACCTGTACCAGGGGCTTTGTGTGCCCTTCTTTCTCCTTTCCCCGTATGCTAATAGGACTGCTCATGGAGTAAGGTACTAATCAGTACAAGCAAGGATAGCACAGTAAAGGCCTAACCAGAGTAAAATAAGCAGGGGTTACACACAAGAAACAGGAAGAGTCCAATGTTCAATGCCCAGTTTTGCTACTCAGGGCTCAGTACTGTTTTCACTGAAGTCAGGGAGCAAACCAATGTGGTCATCAATTGCTTGATTTAGTCCCTGCCTTCCTAGGGAAGAAGCAGCCAATCAGAGGGCTGCTGCAGGAAGCCTGCTGAGCTTCCCCCACCCCATCTCCTCAGAAGCCTAGAGAAATTTTTGGTTAAGGGAGGGCGGGAAAGGGGACATCCCACACCATTTTCACAGGAGACAGCAGAAAAAGCCCTGGAAGCTCAGGGCAACGTTACTCCCTTCTCTCCTCTCTGCTCCTGCAAAAAATGAGTTAGCCTGCTCCACTCTCCATCCCTGCGATACCACACCTGGGTATCGGAGAACTAGACTCTACTGTAGAGTCTTGGGTCCCCAACTTGGAAGAGGGGTGAAGACCTCCTGGAGCTGGAGGAGAAGCAGACATGGGGGTGGGGAGGAAGACAGATGGTGGGTGCATAATTAATTGCTGGCCAGGAGGATAGGCAGATGGGAAGGCCACAGAATCTAATTATTTAGAATTTGGGAGTTTGGGAAAAAGCTGGACCATCAGGCAAAAAGTTCCCGCAGTGGGAGCCAAAATTTCCAACTTTCCCAAGTGGGAGTGGATGGGTGGGGAGAGTTTAAAAAAAAATCTGAAGTTGGAACAAAAGATACAATATCTTTAAGGAAACCTCATGATATTTGTTGGTCTGCCTTCTGTTTTCTGACCTTTTGAGTCCCGTTCTTTATTGGTCCTTAATCACTACTATTAAATGTGATTAATTATAAGGATCAAGCCTTGTTGTGAGTTGAGTGAAGTTGCATGTTTACGCACTGCTCTGTGCCTCTGTTTCCCCACACCATAAAACGAGTGTATAAATAACCACCTTATGGGGCAATTGCGAGGCTTAATTTAGCCTTGCGAAGCGTTCAAGTTCCTCAAACTCCGAGTGCAAATGATGATAATTATCATGCAAGCAATTGCAACAAAAAGTTGGGAAGAGAGATTCTCTTTCTATAAACACGTTTGACTTACTAGCACTATAACTTGCAAACAAGATTAGTATTATCAATAAATCACCATGTTCACAGAAGAGAAACAAGACAGAATGCCTTGCTGCTGAGGCATATATAATGACAATAGGTACCTTAGCAACAGTGATAACTGTACTGCAACAGATTGTGCCCTAAAGCAGTAAATATCCTGCACAGAAGAGGTTATTTAGCACTTTTAAAAAAAATAAATAAAAGAAAGTCTAGTCGTTGTTAATGTTGTTTTCAGGCTAGAAAGAAAAAGAGCCGTATGTGGTAAGGGGAAAGAGGAGGAAAGGAGTGGAGGAAAATTATGGAGCTTTCAAGATTAAGACAACTCAGTCAGCTGTCAGAGTAGCCAGTCAGACCTGTGCATAACACGTGTTGAGAAACCGGCATCTTTTCTAAATCAGTGCTTATGCACATGGCAAAGTCCTTATGACACGTACATTCTCTTGTGAGTTTCATTTTCAGTCGTTTAGTTTGCTGGCAGCTCTCTCACTCCCTCACTGTACCTCAGGACCCAATCCTAGGGAAAGCTCAGAACCCAGTCCTACTCCAGCTGGAGTCAGTGAGATCCCCTGAATATGGATGCTGGATGTACTTTCCAGTACTCATCCTTCACTGTACTACACTGGTATAATTCAATGGAGTCGTGCAGTGAGTGGCATCAGGCCTCAGTGTATGATGCTGTGCAGAAACGCTAAGTTAATTATTCATCCATAACGCCATCAGTACGCTAACAGCCACTGAACTAAGATGTCAGGAGGTGAATGGGCTCCTGAATACAAGCTTAAAAGGTACATACTGTCATAATAGGGGCTATTGTCACATTCTGAGACTGGCCAGAATTACTGGCATTTTGGTCTTTAGCAGCTCCATTTCTAAAAAATTCAGCTCTAGGGTAAGCAGAGGGTGGGGTGGGGGTGGGTAAAGATAGCATCAGGGTTTACATTTGAAACAATAACAGGACCCCAAGGTGCGTGCAAGCCAAAACCGAGTTGCTATGTGTTCTTAGTCCTTGTGCTGGGGTGTCTGCCCCACACTAGCCCATAAAGGGTTAATAGAACCCTAGGGAGGCTGCACAACTGGAGAGGACCCTAGGGAGGCTGTGCAGGAGACAGCCAATTGGAGAGGGTTAGGAGGTGCAGCCAATTGGGGTCGGGCAGGCCCATATAAGAAGAGCCGCAGGGCAGACCAAGTCAGTCACTCCCTGGAGCTCGGGGAGGGAGGAGGACTGGCTGCCTTGCAGGCAGAGGGCAGCTAGTACCTTGGACAGAGTAGTGCTGGGCAGGATCAGGGGAGCGAGAGGCTGTGGCCCTGAGACAAAGGTGGAAAAGGTGCTGGGGCTACAGGGAAGTGGCCAAAAATTCTAAGTGAAAGATCAAAGCCTTCAAAGGTCTGCAAAACTGGGCTAGAAGTCTTCCCAGCACATGCACTGTCACAGTAGTCTAGCACTTTTGCTTCCAGTCTTGTGGAAACCAGGAAATAGTCATTGTCAAATACCCACCCTGTTCCAACAAGGCTAGACATGCTTTAGATAAGGTTAAGGAGCCCTTCTTCTTGGGCCCTATATTTAGGGTTTCCAGGCGTCCGGTTTTCGACTTGAACACCCAGTTGAAAAGAGACCCTGGCGGCTCCAGACTGGGCCATTAAAAGTCCGGTCGGCTGTGGAGCGGGGGCCCGGGGCTAAGGCAGGCTCCCTGCCTGCCCTGGCTCTTGTGCAGCTACCGGAAGCAGCTGCCAGGTCCCTGCAGGCCCTAGATACATGGGTGACGAGGGTGGCTCCATGCGCTGTCCCCGCCCTGAGGGCCAGCTCCACAGCTCTCTTGGCCAGGAGCCGTGGTAAGTGCTGCTGGGACCCCACAGCCCCTCCCACACCCCAACCCCCTACCCCAGCCTGGAGTCCCCTCCTGCACCCAAATGCCTTCCCAGAGCTTGTACCCCCCCAGAACCCCAACCCCTGCCCCAGCCCCTCCTGTACCCCAAAGCCCTCATCCCTGGCCCCACCCCAGAGCCCACACCCCAGCCAGGGCCCTCATCCCCCACACAAACACCCCCAAAGCCTTGCCCCAGCCCGGAGCCCCCTCCTGCACTCAAAACCCCTCATACCTGGCCACAACCCCAGGGCCCACACTCCCAGCCAGAGCCCACACCCCCTCCCACATGCCGAACCCCTCGTCCCCAGCCCAGAGCCCCAGATCCAGGCTCTATTTCTGGATTTTCCACTGAACCAGAGAAAATTGCTTCATTTTTCTGTGCCTCGGTTTCTCCATCCTTACAATACAGGAAGGATACCTTCCTTTGTAAAATGTCTGAAGCTGTGGACTTTAGAAGTGTATTGTAAAAGCTGGGTATCATGAGCAGTGACCTCACTGAATCAGCAAGACCTTCAGCTTTTTGCTGGGCCCACCACCTCCTAACAGGGTGGGGCAGCAGGAGAAACATTTTACTCTATCACAGCCCCTGAAAAAAAAATCAAATGTTCTGAGCTCAAAAAACCCCAACCCTTTCCTATTTGGTGCAGTAGGGAAGGCATTTCCTCTTACCCACAAGCAATCCCTCTGCCTCCTGTGGGCTGAGGCTCGGTTTGCTCTTCCAGCCAGATAGCATAACTGTTCAGAGATGAATTGCCATCAAGAGAGATGGTGTTATAGATCTAGGTATCACTAGCATACTAATAATACCCCTTATGGTGCTGCCATATCCATTCTCTGAGTGGCACCCCACAAAGAATAGCAAAGACAGTGCAGCTGACCCCTGTGGGACTAGCACACCCTCAGGGCAGATGAAAAATTACCCAACCTCATCACTTACTATAATATATTAAATAGTCTGCTCTCTTCTGACCCTTAGCTACTGCTGTTCTTAGTTGGTTTCACATTGGAAATGATGACAGGGGTAGCAGCAGGAGAGGAAGGGGGTGAACGGGGAAGACTGGGTTTGTATATATTGAGAGGGAACCCTCATGCTAATTATTTTCCAAAGAAATGCCCCAAACCAAAAACAAAAGCCCAAAATATGATAAAGAAGAAGAAGACCTGCTTCTTAAGTGGCATCGGCCAGCAGGACTAAAGGCTCAGCGCTGCTCAAGCAGTGAATCAATTTGACATTTTCACACACAGTCCCTTTGTGGGCAGTTTTCCCCTTAGGACCCACATTACCGAGTGATATCATTTGGCAATAGGTTTTGGGTCACCTGCTTTAAGTCTGAAGAGCCCATCTTTCTGTTTCAGCCTAATTCTGCTCCAAGGAACACTGGTGTGAGGATCGAATGCAGAGCTCAATGAAGTCAGTGGAAAGGCTCCCATAGATTTTAATGGGATTTGGATCAGGCCCTAAGGCCTAGATCCTCAAAAGTATGTAGGCACCTATGGGAGTTAGGTGCCTAAATGCCTTCAAGGATCTGGGGCTAAATACAGAATAGCTCAGTTAAAATCAGTGTAGTTATGTAGTATTTACACCTCTGTAAATGAGAGCAGAATCTAGCTCTCTCAGTGTGGTCACTTTTATTTTTTCCTGAGAAGAAAGGTTCTTGGCCCAAATCCTCAAAGGTATTTGGGCAACAATCTCCCATTCGGAGCTGGGCACTCAAAAACCTTTGAGGATCTGGGCCCTTCTGTCTAATAAGGCTTTTGATTATAAAGGCCGAAATTTTCTAGACTTGTTTTCTGCCTCTGGGTGAATGATTTTTTTTTTTGAAAGACTGATCCAAAGAGTCAATTGCCAAGCATTTTTTAAAAATCATGAGTCAGCCCTACTTAAAAATCAGTCAGCTTTAAATATAACAACTTTTGAGTTTTCCGTCTTGTGTTGCAATAGCCTTTAGGTTACACATTACAATTTTTTCTCTGCAAACATGAGGGCAAGGATTTTTTTTAACTGAAAGCTGAGATTCTCAGGTAATCACCTGACTCCCAGAGCTGGGGCTTTAGAGAAAACATGAAATATTTTTAGACTTGTGATAAACTTGTGAGAACTGGCAACATTGGCTCACAAATGGACCTGGTCCAAAGCCCACTGACTTCAGTGAATAGTGGATGAGACCCATGACGTGCATCTCAAGATGATGCGTGCTGAAAAATGGAGCACATATTCTGCCAACCTTAGTCACATTGAATAAGACCTTATACCAGAAGCAGTCACACTGATTTCAATAGAGCTATTCGTGGACTAAAACACTACTCACAGTAAAAAGGGCAGAATCTGATGCATAGTAAGAGGTCCTGGAAAACCCTTGTGTAGGAATCTGTGGAAATAGGTCAGAAAATATAAAAGATGGGCTGCTACTCATTTGGGACCAGACTGTGGCACTCTTAGTACCTTACTCTTTGAGTATTCTCTTTAAAGACTCATACCAAAGTTACTGCACATGCTCAGTATATGAGGGTGTTGTTTTTTTAAAAAAAGCTCAATAACTCAGTCACACGAAAATACTTTTTCATTCAGCCACTACAAGACCTCCACAATGGGGGCTATTTCCATGCCAAATTGCAACATTCAGCCCACAGCTATCTCAGCTGTAGAACTGTAATTAAACACTGCCAGATTTTTTGTGTCAAAAAGTAGGGTTTCAGTGTAGTAGCCGTGTTAGTCTGTGTCAGCAAAAAGAAAATAAGAAAGAAATACTTGTGGCACCTTAGAGACTAACAAATTTATTTCAGCATAAGCTTTCGTGGACTACAGTCCGCTTCGTCGGATGCATAGAATGGAACACACAGTGAGGGGATATTTATACAGTCAGAGAAACATGAAAAGGTGGAAGTAACCATATCAACTGTGAAAGGCTAATTAATTGAAAGGCACTGTTATCAGTAGGAAAGAAACTTTTGAAGTGATAATCAACATGACTCATCACAGATAGTTGACACAAAGGTGTTAAATACCCTTAACGGGGGGGGGGGGGGAAATAAATTCAGTTAATGTAATGACCGAGCCTTTCACAGTCAATATTCAGACCTAAGGTAATGGTATCTAGTTTGCATATTAATTCCAGTTCAGCAACTTCACGTTGGAGTCTGTTTTTGAAGTTTTTCTGTTGCAAAATTGCAACCTTTAAATCTGTCATTGCGTGATTAGGGAGGTTGAAGTGTTCACCTACTGGCTTTTGAATGTGATGATTCCTGATGTCAGATTTGTGTCCATTTATTCTTTTGCATAGAGACTGTTCAGTTTGGCCAATGTACATGGCAGAGGGGCATTGCTGGCACATGATGGCATATATCACATTGGTAGATGTGCAGGTGAACGATCCCCTGATGGTGTGGCTGATGTGTTTAAGTCCTATGATGGTGTCACTTGAATAGATATGTGGACCGAGTTGGCATCGGGCTTTGTTGCAAGGATAGGTTCCTGGGATAGTGTTTTTGTTGTATGGTGTGTGGTTGCTGGTGAGTATTTGCTTCAGGTTGAGGGGCTGTCTGTAAGCGAGGACTGGTCTGTTTCCCAAGATCTGTGAGAGTGAGGGATCGTCTTTCAGGATAGGTTGTAGATCTTTGCTGATGCGCTGGAGGGGTTTTAGTTGGGGGCTGAAGGTGACGGCTAGTGGCGTTCTGTTATTTACTTTGTTGGGCCTATCCTATAGTAGGTGACTTCTGGGTACTCTTCTGGCTCTGTCAATCTGTTTTTTCACTTCAGCAGGTGGGTATTGTAGTTTTAAGAATGCTTGGTAGAGATCTTGTAGGTGTTTGTCTCTGTCAGAGGGATTGGAGCAAATGCGGTTGTATCTTAGAGCTTGGCTGTAGACAATGGATCATGTGGTGTGTTCTGGATGGAAGCTGGAGGCATGTAAGTAAGTATAGCGGTCAGTAGGTTTCCGGTATAGTAGGGTTGTTATACTCAACATTAGCTGAAATATTTTTCATCAAGCTCTCTGGAAAAATCATTCACCTTTAGACAGAGACCAAGCTTAGATAATGTCAACCCATGTAAGAGTCTTGTTGGATAGAAGAACCTCTCTCTCCTGCAGGGGAAGAGGGGAGGAGCATGGATTTGTATGGGACTAGTTGTGGAGTGAAGTATTGCTCAATGAGCCAGATCCTCAACCAGTGTAACTCCATAAATTTTAATGGATCAACATCAATTTACATCAGTTGAAGATCTAGCCCAGTGTCAGTAGCAGTGGCCTTATCTGGCTGTTGATAAGGTGCACTGAAGATCAGGTCCCAGAAAATAAATATTCACCCTCTGATATCGTCACCAGTTTCCACTGCAGTGAATTTAAAATTAGACATGTGAATTGTGACCTGTGAAGAGTAATCTTGATTGTTATGTATTCAGTTTTGCCTCCCTAAGTTTAAACTTGAATATTAATGAAGGAAAGGAAAGAGGTGTGGGGGGGGGAGAGACAATCCAAAAAACCCCTCGAGCCGCACTGTGGGAGTTCATATTTTAGCTGTTGGCAATAAAAATGATGTAATGTCATTTTCCTTCTAATTTGTATGGACAGATGGATGTATCTGAACTACCTGGAAAATAAGTAAATAATAATAAAATATTCAGCTATATTCATGACTCCTAGAAAGAACAAACTTTCATCTAAATAGAATCCCAAGAAGGGCCAGGTACTTCCAAACGCACTTGCTCAGTTTCAGGTACAATGATTAGCAGTGAAAGAATTAATTCTTGATATTTTGGAGGCAATAACTTAAGCTTCATAGTTAACAACCCTTAAAAAATATATGGGAACGAGCTAAATTTAAAAATCCTCGTTTAGGTAAATAGGAAGATTAGGTTCTCAGCACTCAGCTTTATTCTGCTTTATTTACCAAGAATATCAGAATAAACACAACACATTTTGAGATTCCCAAAGCATTACTGTGACAGTCAGGGTCCAGACACCCCAGGGGGATAACAGTGGGTCTGAACTCCAAAGACGAATCAGTTGAATCGATTGATTATACAGAATAATATTGCACTATAAAAATGTATTGAGTAAGGTCTTTTATGAAAGCCAGTGATACACTGTGGATTAATATAATTGTGAAATGTATGTTTTAACATTATGTGAGCAACTGTAGATATTTACGTATATTAAGCTTTAAAGTCTGTGACCAAACAAAGGAAGAAACAGGTTTTCTCCTAGACAGGAGGGAAGGTAGCTGTCTCCCTGTCTGTAATGAGAATTAAGCATTGCGTGGAACATACCAACGGAAGCCCTATTTACATAAGAATCAACAGGGGGATGAGAAGTCAACAGGGAGAGACAAAAAGTAGGGGAGAAGAGTTTTATCTGGGGATACACTTCAACAGAATACACTTCAAAGCAGGGCTGGCTCCAGGCACCAGCGTACCAAGCATGTGCTTGGGGCGGCACCTTAGGGGGGGCGGCGCTCAGAGTTGTGCTTTTTAAAAAAAAAAAAAAAAAACGTTGCGGCCAGCTGGGAGAGCGGGCCGGGGCCGGGCTGGCCGCCCTGCCCCCGGGCCGGGCTGGCCGCCCTCCCCGCGGAGCTCCAGCCGGGAGAGCGGGGCCCGGGCCGGGCTGGCCGCGGAGCTCCGGCCGCGGCCGGGAGAGCGGGGCCCGGGCCGGGCTAGCCGCCCTCCCTGCGGAGCTCCGGGAGAGCGGGGCCCGGGCCAGGCTGGCCGCCCTCCCAGTGGAGCTCTGGGAGAGCGGGGCCCGGGCCGGGCTGGCCGCCCTCCCCGCGGAGCTCCGGCAGGGAGAGGCGCTGGCGGGGGGGAGGGAATTGTTGCGGGGGGGAGGGAATTAGTTATCCATCAGGGACAAAAGGGGCCAGTGATCTTGGAATCTATAAAAGGTGGATCCTTCAGCCACATGGGCTGAAGATGCTGACAAATGACTGTAGGTGAGAAATTTTTCGAAACCAAGATTGTTTTGAAACTCTTAAGTGTTAGAGACTAGATAGCATAATTTTACTTGTGTTTTGTTTGTAGCTATATCTGTCTCCTTTTCTCTTGCTTTGGGATAACTTAAATCTGTTCTTTATTAATAAACATATGCTTCGTTCTGCTATAAACTATCTCAGTGCTGTGTATTAAGTTAATGAGTGTGTCCTCAGTGAGCCAACAGGGTGGTGTGTGTGAATTGTCTCTTTGGAGACAGCAGACTTAATTTCTGTGTGTATCCAGTGAGAGGGACTGCACACTACAAAGAGCTGTCTCTGGGGAACTCGGGTTCACTGAATGTTACCCAGCAAGATTGAAACTGGTGGAGTCTCATGGAGTTTGCTGGTAAGGCAGGCAGACAAACTGGTGTGGCAGGGAGCGGTCTCACAGTTTAAGCTCCAGCAAAGCTCATTCTTGCTAAAGCAGAGAAGTAACCCAGTGGCTCACTGTTCTGGGCTCCTAGAAGAGAGAGTCAAGAGTCATACATGCTATAAAATAATCTTCTGACACTATCAGAGGTCTAGATCTTTAGCTGGTGTAAATTGACATATCACCTTCAATGGAGCTGTGTTGATTTAGAACAGCTAAAGTTCTGGCCCAATATGTCTTGATGTTCAATTTGGTACAGTAGTATTTTTGGCCATACCGTTCACTTCTGCTGCAAATGTAAATTAATAGGAATTTTGCTTGAGGACTGAAGACAGCTCCCCAGCTGTCAATTCTCTTGGGTTGAGATACACATCTTGCTCTCCTTCCTGACCAGTTATTTCTAGGCTGCACAGTTGCCTGCCTATAGTGAATTCCCCAGAAAAGTCAGGCTGCCTAAGCAGACCTGCTTTGCTTTTCTCCTTAAAGGCTATAAACAGTGTTAATGCAACAGTGACCACACAGCTCTTTCTAAGTAAGCACATTTATTCTTAAGGTTAATGCATTACAGAGAACCTAATAAAAACAATAAAAGAATGTACGCGCTAATAAGCTTACCTTAGATCACCCCAACTCCAACAAAGGCTTGGGCAAATGAGCAGTCCTTCAAACCCCGCCACGGGTTTTTTCTGTGATCACAAGTTCATAACCGCCCTGGCTCAGAACTAGTACCCGCATGAATCTCCAAGTCACACTTTTGTCCAGTTTGGGCCTCTTATCTTGTCCTCATGTGACAGGTGATCAGCAGACAATGGGTTAACAGTGAAGCTTCAAAAGGTTGGGTCTGGAGGTGAGAAGTTACCCTCTCCTTCTCCCCAGTATTTCCAAGGAATCCCACTTAACTTTGTTTGTCTAGCACATTGTTTCAGAGAGTTCTTTGAGGCTCAGAACACTTCCTGGGGTTTACATTAGCCATGTCGCCTCCTTAAAGAAATTACATACAATCCCACAATAACGCACAAATATTTTGCATTTTAATGCAGTGAACTCCTAAAATACTTAAACTTAATTCACAAAGGTTTGTGCTGGATATGGCAGGAAATTGCCACAGTCTGTAGTTGTAGTTGTCTTCCTTTAATAAATTTAGCCTGGTTCAGGGTTGTGGTTCTACATGAATCTCATGGCAAGGCCTGTCTTACAACAACAGTTGGTCAAAAAAATGACACATTTCCCAAGCAATTTGAAAAAAAAAAAAAGCCAACATTTCTATTTTATAGAGTTGAAATTGACCCATTTTCTGGTTTTCATGACATTTTTGTGCTATTTTTCTCTGTCGTTTTTTAAATAATTTTTAAAAAAAATTTCACTTACCAAAACCTCAATTGTCAGTCATGCATTTTTCAGTGAATGAAAATTCTAAAAACAATGTGGATACAATTTCTGGTTAGAACAAGATGCTGTGGCAAGTTTAATGAAAAATGGAAACCTTTTCTAGTGTTTACAATCTTTTTTGAAAAAAAAATCATTTTGGAGAAGGGGCCATTTTTTGGATAGAAAAGCTTTTCATGTGAAAAATGTGACCAGCTCTACTCAACTAATAATCAGACAACTACTAATAAAGAATTATTATTAATGGGACAACTTGTTATAATAAAGTTAAGCATGTTTGTAAGTGTTTGCAGGTTCAGGGCCTAAGCTTGTCCCTTCCTTGCTCCATACAAATTGAATAAATCATAGATTCTATGATTCTATGATTCTATGAATCCAGCTCTAATGACCATTCCCCAACTTCCCTCGATGAGACTACATTTTGCAGACTAAAAAGAAAATGGTTTTAGAAAAAAATGTGTTTTGACTGAACTCTCATTTGACAGTCTGCTCAGTATTCATATTTATCATCTTTATTGTAGGCTTCAGGTGAAGTCTCCTCTCTTGTTATTTATTTGGTTACTAGATAATTATTTTAGTTAGTTTTAATGAAGTATTTAAACAAACTGAATATTAAATCATTAAAAGGCCAATGTATTCTAAAATGTTATGAAAACAAAACAATTAAAATAATTACCCTGAAAAAAAATTTGATCTATGAAAGGCAAAAGGGGGGAATAATTGGTTGTTGTATTTTGTGGAAGGATAGATGTTCCATATGCTGGGGCATCAGTATGATAAAACACTTAATTGTGGTGATTCTGGCTAATGCACACGAGGTTCAATTCAAGGCCAGGAAGGAAATTTCCTCCACAGCATGTTGGCAGGGAGTATTTTCACCTTCCTCTAGACTAAAAAGAGCAGGGATTATCCATGAGGGTTAAGATGGTCATATCTCACCACAAGCAAGTATGTGCTGCAGTTACCTCACCACACTCTCTGCCAGCTGCAAGAGGAAAAACAGCTGTTCGGGCACCATGCAGTTCTGTAAGACATTGCAAATGCAGCATAGATGTTCAGAGAGGGAAGGAGGAAGAGACATATTGGGCTGCATTAATAAGAGCATTGCCAGCAGATTGAGGGAAGTGATTATTCCCCTCTATTCGGCACTGGTGAGGCCACATCTGGAATATTGCGTCCAGTTTTGGGCCCCCCACTACAGAAAGGACAAATTGGAGACAGTCCAGTGGAGGGCAATGAAAATGATTAGGGGGCTGGGGCACATGATTTATGAGGAGAGGCTGAGGGAACTGGGCTTATTTAGTCTGCAGAAGAGAAGAGTGAGGGGGGATTTGATACTAACCTTCAACTACCTGAAGGGAGGGTTCCAAAGAGAATGGAGCTAGGCTGTTCTCAGTGGTGGCAGATGACAGAACAAGGAGCAATGGTCTCAAGTTGCAGTGGGGGAGGTCTAGGTTGGACATTAGGAAACACTATTTCACTAGGAGAGTGGTGAAGCACTGGAATGGGTTACCTAGGGAGGTGGTGTGGTGGAATCTCCATCCTTAGAGGTTTTTAAAGCCCGACTTGACAAAGCCCTGGCTGGGATGATTTAGTTGGGGGTGGTCCTGTTTTGAGCAGGGGGTTGGACTAGATGATCTCCTGAGGTATCTTCCAATCCTAATCTTCTATGATTCTAATGGACTGTTATTCAAAGGAATTGCTGCCTGTTTTTTCCAGCTGACCCACTGCAGTTGATGCACTTCTAGCTGAGATGTGGGGAGGGATAGCTCAGTGGTTTGAGCATTGGCCTACCAAGTCCAAGGTTGTAAATTCAATCCTTGAAGGAGCCATTTAGGAATCTGGGGCAAAAATTGGGGATTGGTCCGCTTTGAGCAGAGGGTTGGACTAGATGACCTCCTAAGGTCCCTTCTAACCCTGAGAGTCTATGATTCTATGTAGCTATATGGATTCCAGAATCACCACTACTCACTTGGGACTACAATCAGCAACCCTTACCTCACTCTGCAGACAATCCTATTGATTTCAATGGGTCTATTCTCCAAGTAGGGTACATTTCACAGCAATTAACACGCTGCCCCAAATCTGCTCCAAAATTGCAGGCTAGATTGCGCTTTTCTCTTGAGTAGGGAGTAAGGCCACGCCCAACCCATTGCTTGGACTGCCAGGATCTAGGGTCCAGGCCTGATGCTGAGCACAATCTTTACCCTCCAGATACTCCCCGTTGTGGGGAGTGAGCACAGCAGCTGGCCAGGTACAAGAAGCGAAGTAAACTGCACCCTTTCAAGGGCTGCTGTAACTTACTTCCTCCCATCGCAGAGGAAGAGGGGAGGAATCATAGCTCTGAGTCACAGTTCCTTCCCAGACCCCCTCCAAGGGCAGAGTAATTACATGCAACCCTTTACTCAGGACTGAGCCTAAGGGCTCTATTTGGCCGAAAGACATTAGAGAGAGGTCTTTTCTATTAGGTCCATTTAGTCAATTCCCCAGCCATTGCAGAGGTCTTCCCTACAGTACATTTCCTGACGCTACGTCCAGTCTAACTAGCCTTGGGCATGAAGCTGTCATGTAGCCGGTAGGCTCACCACACCATATTGTTCACATGTTTCAGGGCCTTTTGACACTGGGTTTCAGCGATCTCTCAGATGTATTATGGATGATGTTTATGTGACTTGCACAGGTCCTGTGACAACAGGTAGCAGCAATTTTCTCAGCATCAGGTTTGGTTGAGATTACAGAATCTGTGGTAGATCGGAATCAAAATCACAGCTGTGAACGTGTCTTAGTCCATTAAAAAAAATATATTGGTCCCCCTTACTTTTGTGGGCTACGTGGGCAATTTAGGAACAGCCCTCAGCAAGGGGTGGTGGGTAAACTGTGTTAGGCCAGGAATAGCTGCAAGAGGCAAATATTCCTCAAGGACACTCCTCTGAATCATAATTCCTTCTCTGTTTGCTCCTAGGAGGCACTCTGCTCTCTGGCCAGCAAGTAAGTAGTGATGATGATGATGGTTGGTTGCACGGGTGTGAGGGGGAAGGGAGACACAAGGCTCCACCCATTCCCCCGCCCTTTCCCTGCCAATTTACTCTAGTAGAGTATAAGCAGGCAAGTAGCTGTGCTTACTCCCACATGCCTGGACCCAAGGTCTGAGCAACCCATGTAAGAGAACATGGGGAAGCTTAGCATCATAGAATCATACTCCCTTGTATGGAGTTATAGCCAAAAATCAGTCTGCCCCATGGGAATCAAGATAAATGAATAAAAAAAGGACAAATATACAATATGCCTGTTAAAAACAAATGAATAGTATTGACTAGAAAAAGGAAAGTAGAATAACTTGCAATTGCACAAGAAGGTGGAAAATTCAGAAGAGTTCATGATTCCTACAATTTTGGATGTCATCTAGATATTTAAAAAATGGAATCAAAATATCACTTCCAACACTGGTAACTTTGTTCATGGACAAGAGATCCCATAACTTACCCCATGACTAGCCATTTTAACAGCACATACAGATTTTTTGGGAGGGAGGAGCAAAAATTGCCTCTTTCGGGAAAAAAAATAATGAAAATAATAGTATTCTGTCAAAGTTTCCTTGGTTTTTGGGTGCAGATATATGTAAACAAAACCAAAAAAATAATTTTTTTGTTGTTTTTTAGAGTTCCAAAAACTGAATTGGGGAGAAGGGGGATGGGGGAGAGGTTTAGTTTTTCAGTGAAAACCAGATTTTTTAAATATTTTTTAAATGAAAAATATTTCCTGTGTCTTGCTTTTGTGTGTGTGTGTTTGAAAATATTTATTTTCCATCCAGCTCTAATAACAAGCCAGTGCTGCCTATTTCATTCCATGAACAACTATGGGGTTTGCACTCTGCCACAGACTTCCTGTGTGACCTTGGTAAAGGCATTTAGTCTCTCTGTCTCAGTTCCCCCAACTGCACAATGGGCCGCATAGCACTGCCCTGCCTCCCAGGGGTATTGTGAGAATAGCAACATTAAAGATTCTAAGGCACTCAGATGGCAGAGGGACTGTTCAAGTACCTCAGATAGATCTCACTGGGGAGTTAAATTCTGGAAGCTCTGGTAAATGACTCCCTGGGTGCTTTTTCTTCTCACTTCTCAGTCCCTTTCTGCTGGTAGTTTCTAACCCTAAGATCTATATCCACTCCCAAACTCTAGTTTGTACAGGTTCAAAACCCTGCAAAGCAAATAAATTAGAGGTGGTTAAAGGAAAAATGTTTCTGAAACCACAGACTCTCCTGTCTGAAAGTAATTTCTTCCTTGACTTGCTTCACCCCCTGGTGATGGCAAATGCAATGTGCACCTAAAATTTTACCTTTCTACACTGCTGCCCTCCCCAGGGGGAACTTGAGAAAGTCTGGAACTTTACATCAGCCCTGCTACTGGAGGCCGTCCTGCTTTGGGTATCTCAGCCTAGCAGCGACTGGAGGCACCTTAAGCCATTGTGACTGCCCCACTTGCAAATTTTCTGTATGCCAGCAGGTCTGCTCCTAGGCGCTGTCTGGTGTCATGCTGTTGAGGGAAGGCACTGGGTTCACTTCCATGCAAGACAGTCAGTGAGGCCAGCTCTCAAACTCCATGGATCAGGGGAGGCCAGGGCCAGCTGAATAGGTGACCCACACATCCACCCCAACTCAGTGTCTGGAGGACCCCATTCTCTGTCAGGGCTCCTGCAGCCAGTATCTACTCTGGGGAACCCTTTTTAGGGGGCCTGTTCACCATGGAAAAGGGGCTGTAGAAGAGTAATAAAATTCTGGGCAATATAATCTTTCCACCCTGAGCTCTGATGGTCTAATAGAGAGAAAGTTCTAATCCTCCAGGCCAGTCCTTCCTCAGCCCAAAGAATCTATGGCCCGTAAAGCCTCTCCATGAGACCTGGGGGTAAGGAGGGGCAGAAATGCTGTTGCTGAGGTGGCAGAGCACCTCCATCTCCTCTGTACAAGATGGGGAGATGGGTGCATGGACCTAAGACCAGAACAGCAACTAAGGACTCATTCCAGCTCCCATGTAAGTTGATGTTTAGGTGTTTGTCTCTCGTCGCTGTAGTATCTGAATGCATGACAAACACAAATGACTCTGTGTGTGTGTGTGTGTGTGTGTGTGTGTATAACATTCACAGCACCCCTATGAGGAAGGGTTACCCTAATTTCACACACGGTATAAGGAACAGAGAAATGCAGTGACTTGCCCAAGTTCACAAAGGGATTCTGGTCCTTTATACCGAAAGTACATTGGAGTAGAGTCAGCCTCTCCGTTTTCTAACAAGGGAACCTCAGCCTGGTTTGAGGCCTTGAAATGCAACCATAATACCAATAATGAATAGAATAGGGTTTGCTTTGTGGGAGCCTTTGGCACAAGACCCTATGGAGACAAGGGACTGGTGGCTATGCCTGGACATTATAGATCCAGGACCTGATTCTCATGTACACTGTAACCGGATTTCCCCTTGTGGCCTTGGCTGGCTCTGTGACAGGCCTGCCTCACTATCCCCTTCTCAAGGCTTCTCCAAAACCCCACAGCCTGGTTTGGCTGCTCCAATGACTTTGCCCTCCAAGTAAGCCATTTAACACAAGTCCACCCATTCTGGTGTTTGGCCATCCCGAAAAGCCAAGCAACCCCCCACCCCTGAGTCATCATCTCATTATTGAACTGGGCCCAGCCCATCTTCCCAGACAGGTTGTCCCCTCTTTAAAGTTATTTTTAGAGTTCATAAATTCATAGATTCCAAAGCCAAGAAGGGACCCTGGTGAACATCTTGTCTGATTTCCTGTATAACCCAGGCCATAGAACTGCCCAAAATTCGTCTTAGAGCATCTTTTAGAAAAACATCCAACCTTGATTTTAAAATTGCCAGTGATGGAGAATCCACTATGGGCCTTGGTAAGTTTTTCTAATGGTTAATTACTCTCAGTGTTAAAAATGTACATATTATTTCCGGTCTGAATTTGTCTAGCTTCAACTTGCAGCCATTGGATCATGTTAGACCTTTACTCTGCTGCATTGAAGGGCTTATTACATGTTTGTTCCTTATGTAGGTACTTAGAGACTATAATCAAGTCACACACACCCAACCTTTTTTTGTTACGGTAAATAGATTGAGCTCCTTGAGTATATCACTATAATGCATGTTTTCTAATCCTTTAATTATTCTCATGGCTCTTCCTTGAACCCTTTCCAGTGTATCAACATTCTTCTTGAATCGTGAGCAGTTCAGGTTCTTCTTCCAAGTCCCCACCTATTTGAGGATCGTTCCTCAAAGTCTTCTGCTCCTTACAGAGGAGTCTCACAGTTCCCCTCCTTGGGGCTATGCTTATTACCATTACCTGCAGCCTTAAATCAGCTTCCTGCAGCTAACTAGTCCTTCACACTCTTATTCCTCTCTGGATTGAAAGAGGCCAGCTGATAGGTTATAACCTGTCTCTTTCCACATAAGAGGAGAGATGCCCATAGGGAAGGAGGCCTATCTTCTTTCCCAGGCTTCATCTTGGTTGGTTGGGAAAGAGGGGAGCCTGCCTCATCCTTTACCCTAAAGCTTCAGGTCCCAGGTCCTTAAAGAAACAATCATCTAGAAACACCCAGACACTACTCATTATCTTGGGGGTCCTCTCTCCCTACATGTCCAAAACCCCTGGAATGGGGTGTGACTGGCCCCAGTGCCCAGTGCTTGCTTACTGTTAAAGCAGACCGACCGCCCTGTTCCATACACATAGGCCAATTTATATCACTCTGGCAATGGAAAGGGGCCTTAAACAGTAAGACGCATTACACTTACATCCACTCTAAGGCCTGTTTACATGCCTGTGTGGTGTATAGTGGCCTTCATATGAATGAGAAAAAGAAATGACACTTTGTATAATAATCATTTTTCATATCTCCTAATGGCCCAGCTGAGATCAGGGCCCTATTGTACTAGGCACTGTACATACACTTAGTAAGAAACACTTAGTTTTTAAATACATAGGACAGACAAAATGAAGGAGGCAAACTGAGGCATCCAATGCCACGTAGCGGGTCAACAGCCAAAGCAAGGAATAGAACTCAAGTCTCCTGAGTCCCTGTCCAATGCCAATGCTGCCTTTCCTTTTGTAAGAGCAAAGGTTTGATCTGTGTCTTTGTCAAAACTTCCCCTTCCCATGATGTTAGGCGTCACCCTCTGCTTCTAGGAGTGACTGCATTTTAGTGATGAAGCAGTAGTAAAAGCTTTTGGGAAACCTTTTGGGAAAATAGGATGGATGCCGCAAACCAATAAAATCACCCTCTACTGCTGTGTAATACTATATTGGGCTGGGAAGGATTATTATAAGACAATAAGCAAAGACATTTTGTAGTGTTTACCATAGCATTCTTGCAGAGCTAAGTACAACCATACTCACGGTGGCCCTCTCTCCCTGTGCCATATTGCTTAATCACATTACTGAGTGCTTTCATTTGCTCTAATTCTTCTTCAGCTGGAAGCTTTTTTCACTCCAAGTGGAACATTTGCAATCTGCCTTTTTACCGTGCATGCAAAAAGTAGCATGTTTTTAACTTCTGAAATCTCATTCAAGGAGACAGCATCCTTTTTGTACATGGTGTTCATTCAGAGTGCTGTGCATCCTGCATGCTTGGTTGATAGCAGTTTAATGCTGTCATGCTCCTCCAGGGGTTTGTCCCATGTGGTTATAATTAACTTTTAATGTCTGCCTTCGGGGCAAAACACTTAAGGGGTTAACCAGTTTTCTCCAAAAGAATGAATTGTTAAATGCTAACATACGTTTATCAATACGTGCCACAATTTGGATGAAAATAGCTGATTTGTTCTTCTGATAACATTTGTATTGTATTTGTTTAATTAAAAGTCACTTCTAACCTCAGAGACAATGTAAATTGTCTCTCAGGTTTGCTAATATATATGTACCAGCCACATCCTTAGTACAAGTTCATTTAACTGCAAGGTTCGCGTACGGCTTCGTTGGACCAGATCTGTTTGAGGTTTAACTGTTGCACGCACTTTACAGGATTTTTTTTCCTTGCATAAGTACTGGCTGCAGCATGCAGCACTATAAGAAATTTTAATACAGTGGATTTGTGCGGATGTGTAATTAAGTGTGGGAAATAAAATGATGGTGAATTACACTATTATATAAAAGCATAATCAAATTATCAGTCCTTATTCTGCTGCTCTCATTCCTTCATTTCCTTAAATTATGAAATCTGTCATTTCATGACCACTTTCACCGAAATTGCCTTCAACCTTCAGATTCACTACCAATTCCTCTCTGGTGGTCAGAATCAAACCTAAAATGGCTGTTCCCCTGGCTAATCAATCCACTTTCTGGGGGGGAAAAATTGCCCCCGTTACCTTCTAAGAACTTATTGGAAATGTTGTGTATTGATTGCTGTATTATTTTTCTAACAGACGTCTGTGTAGTTAAACTCCCCCATTACTACGAGGTCATGTGTTTAGGATATTTCTTTTATTTGTTCTAAAAGTGTCTCCCCCACTGTCTCTTCCTTAGTTTGTGTTGTATAGTAGACATCACCCCTATGACATCACCCCTATTTTCACCTCTTTTATCTTTACCCAGAGACTTTCAAATGGTCTGCCTCTCGCCTCCTTCTGAACCTCAGAACAAGTGTCTATGTTGATGTATAATTCAACACTTCCGTTCTTTTTGTCCTGCCTGTCCTTCCTGAACAAGCTATATCCCTCTATACCAATATTCCGGTCATGAGACTTATCCCACCAAGTCTCTGTGATGCCAATTACATTAAATTTTAGCTTATGTACTAATATTTCCAGCTGTTCCTGTTTGTTCCCCATACTCCTCGCATTTGTTCATAGACATCTAAGATGTTGGGCAGATTCTCCCATTGATTCCCCTCTTTCATTTATGATCCTATTGTAATTTTTCATGACCTCCTCCCCCTCAACATATAGCCCTCTGTTAAGGTTAGGTCACTTTCTTTTTGTTTACCTGTGGGTCTTTGTCACCTGTCCCCTTTGAAACTAGTTTAATAAAAAAGTGTATGTAAATAGGATTATATTGACTATTGCAGGTGTTTGTTTATAATACATTTAATTTAGATACATTGTATAATTGGTTCAAGTATGTATTTAACAATACTACTTAGTACTTTTCATCCATAGATCTCAAAGTGCTTTACAAAGGTGAGCAAACATTATTATGCCAGTTTTACAGATGGGAAATAACGTATGAGCTTCAGAGGGTAAATCTTGTGCATCATCTGTCCATTCTATTGAAAAGAGGCTAAGTAGCATCTTAACTTTAATGATAGCATTACCTCAATCATTGATTCTTTATTGTTGACATGATGTGGCCTCCTTAATGGGCAGGTGCTTTCAGAATTATGCAAAGGCATTATGGTACCCTAAATACTTGAGATGTGTACATGGGCCAAAGCCTGAGATCTTTAATCAAGCATTGCTGCCATTGGAAAGGTGAGAACAGGAAGAAATTAGGAGCACAAATTAATAAATAGCTCAGAGAGGATTTTACGAAGCCTGAAATCCAGATATTCTCTCTGCTTCCTAAAATGTTCTTCTCTTGAACCTCCTATGAGCTGGATTGTGCAGCCCTTAGTCTTGCTGCAGAGCACCTAATTCTCTGTGTGGCCATGTAGTCCAAGTTTGACTCTTGCCTTAAATGTCTTTAAGGCTTATACAGTAACTCCTCACTTAAAGTCATCCCGGTGAACGTTGTTTCGATGTTACGTTGCTGATCAATTAGGGAACATGCTCGTTTAAAGTTGTGCAATGCTCCCTTCTAAGGTCGTTTGGCAGCTGCCTGCTTTGTCCACTGCTTGCAGGAAGAGCAGCCCGTTGGAGCTAGCTGGTGGGGGCTTGGAACCAGGGTGGACCGGCAGCCCCCCTATCAGCTCCCCGCTCCCCTAAGTTCCCTGTGCTCAGCCTGCAGCTGCCCAGCAGGCTATTAAGTGCGAGCAGTTCAGCTGTCCCTTCCCCCACTGCCATGTGCTGCTCCTTCCCTCTGCCTTGGAGCTGCTCCCTGAGCCTTCTGCTTGCTGTGGGGGTGGAGAGGATGGGGAGGTGGAGGGGGGATAATGTCAGGGTGTCCTGCTGCTCCTGTACCCCGCTTACCCCTTCTCCATATAGAGCAGGCTGGGGACACAGACAGAGAGAGACAGAGAGCGCTTGGGGCAGCAGCAGCTGCTGTCTCAACTTCCTGATCCACTGAAAGGGGTAGTGCTCATCTTTCTTTCTCTCTCTCTCCCACACACAGGGTGTGTGTCTCTGTCTGCCATACTGTGTCTCCCTTCTGCCTTGTAGTGTGAGGCTACATTAACAACAATGTGTTAACCCTTGAACTAGCTTTTGGCTGAGCCCTCATCATTTAGCAGTAAGGCATTCCCTGGGAAATATCCCACCCTCTTCCACCCTCTGACTTCACCACCTCAACCAAGCTTCACAATCATCATCACTGTCTACAGTATTAAATTGTTTGTTTAAAACTTACACTGTGTGGGTATATATTTATATAATATATAGATTTTTTTTCTGGTGAAAATTTTTTCCCCGGAACCTAACCCACCCCCTATTTACATTAATTCTTATGAGGAAATTGGATTTGCTTAACATCGTTTCACTTTAAGTCGCATTTCTCAGGAACATAACTACAACGTTAAGCGAGGAGTTCCTGTATGTCTAAATATAGACAGATGTGCAGTGTATTTTAGAACTGCACTGACATTACAGCTGTGCCTGTAACACTGGACCCATGTGGGGCATGAAAGGCTTGGGTGAAGCTAGGGTTACCAGGTGTCCAGTTTTTGACCAGAACACCCGGTCAAAAAGGGACCGTGGTGGATCTGGTCAGCACATGTGACTGGGCCCTTAAAAGTCCGGTTGGTGCGGGTCTGGCAGGCTCTCTACCTGGCTCCGCGTGGCTCCCTGGAAGCGGCAACATGTCACTTGGGTCCTAGGTGGAGGGATGGACATGGGGCCTCTGTGCGCTGCCCCTGCCCTGCCCTGAGCACCAGCTCTGCAGCTCCCATTGGATGGGAACTGCAGCCAATATGAGCTGCGGAGCCAACACCTGCGGCTGGAGGCAGTGCGCAGAGCCCCCTGGCCGCGCTCCCCCCTAGGAGTTGAGGGACATGTTGCCACTTCTGGGGAGCCGCCCAAGGTGAGCGCCACCCAGAGCCCACACCCCTCACCCCCTCCTGCACCCAAAGTTCCTCCGACAGCCCACACCCCCTACCCCGATCTGGAGCCCCCTCCTGCACCCCAAGCCCCTCATCCCTGGCCCCACCCCAGAGCCCGCACCCCCAGCCAGAGCCCTCACCCCAACCCCCTTCCACCGTCCGGTGAAAATAAGTGAGTGAGGGTGGGGGAGAGTGAGTGACAAAGGGAGGAGGGATGGAGTGAGCGGAGGTGGGGGCTCACAGAAGGGGGGGCTTGGGAGTGGGACAAGAGCATTCAGTTTTGTGCGATTAGAAAGTTGTCAACCCTAAGTGAAGCATAAGGAGGGACTGTCCAGATCCAAAGACAGCTTTGCACACATGCTATTTGTTTGTTCTTTTAGGTGGAGTTTTTCTCTTCGTCTTTACCCTGCTTCTGTGTGCTCCAATAATTATGTCAGCAACATCTTCCAAAACCTAGTTTTCCTCTTTTCTGATCTACTAAATATAAATGAAGCAGCAAAGGAATCTGAATGAATAAATAACGAGGCAGCAGCCTACCTTGCAAACAGTGTAAAAAAATCCTGTAAAATGTCTTGAACCCTTGTCCCCTGCTTTGCTTTTTATTGACTCAATAAAGTTAATTCTATTTCTGGAGCCTATCTTACCAGCACCATGGACAGAAGCAGCTTAGTCTAGTGGACAGGGCACTGGAATGGGAGTCTCTATCTGGCTTTGCCACTAGACTTGTTCTGTGACCTTGGCCAAGTCACTCTGACTCTGTTTCCACTCCCACACATTGCCTGTCTAATCTATTTAGACTAAGCTCTTCAGGGCATTGACTGTTTCTTACTAGGTATGTGTACAGTACCTAGCACAATGGGGCTTTCCAATAACATGCATATAACCAGAAAATTTTAGATAAATGGTTGAATTTCTGGACCTTCATGTGAAATGAAACTAAATTCTGCTCCTTTTGAGTTTTACCTATCACTAGCTGATTAAGATCAGCTAACGATATGTCATTAATTTTTATTATTAAGTTCTTTATTTCAGCACTGGAAAAAAATTACAAGAAAACCAGCATTTGTAAGATTGCTTTTGAGCCTCATTCACATATAGCCCGATACGACTCTTATTCAAGTCAATGGGAATCTGGGAATCTTTGATGCAAGCTAATGCAGGTGTATACTCTCCATACTACCAAGAAGCATATTACCAAAATAACATACAGTATATTATACTTGCACGCTTAGGAGAATGGATGAAGAATGGGAGCCAAGAATAGGCACAGATCACCTCACCTCGTGTCTGTCTCAGAATGCAGAGATGAATCAGGGTCTTAGCCCTGGTCTACACTGCGGGGGGGGGGGGGGGTCGACCTAAGATACACAAGTTCAGCTACAAGAATAACGTAGTTGAAGTTGACATATCTTAGGTCGACTTACCTCGCGTCCTCACAGCACGGGATCGACTGCTGCCACTCCCCTGTTAACTCTGCTTCCGTCTCTCATGGAGGTGGAGTTCTGGAGTCGACAGCAGAGTGATCGGGGCTTGATTTATCGCATCTACACTAGATGCGATAAATCAATCCCCGATAGATTGATCACTACCCGCCAATTTGGTGGGTAGTGTAGACGTACCCTTAGGGTCAGCTTTTCAAAGTTAGGTGCCTAGTGGGATTTTCAGAAGCACCCAAACAGGTTAGGTGCCTGACTCCCATTTAAAATCTACCCTTTAGTCCTTATTCAGAGAAAGCTCTTGTGGATTTTACTGAGTGTTTTGTCTAAGGGTTTGTCTACAACGGGACACTCAGGAAAATTAAACTAAATTAACTAAAGGTGTGAATTAAAAGTTAAACTGCTTTAAATCCCTGTGTGGACATTCTCATTCAGAATTAAAGTGGCCTGAATTCAGTTTAGCGTAATTAACTTTGTAAGTGGGCTTTGAAGCAGGCTCATAAAGTGTGCAAGTCAAATTTCATTTGGTGATACAGCTTTTGGCCAGTTCCTCAGCTGGTATAAACTGGCCCTTTATTTTTGCTAATTTCCATAATTTGGGATTCTCTGATCCTTTCTCCACCCCTCAATCTTACACTGTAAACATCTGATCAGAGTAAAGAATTCACAGGAGACAGAAGGAGAAACAGCTTTATCCGGGAGCGTTATTACTTCACAATATAATTATACCAAGAAATATGTACTACTTTTACTCTCATAATTGTTTATCTTTTTCTTCCTTTGGAAATGTCACCCTAACTAATAGTTATTCCACTTTTTGTTTCTATTCTTTGGAGATATCCAGGAAAAAAAGAATGCAGAGTTTAAAAGACGTTTCAACTTTTAATAATTAAGCTCTGGTGAGCGTTGCAAAAATATTTAATGTTGTTCTACCGCATCTGTAGTGGATCTGGAGACTTATCAGGATTTACAGGAACATGATTTACAAAACATAAAGCTCATCTTGTCAAAGCGTCCTCCTCAGTTGACAATGTTTTTCACTGTTTCAGTAGAATCAAGCAACAGAAAATCTCATGATATGAAGGCATTTTTTCCCCTTTCTTTCACGTAGCTGAGAGTAACTTGCTGGCTTTTTTCCACCTTGCGCTCTCCCTCACAGATGAACATTTGAGAGAATTTGGAAATGGAAGGCCTTTCTGTCTGCAGCTAGCAGGGTCAATTCAGAGTGGCAGCTGTGAGCTGGTGACATAGACTTATATTGACACAACCCACTTTTTGCTGCAGAATCACAAAGTGAAAACACCCGGGGCTCTTCTGCCTTTTTCAATAAGATACGAATTTTTGTCTTCCTTGTATTAAGCAGAGATCTGTCATCTTGGCTTGTACACTAAATGGTCCATTCTGACTGCCTCGTTTGTGTCCAAACCCAGCCAGAATCTAGAAACATGTGTTAACATTCGGCATGTTTGGGGGCAAGTTGGAAGGGCCTGAGGCTAGGCTCCCTGATGTCTGCTGGAGGGTAGTCAATAATCATTAGACCTCCAAGTGGTAGATGCCCAACATAAACTGTATTTATTTATTTAAAAAATCTTTACTTTAAGCCACAGGGAAAGGCATTTTAGAGAACGCAGTTCCCCTGAAGTAATGAAGCAGTTATAACGAAACAGTGCCAAGGAGCGAGATGCTACCTTATTGAGGGGGGCTCTGGTGTTTGACACTGTGTCATCAGTCAAAGCAATGGGAAACCATTAAAAGTAATTAGCCCATGTCTATCTGTCACTTAAGACTCTCCCCATGGTGCTTAAGAAGTGTGATTCGCCCCAAGTCTTTTTTGATTGCCAACATCTCAGCGTTCTCCACAAAGCTAAACCTACGGCTATGAGCGACGTTACAATGTAAGTTATAGTCAACATGAGGTAAATTAAGCTGATTTTTTTTATTTTTGATGATGTTCAAAGAGACCAAGTTGGTACAAATTAAAAAAAAAATCGGAGAAATTATGAAGCATCTCATCTAAGTTCAGCTGTTTGTCTTTGTCTGTGTGGAGGGTGGCCAAATTCTGCTCTCATTTATACTTTGACGTCAGTGGAATAGCATTGATTGTGAGTGAGAGAATAGTTTGAGCCAGAGCGTGCATTGGACATATACAGTGAATGCAAGTTAATGAAATATCAGATACTTAAAAGTACCTAGGAAAAATACCTGACGCTATTCAAATGAAAACATAGGAACTACCATGTTCCATCTTAAGCCAGTGTCCCATCTCATCAGACAGTGGTCAATATCAGCTGCTTTGTAGAGTTAGAGAGTTTAAGGGAAGAAGGGACCATAATATCATCTAGTCTGACCTCCTGTATATCACAGGCCACCAACAACCCCTAGACACCTATAGACTAAATCAGTCATCAAACATATATCATCTACTGAGGACCGTTGTGCCAGCCAGAATTACCACAGTTGATGACATCACACCAGGCATTGTGAAGTGAAGTTCCCAGATCTAGCTCTATCCTGCAAATCCACAAATCTCTGAGACAGCACCATATTCAATGCCAGGTAGGGTCAGGGCACCCACCCCTATGCACATTGCACACTAAACCCCACAACCAAAATTAGACTATAGGATTACAAATCTCAGAAGACTAAACTATTGTGTGCCACAGGTAGAGAATGGGAGAGGCCAAAGTGTATGAATCCCTGAGGCAACAGGAATTGATTAAGTGAGATGTACCCAGATGTTCCTGGAAAGTGACCCACGCTGCAAAGGAAGGCGAAAATCCCCCAAGTTTACTGTGTAGAGGAAGAGTGTTAGAGACCCTGCGATAGGTAGTTATGGAATAACTCATCCATGGGGAGACTCTCTTCCTAACCCTATGCCTGACTTTAAGCATGTGTGTAGTAATGAAGTCAATGGGACTACTTACAAGCCCAAGTTCTTTGCTGAATCTGGGCATTATTCCTTTCTGTTGTAGATCTGTTGTAGATGTCCAGTTGGGTGAACTGTCTGCAATTAACTACCTCCAACATAATTGCATAGGGACTGACAGAGTAAATGTTTTATCCGATTCTACAGTAAATTGGAATGACGGGTAGCTAGGAGATAGTTAAGAAGAAACCACTGAAGAAGTGACATGAGAACGGCAAGCATGATGTTTTGATAATATGGTGAATTTCTTTCTTTAGTACCATAGATCAATGCCCCATCTCAACATGCTGAGATGGGGCATCTGCCCCACACAGGCCCATCAGAGGTTAAGAGAAGCCCCTAAGGCGGCTGCGCAGGAGGCAGCATCTTAGAGAGGCACCGTGAGGAGCAGCCAATTGGTACTGGGCTGGCCCATATAAAAAGGGCTGTAGGGCAGAGCAGCTTCAGTTGCTCCCTTGAGATTGAGGAGGAAGGACACTAGTACCTTGGACAGAGCAGTGCTGGGCAGGATCAAAGGAGTGAGAGCGAGCTCCTGGCTGACTGCTAAGCCTTGGTCTACACTAGCGGGGGGGGTCGACCTACGATATGCAACTTCAGCTACGTGAATAATGTAGCTGAAGTCGGCATATCGTAGATCGACTTACCTGGCCATGAGGACGGCGGCAAGTCGATCGCTGCTGCTCCCCCATCGACTCCGCTTCTACCTTTCACCGAGGTGGAGTTCCGGAGTCGACGGGGAGCGCGTTCAGGGATCGATTTATCGCGTCTAGACGAGACGCGTTAAATCGATCCCCGATAGATCGATTGCTACCCGCCGATCCAGCGGGTAGTGAAGACGTACCCTATTAAGACTGGCATGCTGAGGCCCTGACATAAGGGCAGAGAAGGTGTAGGGGCTGCGGGGAAGTGGCCCAGGGAAATAAACTGAGAGGTGGAGGGGACACAACATGTGGCTGCCGTATATAGGGTCCATGAGCCAGGACCTGAAGTAGTGAGCAGGCCACCAGAAGAGGGAACACTGGCTAGCAGAACTAATGCCCAGCACAGCCAGAAGGAAGCGCCGCAGTGGTGAATCGCACCCCGTCACAGATGCTATTCCAGAACCAGCCTTACATTAAAGAAAAGCTGGTCAGCAGCAATTTCTGCACACATGGCGATAAGCAGACACACACATATATGCGTATCTGGAGCTGATGCATCTCATTGAGCCTGCAGTTGTACTGGAGAGAGTGCTTTTAGATTACTCAATTGTCCTGAATGTCTCCCTGGTTTCAGCCTCATCCTCAGAGGGATAAATTAAATGGACAAACCATCTCTAAACTGAGAAAAACATCTCGCATTAATCCTTTAAAAATGGAGACATATTACAATGGCCTTGCTAAAGATGCCCTCTTCCATTTGTCAAAATGCACAATGTGTTCTTCTTGTGTACAGTACACTACGCGACAGCCTAGAGCTGCAACTGAGATTGTGCTGGGCATGGTAGAAACACACTGTAAGAGGAAGTCCCTGCCTTGAAGAATTTGCAATCTAAATAGACAAAGGAGGGGGAATTGAGGCACAGTGAGATTAAATGACTTGCCCAAGGACACATAAGGAAGCCTGGAAGAGAGGGGAAATTAACCCAGATCTATTGCATCCCAGTCTTCTCCATAAAGACAAACCCGGATCCAAAAAGTATGATAGACAATTGTGCTACTGTAGGGGGTTGGGGGGAAGAACTGAGCAACACTGAGCTTCTTATGCTAACTTGTGCTGTGATTCCATTGGGGATCACAATCTAAGCAGGGCTGGATAAGGTTGATATTTGGATAAGAAATCTCCATTAGGCATGTAGGTACTGCAGAAAGTGGTGTTGGTGATCCCATGGTTTGTACATTTGCCTTTGAGTAGAGCTAGGTGAGTGCAACAATAAAAAATATTCTACTTGAATGTTTAACTGACATTCTTCTTCCTTAACCCCTCTCTGTTCCATGTGGCGCTGTACTCAGAGCAGGACTGGAGCCTTAAAATTAGAGATGGTGGGAAAATGGTAAATTTGGTTCATGAAAACTTTGAAAATAAATATTTCCCCCCTAATTTTTTAACTCGACTTTTTAACTGAAACCAAAAAATGGGGGGGGGGGAGGGGATGAAGTTTTCTATTTTTGAAAACCAGACATTGTGTGCGCACACAGAAAGATTATAAAATTTCAATAGAACCACACTTTTTCTGCAAAACTTTTCATTTTGAGAATAGGCCAATTTTTGTAAAAAAAATAATGAAAAATTTCAAGCAGCCACTACGTTGCAGTGATGGGGAGTACTTTTTTTTCACATCAGCAATTTTTTATTTTGTTTGTTTGTTGTGCTTTTTAAAAAAGATTTTGAGATCTCTCAAGATGAAAGGGACCATGTAAATAATGAAAATATCCACCAAACAGCCTTTCCCAAAACCGATAGCGATACCCTTCTCTCTTCCTCCAACAGATTAAGTTTACTTGAAACATTCTACTTTGTCCTGGATAGAAGAGACATAAACCACCCATAATAACTCACAAGTGATGCGAACACAATTGTTGTGTCAAATTTTAGGACATCTTGAGCCTTCTCAAGTCTCCCATTAGAACCACTTGCCTAGGCTTGCTATTTCAGTAAGTTTTTTCTCTGAAGTTAGATCATAAATTTTCTGATGTTGGCAGACGGTGAAAAGGTGTTTGCCGGTTTTATGGCTTAACCTTAAAATATTTCATAGAGATGTATTGCCAGAGGGTAGAATGTAGGGAATGAATCCACTGTTATACTATATGGCTGATTTATCACTAGAACTGGTTGAAAATTGCATTTTAGACCAACAAAAGGGGAGAGAGGAGAAATTTGACAACGTTTTCATGATTCCCCTCCTCTCTGTTTTTGACCAGCTTTGTTCATAGTTAATTATTTTATATTTTATTTAACACTGACTCCGTTGCCAATTCTCTGCTTTCTTCTCTCTGTGGGAACATTCTGCTCCTCTCTCCCATTGCAAAGTCTGATGCATCAACCATGCCACACCTTTCACATATATTTCTTCGTCTTTAATCCTGTGTTGCTGAGCATCTCTGGAGAAAATCTCATGACCGTGCTGATGCTCCTTCTAGAAATTTGTTCTCTCATCTCACTGTCAGGGGTGCTGGAACAATTTTTACAGTGGGGGTGCTGAGAGCCATTGAACCAAACTGTAAAGACTGTATAGAATGGAATCCACTTCAAGCCAGGGGGTGCGGCAGCATCCCTAGTTTCAATACCTATATTCACGAGTCCAACAGCACTTGTTCTCACAAACTGAATTCCACACCTACCATCCCAGCCACTTATTCACCACCTTGGACTCCTCCTGAAGCCTCTTTCCATTTATGTACATCACACGTTCTTCCTCCATCTTAATTAAAAAAATTGGGGGAAGCTGGTCAAAAATGTTGCTTTTAAAACTATTTTTAATGGAAAATTGGGTTCTTAACTAAACAAAAGATTTCAAGGAAAGTGCTGGTTTTCCTTGAACATTTTTATTTTTTTATCTGAAAACTCAAATTTGATGGCAGTTGTGGGCCAAACAATTCTGGTTTTGATTGCTGAAAATCAAAACCATTTCAATTTTTGGGTTTTTTACACTGTCAAAATTTTCCATTGGAGGGGGAAAAAGGCCATTTGTTGACCAGCTCTACTTTTTTTTTTACTATTAAAAGTAGTAAACACTGTATCATCATAAGGATAAGATGACCAGGATGATTTCAAGATAGAGAACCCACTTCCCCCAAACAACTGAATTTCCTTTAGAAATTAGTAATCGGTACTCAATGATAGTGAAGTTTTAGGGTCCAACCATGCTGTCCTACACAAGGACTCCAGGATCGGACTTTATGATGCCACCGCCAAACAGAAATCTACAGGGGTGTAGAAATATGACAGGAGGGGGAGGCATGACATAGTCCATTAGGATCAACTTTATCTTTCTCCTTTTCCTTGCACGGGTGCTCAGGAAAAAGATTATAAGGGTTCCTGTATGGAAGAAAGAAAGAGGAGAAAGTCTGTGGGAAGATTGGGTTCCACGTCCCGGGTCTTATGAGTGGACTGAACCCCATGCTAGGGAGTTTTCTCTTTATTTTTTGTAGATATTCACTGAATGTGAATTCTTATTAGCAGGAATTTCTGCAGGAAGAGACCTCACTGAGGCGATCGCTACACTGCCCCACGGTTTGGACTACAGGGGTGGTGAAGTGAGCACCAAGCAGGACTACATTAACTTGAAGTGGGAATCATTTTGTTCATGCCTGTGGCTTCCACACAGGGGAACTACAGTGCAGCATTATGGTACGCATTGCTATTCACAGCCCCATAGTCTGAACAGCGGGGCAGTGCAGACAAGCCCTGAAACTGTATCGCTTTGTGATTCCTAGTCATTCCACTACTTTAAATGAAGTTGATCCTCTATTACATCTCTTCTCTGCAACACTGTTGGAGTCAGGCCTACATATGTCAGGGCCACATCCACATCTATAAATAGTGCTAATGAAAGGAAGCAGTAGGAACTTTTCTGAGTGGAAACAGTAGGAAAGGTCTGCAATTGCTGTAAATTGGCATAGCTCAAATGAAGTCAGCGGAGTTACCCCCGTTTACACCAGAGAAACTGGCCTATTACGTATATAATTAAGTTGTTGAAGGGTAACCTCTCAGAAACCCTCAGGGAGAGATGAGAGCTAAAGGGATGCCTGAAAGACAAAGGCAAAAGTGGTAGTAACCAGTTTGCTTCATTATCTAAGATGGGTGAAATGCAATCTTACATTTCAAGGGTCATGAAGAAAATCTCTCCCCCCCCCCCCCCCCCGCCCCCGCCATGTTTTCTGGGTTTGGTTTTCACCTTCCTCTGAAGCATCAAGGACTGGCCACAGCTGGAGATGGGACACCAGACAGGGTGGACTGGTGCTCTGAGGTGCTACAGAGAATCCTCTTTCTTAGATGTCTGGCTGGTGCATCTTTCTCACATGCTTAGGGTCTAACTGATCCCCAGATTTGGGGTTGGGAAGGAATTTTCTGCCAGGTCAAATTGGAAAAAGGGACTTTGGGTTTTTTTACCTGACTCTGCAGCATAGGATGTGAGTCACCTGCTGGGATCATCTGGGCATATCTCACTTACTAAATTCCTGCCCGTGGCACCTCAGACTCTCCTGTTCTCTGCCTGTGGCACACACTAGAGTTTAGTCTCCTGGGGACTGAAATGCTTTAGACTAACAAGTTATTGGGCTCAACACAGGAGTGAAATGGGTGAAATGTAATCATAGAATCATAGAATCTCAGGGTTGGAAGGGATTTCAGGAGGTCATCTAGTCCAACCCCCTGCTCAAAGCAGGACCAACCCCAACTAAATCATCCCAGCCAGGGCTTTGTCAAGCCTGACCTTAAAAACCTCTAAGGAAGGAGATTCCACCACCTCCCTAGGTAACCCATTCCAGTGCTTCACCACCCTACTAGTGAAAAAGTTTTTCCTAATATCCAACCTAAACCTCCCCCTCTGCAACTTGAGACCATTACTCCTTGTTCTATCATCTGGTACCACTGAGAACAGTCTAGATCCATCCTCTTTGGAACCCCCTTTCAGGTAGTTGAAAGCAGCTATCAAATCCCCCTCATTCTTCTCTTCTGCAGGCTAAACAATCCCAGTTCCCTCAGCCTCTCCTCATAAGTCATGTGCTCCAGCCCCCTAATCATTTTTGTTGCCCTCCACTGGACTCTTTCCAATTTATCCACATCCTTCTTGTATTGTGGGGCCCAAAACTGGACACAGTACTCCAAATGAGGCCTCACCAGTGCCGAATAGAGGGGAATGATCACGTCCCTTGATGTGCTGGAAATGCCCCTACTTATACAACCCAAAATGCCGTTAGCCTTCTTGGCAACAAGGGCACACTGTTGACTCATATTCAGCTTTTTGTCCACTGTAACCCCTAGGTCCTTTTCTGCAGAACTGCTGCCCAGCCATTCGGTCCCTAGTCTGTAGCAGTGCATGGGATTCTTCCGTCCTAAGTGAAGGACTCTGCACTTGTCCTTGTTGAGCCTCATCAGATTTCTTTTGGCCCAATCCTCTAATTTGTCTAAGTCCCTCTGTATCCTATCCCTACCCTCCAGCATGTCAACCATTCTTCCCAGTTTAGTGTCATCTGCAAACTTGCTAAGGGTGCAGTCCACCCCATCCTCCAGACCGTTAATGAAGATATTGAACAAAACCGGCCCCAGCACCGACCCTTGGGGCACTCCACTTGATACCGGCTGCCAACTAGACATGGAGCCATTGATCACTACCCGTTGAGCACGACCATCCAGCCAGTTTTCTATCCACCTTACCGTCCATTCATCCAGCCCATACTTCCTTAACTTGCTGGCAAGAACACTGTGGGAGACTGTATCAAAAGCTTTGCTAAAGTCAAGAAATAGCACATCCACTGCTTTCCCCTCATCCACAGAGCCAGTTATCTCATCATAGAAGGCAATTAGGTTAGTCAGGCATGATTTGCCCTTGGTGAATCCATGCTGACTGTTCCTGATCACTTTCCCCTCCTTTAAGTGGTTCAGAATTGATTCCTTGAGGACCTGTTCCATGATTTTTCCAGGGACTGAGGTGAGACTGACTGGCCTGTAGTTCCCTGGATCTTCCTTATTCCCTTTTTTAAAGATGGGCACTACATTAGCGTTTTTCCAGTCATCCGGGACCTCCTCCGATTGCCATGATTTTTCAAAGATAATGGCCAATGGCTCTGCAATCACATCAGCCAACTCCTTTAGCACCCTCGGATGCAATGCATCCGGCCCCATGGACTTGTGCTCGTCCAGCTTTTCTAAATAGTCCTGAACTACTTCTTTCTCCACAGAAGGCTGGTCACCTCCTCCCCATACCGTGCTGCCCAGTGCAGCCGTCTGGGAGCTGACCTTGTCTGTGAAGACAGAGGGCAAAAAAAGCATTGAGTACACTAGATTTCTCCATATCCTCTGTCACTAGGTTCCCTCCCTCATTCAGCAAGGGGCCCACACTTGCCTTGACTTTCTTCTTGTTGCTAACATACCTGAAGAAACCCTTCTTGTTACTCCTAACATCTCCGGCTAGCTGCAACTCCAAGTGTGATTTGGCCTTCCTAATTTCACTTCTGCATGCCTGAGCAATATTTTTGTACTCCTCCCTGGTCATTTGTCCAATCTTCCACTTTTTGTAAGCTGCTTTTTTGTGTTTAAGACGAGCAAGGATTTCACTGTTAAGCCAAGCTGGTCGCCTGCCATATTTACTTTTCTTTCTACACATCGGGATGGTTTGTTCCTGCAACCTCAATAAGGATTCTTTAAAATACAGCCAGCTTTCCTCGACTCCTTTCCCCCCCATGTTTTTCTCCCAGGGGACCTTGCTCATTAGTTCCCTGAGGGAGTCGAAGTCTGCTTTTCTGAAGTCCAGGGTCTGTGTTCTACTGCTCTCCTTTCTTCCTTGTGTCAGGATCCTGAACTCGACCATCTCCTGGTCACTGCCTCCCAGGTTCCCATCCACTATTGCTTCCTCTACTATTTCTTCCCTGTTTGTGAGCAGCAGGTCAAGAAGAGCTTTTCCCCTAGTTGGTTCCTCCAGCACTTGCACCAGGAAATTGTCCCCTACACTTTCCAAAAACTTCCTGGATTGTCTGTGCACCGCTGTATTGCTCTCCCAGCAGATATCAGGGTGATTAAAGTCACCCATGAGAACCAGGGCCTGTGATCTAGTAACTTCTGTTAGTTGCTGGAAGAAAGCCTCGTCCACCTCATCCCCCTGGTCTGGTGGTCTGTAGCAGACTCCAACCACGACATCACCCTTGTTGCTCACACTTCTAAATTTAATCCAGTGACTCGGGTTTCTCTGCAGTTTCATACTGGAGCTCTGAGCAGTCATACTGCTCTCTTACATACAACGCAACTCCCCCACCTAATGGCCTGTGTTATACAAAAGGTCAGACTAGATGATATAATGGTCCCTTCTGGCCTTAGACGCTATGAAATTTCCTAAAAGCAAACCTATATTCTCAAAAGTGAGTAGCAATTTTTGGTGACTACACTGAGGCACCTTAAAGGGGCCTGATTTTCAGAATGTCCTGAGGACCCACCCTCTGAAAATCAGGCCCCCTCCACAATGTCTCAGCTTGGGCACCCAAAATCTCAAGCCATTTTGGAAAACATAGGCAGGGCTAATCAGTAAAAATTAAATTCAATTTTTTTTCTTATACAGCATGGAAGAGAGTATTTGCAAACAGGATGCGCTAGTTCAGGTACAAGCTATTGAGCTTCATGCTGGAATCACAGGGTGAAGTTCTCTAGCCTGTGTTATACAGAAGGTCAGACAAGGTGATCACAACAGACTCTTCTGGCCTTAAAGCCTATTAAATAATGGTCCCAATTCTCTTGCTCTAGGCTATAACTTCAGTGAATCAGAATAGGGCCTATATATATATATATAGGCTTTTTTTTAAAAAGGTTACTTTTATCATAGTGTCCCCTTTAAGGAATTATTTTTGCTTGTATTTTGTGCATTTCCAAGGTGAGTGCAACAAGCCAAATACTAATTTTCTCACTGGAATGCAGTTAAGAGATCTCAGCCAGGAAGAAGTGAGCATGCTGCAAATCAACAGATTTTGCTAAGGCATGAATAAACCTATTTGCTACATTCCTTCAGCTACCTGCCCAGACTTCCCTCCTTGTCTCTATCTCTCTCTGACCCCCCGGAGCAGGAAGCTGCTGCCTTAAAGCTATAGGGGCTAATTATAACCAACGAATACCAACTTTCGGTTTTACCCACACTGCTTCACAGACCCCAAAACAATCCCCAAATGCGAGCACATTTATTATTTAGAAATGCTTCCTTGGATTATAATTTCACTTCTCCTATTCACTGCAAAGATGCTTGCTGATGGGGGAAAAACAGTAAAAGGGCAAAGAATATATTGCTGCAGAACAGTCCTGTTCTGGCATGGGCTGATCAAAAATCTTCCATCCAAACTGTCTTTTCAAGAGGGAAATTTGGATTTTGACTAAAGAGGAAAAAGTGATCGCTTTCCTTGGGGGGGAGAGGGGGGTTGTCAGAGAACCCCAAGCTCCCAAAATGAAAAAAAATCTGGTTTGGGCTTTTTTGATATTTTAATGAAAAGTTGAAATTTTCTGCGAGGGGGTGTGACACTTGATGGAAAAGCCCCGAGGTGTGAGACACCTTGCTGCCACCTGCCCTTAGTCTAAAGAGAGAAGTGCATCTGTGTCTGCCAGGGGTCAGTTCCCCAACCCCACTAGCCTCTGGCAACACAAGCTCCATCTTCCAGGCCTCCACAGGCCCCGCTCTTTCTTTGCATACACCAACCCTTGAGTCTTCCAAGTGTCTCACTGGACGCTCCTGATCCACTGAGTGCTCACTGAATTCCCAGATCCTCTGTTTCCAAAAGAACAGTACACCACAGCTTACCAATTACACCGTAAAACACAGCTCTGCTTAACACACGGCCCTTAGCTTTGCTTGTAGAGAAAGCAAGTGGAGCATAGAATTGGGTGGAGAAGACTGCTGAGATGAGGGGTGTGGTGGCAAGAAGGCAGAAAAATTCTTTTCGGGGTACCCAAGAGCACCTAAGAAGAGCCCACGAGGGTGCGGGTACTGAGAAATGAATAATGCATGTCAGCATTCTATGGTGTCTAAAGACATGCTGTAGCAGTCGCATGACCTAACATAGTTCTTAAAATGAATTCATAGAACTGGCTCCCAGAAATATCTAGAGATCAGGGACCAGGTTTTAAATTGGCCAAAATGTCCCACCATGGGCAAGTCATGTCACAAGTTTAGCACCTCAAGCAGGGAGGTACCATTAGGAATGTAGATACAATCCCTGTGATAAAAGAGGTCTTGTTGTAGATGAAATTTAGAATCTGGGAAAGCATCAGTAATTCTTAGATTTGGCAGATCGGGGCCACAAACGGGTTGCTTGGAAGCAAGGAATGGATAGCGGTCATCAGGTGATCAGTGATGGTCTCACAGACAAAGTGGGAGGGTTTAAGGACAATGGTGAGAGTTTCCTGCTCCACTTCATGGTACTTGTCCTACAGGACAAAAAAATTGCCTTCCTTTTCTTAGCTCCTGGACAGTACATAACATTGTAGTTAAACTGGGAGAGGAAAAGGGCCTGGCAAATCTGACATTGGTTGAGTCATTGCATTGTCTGAAGATGCTCCAAATTCTTGTGATCAGTCCAAACATGGACAGTGGCATGGTCCTCCTTGAGGAGGTGCCTACATTACTCAATGGTGATGCTGATGGCCAGGAGTTCTTTGTTCTACACATCATAGTTTCTCTCAGCAGAAGTCAGTTTCTCAGAGAAAAGGGCTGAAGCAACTGGCAAGGGGTGGTAAATTGCAAGAGGACTGCACCTAACACAAAGTCTGAGGCATCAGTCTCAACTATGAAGGCATTTGTGGGGTCTAGATGGGTCAAAATGGAGGCAGAAATAAATGCCTTTTTCAAGCAGTTGAAAGCCAGGGCTGGACAGGAAGCAGGTCTGGTGCATCTGTGGGCATGGAACACATTGTACGGGCACTGCGGGCCTGTTGCTACAGGGCTTAAATGGCGAGCTGTTGGCTCTTCTGAGCAGTCAGGGAGCACAGTCACTTCATCTGGGTTTATTGGGACCAGACAAGCTCATTGGGTTGCTAGGCAACTGAGCCAAGAGGCAGCTGAGTTCCTGATGGCCTTGCTTCATGAAAAAAGGATCACGGCCAGACAGGCTGTAAATGCTGGGGGAAGAACTTTGGGTGAGAAACTTTATTAGGCAGGAAGGTATCTTGTTAGTTAAGGGTAAGCTCCAGAATGTGTGTTATGATTTTCTTTTAGATGTAACTTTTTGTTTACAATATTTCTTCATGCTCTGTTCTTTGTTAAATACATTTCAGGCTCTTGGGTCCCCTGAAAAGAATTTCTCTGCCTTCTTGGCACCACACCCTTCACCAGTGGTCTTCCCCACCCAATTATATGCTCCACTCCCTCTTGGTTTGTACCTGTTCATACTATCTCCTTCTAAAGCTTACAGTCATACTTTCTGTGGCATAGTGCCAGCATCTGGGCACTGTAGGTCTCTAATAGGATGTAGGCTAATGAGAGACACGGAGACAGTTAGTGCAGGGGGTCTGACTCATAGAACCCCTAAACTATCTTAAATCTACTGTTGGATCTTAGACAGTTCTTCTCTTTCCCTCACAGGCCACTTGTTCCTGCTTGGTGGTGCGAGAAGGGGGACAGAGGAACAAGATGTCCAGAGCTGCAGTCTGGCAGCCCTGTCCCACCAAACATTGCCCCAGTATATTGTGCAGAGGGACAGGGAGGCTAAACTGGCTACTTACCGCCTAATATAGTACAGATAGTTTCCCAGGATGTTTGAAAAGAGATGCTATCACCTCATGATGGAAACAAACATTTGGGCCTTCGTTTCTTAAACGCTGCCATGCTGGAACAGACCAATTATTCATTTAATCTGGTATGCAGAAATTGCTATACTGCATCAGATCAGTGGTCCATCTAATTCAGTGTCCTGCCGCTGTCACTGTTCAGCAACAGTTGCTTCAGGAGAAGGTAAGCAATTATAGCGGGCAATTATAGAATAACCAACTCATAGGTAAAACTTTGTCCTAACTCTCTCCCTTAGAGGTTGACTTATGTCCTGGAATATGAAAGTTTGTAGCCTGTCGTCAACAGTGACCAAATCCATCACAATGAACCTAATTTTGCAAGACCAAGTTAGACAAACATCTGCCCGGGATGGGCTTGGTATACTTAACTGTACCTCAGCACAGAGGGATCGATTAGATAAGTGGTTCTCAAAGCCGGTCCGCCGCTTGTTCAGGGAAAGCCCCTGGTGGGCCGGGCCAGTTTGTGTACCTGCTGCGTCCACAGGTTTGGCTGTTCGGGGCTCCCACTGGCCATGGTTCGCCGCTCCAGGCCAATGGGGGTTGCAGGAAGGGCGACCAGCACATCCCTTGGCCCACGCCGCTTCCTGCAGCCCCCATTGGCCTGGAGCGGCAAACCGTGGCCAGTGGGAGCCGCGATCGGCCGAATCTGCGGAAGCGGCAGGTGCACAAACCGGCCCGGCCCGCCAGGGGGCTTAACCTGAACAAGTGGCAGACTGGCTTTGAAAACCACTGGATTAGATGACCTCTTAAGGTTCCTTCCAGCTCTGCATTTCTATGATTTTGATTATTTCTATATACGTAAATGTATTGGAGATGAGCATTTCTAACTGATGCCCGAGTTTGGAATTTGTTTATACCCATAACGTTAAGACAGGCAGACTTTTTTTTTATCCTAGCTATAGTAACAGTAGATAAAATTCAATTTCTAGAAAATCCAAGAGAAATGAGCTATATACAGGGCATAATGGAGACTACCCTACATCTCCTCCTTTTCCATTCCTGTTTGTCTCTTTTAAACCATTTATTTAACATGAATACACCAATTATTATTTTCCAGAGAAGTTTTATTTTTCTCTATAATATCATATACTTCTTTATATGCACATGCCTCTAGCTCTTCCATTCTCTTCGCTAAATGCCTTGCGTTTGTATTTAGCAATTGAATAAGCCCCTGTTTTTTATGACTCCTTGCTCTATACAAGAGCCAATAAATCACAAATATAATCTGTTATTTAGCTCCTTTCCACTGTAAGTGCACCCTCCCCCTTTATCTATTTTATCTATTCATTAAATATGTATCTTTCTACTGGAGCTTTTAATCACCATAGGGATCTATTCCATTTCCATGCGAATGACTTGTTCTTTTTTGTGTAAAAAGGAAAACATGCTTTTAATGCTGAGAGTACAGTACATGGCATACGACTGATTAAATCTCCCTCCACCCCAGCCCTTCCTGTGCATAAAAGAACTCACTTCATGCAGTTCTGCTTGGAAGGATGCAAAATCCAAAATGGCTAGAAAGGAGGATGCTCCTGCTGTATCGCAGCCCCCCTCCACTCCAGTGAATTAAAATATTAATCATGTTAAACTATTTAAAACCGAGTGCCTGAATTTAAAAGATGTGAGTCAATTTAGTATATAAGAAAGTAAGGGACTAATTGCAGCAGCAAGAGCTATGAAGAGTTCAACTAGGTGTTGTGTAAGTTTCCAGTTCTACTCCAATCCTGACTCATCTGTTGCTTGAGAATCAAAAGATCTGGATTCAGTTGTTGGCTGTGCTACAGACTCCCTGTGATCTTGAGCCAGCATTGGGCACCCTGGTTAGCAGCTTCAGTAGAGAAACCGAGGAATTAATAAGCAAAGAAACTGAACTACCTTCTGACTCCTATGCATGGTTGTATAGGTTGGGTAGCAATTAGAGCCGGGCAAATTTGTGGGGAACAGCATATTTTTCTCTTTGATGGGCCATCTAAGATACAAGGGATTGATTCTGTTACCTCTTTGGATGACCTGCAGTCAACCTTGGTAAAAGACTTCCAATTCTGCCTGAAAGTATTTATGGTCCCCCTGACTGAGAAACGTTACACAACTGTTAGGACAAGAAGTGAAGAATACTGTATCCAAATGGGTATTTAGAGAGATGCGATGAAACTACTCACAGATGGAATTTAGACAAGACACCAAGACTAGCACCTCTACTCTTGTGAAAACTGCTATGGGAATTTCAATAACCCAGAGTAATTAGTGCTTTCTTTGTATGTGAACCCCCCTCCTGCACCATCCCTGGTCTCCAAGTGTAGTAGAACTTCTTATTCTTCCTTTAAATGTAAGAAGAGACAGATAAAGCAATTTTTTACAAGAAGCTATTTCTAGATTAAGCAGAATACAATAATTTTTTTCTGTCCTTCAGATGAGAAATTAAATGGAGATCCTTTTTGCCTAGCATGGATGGCTATATATGAGGAAGCTGAAAGTCACATGGCACTTCTCAATACATCACTAACTAACAAACAATTGTTGTGGAATATATTTTTTTAATATAAGTATATTTTCACCTGCACAACTCCTATTGGGACAAAATTTACTCCCTGCTACACCAGATACATCCAGAATGACTCAGTTGGGATGGCTATGGTTTACCAAATTCTGATGTAGCAAAGTACAGTTTTAAAGCCAATGGGCCAATAGGGTCTTCCAGGCTACTAAAATCCTATACGCTGCTTTGTGACTGGACCCTTGGATTAAACTAGGTTCGATGGGGACAGGTGAGCAAAGCCCACAGGTAAGTGGAGAACATGGGGACCTGGGAGATGGGTCGGAAATAGGAGGGGGCGTGGGCTCTAATGACAAAGAGATAGGAGGGTCAGGGCAAAACTGGGAGGCAAGATCAAATCAGTATCTTAGATGCCTGTATACAAATGCGAGAAGTATGGGTAATAAGCAGGAAGAACTGGAAGTGCTAATAAATAAATTCAACTATGACATTGTTGGCATCACCGAAACTTGGTGGGATAATACACATGATTGGAATGTTGGTATGGATGGGTACAGCTTGCTCAGGAAGGACAGACAGGGGAAAAAGGGAGGAGGTGTTGCCTTATATATTAAAAATGTACACACTTGGACTGAGGTGGAGATGGACATAGGGGACGGAAGTGTTGAGAGTCTCTGGGTTAGGCTAAAAGGGGTATAAAACAAGGGTGATGTCATGCTAGGAGTCTACTACAGGCCACCTAACCAGGTGGAAGAGGTGGATGAGGCTTTTTTTAAACAACTAACAAAATCATCCAAAGTCCAAGATTTGGTGGTGATGGGGGACTTCAACTATCCAGATATATGTTGGGAAAATAACACAGCGGGGCACAGACTATCCAATAAGTTCTTGGACTGCATTGCAGACAACTTTTTATTTCAGAAGGTTGAGAAAGCTACTAGGGGGGAAGCTGTTCTAGATTTGATTTTAACAAATAGGGAGGAACTCGTTGAGAACTTGAAAGTAGAAGGCAGCTTGGGCGAAAGTGATCATGAAATCCTAGAGTTCACAATTCTAAGGAAGGGTAGAAGGGAGTACAGCAAAATAGAGACAATGGATTTCAGGAAAGCGGATTTTGGTAAGCTCAGAGATCTGATAGGTAAGGTCCCATGGGAATCAAGACTGAGGGGAAAAACAACTGAGGAGAGCTGGCAGTATTTCAAAGGGACACTATTAAGGGCCCAAAAGCAAACTATTCCACTGGGTAGGAAAGATAGAAAATGTGGCAAAAGACCACCTTGGCTTAACCACGAGATCTTGCAAGATCTAAAAAATAAAAAGGAGTCATATAAAAAATGGAAACTAGGACAAATTACAAAGGATGAATATAGGCAAACAACACGGGAATGCAGGGGCAAGATTAGAAAGGCAAAGGCACAAAATGAGCTCAAACTAGCTGCAGGAATAAAGGGAAACAAGAAAACTTTTTATCAATACATTAGAAGCAAGAGGAAGACCAAGGACAGGGTAGGCCCACTACTCAGTGAGGAGGGAGAAACAGTAACAGGAAACTTGGAAATGGCAGTGATGCTTAATGACTTCTTTGTTTCGGTCTTCACCGAGAAGTCTGAGGGAATGCCTAACATAGTGAATGCAAATGGGAAGGGGGAAGGTTTAGAAGATAAAATAAAAAAAGAACAAGTTAAAAATCACTTAGATAAGTTAGATGCCTGCAAGTCACCAGGGCCTGATGAAATGCATCCTAGAATACTCAAGGAGCTAATAGAGGAGGTATCTGAGCCTCTAGCTATTATCTTTGGTAAATCATGGGAGACAGGAGAGATTCCAGAAGACTGGAAAAGGGCAAATATAGTGCCCATCTATAAAAAGGGAAATAAAAACAACCCAGGAAACTACAGACCAGTTAGTTTAACTTCTGTGCCAGGGAAAATAATGGAGCAAGTAATTAAGGAAATCATCTGCAAACACTTGGAAGGTGGTAAGGTGATAGGGAATAACCAGCATGGATTTGTAAAGAACAAATCATGTCAAACCAATCTGATAGCTTTCTTTGATAGGATAACGAGTCTTGTGGATAAGGGAGAAGCGGTGGATGTGGTATACCTAGACTTTAGTAAGGCATTTGATACGGTCTCGCATGATATTCTTATCAATAAACTAGGGAAATACAACTTAGATGGGGCTACTATAAGGTGGGTGCGCAACTGGCTGGATAACCATACTCAGAGAGTAGTTATTAATGGTTCCCAATCCTGCTGGACAGGTATAACGAGTGGGGTTCCGCAAGGGTCTGTTTTGGGACCGGCTCTGTTCAATATCTTCATCAATGACTTGGATATTGGCATAGAAAGTACACTTATTAAGTTTGCAGATGATACCAAACTGGGAGGGATTGCAACTGCTTTGGAGGATAGGGTCATAATTCAAAATGATCTGGACAAATTGGAGAAATGGTCAGAGGTAAACAGGATGAAGTTTAATAAGGACAAATGCAAAGTGCTCCACTTAGGTAGGAACAATCCGTTTCACACATACAGAATGGGAGGAGACTGTCTAGGAAGGAGTACGGCAGAAAGGGATCTAGGGGTTATAGTAGACCACAAGCTAAATATGAGTCAACAGTGTGATGCTGTTGCAAAAAAAGCAAACATGATTCTGGGCTGCATTAACAGGTGTGTGGTGAGCAAGACACGAGAAGTCATTCTTCCGCTCTACTCTGCGCTGGTTAGGCCTCAACTGGAGTATTGTGTCCAGTTCTGGGCATCTCATTTCAAGAAAGATGTGGAGAAATTGGAGAGGGTCCAGAGAAGAGCAAAAAGAATGATTAAGGGTCTAGAGAACATGACCTATGAAGGAAGGCTGAAGGAATTGGGTTTGTTTAGTTTGGAAAAGAGAAGACTGAGAAGGGACATGATAGCGGTCTTCAGGTATCTAAAAGGGTGTCATAAGGAGGAGGGAGAAAACTTGTTCATCTTAACATCTGAGGATAGAACAAGAAGCAATGGGCTTAAACTGCAGCAAGGGAGGTTTAGGTTGGACATTAGGAAAAAGTTCCTAACTGTCAGGGTGGTTAAACACTGGAATAAACTGCCCAGGGAGGTTGTGGAATCTCCATCTCTGGAGATATTTAAGAGTAGGTTAGATAAATGTCTATCAGGGATGGTCTAGACAGTAATTGGTCCTGCCATGAGGGCAGGGGGCTGGACTCGATGACCTCTCGAGGTCCCTTCCAGCCCTAGAATCTATGAATAAATGAAATTATTTTAGTAGAACTATTCCTGCTGCAGTATTCCTGCTGGGAGGCTAGTGGTCGAGAGGGCTATATAACGTACCTCAGACTTACATAAGAAACATTCTGTTTAATTTAACGTTTGCTTGATTTCAGTTTTAGTTAACATTTGTAAGGGGGTTGAATTAACATTTCCTGAGTTGGCAATATTTAACCTTTCACTTTTATGAACAATTAAAAGCAAAAGAAGATAAATTCCCCCCAAACCTTGGAATATCTGTTGAGGCTGAAGGCAACATTGCCATTTTGCCAAGGAAAAAAAAATTACCTTAAGGCCACTTAAACACTCAATTTACCAGATTACCCCTGTTTAGTGTAATGGAATAAATGGCTTGCATTTAAGTTTGCTGTTGGCAGGGTATCATTAGAGCTAAAAAGGTAATGGGCCCTGCATGATGCCTGGAGGATCCTCGTATACTGCATCTTAAGAAGCTGAGTGACCATCTATCAGAACTTAGAGGAGACAGAAAGCAAACAATAAAATAAATTCGAGGGCTGAGGATAGAGCTATGTTGTCCTGGGAAGACTCTCCTACCCAAGAATTAATCATTGTGTTGATATCAAATATCTGTTCTGAACCCTGATCTTCTGCCCATTGAAGCCAATGGCACAGTTCCCATTCAACGGTGGAGGTTCAGACCCATAATGATTGCAGGGTGGGCCTAGCAGAGGGCCACATACACTCTGGAAATTCAGTAGTGCCTGGACCTTCTGTTGGCTCCGTGCACAGGGGTGAATTTCACCCAGTGAAAATATTACTTATTACAAGGCTCCGTTGTGCAGAAATGACACAGGGTCCCACTCTGTTGCTGAAGTCAATAGCAGAACTATTGACTTTGGATTAATAACATTTAGCACTTCGACAAAGAGTCCTGTGGCACCTTATAGACTAACAGACGTATTGGAGCATAAGCTTTTGTGGGTGAATACCCACTTCTTCAAATGCATGCAGTGGAAATGTCCAGGGGCAGGTATAAATATGCAGGGAAGAGTCAGGCTAGAGATAACAAGGTTAGTTCAATCAAGGAGGATGAGGCCCTCTTTTAGCAGTTGAGGTGTGAACACCAAGGGAGGAGAAATTGCTTTTGTAGTTGGCTAGCCATTCATAGTCTTTCTTTAATCCTGAGCTGATGGTGTCAAATTTGCAAATGAACTGAAGCTCGGCAGTTTCTCTTTGAAGTCTGGTCCTGAAGTTTTTTTGCTGCAGGATGGCTACCTTTAAATCTGCTATTGTGTGTCCAGGGAGATTGAAGTGTTCTCCTACTGGTTTTTGTATATTGCCATTCCTAATATCTGATATTTGCCAATACTGGATTTGTCAATCCATTTGCCAGTCCTGGAAAATACTCCTTCCTAGGCAGTAAATTTCCCATTTTGTATGCATGGTTGTTTCTTCCTAAGTGGAGTACTTTGCATTTGTCCTTATTTAATTTCAACCTATTTATTTCATACCATTTCTCCAGTTTGTCCAGATCATTTTGAATTTTTACCTCCATCCCTGTGAGGTAAGGAAGTATCTTCCCCATTTAACAAACAGGGAACAATCCAAGAGAGATTGAGTCATGTAGCCAAGGTCACACAGATCACCTAATTCTTACTCTGGTATCTTAACTGCAAGCCCATCTTTCCTTTCCAGGCTAGGAAACATCAGAAGCCTAGCAAGAAACGTACTGCATATTACCCATATTTTAGAAATATTAAGTAAATGAATATTACATGGGCTACCAACAGATTAATGGAAAAGTTAAAAAAGGCTCAAAATCAAAAAGCAATCCTGGAGTCTTCAAATTCACATTGAGCCTAGTTAAATAAATGCTTTGATGATCAACTCTGAACATAAAAAGGTTTTCAAGATGACATTCTAGCAAAAAATATAGGTCCTCTTTTTTATTCCTGTTTAACATTAGGATGTTCTATTCCTTTAATAGAAATTAGAGAAGTTAAAGAACTATTAGATCAGCTTGGTTGCTCTCCTGCCAGTACTGTCATGGATTTCAGTCCAAGATGTCAGCTGTTACGGCAAAGCTAAACTATGTTAACAAAGAGAGGAGAAAAGGGGTGAACATCTTGGGTGAAATTCCCTTCTGAGTTGGGTGAAGTCCATTTGTCATTAGACTAAGCTACCCAAGGAAATTTGAGTAAGCCAGAGTCTGACAGTCTTCAGAAAATGTTGCAAGATCCACCAAAAAGATTATCTCACTGTTTCCTTGTGTTGCTTCATCTGTTTATATCCATCGTCTTACCCTTAGATTATAAAGGTAATCTAAGGACCATATTGGGGCAAGGACCATATTTTTGTTCTAGGTTTGTACAGCACCTTGCGCAAAGGGGTCCTGATTCATTGTGGCACTCCCAGGTGCAATGTACAGGATAATAAATCTTTCTTGCCATAAAGAAAGACAAAAGTGGAACTTACATGGGATTTAAGTGGTGCAGAAGGCTTGTGGTGGCTCTCTGCACCGGGTGTATTTCACTCTTATGAACAGAGATTCATAGATTCATAGATTCTAGGGCTGGAAGGGACCTCGAGAGGACATCGAGTCCAGCCCCCTGCCCTCATGGCAGGACCAAATACTGTCTAGACCACCCCTGATAGACATTTATCTAACCTACTCTTATATATCTCCAGAGATGGAGATTCCACAACCTCCCTGGGCAGTTTATTCCAGTGTTTAACCACCCTGACAGTTAGGAACTTTTTCCTAATGTCCAACCTAAAAAACCAGCCCTAAGTGGCCCCCTCAAAGGTTGAGCTCACAACCCTGGGTTTAGCAGGCCAATGCTCAAACCACTGAGCTATCCCTCCCCCTAGCCTCTTTGGTGGAGACATCAAAACCTATCATCTTGGTTTCCATCATTAGCTTGCCTGGAACTAGGTGGAACTATAAAGAAAGAAATAATGTTGTTTTTAAACACAGATACTAGAGCACCCCACAGAGAGATCTCAGATTCTGCAAGCAGTCTGAGGCCAAAGTCCAAGCAAAGGAATGAAAATGTCTTGTAATACAGGCTAGGTGCAACTGACCATTAGTAGCGAATGAAACTAAGCCCCAAATATATCACTGTTGTGACAACGTCTACGCTTGGAGCTGGGGATGTGATTCCCAGCACGAGTAGGAAATGTGCTAAAAATAGTAGTGTAGCCAGCGTAGCATCGGCAGTGGCGAACGGCATTATGGGCTAGCTGCCCCGAGTACAAACCCACCCGGATGCCATGGGTGTGTACTTGGAGCAGCTAGCTTGTGTTGCTGCTCACCACTGCCTTTGCTACTGTGGCTACACTATTACTCTTAGCGTGCAAGCTCGATCAGAGGTAGTGCAAGTATGCCTTCTTGAGCACCCCCAGTTTTAAGTGAAGATGTAGCCTGTGTTGTGTGGCTGTCACTGTAGGTTTCCTGATACACCTGGAGCCATGCCAGCTACTGAAAGCTGTAATACACCTGATTGCCACCAGGTAGCTGCAGGCAGCAGAGAAGGAGCATGGCAGGAAATGTAGCCTCCAGTGGGGCTGTATCATTTTAACCCCACAAAGGTAGAGTATACTGCTAAGTGAATCTGTTTCCTGCTGCCTCCTGGCCACCTGCAGCCCCATCCTGTGCTTTGGGCACCAGCTATCACTGAATACAGTTCAAAGCAAGCCAAAAACAGCCCCTCCCCAGCTGTTTCTTCCTCCCAGATGTTCCTGCTGGGTTAAAGGCATTATGGGCAGGTAGAATTCTTGAGATCCTTGAGATTTGGCATCAGCAAATCATTGCAAATCTAATCAGGGCAACCTCCATTGAATCAGATGACCTAAAGCCAGATCGATAGCTGTCAAGAATATTTTGATCTTTTAAAAATGAAGAGTTGTGCATGAAGTCCATCAATGAAAGCAAATTAGAAATCAGTGTAAGCAAAGAAAAAGGATGCTAGTTACTCAGCAAATGAAGATCCATTCTGAGTTTCTTGAATGTTCAAATGGCAGATGCAAGTTTAAAGATATGTAGAAACCTTTGGCAGTCTGGAATGGAATTCAAGGTGACAATGATATTATTGATGGAGCAACAGCAACTGGCAATAGTCATCCTTGATGAAAGAGACACAGAAACAATTAAATGAATGTTCTTTATGATGTGAATGTCTTATGAAGTAACTCAAAAAGAACAAATATTGGCCCTGGATCTACAGAAACAAAAGGATGATTGGAATCCGTGTGGAGGAAACTTGCTACAAAAAATGAGAAAGATCTAAGTCCTTGGACAGTTTGTGAAATAGCATTAGGGACCCTGGGTTTTAAACCCCACTCCCCAGGGCACTTGGTAGTCAGTAAATTCTGACCAGCCATAGACTGACCTGTTTACAGTTGCCAGAACTAGAAGCTCAACTCTGACAAAGTATTCCAGTCCTGGGATCTGATTGGTGGAGCTCCAGGGGTGCTGATTGGCTCCCTGCTTCTATTTAAACCAAGCACAGGACTAGGAAATTATCTTTGCCAGTTTGCCCTGCTCAGGACTGATTCTGTTGTGCTACCAGCTCCCTACTGCCTGGTAACCTGATCCTCTCTGCTTTCGGACACCTGACTCTTGGTTTGCCCTCTCTCTTGTCTCAGACACTGATCTGTTGGTATCTCACCTGGCCTGGCTGCCAACTTCTTCTCTGACCACTATGTCAGACTGCCCATGTCCCACTTGTGACAAATAGGGCTAGAGGGAGCCAGTCACATATGTGACTGTGGTGTGCGAAGAAGGAGCAGACCTCTCTAACTGTATGGCTTTCATTATTGTAGTATCAGAGCAGGGAATTGCATGCAAGTCTGCTAAGTCCCAGACTAGCACCCTAAACACTTGCACCACCCTTCCTCCCAGCTCCTGAGATTCACAGGGACTACTCTTGAGATACTGTCCCCCCCGCCCCAGAGCTTCTCAATAGTATTGAGGTAGGGAGCAGAGTCGACTAGCTCTGTGGGAGACAGGGAAGAATTCTGCATCCTTGAAAGGGTATTGCAGCTAACAGTCAGCCATAGAACCCAAGTGTCCTGATTCCTAGTTTAGTGCTCTATCCACTGTTGTTCCTTTCAATACGGTGAAGAATAAAGTCCTTGACTCAGACAGCAAACCTCTGTGTACACACGAATGCACACACATGTGCAAAAACACCTGACTGGGATGGTGCCATGTTGTTATTGGATGCCGTATGTAATTTTTTTCCCAAATAGCCTTCTTCCAGGGAAAATGTCATGGCACCAGGTATTCTTCACGAGTTGATATTGGCTGTTACCTCTTAGGTATCACTTTAGAAGTGGCATTTAGGGGGTGATATTTTCCTTCTTCATAGTAGTAGTGTTTGTTATGGTAATGTCTAGAGCCCCAAGGTTGTGGCTCCGGTGGGCAAGTTCCTGGCCATACACAGAGTAATAGACGATACCTGCCCCCAAAGGGTTTACAATCCAATCCAATCTGAAACCCTCATGCCTTAGGGTATAAACCTCACTAGCTGAGGTCAGGAAGAAATGCCCCTACTGTCACTGGTATAACACTGAAAAAAAAAAGGGTGCATTATGTCAGAGGAAGGTGGCACCTATCTACATCTGTCATTGACCAGCTTTGGCAGCTACAGTATCTGACTAGATGAACTAATGTGTCCCATTCCTCCAGTCAGGTCCCTGCAGATGGACCCCAGGCCCATGTAGAGACCCAGTGAAGACAACAGGACTCTACCTGGGTACAGGTATATTCTTACACTGCTCTGAGCTTTGGTTTGTAGTGGTTTGGTGGTTTCTGTGGCAGAACTGCACACCAGCTTTGTGGCAGGCTGGATAGCCAAAATGTTCCACCTAACTACTAGTATGCTGGCAGCCCTCTGTTCAAGAGGTATCTGCTGTTCCACTTCCTTCTGTTCAGTTCAGCTCTCTTTGTGATCTTTGTAATGTTTAGTAAAAGATAACAGATTAAACCAAGTGCAGAGATAATGAAATATAAATTAGTAGGTTTGCCAGCCTTTATCCACTGCACTGTCAGAGTATATTATCTGGTATATCTAGTTCAGAGCAGTCAGTTAAATTTCCCCTTATCAGAAACTGAGTGTGAAGTGTGGTAATGTTGCTAAGTGCAGAACAAAAATCTCTCTTTTTTTGCATCCCATGACTGCTCCAGGCAACATTCTTGGAAACCTCTGACTAGGAAGGAAAAGAAGACCCTGAGATATATACACTGTGACAAGCCAGGAGGCTAAGCTCCACCGGTAAACCGTCCTGTGAGCGGCAGTCGCCTGTGGCTGTGACATTACCACACTTTGCTCAGCTTCAGAAAGGGAAATTTAACTGACGACTGCTATGAACTGAAGCCACAGCCTAAACCAGATAATACACCCTGACAATACTGTCAGGCAAAAAAGGCTGTGTTCCCATTGATTTCAGCGCATTGGAGACATATTACCCTGGGCTGTGTATGTTTGAGGGTATATGTGAACACTGTGGGAATATCAAAGGGAAAGACGCACTGATTTGGGCAGAAACAGGCCTTGCAGAGATAAATCCCCGAAGTGCACTGACTGAAATATATATTATTTGGCAAAGTGGGCATGGCGATGATATTGATTGTAATTATAACTTAATCTTCAATCTACATCAGATGTACCCTGCTGGGTTCGTTTAAAAGGGAACCAAGCAGAAAAAATAAATCTCTTACATCGCTGAGTTATTGCTGAAGGAACAGCAAGCCCAGATCATCCCCTTTATTAGGGCTTAAGTATCAATGACAGGTGAACCTCAAAAGGTTCAACGTTTGGATTTAATTCAGAGAAGATCCAGGCTTCTCTGAATCTCTTAGGTCATGGGCTGGAAATGACATAGAAACAGGCTTTCAACATGAGGTAATAGGGATAAGGAGAATAGCCAGTCATAACAGTAAATATTTTTTAAAAAATATACACCAGATTTGGAAGGAATATAGACCCTCCAGCACTGGAGCATAAGACAACCTTTACTTATTCAGAGCTAGGAGGAAACTTCCCACAGTGCAGAATGTTCATAAGTGTCAATAAGAGCATCCCAGAAAAGGCCATGTTCAGTTACCCTCTTTCCTACATTGTCTCTAACCCGTTCATGCACTTTTCTCTGAACCCTCTGATACTGGCTGCCAGATTACCGGACATGATGGACCACTGGTCCAATCCAGCAGAGAAATTTTTATCCTCCTACATGTTCTTGGATTCCTACTTCTGTTTCGGGCTAAAGAGATCTCAGGAGCAAACATTCTCAGGGTATCTTGGCACTTCTGGTCATGGTTCCAGCCAGAACCTGGATGTATAAGTGGTGAGAGAAAACTGCAAAGGTAAAGGCATAGATAATACTTAGTCCTGCCATGAGTGCAGGGGACTGGACTAGATGACTTCTCAAGGTCCCTTCGAGTCCTATGATTCTATGAAAGTTCCAAAGCCTCCAAAAAGTGTTTGGCCACAGTTTGCTTCTAAATGTGGGCAAGGGTTCAAGGTGCCCTTATTTTAGATTCTTGCTGAGTCTGCAATCCTAACTCTCTCAGGTAGATCTTTATCACATGAGCATGGGACTGTGGGTGCATGTGAAGTCTGCATAGGGGTGATAGGGTTTGGGAAACCTGAGTATGTAAGCTCTTTGGGGCAGGATATGCATTTTCCTCTATGTATTGTACATGGTAGCTGAGCATGCTGGTCTCTTATGGTGGGATTTTCAAAAGTGCCTAAGCCCCAGATCCTCAAAGGTATTTAGGCACTTAACGCCCATTGAGTCCAGTGGCAGTTAAGTGCGTAAATACCTTTTTGAGGTATCTGGGCCTAAGTGACTTAGCAGCTTTTGAAAATCCCACTCTTAGAGCCACCCCCCTCCTCTTATGGTGTTCTGAGGATTGAGCCCATCGACTTCAACTTAGTCACTCCTGATTTGCACTAGTGTAAATGAGGAGAATCAGACCTTGTGTCTTTTAATGTGTACCTAGCGCTCTTAAAAAAATAAATAGTGATAACACAAACCAGTTAATTAACATTGGGCATCAATAAATAAATAAATTAAATAAAATAAATCAGCAATAACAACAAACCTAGCAGCCTAAAAGACAAAGACAAAATCAGGAGTCTAGGCATTTTTAGTTAACTCTTTCCTTTTTCATTTCACTGGGGTGAAATGTAGCAGCTCACACTGTCTGTGCTTGTCTTAAGCAATTCAAAAACTTCAACCCAAATGTTCTGCCAAAGCAATAAATTAGGATCTGAGATGAGCTGATATTTCAGTTGAAATGCCTCGCACCGGCTTGCTGCTTCAGAATTAGCATGAAACGGTACCAGAGGAAACAGAGGGATTCTCCTGTGTTGTACAAAGAGCTATGTGAACTTTTGAAATTCTTGAGTTCTCATTACTGATAACATTTTGACCTCAGAGTTTTCATGTGCTGACCTGGAGGCTGCCTTTGGAGCTATAAATGCAGATTCACCATCCGACACGACCGCATGGATTTATCGAGCAAGGTGAACTTTAAAATGCAAAGCTGTGGGATGTGGCCACCAAAATAAAGAATAAGTAAATTAAGAATTATAGGTAAAGAAGCATGATGGGCTAGAGCTGATGTAAGGAATTAAGGGAACTGAATGCGATCTTTTCTAGGGTGCTTCTGTTGAGCTTTTATGTTTTTGTTGTCTGAAAAATAAGGCTAAGCCTGTTGAAGCCCATCCAGAGATTTAGGATTAAAAGATCTACACAAGCTTACAGTACAATACGGAAAGCTGGGAGAAAGCAATAGCTACCGGTCTTCTGAAGCTACTTCTTGTTACTCCTGTGACCCAGTTTTACTGGGAACATTATTCAGAAACAAGGGAAAAAAATGCAGCTGGGCTAAGGATAGTAAAATACCAAGGAAACATTTCACCCTAGTTTGAAAAGAGAACAAGGGGTGGAATCCTGGCCCCACTGAAGGCAATGGATGTTTTGCCATTGTTTTTAATGGAGCGATGATTTCGCCACAGGTTTGAATCAGCTTTAGAAGTTAGAATCAGTTTTAAGGGTGATTTTAGACCACACTTTGGGGAGCACCCCTCCACTCAAGTTTCTTACTTCCCAAGAAGGACCTATATTTGTGATGCATTAAGAAAATATGTCTCAGGGTTCCAGATATGGTACCATTCTAAACCTTCACCAAGTCCTTTACCGTAGACAGATCCATGAAACAGATCCTCAGCTATGGCAAATTATGCTATCTGAGGATCTGGCTCATTGTGTTGGTGCTTTTCCATTTATCCTCCATTCAGCTGAGATTACCTCATTAAAAAGAGCCATAGCATTTCTCAGAAAGTAAATGCTGTCTTCTCTCTCTCCTATAAGACCTACATTGAGCAGAGTTGGGGAGATATATGGAGGGTTAGGGACAGCGAGATCTGAAATATAAATAAACCCTAATAATAGTTAATAAAATGCATAGATTCCAAGGACAGAACAAACCATTGTGGTCATCTTGTGTGACCTCCTTTATACACAGACCATAGAATGGCCCCCAAATAATTCCTAGGGCATATTTTAGGGGAAACAATCAAAAACTGATTAAGACAATTGATGGATGATGGGACAAAGCGATGAACAGGGAGAAAGGATGGATAGAAGAGAGAAAAGAAAAGGAAATGATAAACTGATAAGCCTGGGCCACAAAAAAATGAGCTTGCATTTAACTAGAAGGGTGGCTTGCTTAGATTGTACGCTCTTTGGGACAGAGACCATCTTTTGTTGTGTGACTGTACAGCACTTAACACAGTGGGGGCCTAGTCTGTGAGTGGGGCTTGTTGACACTACCATAATATAAATATTAAATAAAGGGCAGCTGAAATTCAGTGGGCTGAGTGTTGGTAAGGAACCAGTTTTCTAACCATCAGAGAAATGAAATTCTGGAGCACCCTTCCAAGGAGAGTAGTGGGGGGAAAAAACCTAACTTATTTCAAGACTGAGGTTGATAAATTTATGGACGGGATGGGATGCAGAGATTGCCTACAATGGTATATGATCCATCCACAATTGCTATTAGCAAATATCTCCAACGGCTGGAGATGGGAAACTAGATGGGGGAGGGCTCTGAGTTACTACAGAGAATTCTTTCCCCGGTGTGTGGCTGGTGGGTCTCACCCACATGCTCAAGGTCTAACTAATCACCATATTTGGGGTGGGGAAGGAATTCCCCCTTGGGTCAGATTGGCAGAGACCCCGGAAGTTTTTGCCTTCCTCTACAGCATGAGTCAAAGGTCACTTGCTGGTCTGATCTACAATAAATGGTGGATTCTCTATAACTTGAAGTCCTTAAATCAAGGTCTGAGGATTTAAGAGATTATGGGTCTATCACAGGAGTGGGTGTGTGAGGTTCTGAGGCCTGCAATGCAGAGGAGGTCAGACTACATGATCATGATGGTCCCTTCTGGTCTCAGAGTCTATGGGGAGGGTTGGGACTCTCCCTTGAAAATAGCTAGCTGAGGACCTTAGATTATGTGGAACAAATTTCTCCCTGGAATAAATTAGCATAACTCCAGTGAATTCAGTGAAAATGTGCCTGCTTACACCAGGGTAGAATTTAGTACCAGGCATAGGAGTCAGAGAAAAAGAAAGACAAATGGTGGAAAAACAAGCCAAGTGGTAGTGGAAGATTGGATACAGACTGCAGGGGCACTGGAGAACATAGGAAACCAGGGTCCACTGGCATCTGACTTTACAGAGAGGAATTGTTGTGGGGAGCACAGGACTCATAAGCCAGTGCTCCTGGGTTCTGTTGCTGATTGTAATGCTCAGCTGGTCTTGGGCAAGATATTTAAACGTACCTACCTAGTAGGGGGTGATGTGATGTTTAAATTAATGTTTGTGGAGTATTCTGGTATTCTTTGCATGCATGCAAAATGTTGTTGCTGCTGGCACAGTCACTATTATGACTGAGATAATGGATGCACGTTATCATCAGACCCTAGAGCAGACTGAGATTAAGATTGACCACTGCCTTTCTCCCTGTTTGCCCCCTCCCCATCCTTCGCACACATGCTCAGGTGCCATTCACAAGTGCAGCCCTTATGCTCACCTGAGCAAAATCTCTGTGCACCCCAGCAACAGCTGTGAACCTGAACATGGGAAGGGTAAAGAGGAGGTTAGATCACTGCCCCACCAATCCTTGCATCCTAGCCAGCAGAGATGGTCAGCTGCAGAGGAGCCTTTAGCTGAAGCTGCACTTTCCTTATATGCTGGGGAGACCCTAGAGGCATTGAGCTTCCTGGAGGCACAATGCATCTGAGTGTACCTGCTGAAGCAATGTGGCTATGTACCGCCCTCAACAGGGCCAGTGCCTTAAAGGCATCACTGAGCCCTTAGGACATCAGTATTCTGTTTCCCTTGAACTTGTCTGTGCTACTTGTTTCTATTGCGCTCTTAAAACAGTTTCTTGTTCTACGTTTCACTAATTCTTATATCAAGGATGTGAGTGTGCATTTCTTCTGGAGTCATTCTCTCCTAGCCCCTAACTTCACCTTGAGTTTTTGTTGACCCAGAGTATATGTTGGAAGTTGAGACTAGGTTGTGATCCCGATGTATCCAAATATATAGAAGTCACAGTGGTGTGGCCAGGTGATCCTTCCGTACCTGTTTGTAGCACTGTTTTGCTTTTAGATTAGATGGGTACTGAAGGTTTGCTCTAGCCAAGACCCAAAGAAGCATGGAAAGTTCACCATCAAGGATATAATCTCTGATATCCAGCTGCTGTTGTACCTGAGTGTACATTGCGGAGACATGTAACTAGGAAGAGGTTTTCTCCTTAGTACTTTAAGATTTCTATTCTGTTAAGAGACTGGACTAGATAAGGAAGCATGATGCAATATTTAGCGCACTAGCCTGTAACATGAGAGATCTTGGTTCAATTCCCTGCGGTGCCACAAATATCCTGTGTAACCCTGGCCTAGTCACAGAATCACTCTGTACCTCAGTTTCCCATCTATAAAATGGGGACAGTAGCACTTCCCTACCTCATAGGGTGCCATGAGGATAAGTTCATTAAAGATTGGGAGGCATTCAGATACTATGGTGATGGGCACCATATAAGTACTTCAAATAGATTGTTTCAATGTAGTTGGAAGTGAATTTTCTTTGTGTAACTTTTTTTAAAAGAGGCAGTTTTACCTGTAATATCCTAGATCCAAATATATAATATAATATAATTAATATAATGATTCTTGCTGACAAGCAGAGGGGTTGATTGCTGAATCTTAGGTTTGGGGGAGACTTTCTTTCACAGCATATTGGAAAAGACCTTATAGGGTTTCAGGTTTTTTTTCACCTTCTTCTGGATCACTGAGTGGGGGCCATCTATTTGGATCAGGTGGTGTGTCCCACACAGCTAATTTCCTCAGATTGCGAAGAGGAGGGTCCCCTACGAATCTTCATACTCTACCACCCCAGAGTAAATGGGAGTGGGCAGAGCTTTGCCATCACCCACCAACGCATCATCAAGTGGAGCTGAGCTGGCGCATGTGAGGGTGTAGTCATCTGCAGCTGCATTAGGCCAACAATAAATTACTTTCTCTTTGAAACAAGGGGGGAGCAAGTAGGGAATTTTGGTTCAGCAATAACACCACCCTTTACTATGACCTGAGTCCTTGTCACATAGTTTTGCTGTTAGTCTCCTTCCAGCCTAGTAACTTGCATTCCGAGTTTACCAGTTACTAGGGTGACCAGACAGCAAGCGTGAAAAATCGGGACGGGGGTGGGGGATAATAGGAGCCTATATAAGAAGAAGACCCAAAAATCGGGACTGTCCCTATAAAATCGGGACATCTGATCACTCTACCAGTTACCCATCCGTTTGCTTCATTGTACAATTGTTATGTTCCCTCCCAATGAAATAAGGCTGGAAACAATTTCTTCTCTCACTGCCATCTTCATCCTGAATTGCACTATGGTAAAAATTAGCTGGCTGGTGTTGTTTAAGCTGTTTTTAAAACACGCAATGTAAAAGCATCGCCTCCATATTCCAAGAGGTTTTTCTACTCCACAACCACCAAACGGAAAATTCTGCTGCCCTGATTAAACTTATATGTAGAGGTGAATAAAATATAAAAGAGGTCTTGAGCATCATATATTATTTATTGTCTTGTCCGATATGTATGATCGTTTTTTTAAGGATCACAGTATATTTTTAGACACCTTGTAAAGCACTCAAGCTTTTGCTTAGAGTACTAAGAGTGTAAGGTTTAATAAGTCAGTTGACAGAACATTAGTGACATCAAAGCATTGAGAAAAAAAACTCTGTTTGCTTGCATTTCTTTTCATCTGACTTTTAAATACAGTGCAATCAACAGGACTAAGACAGAAAAACACACACACATTCCAAATATATGTAATTAATACCGATGTGATGAACTATTTGAAAATAATGTAGATTTTCAAAGAATCAAGATATTCAGCTCCTTGCAAATGAAGTGAATATTTTAGGGACCCCTGCTGTTTCAATCTGCTTATATGTTGTTGTTTTTCTTTTGGTTTTTGAAAGGTGCTGGACAGACAATATTAGAGATTGGTGTCACCTGGGTACCACAAGAGATGTGAAGCATGGGCTGTAAAAATGTCAGCTTCTCCTGTCAGTGACCCTGAACTTGTGGGAAACACTTCTGGAAAAGAGAGAATGGTAGGTTTTCCATGCTTCATTGCTGTCAAAGCCCCACAATATGGATGCTAGTTAATGCCTGCTCTGAAGGATGTTTTTTGTGACATGGACACTAGGTCTTCATATGGTAACAGCTCTCCGAACCTCAAATCTTTTCACATCTCGCATTATCCTGAGCCCGATGCCATACACTGTCAGTCTTCCATCACATATTTGTCCTTTGCTCTGGTTCATCAGAACATATTGCCACAAAATGCTAGCAATGGGTCCAAGCCAATGGCATGGAAAACATGACAGAGTCAACATGCGAAAAGCCCCGCATGCAAAATCCAGAAACAGAGAGCTTGAAGTACAGATCTGACTCTGAACATTCCCCATTCCAACTTGGTGTTCGTTCTTGGCCCGTTGAAGAGAGATTCCAGATAAGAACTTTTATCTGAGCCTGGATCTGGGTTTAGATACATGGTTTTGGTTTGGGCCATCTCTGCTAAACACTAGCAACCCATTTTGAAAGTTGATCTTCCACTTGCAAGCCCGAGCACCTTTCATGCCTGCAAGTCTTGTGCGTTTACAGTGCATAGTGCTATGCCACAGTGACGTGATGTTTCGTATTCTACATCAATGCAATGTGTAATGGTTTCTGTTCCCTATACGTAGAGAGGGGACAATGCTAGTTCCTTATCTCAGCATGGTAAATGCATTATGACTGGCTTAGCAGCTTAAACACATTTGTGCTATTTGAGCACTTCTGTAAGTAGATTTATTAGCGATGGGCTCAAGCCCCCAACAATTTAGATCTAAATCCAGATTTCAAATGCCCAGCAGTGTTGCTTTCTGCCTGTTTTAGGTATACACACCAGCTTTGAAGTTTGAATTCAGATCCAGCTCTAGATTTTGAATGCACACAAAGCTTGGGGGTATTTGGATCTGGAGTTTTGATCCAGGCTCTACTCTAATATTTATCATTATGATTATTGTTGAAATATGTATACTCATTAACATGTAATGACGTATTGATACCTCCTGCAGCTCCCATTCTTTTTAATCACAGTGTGGGTACTCATCAACTAGACCTCAGGACTCTCTTACTCATTGGTTGCACATCACCTCCATAGTATTTTAATACACCATAGGGAGTAGAGGATGGGGAGGATTCCCTAGTTTGTTGGTAAACCAACATAGTACTCATATCTGTGTTACTTTCCATATAAAGAACTTAAAATACACTCAGCTGCAAAAGTAAAGGTGGCGCTGAATGGCTTTTTCTCCTTAAGGCCCGATTTTCCAGGCAGTTTTTTGCCTATGGAGATGTTTCAGCATTAATTTTGATCATATTCTCTTTCACACCCTCTATCGAAGGTACTAAAAAGGGAATTCACAGGAATTCGTAAGGTGCCATAAGCAATGTTTTCAGAAGTGTAAAAGAAATGAATCCGATAATAGCTTTCAAACTAAGTTCTTCTCAACATGGGTAGTTCACTGGGTGTTAAAGAACATTTAGTAACAGTTTAAGTGAGGCAAATGAGGATGTAATCAGAATTCATCCGGTAAGGCTCTCTCCATGCTAAACGTTACATTCTTTGTGTGCATGGTAAAGGTTTCTGTCCCCTCCTGACCTGTTCAGATGAAAGCTGGATAGCTCCTTTAAAGCACATTTTTCAGGGACCTTTATCAGACAGCCAAAAAAAAAGGGTGGATTTTTTTTTTAAGCGTGTCTTTTAAAACCTCAACGCACGCCGCATAACACAAACCACCTGCCACATGCTCAGCATAGAAGCTTGTTCTTACTACAGGAAGTTTCTTCTGTGGAATGGGCCACACACATGGCATGTCCGCTGCTGGCAGTACATTTCAAATCAGGTAATTCATATTCCTTGTGTCATTACAAGGTTAGTCCTGCTCAGAGCTGAATCGCAGCATATGTTGCACATTCACCTAATGCTAAGTCTGTTAGGTCAGGATCTGAAGAAATTTTGACATACTGGTTGAAAAGCCTGCCCTGATTTATCACTCACGCTCGATGTTAACAGTTCCTTATGGATCAGAGGGGTAGCCGTGTTAGTGTGGATCTGATTTCCACTCCATATGGCTAAATGCAGTAGCCTGACTCTTCCCTGCACATTTATATCTGCCCCTGGACATTTCCACTGCTTGCATCCGAAGAAGTGGGTATTCAACCACGAAAGCTTATGCTCCAATACCTCTGTTAGTCTATAAGGTGCCACAGGACCCTTTGTCGCTTCTACAGCTCCTCATGGGAAAGTCCCATAGAATTTAATGGTAAATGATAATTTCTTTCAAGAATTTTTGAACCCTTCTGTAGATTTACGAGAATTTTACCTTTGCTATTGCATTCTGCGGAATGGTTCCAAGAAGCCCGTAGAAAGGATCTCATTCTCTATTGAGTTGCATTGGTTTTTAGACTGATTTCTGCATTTTTGTTTCCTCCTTACTAGATTCAACAGCACTTTTCCAGAAGGGAGTGGATGGGGTCTGGATTGTCTTGGTGCTCATTAAGCCAGAGGTACCTCAGCCTTCTGTTTTATGACTGCAGCCTGAGTAACACAGCAAACATTATACTCGGGCACGCACAGGAATAAAAATTTCACTGGTTTTGGAGGGGCACTATGACAGGGTTGGGGGAAACCCTGTCCAGTGCAGGGCGAGTGAGCACGCCTCTCTGAGGGAATAAGGGGGGTGGGGGTCATGTATCTTACGTCTACGTCCCTCCCAGCCTGAGCCCACAAGCTCACCCTTATCAGCAGGGCAGTGCGGCCTAGTGGCTGGAATCCACAAATTTGCCCTTGCCACAGGCAGTAATGCATAGGGGCCAGTGTCCATCAATCTGCCCCTTTTAACAGGGTAGTAAGGCCTACTGGCCCAAGTCAATAATTTAGCCCCTCCCTGCAGTAAGGCCCAATGGCCAGAGTCAGAAATCCTCTCCTTCTCGCAGGGCAGTAAGACATAGCAGCCCGAGTCAATGCATTCGCCTTTGTCAGCAGGGCAGTATGGTCTAGCAGCCACTGCCAGGCACAGGGGGAGGGGTTGCACCCCCAGCAGGGGGGTCCAGGCCCTCCCTCTCCGCTGGACCCCAGCCCAGGGCCCTGTTAGTGTTCATAATGTGGGCCACTGAGTCAGTGGGGAAGGCTCCAACCGACACACGCTGACTTAAGGTTTCAGGTCACTCACCGGTCCGCCGTCTGATTCCCTTGGGCTGCTTCCTGCCATTGTCCCTACTGCTGTGGTCTGGGCATCCCTGTTACCTCTAGTCTGCCCTTTCTCCGGCATCTCCGAACATAGGTGTGGACTCCGTGGGTGCTCCGGGGCTGGAGCACCCACAGGGAAAAATTAGTGGGTGCGCCGAACCCACCACCAACCAAGCTCCCCCACCCCTCGTCTCCTTCTCCCTCCGCTCAGTGTGCCACATCCCCGCACCTCCCCTCCCTCTCAGCGCTTCCCATCCCCCTGCCACCTAACACTGTTTGGCGGCGCTTAGAACTTTCCGGGAGGGAGGGGGAGGAGCGAGGACGCTGCATGCTCAGGGGAGGAGGTAGAGAAGAGGCAGGGCAGGGGTGGGGAGTTGGGGAAAGGGGGTGGAATGGGGGTGGGAAGAGGGCGGGGCTAGAGTGGGAAAAGGCAGGGTGGGGTGAGGACTTTGTGCAAGGAGTGGAATGGGGTTGGGGCGAGGGTGGTGCAGGGGTGGGAAGAGGTGGGGCGGGGAGGGGCCAGGAGTGGCGGGGGGGCGGGTGTTGAACATCCACCGGGCAGAGGGTAAATTGGCCCCTATGCCTCTGAATCCTGCGAGGCCTCCGGGGTTGCCTTGGCACCTGCCGGTGCTGCAGCATCCCCAGCTCCTACGGTCCTACGGCCCCAACTGAGCTGAGCTGCTCTCTTTTATACTGGTACACCTGGAGCATGCCCAGTAGGGTAAAGGGAGTGTGGCTTCCTCAGCCCACAATGTAGGGTTAACCCCTTCCCGTCCAGTGCAGGGGAAGTGTGTCCCATCACAGGCACATTGTGTGCCACAGCCCCAGGGCCAGAGGAACTGTCAGCTCCCACCATGGTCCTGGGGCTACAGGAGCTGTCAGTTCCTGCCGTGGCCCCGGGGCTGGAGGAGCCCACTCTCCCCCCGCAGCTCTGGGGCAGGAGGAACTCACTATCCCTACCGCGACCCCAGGACAAGAAGATCTCGCTCTCCCCACTGTGCAGCCCTGGAACCGAAGAAGTTCTGTGCCCTCGTCAATTATTGGATGCCCTGTTCCCCAGCTTGCCTGATCATACGTCTCTTCCTACAGTGCCCCCTTCTGTAAATATCGCAAATCTCAAGCACCATATGCTCTTTCAGTTAGGCTTGGCAGAATTTAATGTTTATGTTTTTTATATTTCTGACAGATAAGATCAATGTTTATTTTCAGCATTTTTTTCATTTTTTTTAATCAATTTAAATTTTCATTGTGGGAAATCATGGGGGGAGAGTCAGGCAACAGGGCAGGCCAGACAATAATTATAGATTATAAGTAGATGTTGATTTCAAAAAGTTAAAGCTTTGCGACTGTTATAACACAAATTGTCAACAACACGTTACAATATACAAAGTAAGTATGTTAAAATCAAACTCTATTTAAATTCTCAAGCTTCATTCTCCTTACTTTGCCTATATATTTCAATTATTATCGATGGAAATATTTCTTTGTCGTTTTGTGTGTATGGTGAAATCGACATTTACCTTCATTTACCGACAAAAATGTAATCCTTCCAAACCTATCTTTAACCTAGTTCTTTTCATGGAGTGTCTCAACAAATTAGTCAATTAAAGGAGAACTGACTGGTATCATTTATGTGTCTTTCAAAAAACCTTTTACAAAGTCCTGCACAAAAAGAAGCTAAGTAATCATAGGAGAGATGTAAAGTTCTGTGAATCAGAAAGATGCTTAGAAACAGAAAGCAAAATAGAAGGAGTGAAAGGTAAGTTAGAACTTCTCAACATAAGGAAAGGTCAGTGGTGACCCGCCTCCACGTTCCAAGCTAAGACTAGAGCCAGACCAAACTTTTTTGCCGAAACTCTGTGATGAAAACTGCAGATCCAGCAAAACCAAATTCTACTTAGTGTGAATTTGTGTTGCTTTTGCCAAATTGTTTGTTCTGAAAACAAAACAACAATTCTGAAAAAAATCTAACCATTTCATTTCACCACCAATGTTTCAGTTTGAAATGACTTTTTGTTTTGGAATTGCCTTCAATTTTAATAAAAATAATTTTTAACTTCTTAAGAAGTGCTCAAAGTCAAAATGAAACTTTTAATATTGGGTTGAACAAAATTTTCCATTCAACACAAAACAAACAATTTTTTTAGTTGCCAAAACATTTTTAAAATATCATTTTCAGTTCAACTCCAAATATTGTTTTTTTATTTTTCAGAATTTCAGTGAACCAAAAGCATGTGTTATTCAGCAGCACTAGCTGAGGCTGGTGTTGTTTAATAATATGTTCATAGATCTAGGAAAGAGAGTGAACAAGAAGATGGCAAATTTTACGGATGTCACAGGCATATTTAGGTTCCTAAGTCAAGACTAGAAAAGAGTCAGTGGAACTTCAGAGGGGACCTAACAACATTAAATAAGAGGGCAGCATGATGTCAAATGAAACTGATTGTTGTCAAATGCAACATAAGAAGGAATAATTTGAACTACATTGCTGCATTGCTGAGTCCTAAATGAGCTGTAAGCAGAAAGGGAAAAGTCCTGGGTGTCCTTGGGAAAATTACAATGAAAACTTCTGCTCAAAAAAGCAAACAGAAGGTTGGGATGCACAAGAAATAAGGCAGAAAATAATACTGAAAACATTACAATGTCCTTATTTAAATCAGTGGTGCACTTTACTAGTCAGTGCTGGGTACCCTGCCTTCCAAAAGAGGCAGTGTTCACACAGATGCCAATTTGGATTCATTTTAAATGTCTACACAAAGACTTAGTGTGCAGCAAGCCGGCGTATCAAAGCTTTTAGAGAAGAGGAAGGATAATTCTGTGGTTACAGCACTAACCTTGGGTTCATTAGACCCAGGTTCAATGTCCTGCTTTGCTTCAGATTTCACGTGTCCTTGGGCAAGTCACTTAACCTCTCTGTGCCTCGGGTCTGTAAAATAATATTTCACCCCTCACAGGGGTCTTGCAAGGTATTTAACTATTATAATAATAGGTGCCATTTATATTTAAAAGAAGTCTCTACCTGTTATAAGATAGCCTTGAAAACATGAACTGGCTGTAACATATATTGTGAGGTCTGCCTGCATATGCAGAATATTAAGCCCTAGCTGCAAGAAATGCAACCACTCACTGGGTGCTAATGATAATACTTCAAACATCCACATAGTTAACTCACTGCTCATTGAAGCATGTAAGAAAGGGGAGAGAAGATCGTATTGCAAAGAGCTGCACTATCTGTTGTGAGTGACAGGTTATTTTGGTGCCATAAGGGAGTGAGCTTGGTGGAAATACCACCACTTTTTTCCACTTTTTTCGGTTCCAAGAAGGAGCCAAATTGAAAGAGCCTAGTAGAGCCCAGCAGGGCAACTAGGTCGCCTTAAACGTGACCCAAGCTCAAGAAGCCCAGCAGAGTGTGCAAGCTTCACCAACGGGGAAGCCAAGCCTGAAGCCCTACAGAGCACGGTGGATGTATTCGGACCCTACCGAGGGGGAGCTTTGCCCAAGAAGGCCAGAGAGCATGTGTGATCCTCTATTGAATGTCTGCCCCAGATCCTGCTATCAAAACAATGTGAGTGTCTCTGAATAAGTAGCAGTTAATGAAGCTGCAAGAAGGATTCACATGCAGAAATTTCAAGGCAGATCCTGAAAGTCTTACATCAGCACATCAATAGCCCCCAGATAAGAGTTTTGTGAGTTCTCTTTGCAGCATGTCAGTGATTTATATACCAGTGTTAAGTGAGCTCCTTTAAGGAATTTGTCCCTGACTTGATTTGAACCAGGAACACGTAATTTCAAAAGAATGACTCTTTTCTTCATTTAAGATACAGTACAATATCCACTAAGGTCCTGATTCAGGAAAGCACGCTAAAAATTTGCTGCTAAAAATATTTTGGGGGTAAATAATGAATGGGTTTTAGCCACATGACTCCTACTGAGGTTGCATATAGTAGGACTCTGCAGACCCTTTTCAGCAAAGTCTTAAGGGCCGGCCAAGTCCTATCACATGAATAGTAAACATGTCCCTTGCCAGGCTGAGTCTTAATTCTATTCATGGCGGATTGATTTAAATCACCAAATTTAATCATGGTTTAAATCAGCAAGCAGAAAGCCATGATGTAAATCATCAGTTTTAATTATGTTTTCAATTTGAACTTTTGTAGTTATTTTCCCAAAGAAAGGTTCATTCTTATTGACTGTATAACTATTTAAAAAAGGTGGATTTGACTATTTACAATTAAAGAGTATCTGAGGGGTAGCTGTGTTAGTCTGGATCTGTAGAAGCGACAACGGGTCCTGTGGCACCTTATAGACTAACAGAGGTATTGAAGCATAAGCTTTCGTGGGTGAATACCCACTTCTTTGGATGCAAGGAGTGGAAAAATAATTCTTGCATCCGATGACGTGGGTATTCACCCACGAAAGCTTATGCTTCAATACCTCTGTTAGTCTATAAGGTGCCACAGGACCCTTTGTCGCTTCTACAATTAAAGAGGCTTTACACTACTTCTGGTACTTTTGATAACTGCGAGGATACATTATAACTGTACACCTTTATTTAGGCAATTATATAACGTCACATACATTTTTTTCAGATTCTTCATGTCTATGTTTTTTCATTATGTTAGAAAACCAGTTGTCACAGGGTGACACTGGCCCTTTAAGCGGGAAGAGACCAGTGCAGCTGTGACTGGTGGGCTGGAAAGAGGGTAGGTGGACCCTAGAGAGAGGAGGGCCCCGAAGGAAATCAGGAAGGGCAGGTGACAGCTGCCTGAGCACAAAAAGGAGCGATGGAAGCAGGGCCGGCTCTCGCTTTTTCGCCGCCCCAAGCAAAAAAAAAAAAAAAAAAAAAGGTCCGCCAGAGCAGCGGAAAAAAAAAAAAAGAGCCGCCATGCCGCCCTAAGATTGGACGGAATGCCGCCCCTTGCAATCTGCCGCCCCAAGCACGAGCTTCCTCGGCTGGTGCTTGGAGCCGGCCCTGGATGGAAAGTGCAGCAGAGAGTTGCCAAGGGAAAGAACTGCAGGAAACCAGCAGTGCAGTAACCATGGGCTCCTGGTGATGAGTTGAAGGACTGGCTAGAGCTGGGGAACCCCACCAAGTTGCAGAAAAACTTGAGCAGTGGACCCCAGGAAGAGGCTAAGAGCCAGTGTGGTCATAGTAAGCTGGGCCCAGAAGCAAGGGATTGACTCGAGACGGAAATCTTTTGCCCCTTTTAGAGATCGACGCTTCCCTCTACTCCTCTTTCTCTTTCTCACTCCTGCTATTTTCCCCCATTTAGATCCTTATTTATTTATTTACTTACTTATTTATTTATTTTAACATTGGTACATGCTTTTAAACAGAGAGGGACAAAAATGATACTGCATTCTGTGGCCATGGGCAATATGGATATGAACTGTACGTTATGGCCATGGTTTATTTGTGTGAAGCTATTGATTTTGGTTTTCTCTGCAGGAACCAGAAGGTGGCACCTGACTACTTCACTGTAAATTTACATGGCTTTTCCATCCTCGTTCTACAGGCTAAGTTTTGTGATTTGTTTTCTCTTATATATTTTATTAAAGAGAATAAATAAAACAGAAAAACATATTTTAATTCATAGCTGATTGTAGTCGTCAGCTAAAGCAAATGATAGCTGTAGCTATAATTCTAAATTGTTATTAATGATTAATAGTAATACCATTAATAATTATTATTATTAATAATAAATAGTACTTTTCTCTTCTATAGAATCTTCCAATTTGAGGGTCTTCAAGTGCTTTTCTGACCTGAATGGATTTAGCCACACACACTCCTGTGTATTGGTACTGTAATCCCCATTTTATGGAAGGGAAAACTGAAGCATATGGAGGTTCGAGTGGCTTGTCCAAGGATTAAAGAGAAATGCCATGGCAGAGTTAGGAATACATTTCAGATCTCCTTGCTTCCAGCACAGTGCTGCCTTCAGCCATAAGATCATTCCACTAAAGCAGCCTTGAGTTTTACCCGTTTATTGTTACAAGTGCACATATCTTGCTGATTCTCCAGTTCTCTTGATTCAGGATCCTCATAAGAGTAGATGGGTGTTTTTGTTGAGGGCAAGAAGCTGAGCTCTTGGAGGCAATGTTGCTACATAATAGCATCCTGTCAACATTAATGTGCTGGGGTTTGTTTGGTTTTCGATTTTGGAATAAATTTGGAGACAAGTAGTAAGGAAGCTCTCTGATTACTCTATTGGCTCAACCCTGCATGGGCTGAACAGGATCTGGCCTTAGAATAGACTTGTCTGCAGGATGTGCTGAGCATATTTACAGTAAATTAATTGAGCCCAAATTATCCCCAGACTTAATTATTATGTTATCACAGTAGCACCTAGAAGCCACAATCATGGTATACATACATGTAGTAGGAGGCAGTACCTATCTCAAAGAGCTGGCCCTCTAACTAGACAAAAAATACAAAGGACATTTTATCATCTCCATTTTACAGACAAGGGACAGAGAGATTTATGTGGCTTGCAATAGGTCACTTAGAAAGGCTGTAAGAAAGCAAGGCATAGATTTACAGAGTACCAGTCTGATCCTTCCTCTCATATATAAAGAGACCACTTCAGCCATGACTGAAATCTGTCTGTCTGTGAGCGGCAAAGAGCCATACAGCAGAGCAGTTTAGGACAGGAAGTAGAAAGTACTTTCCCCAAGTGAAACTGCAGGACAAATAGGTAGACAGACGTCATGCACTACACGCTGGCTGCCTTCTTATTCCATTGCAACATCACACAAAGCTTCCATGGATAAACAACACAGCCCTTCCTCTAAGAGGCAAAACACCTGGATCCCCAGAACATCATTATGGATGAACATTTTTATCGTTTTATAATGGTTGCTATCAACAAACCATAAACACAGCAAATGTGTGAATTGATATCTAATTGCATTTCTATGGTTGGTTTGACAAAATAAAATACCCCAACCTTCTGGAAGCAATTAGAGGTATTAATAAAAATGGATTTGCACTGCACATTTATTGCTAACTATATCATCGAGTGATGTACATGAAAACTACATTTTGTATTCGCGTTATAAAATGCTCTTTCACATTTGATGTGAATTCAGTACTTACTATTTTGATCCAGAAAACAAACGGTGATAGATCAGAGAGCAGTTGAAGGAGATGCTAAATTAAGTGTTTCATCTCTTCTTTAAATAAAGGAAGTTCTGTAATATGTGCTTTCAACACCTTGAAAATCTTGAGCCAAGTTAATCAGTGGTGTAACTATAAGGAAACCAGGCAAGTTATGCCAGGGATCAATGTGGGCCCTGAGACTGTGATTCAAACTTTGGACAGGCTATTGATTAACATAGTTTATTAGGTGGAATTTATCCATGGCAATAATAAACACATAGAGTTTAATGTGCTTACAGTGAACACAGTTACAGTGAAGGGAATAGAATTAATGAGTTGTCTGAAGATATTAAAGTGTATAGATTACAGGTTTTTATTATTATTATTATTATTATTTATTTTGTATGTCAGTGGTACCTAGAAGCCCCAACCAAGATCAGGGAACCATTGTGTTTGAGAGTGTATCAATACCCAGTAATACACAACCCTTGCCTTGAAGAGCTTACAAATTAAATAGACAAGACATACAAAGACGAGGTGTCTTTCTAAAGGAGATGCTCTAGTTCAGCCACATGTTACAGGGCTTGATGGCAGGGCTGGCTCCAGGCACCAGCTTTCCAAGCTGGTGCTTGGGGCGGCATCGAGAATGGGGCGGCAGTCCGAGTCCCACGGCGGCAATTCGGCGGCAGGTCTGCTCTTCCCGCCGCCACGGGACTCGGACTGCCGCCCCATTCTCGCCTGCCATGGCAGCAATGGGGCGGCAGGTCCACCGCTCTCCCCTTGCCGCCGCGGACTGGGACTGCCTGCGTAGGGGGCGGGGCCCCGCTACGTCTGGCTGCATTGGGGGCGGGGCCACCGTGGAGCGGCAAAATTGTTAGAGCCGCCCCTGCTTGATGGACGAATCTCTGGGTGAAATTCTATGGCCTGTGTTAGGAGCTCAGACAAGGGAACCACAATGTTTCCTCCTGGCCTTGAAATCTATGGTTAAGGGCAAGGGAGCCACAGGAGGAGAAGTGATTAGTTCAAGGTCATACAGCAGGTTAGTAGAAGAACCAGGAAAAGCCCCCTTGGCTCCTGAGTCCTAATCCAATACCCTAGCCACTGGATGTCACTGCCTTCCAAAGAAAAGCTTCTGCCTAGAATGGCATGCCTATGAACCAAGAATGTTTATTATGGGCCCATTCCAGTTTCATCCATCCATCGCCACCCTGTGTCTGTCTTGACTACTTATATTGCAAGATCTTGGCGTCAGGGACTGTCTAGTACTCTGTGTTTGTCCATTGTCCAGTGCATAGCACAATGGGGTCCCATTCTTGGTTGGTCCTTAGATATTACAATAATAAACAATATTATTATTAGTACTAATTATTAATAATAGTCTAGTAGTACCACTATAAATAATAGTAGTAGTATTTAATAATAAAAGTCTACCTAACTATTTAGTAGTTGTTATCCAATACCTAGTTCAGATAAATGTATAGGATGTTTTCCGATACATGTGTGTATGTGTGCGCGCACACACAAACGCACCCAGAGCAGTCACCCTTGAAAACATTAAATTTCACTTTTGCAACCAAATAACATCACAAAAGTATTTACCGTATTCTCTCGATATTCCGAGGGAATAGCGCAAATACTGTGCTAATATTATGTAGTCACAAAGGCAATTGGAAAAAAATTAAGAGCTACCACTGTATGTATATGTGTGTAATCTATACATTTACACACACACACACACATACACATAGACACACACAGAAGAAAGAAAGAAAGAGGAAGGGAGCTGTTCTCTTAAAGAAGCATAATTGTGAAAAGTAAACCCAGTTCTTTAAAATGTTTCCATACTGTGAATTTATTACAGCTGCAAATAGATTAAAGGGATGTTTAAAGTATACCACTAAATAGCTCCAAATAGCTGTTCTACGTGAGTTGCCTGGGGTACATCAGTAGCCCCCTAAACGATCAAAAAGTATAGCTGGAGGCAAGGTCCAAAACCACCTGCTTATACAAAATACTTTTATATGAGATTACTGATATCATACATTTACAATGATCTCCCTTTAAACACTGCAATGAAATCAGCATCAGAATTGTGTTAAAGTAATGTTGTGTCTACAAAAGCAAGGAAATTATAGCTGCATCCTTGACTCAGCCCATATGGAACAATGCTGTAACTAGAAAATAAGAAAGAAAGAAATACTTGTGGCACCTTAGACACTAACAAATTTATTTCAGCATAAGCTTTCGTGGGTTAGAACCCACTTCATTGGATGCATGGAATGGAACATACAGTGGACAGATATTTATACAGTCAGAGAAACATGATAAGGTGGAAGTGCCTATACCAACCTTAAGAGGCTAATTAATTGAGAGGCACCATAACAGCAGGGGAAAAAAACCTTTGAAGTGATAAACAAGATGGCCATTGCGGACAGTTGACACACAGGTGTGAATGAGGAGCATTAACTTAAGGGAAATAGATTCAATTAACGTAATGGCCAAGCCATTCCAAGTCTCTATTTAATCCTGAGTTGATGGTATCTAGTTTGCATATCAATTCTAGTTCAACAGCTTCTCGTTGTAGCCTGTTTTTGAAGTTTATCTGTTGCAAAATTGCGACCTTTAAGTCTGTCACTGAGTGATTAGGGAGGTTGAAGTGTTCACCTACTGGTTTTTGAATGTTATGATTCCTGATGTCAGATTTGTGTCCGTTTATTCTTTTGCGTAGAGACTGTCCGGTTTGGCCAATGCACATGGCAGAGGGGCATTGCTGGCACATGATGGCATAAATCACATTGGTAGATGTGCAGGTGAACAAGCCCCTGATGGTGTGGCGGATGTGATTAGGTCCTATGATGGTATCACTTGAATAGATATGTGGACAGAGTTGGCATCGGGCTTTGTTGCAAGGATAGGTTCCTGGGTTAGTGTTTTTGTTGTATGGTGTGTGGTTGCTGATGAGTATTTGCTTCAGGTTGGGAGGCTGTCTGTAAGCGAGGACTATTTATCTCTACCACGTGCTAAGCACTCTTAAGCTTTATAAAATGCCTTTGGCCCTGATTTGGCAAAGCACTTAGGTGCATGCTTAGCTTTAAGCGTGTGAAAAATTCCACCTTATTCAGCAAAGCACTTAAGCGCATGCTGGTGTGCTTTGCTACATAGGTAGGGCTCTACCAAATTCATGGCCATGGAAAACATGTCACGGATCATGAAATCTGGTCTCTCCCCGGTGAAATTTGATATTTTGTGTGCTTTTACCCTGTACTACACAGGTGTCATGGGGGAGACCAGTGTTACTCAAACTGGGGGTCCTCACCGAAAAGGGAGTTGCAGGGGAGCAACAAGGTTATTTTAGGGGAGGGGGGTGGTGTCACAGTATTGCCACCATTACTTCTGCATTGCAGCTGGCAATGGCTCTGCTTCAGAGCTGGGCTCCCGGCTAGCAGCTGCCGCTCTCCAGTTGCCCAGCTCTACAGGCCGCGCCGCTACCAGCAGCAGCGCAGAAGTAAGGGTTGCAGTACCGCAACCTCCCCCTTCAATCCCTGATGCTTCACAGGAAGGAGATAAAAAAAAAGGCGAATGTCAGAGGCATTCCTGACCCTCGCAGGTAGCTGGCTGAAACCCTGATGCATGAGCTTTTAGGAACATAAGACATAAACCAGAAGCGAACCCCAAGGCTGCTGAGCCCTGGCCCCTACCATCACAAGCAATCCCGTCATTCAATCTCACACACAAATTTATCCAGATCTCTCTTAAAATTAATTAGGTTGATTGGGCCTGTAATATCTATTTTATTGTCCCTAATGCTGCAGGACAGAGATGCTGGTGACATTGCACTAAAAGGAAGTACACAGACACTATGGTGATGTTTGCAATGAAAGAAAACTAGAACAGAATAGAATCTGTGGGACTTGCAGTCATAAAAGCATAAAAGCAATGTAAATAATAATACAAATAATAAAAATTAATAATCATATTCTTTCTCTTCCTTCCCTGCTGGAACAAATATCTACAGCCTCGGTCCTGTAAATGCTTATGTATGTACACAACTTTACTCTCATGAGTACTCCATGGGAGTAAAGTTATGAATATGTCTATGTGTTTGCAGGATCAGGGCCCAAAACTGTTCTCAGAAACCATAGTTATATTCACTGTTGTGCTGTTTTTTGAGATCTCATCAGTGGTTGCAGGTGGAAGAAAGAATCCTGAATTCAGACCTGGGTAAATGAGAGGGGAATTGATTTTCCTTTATACAAATTAGGAATATAATCATTCCCCCACCCCCTTTTAAAATAAATCACGCGTTTTACCAACAACACACACCACCAATGAAAAGGAAACCTGTAAGGGACAGGACATGGATCATTTTCTTTTTCCCTGTGAACACATGCACAACAGAAAGCTTTTGAAATTGCTCTTGTTGTCAGGAAACTAACCCAGTTAGAAATAAATTACATCTTTCTGTTGTGCATTTCTTCCCTATCTGTAACTACACCGCGCCCCCACACACACACCCCAAAAGTGAGTTTTAGATTCAAAATAGTTAGAAATTACTACTTATAAAATAGCTGGAGGTTCCCACAATTATGTGCATTACTCAGAGAGAGAAAAATGTTTACAAAGACTTGTGGGGGGAGGGGAAGAGAAGCCAACCTCGGGGTTTTAAAGCCTTTTTCAAGACATCTTCCGTCTCTCCAAGGTACTGAGCTGGAGTCGATAAAAGACCTCTCTTTGAGAATAAAATGCAAAAAGTCAAAACAGTTTTTCCATTTTAGAGGCAGCTTTCCTGTGTGTGCACCTATTGCCCACCATTTCAATGGTTTCTTTCCCTTCATAGCTTGTCAACAGAGAAGCATCACATTAAGGAAAAGAAGAGCTCTGCAATATTTTGGCTAACTGTATAATGGCCATATGCTTCTCAGTAAATTTATATTGAAAAATTAAAAGTACCTGCAATTCTAGGACTAATTTCAGGGGCTCAGAGTGATGGGCATCATATGAAAAATTAGGTCAAGAATCCCCTGTATGACCATGCGGAGGGAAAAGGGTATATTAGGCTTGATCTACACTACAGAGTTAGGTCGTAATAAGGCAGCTTATATGGACCTAACTATTGCAGCGTCTACACTACAGCCTTGCTCAGGTCAATGTAAGTGCCCTACTCCTCTGATATAATAACCCCACCTTCACAAGAGGTATAGGGCTTATGTTGGTATAGTTATGGTGACTCAGCATCTGTGTAGACATGGTTCCTTACATCAGCTGTTGGCTGTCTTGTCAATTTCAGGGCTCTGCCTTGAAATTGACTAGAAACCTGGGTTCTGGCTCCCCAGACAGGCTGCTGCCAGGTCTGCCGCTCAGGCTTCCAGTTTGGGCTGCTGCCTGGGCTCCCCACTCCCTGTGAGGAGCCCTGCTGCACCCCAGGTCCCGGCTCCCGGCTCCCCACCAGGAGCACGGCAGCCAACCAGACTCCAGGTGCGGATCTCCCCGCTGGAGGTGAGAAGCCCCAGGCAGCTTTCTCCCCGCTCCCAGAAGGGAATGGGGAGGCAAGTAGCCCCGGGGGGCAACTGGGCTCCTGGCAGGGGGCTGCATGGAGCTGAGAACCCTGGCTCTCAGCCCCCCACACTGCCCCTCTTCAATCAGTGGAAGCACTCCTGGTGAAGATATGCACCACTGACAGAAGGAGGGCAGTGTGGACATCAGCCACTTCAGTAATTAAGATAGGTCTTGGCATGGGCTATCCAGGTTGTACAACAGGGAGGAGAGTAGCTTCAGCAGAGCTGCTTCTCTCACTTCTGCCCAGATAGGAAGGGAGTGGGGTGGCAAGTGGAAGGGAGTATGTAGAGCCTCGACTCTGTCCCTACTAAAATAGCTGAGCTGGCAGGCAGCAGGATTTAATCAGCTAGGAAAAGGGTTGGTGCAGATTTCTTCCCCTGGAGTCCTAGGGAAACCAGTGACTCTCTGAGTCACAATTCAGACTCCAGTCTCCTCCTGGGACATTGCAACTATGTGCTGCTGCATACTCAGGACTAGTGGGGAATGCACAATCTGATCCTTAGGTAGATTAGGTTAAATAGTGGGGCAGCCTAGCACTTCTGTGGCAGTGTATGGAGACCCACCTTCAAATTCTGGATTTGGTTCATTGCTCCTGTCATGGGAGCGCTGAGGTGGGACTCAGCACAGTCCATGCTGGGAAGGGAGCAACTTCCATTGCTCCCTCCCTTGCCTCTTCCTGGTGGATTCTGGAGGCAACTGAATCCAGCTCCCTTTGGCTGATTTGACTGTGGCCCCTATGGGGGCGGGAATTAATGAGAGGGCCTGTGGAACTTCTGACATTGTATTCTAACATACCTGATGGTACCATGTGTGGCATACTGCATGTAACATCCTTTCTGTGGTCCTGATCCACGTCTTGAGCTACCTCCGGTCTTCCACAGACTAAACGTGCACTGCTTTTGGGGGAGTTTTCACCGAGAAAGGCCTAGGGAAGACTTTAAGGATTAGGCCCTTTGTCTTTAATTTCAAAACATTGCGTGAGATCCTTTCCTGGTGTGAATCAACAAAGCTCCTTTGAAGTCACTGGAGTAATGCTGACTTACACCAGCTGAGGATCTGGCCAGTTACTCCTGGGGAAATTCTGCGCCACAGTGCATGTGCAGAATTTATGTCCCATGTAGATTTATTTGCTTCCCTGCAGAAAAATGCCTTTCTGATGGGGGAAGCAAAGGGAAGCCACAAGAGCGGTCATATGACTCTCCTCAGCAGTATGTTTTGGGTGTCCAGGGCAGCCAGCAGAGAGGTAAATCACTGTGGGGCAGAGGGTGGGACTGGGGAAGACCCAGCTGGTGGCTGCTCCCTGCACCAGGCTCAGCTTCTAGTTCCGGCTGGGCTGGGGAGGACGGGAATTCCTCTTTCCCTGCACGGCATCCGGAGCTGTGTCAGACCCACCCCCAGATTTCTCCCCTGGCTGTAGGAAGCTCTGCAAACTCCCTGCCCCCCACGCTTCCTGCACCCATCGCTCCTCAGTTGCAGGGGGAGGGGTCCCTGTACAGGGAGATGCTCCCCCATCTGCCCAAACCCCGTGCCTCCAGACCCCTTCCTACTCAAACCCTCCCGCCAAGCCTCACCCCCCATGCAATCAGAACCGTCCCTGACAAGCCCCACTCCCCCTGCACCTGGACCACCCCAATGAGCCACCCGCACCCAGATCCCCCCCACCAAGCCCCAACCATCTGCACCTGGATCCCCATCCCATTGAGCCCCACTCCCCCAGCATCCCGACCCCCTCATTGAGTTCCCCACACCCAGACCCTCCTGCCGAGCTCTATCCCCCCCAACACACAGACTCCCTCTTGCTGAGCCCCAACCATCTTCACCTGGACCTCCCCCCCACAGCGTCCAATTACTGTTGCACCCAGAACCCCTCAACAAGCCCCTGTGCATCCAGATCCCCCCACCACTGGATCCCGCACTGAGCCGCCCGCACCCAGATTGCCCACACAGAACCCTCTCAAGCCACACCTGTATCCCCCCACACTAAGCCCCTCCATACTTGGATCCTCCCATACTGAGCCTGCCTGCCCACACCTGGTACCCCTGGCACAGAGGGGCAGGGCCCTGGGGTGTTTCTGGGGCAGGCCCAGTGCTTGTGCTGTGTCAGAGTTGGGTGCAGCCTCACTGCTGAGTCCATGTCCTGGAGGGGAGTTGTATAGTGATCTCCCACCTCTGTGCAGCCAGTGGCCTGTGCTCCCCAGTGCCATGCTGAAGCCTCCACATTTATTTGACAAATAAAATTTGCAGAATTTTAAAACATTGTAGAATTTTTAATGTTTTGGCGCAGAACGCCCTCCGGAGTATAGTACATGAATAGGATCAGTTTAGATGAGATTATTATGGGAGAATTCACTAATCGATTCATCCTACATTATGTTCCTCCAGTTCCTCCACCATTTTTTTCATCATCCAACTGCTTTTGTCATCATCCCCTGATATTGTTCTTTTCTCCTTCATGGATTTCTTTCTAAAGTGGTTTAGGTTTCCGGTGCACACATGCTCCAGGACTCCTATGCTTCGATTTGCCTTTGATGGATACCAATTAACCATATGCTTTTAACAGCAGTTTGGAGTGTTTCAGCTGATGTGCTCTGCTGTGATGCCTAGTATCAGTGGGTGGTGGATGCACATTTAGCAATGGCTAAATATATATAACTAGTTCCATAATAAAAAGACACCCCGATTTAGCTCCAAACCAGGAGTTCTTGGGAGCGGGTGCTCTGCACAAGACACTCAGAGCTGAGACATGTATACAGAGCTTCAGCTGGAAAAATAAAAGTGACCCATGGAAGAGTAGATTTGGAAGAGGTCATTTAGTGAGGTGCTCTCCCTCCTAGCAGAGAAATCTTGAACCCTCCTGCTCCAAGCCAGAGCAGACCTCAGAAATTGGGGAGGTTTGTAGTCCCTTTGGAGAGGTGCTTTTCACTGCTGAGATATTAAGGTGATGGGTGCTATAGAAAGCCCTAAGATAGAGAAAGAAGCCAAGAGTTCAACTGTTTGAGACATCTGAGGTAGGAAATTATCTGATTTCCACATCAGCACCAGAACTGAGCAAGCATGAAGTCTGCCTTGCTGGCTCCATGTGACTGCATGTCCCAATGAAATGTGGATAGATTATCTAAGAAGGAATTAATCATGGATATAGCATAATACTCAAATTCTGTGATGCCTTGAGTTTCTGGGAGGGGACACACTACAGCATATACGCTGAACTGAGACAAAAAACAAAATAAATGGTGCATCTTGTTGATGACTGAGAAATATAGAAGATTAGGGCTAGGCGCTGTATAAGACCATAAGGTGCTCATAAACTAGTCAGATAAAACGCACAACACAACAAAGGAGTGTAACAAACAATAGAAGCAGAGGTATGGAAGGAGGATGAGGAAAAGAGTAATAAGAACATGTAATTACATGGGCTATCTATGTATATAACTGGATGGTTCTGAATCACTTTCTTTTCTAACATAAGTCGATAAATAATATCACCTAGTCATAATCAGATAGATTCCTTGCAGGCATCTCATTAGAGTTTGGGTAATTTCTACAAACAATACATCAATTTCTTAAATAAAATGGCAGACTCCTATGAAGATCAATAATTTCCCAATATAGTTTTGTTTATTATAATGGCCTCAATATCTTAATGCAATTAAAACTGTCTTCACCAGGCAAGAACACTCCACCAAAGTAGATTGCATCATGGAACGAGGCACCCAAATACCCTGAGAGAACCTGCTTTGAAACAGACATAAAACCCCTTCTAACCACACACCCCTAGTTGTCACCTACCACCCCACACTGGAACCCACTCGAGATATTATCAACAACCACAACCCATACTCGATGGGGACCCCCCCGCCCGAAATAAATCTTTCCTGAAACCCCCTTCTGGCCTTCAAACTTCCCACCAGCCTCTCCAAGCTCATCGCCAGAAGAAAGCTCCCCACAGACCAGGACACACCAACTCAAAGCTGCACCAGACCTGCCAGAACAACAGATGCAAAACCTGCAGACACATCTTCTCAGAAAAAACTTCTCAAGGTCCATGGATCCTACACATGCCTATCACAACATTTGGTGTACCTCATCCAGTACACTACCTGCCCCAATGACAACTATGTGGGTGAAACCAGACAGTCATGAATCTCTTGAATGAACTCACACAGGAAAATGATAAAAGGCAAAAGTGCCCTATCAGATGTAGGTGAACACTTTTTATAAAGCGCTCACTCTATGTTTGACCTATTCGTCCTCATCCTCGAAGGAAACCTGCCCAACTCTTTCAAAAGATGAGCTTGGGAGCTTAAATTCATAACTCTGCTAGACACTAAGGCCATGTCTTCACTACAGACCTATCTCAGAATAACTACATTGCTCAGAGGTGTGAAAAATCCCCCCATGTAGACAGCGCTATGTCGACGGGAGAGATTCTCCTGTCGACATAGCTATCACCTCTCCTTTAGACCTGCCCGAAAAATCATGGACTGCACAGAGACATTGTATTTATCAGTTATTACAATAATATGTAACCCACTAACCCCCTCTTTTTGCCCTATGACTGCAGAGGTGTTAACAAGCCACTCTGCCTTGAATGGTCCCTTACAATATGTACTAACTACTCATGCTAAACAATCTGTTCCATCTTGCATTTAGCTGTGACACTCGGAGTACATTTCCCAGACCTGAAGATGAGCTCGGTGTTGCCTGAAAGCTTCTCTCTCTCACCAACACAAGTTGGTCCAATAAAAGATATTACCTCATCCCCCTTGTCTCTCCACGCATCAAGGTATTTAAGTACATGCCTATCTTTAGGCACACGAGTAAATTCACTGGTCCTGCTTCAGGAAAACATTCAAGCACATGCCTAATTTTAAGCATGTGTTTAACTCCCACTGAGTTAATAGGATTTAAGCACATGCTTGAAGTTTAACATGCACTCAAGTGCTCTCTTGAATAGAATTGCTGTCTTGAATCGGAGCCATTGACTTCAGTGGGACTGCTCATGTCCTTAAAATTAGGCATATGCTTAAGCATTCTTGGGCCTATATTTGTTAACATCAATCCTGGGAGCCTAAAGACACAAACTTCTGGGACAAATCAAAAAACAGTGGCATGGTTTGCCATCCAATGACTGTTTAGCACCTGTTGACCAACACATCTAAGTCTGTTCCACAAAGAAAGGATAGTATTAATTTCTGAGACAAAGGAATTGTTTTACAGTTGACACAATGGGACAGCTCCCTGGCTGATGTAAATCAGTAAAGTCAATGGAGCTATGCTGATTTATATGACCTGAGGATCTGGCCCGTTGATCCCCCCCCGATGTAAGCCCTGTAGCCGTATAATTCCACCCCTCCTGAAGAAAAGAGATGCCTGGTTTGTCTAAACAGCAGCTCATTGTTATTCAGTGGGATTCACCTTGTAAGAAAGGACATTCTTGAAACAACAGGTTGAATTTTAAGGTTCCAAAAACATAGGCTGCCCTTTTGTAAGTTGCGTCGGAACGGGAAATGTGAACGCTAGAGATGGTGACATGAAAAATCATTCTTGAGCCAGCGACTGCGATCCAGCTTCATGCAAGCCAGTTCTGTAATCAACCACCTGCCTTTGTGGTATGGAATATGGGAAACAAAAGTAAATACCTGTTGTCAACACCTGGAACTAAAAAGACCACCTGCGGAGGTTGATTGGCATGACTCGTCTTTAACAAGGGCTGCCTCACAAAGACTACAGGACGGAGACAGGCAGGCAGAGTTCAGAAGGCAACTTAAATAGCACGGCATGCTCCCTGTGACAGCTTTATTTGAACCTTGCTCAAAGCCACCTCCCCTTGGTTTCTAATTCACAAGCTATTGAAGTCTTCAGAAGTGCGAGAAGAAAAGAAAAGAAGAAAGGAAATATCCAAGGGAGAATTTCCTCAGGTTTCTCCAGGAATAACACACAATGCATTAGGCTTTGGTTAAAGATAATGACAGTTACGATATAATAGTCACCATGTATTGCTCTTGTGTTGCCACTGTGTCCAAAGAATGCCAGGCACTTTACAAACCCAGAGGAAGACACACGGTATGTTGTGAGGAGCTTATGTTCTAAACATATTGTATATCGTGTCACTGATCCCTGCGTACAGCCCCACGCACATCAAATACACATAGCCCAACTCTCCACTACCCTGCACCTTGTAGTTATTTATATGCATGAAAATTGGTCAGATCAGACAGGGCTGCTGGAACAATTTTTATAGTAGGGTGCTGAGACCCACTGAACTAAACTATAAACCCTGTATATAATGGAAACCACTTCAAGCCAGGGGGTGTGACAGCACCACCCTGCCCCCCACACACCTAGTTCCAGCATGTATGAGACCAGAACCGTACCATTTTACACACTTTGCACAGGTGCAAATGACTAAACAAGGTGTAAAGCAGTGGAGAATCAGGCCCGGTATGTGCAGGGATAGATAAGACAGGGCAAGAGGGGGAGCCAAAGAAGGAAAGGATTTTTACAGAAATAATGTTATGGAGTTGCTTGAGTTGCTTGGTATATATTGTGTTGGATGACTCAATGTCTACTAATGATTGGGGACTACCCGTGGGCAAGCTAGCGGAGTTTCAATCCAGATAAGCCACGGTAATGCTGGTAGGTTGGGTTAGCAACTAGAGGAACTGGCAGTGATTATATCAACACACTTGACTGAGGGAGTGAAACTGCCTTTGGTATCACAGGTGTGTAACTTGGACCCAAGGCTGCTGCTAGATGATCAGGTAGGGGCCATGCCTAAGAGCAAATTTTTCCCATCTTCAACTGGAGAAGTGACTGCGATCATTCCCAATGGACATCATTCTTGCTCTGTAGAGTACTATCATTCGTTCTGCATGCGTTTGCCTCTAGAGCAGGGGTTATCAAACTTCATTGCACCATGAGCCCCTTCCAACAACAAAAATTACTACATGACCACAGGACGGAGGACTGAAGCCTGAGCCAAAGCCTGATCCCCACCACCCCAGGTGGGGTGGCCAAAGCCAAAGCCCCACTTCCCCGGGCAGGGAGGCCAAAGCTCAAAGGCTTCAGCCCCAGTGTAACCTGAGCCCTGCCGCCCAGGGCCGAAGCTTCAGCCCTCGGTGATGGGATTGGCAGTAGTATAGGCAGGTCTGGAGCACAAGGGGAGCGGCGCTATAAAAAGGTGCCTCCCCGCTCCCCCTGTACTCACGCAACGGCACTTTAAAGGGCCCGGGGCTCCAGCCGCTGCGGAGCCCGCCGGGCCCTTTAAAGCGCCACTGGAGCTCCGGCAGCGGGGCTCCGGCGGCGCTTTAAAAGGCCCGCGGCTCCCCGCAGTGGCAGGAGCCCCGGGCCTTTTTAAGCACCGCCGGAGCCCGGCTCCGGTAGCGCTTTAAAAGGCCCGCGGCTCCCCACAGTGGCAGGAGCCGCTGGCTTTTTAAAGTGCCCCCCGAGCCCAGCTCCGGCAGCGGGGCTGGGGGGTGGGTGTTTTAAAAGGCCTGCGGCTGCACGCAGCGGCAGGAGCCGTGGGCCTTATAAAGCGCCTCCCCCGAGCCCAGCTCTGGCAGTGGGGCTCGGGCGGGGATTTAAAAGGCCCGCAGCTCTTGCAGCTGCAGGGAGCTGCCTCCGGGCCTTTTAAAGCACCGCCCAAGCCCCGCGCTCGGGCAGCGCTTTTTAAGGCACCGCTTCTCCTCACAGGGGGAGCGGCCGCTCCCCCTCCTCCCCCCTGGCTACGCTACTGGGGATTGGGCTTCAATTTAGGCCCCAGACGGTGAGTCTCGGGCTTAAGCTCTGGCCCTGGGCCCCAGCAAGTCTAAACCAGCCCTGGCAACCCCGTTAGAATGGGGTCGTGACCCACTTTGAGGTCCCAACCCACAGTTTGAGAACCGCTGCTCTAGAGAGCACTCGGAAAGGGAAATGAGTGCAGAATACAAAGCAGCCTGATTAGTGAGCTGGTCTCATTTTGAGAGCACATACAACACCGGTGTTTCAGGAATGGCATGCGGAATTCACATTGTCGGTTTTGAACTTTCAAATGTCACAATCTAGAAGATGCCAGGCCTGATTCCCAGCTCTGTTACAGCACTGATTTCAATGGAGTAAAACGAACACAGTGGAGTGAGGAATCAGGTCGCATCTCTCTTCCCAAGCTGTGCTGCCCTGGTTGTGGTCAAGAGAGGGATCTGAGATGGAACTCCCTCAGGGTAAAGCAGCAGGAGCTGCTGCCAGAACATTCTCTACGCCGGTCCCTCCATTCTGGAATGCCCTCCCCCACGATGGTTCACCAGAGACGGCATCTGTCGTCCACCATCCAGACATGTCACAATGACCATCTCTTCTTCAGAGCATTGGGAGAAGAGGTGAAAGAGGCAAAGGGGATGTGGCTGTTGTGAGGTGTTATTGGAAGCAGCAAGGGGTTATTCTGTGTGTCGAATTTAAAGATTATTGATGATGTTGGTGGGCATTTGTTTTTCCTGTGAGGACATTAATTGTTACATGAGTTATGGGAGGGCACCCAGAGTGTGGTTTTATTAACTGAACTAACTAAATAATTAACTAAACAGCTGGGGGAATACCATTGCTAGAGAGTTTCAGGGCTCAGTTTTCAAAAGGGGATTCAACCTACTTATTGATTACATAAACCTATCCTAAGGTCTGATCCAAAGCCCACTGAAGTCAATGGAAAGATTCCCTGTGAAAGGCCTGGGGCTTCTTTGTAATCATTTTTGAATGCTACATGCTCTATAGGGTGGTCTGAATGCTGTAAGGGATGTTTACTGTAAGAATATGTTGGTTTAGTTTAATAGCAGACTGATAGAAAAAACAAGCAGGAAGGCAAATACTTACTCAATATAAGGTAAATATTATCTTATAAGGTAAATATCACCTCCAGGTAAATATATTAGGTTGGTTAAGAAACAATGCCTGAACTGTTAACTGTGAAGACCCTGTCTTCTAGGGTCCAGACATGTAGTTATTAACCACGACCCTACCTTCCAGACTCCAGCTATGATAGACTGTTTTGCCAGTCCTGGAAACCAATAGATCAAAAGAACCAAAAACAGTTTAAAAGGACTCTCTCTGTCCAGAAGACAAGGCAATTGTTTAGGAATTGCATGGGGGAAACGGACTGACACCCACCAGGATGTCTGAAGAAGCAAGAAGAACAGGAGTACTTGTGGCAACTTAGAGATTAACAAATTTATTTGAGCATAAGCTTTCATGGTCTACAGCCCACTTCATTGGCTGCATAGAATGGAACATATAGTAAGAAGATATTTATACATACAGAGAAACATGAAAAGATGGAAGTACCCATACCAACTGTAAGGGCTGGTCCACACTAGGGGGCGGGATCGATCTAAGATACGCAACTTCAGCTACGTGAATAGCATAACTGAAGTCGAAGTATCTTAGATCGAATTACAAACTACTTACCTCGGGTCCATGCAGCACAGGCAGGCTCCCCCGTCAACTCCGCTTACTCCTCGCGCCGAGCTGGAGTTCCGGAGTCGACGGGGAGCGCATCTGGGATTGATTTATCGCATCTACATGAGATGCGATAAATCGATCCCAGAACATCGATCGCTACCCGCCGAATCGGGCGGGTAGTGTGGATGTACCCTAAGAGGCTAATTAATTAAGAGGAACTATTATCAGCAGGGGAAAAAACTTTTGAAGTGATAATCAAGATGGCCCATTTTGGACAGTTGACACAAAGGTCAACTGGCGGGCCGGGCACAGCGAACTGCAGCCAGTGGGAGCCGCAATTGGCTGAACCTGTGGACACGGCGGGTAAACACACCGGCCCGGCCCTCCAGGGGCTTTCCCTGAACAAGCGGAGTCCCAAGTTTGGGAAACACTGGTCTATACAGTGCCTAGCACATGGGGCCTGAATCTGATTTTAGCCCTCTTAGTACCACCGTAACACAATAATAAATAATCTAATAATAATATCCTGCTTTCCCTGCACAGAGCTCCCATTGATACAGATTGACCAGTTTACTGGTGCTGGGGTTGGCTGAGTGGATGTCTGGAGGGAATTTGGGCCTTTCCTAGTACATGGACTGCTTTCTTCTTGAAAACAATTTGAATTTCCAAAAGGAAATACTATAGAGTCCTTGTTCAGTGAACTGTTTTTGGGTAGCAAATGTACACCTTGCATTGAGAGATCGATGACAGCTGGTAGCTCCTTTATTTACCCAAGACTCCAGAAAGATACCAAACTGCTACAGCTGTGTTTTCCATATCCTCAATCTAAGACAGCAGAATAAAGCAGCCCCAACAAAAGCACAGAAGAGATTTTCCTTTTAATGCTTTCACTTGGATGCTAGGAAAATATTTATGAAATGTAGTTTAATGCATTTGCTTAAAATTAACATGGAGATGCATTTGCAGCTAATTAACCTATTCTCAAAGAAAGCAATTGGGAAATGCTTGATTAATGTTTAAGCCACGAGATACACAAAAAGATGTAGGCAAAACTTCATCATGGCACCCAGGAGACCAATGTGTGACACAATCTAGACTCTATGTGTAGCTCACTCTCCACAGGAACTAATTTTGAAGCACCAGAATGCTATGAATTGTCTGTAAAACACTGTAGAAGAAACTCAGCATAGAACAGAAGGCATGCTTTCCTTAGGAAGAATGCTGATAAAATTTTAATGAAGTAACATGTTGTCATGGGGATTTGTTGCTATTCATTAATTCATTGCGCATTTCCCCTATAGTTTTGCTGAAGTTGAGTGACAAATTGTCAAGTAGCAGCCTTAGAGGTTTAAAGTTTCTCATTGATAATCTAACTTTCCTGTAAATTGTTTAAAGGACCCACTGTTCATAGAATAACAGCACTGAAATATTATATATTTATATATAATCACCTAAGTGGCATGAGCCATGTGATAAATTGCATTTATCACAGACCCTCAGCGAGCTCACCTGCATCTTAGCCATTAATCCATCTACTGAGGACAAAAACTAACATTCCAAACCTACCTGAGTAGCTCCAGTAAGCTTCCATTTAAAAAAACAACAACAACCAACTAGGTCAATGCCTCTTCCTTCTCCTCCCTCAGTTAAACGTCAGTCTTATCCCCCTTGAAGACACTGGCCTGAGGCCCAAGATGGGTATTTTCCAGTTTTGAGTCAGTGATAGAGAGGGAGGATGGTCTTGTGGTTAAGGCACTGGTTGAGAGATCTGGGTTTTATTCCTGGGTCTGCTGCAAACTTTCTTTATGACTGTAAATCACTTGGGTTAAGGGGATTTAGCCACTCCACTCCCTTTGAAACAATAATGGCCAGGGGTATCTGGATTTACTGGAAGCAGGATACATAAATGTCTACCAATAAAACTTCCCTGGACTAGTGTTTCATGAAAAATGTGTCATATACAGAATGCCTGGTGGTGTGATGTGTAATAAAGGTTTTACTGGCACTCATTTGGGATTATCTGAATAACTCACCATTTATGAGTAATGTGCCCATCCCATTATGTCGCACATACCTTTACACTAGAATATACCTACCCTTGTGCTTTGTATCTATATATCTCTATGTAGTCTTTATTAGAGTTCAATAGCTTGATGTTTGCTGAACATAGGAAATTATTATGAAGTGAAAGGCAATAAGGACTTTATCAGTTGTATCCCGGCCTTTATTACTAACATGGTCGGATTACTGCAAAGCTGCAATGCACTTTGCATGAGGCCACCACTTCCAAGGAATTCAGGAATAGCTGCCAGTTTAAACTGTAACTCAACTCTTAAGTGGTATTCCCATAGCACTACATTGCTCCTATGTTCTTTCTTCATGTCCAGTTGATTTCTAGGTGGGGTTTAAGGTTAACATAAGAACATAAAAATGGCCCTACTGGGTCAGACCAAAGGTCCATCTAGCCCAGTGTCCTGTCTTCTGACAGTGGCCAGTGCCAGGTGCCCCAGAGGGAATGAACAGAACAGGTAATCATCAAGTGATCCATTCCCTGTCGCTCATTCCCAGCTTCTGGCAAACAGAGGCTAGGACACCATTCCTGCCCATCCTGACTAATAGCTATTGATGGACCTATCCTCCATGAATTTATCTAGTTCTTTTTTGAACCCTGTTATGGTCTTGGGCTTCACAACATCCTCTGGAAAGGAGTTCCACAGGTTGACTGTGCATTGTGTGAAGAAATATTTCCTTTTATTTGTTTTAAACCTGCTGCCTTTTAATTTCATTTGGTGACCCCTGGTTCTTGTGTTATGAGAAGTAGTAAACAACACTTCCTTATCTACTTTCACTACAACAGTCATGATTTTATAGACCTCAATCATATCTCCCCTTAGCTGTCTCTTTTCCAAGCTGAAAAGTCCCAGTCTTATTAATCTCTCCTCATACGGAAGCCGTTCCATACCCCTAATCATTTTTGTTGGCCTTTTCTGAACCTTTTCCAATTCCAAGGCTGTGGTTGGAGTTTGTGACTAAGTGGTTGGGTCCTGGCTACCTTAAAAACCACCTCTCTCCCAACCACTTGTTGTGTACCAAGACTACTGATCCTCGGATGCCTGGGCCAAAAGCATCATAATTCATTGAATGGGAGGAGGCTGACAGGATACACTCTTTTGAAGAGTCCTGGATTCTAGAACTCACTTACCCTTTAATATACCTAAACCCAGGTATGGTAACTTTCCAGGTATTCTGCAAAGCTCATATATTTTCCCAGGCTTTCCTGAGGTGTGTTTCAGTATAGGTTTTTTTGGTTTTTTTTTGGGGGGGGGGCAGGAAGTTTTCTGATAAGTGGGGAATGAGTGGGGAACAAATATTGTTTGTTCTTATGATGGCACTGATAGCTTTGGAATAATACATAAGAAAATAAATAGGTCCTCTGTCCACAGAACAGAACAAATTCCCCCGCCTCCATCACATTGCCCTGTTCTTCAACCCTCTTTAGATAACACTTCAATCTCTGCGCCCATTCACTCTTTGACCTTTTTACCTCTCAGCATTCTGAATGGCTTTGCATAGCAGGAGTTGCCCAGTTTAACAGACTTCCTTAAAACCTATGGTTTGGTAACAGCTATCTAAAGTCTGAGTTCTTATAATAAAGGAAGAATTGTTGTTGTCTGCAGCTACTATGTTCTTTCTTTTATTTGTGTGCTTAAGCTCCAAATTTGTAAGGTCTCTCTGCCAAGACTGGAAACAAGGTGTCCAATTAGACTAGTGCTGATTGCGATGGAAGTTTCCCTGATGTGAGCAACATGTTTACTAGGGAATAAATGGAGTCAGCCTCATTTCAAACACGCCTCTGCAATGCAGTCCAATGGTAATGAATAACACCTACCAGTCACTGTTGATTCACTACTGCATTTGAACTAGTGACCATAAGGTGAAAGGTTCCATAGACCATCACCAGCCCCCTGGAGCATCAGCCAGTCCTGTTAGTTGTTCTGATGCCCATTTAGGAATAAAATAAAGCTTTGCATTCTAATTTGTTTGTATTTTTTTGTATTATTTGATTGAAACATGGTGGGGATAAATCTGCAACTGAAACCAGTGGGGGGAAAATTGGCCTCAGCAGATCAGAAATACTTTAGTCATGGAAAGAAAGCAAGAAAGAAAGCAAGAAAGGAAAGGAAAGGAAAGCTGAGGATCTGGAAATAGATTTCCAGATCCCCAGCTGGTCTAAATCAGCACAGCTCCACTGATTTCAACAGAGCAATGTGGATTTCTAGATGCTGAAGATGTGTTCCAGAGTCTGAACTCATTAACATCCAGAATAACTCCAGAGAAGTCAGTGATGTTACAATAGATTTAGACTTGTTTAAATAAGATCAGAATCAGGCCCGCAAATTCAGATTCTGGTGTAAATCCTCTTATTGCGCTTGCTGGTCTCACTTGTCTTCTATAGCCAAACTCTCCCCTGCAGGCAGAGTCACTTGGCTTTTCTACAGAACCTCTGCCTAATTTGCACTTCTATTCAACCTTCTGCCCAATGATCTCAAAGCACTTTACAAGCATTAATTGATTAAGGCTCACAACATTCCTAAAATGTATGTTTTTATCCTCACTTTACACAGGGGAACTGCAGCACAGACAGGTTAAGTAACAAGCTCAAGGTCATGAGAGGTAAGTGGGGGAGGTGGGAATAGAACTTTCAAACCAGGGCTGTGATCTAATCACTGGCCCACACTCCCCCCTTGGCTTACCCGCGTATGCCGGTCTGTACCCAGAAAGTTTAGTGAAGCCTTACAGTGAGATATAACTAATTTGTTACGAATGCCTATAAATAAAACAAATGCTGAAACAATCCACACTGCTCTGTTGTCAAAAGCATCCCCCTCTCGCTCACTCCCCACTCACTGGCGGCTGACATTATTTCTTGGTTATTGGATGACAGTTCAGTGCCTTGAGTGTTCCTCTCGCTGTAGGGTTAGTAGGATAATTGACAAACCACAGGGACCAGATCCCAGGATTAGGATGACCGGACTGTCAAAACAGCCATGACAAACTCTCACATCAGCTTCTACTGCAAGTCAAGTCTACGAGGAAAAAATGCACCTTGTCAGGGCCAGGATCAGTCTTTAGTTTAAATCTTTTCCCACTGCACAGAGAGCTACTGCAGAGGGAGGAGAGGGCATGGATTTTTTTTGTTTTGTTTAATTCATAGAAAACTCAGCTATAGTAAGTCACATTTAATTAGAGTATGTGAGTAAACATTTTGGGGTCTGATTTTGTTTAGTTAATGTGTTTACTGGAATGTGTGACAGACATCAGTGCAATTTCTTATTAGAGGACTGACAAATAACTGAATCCTCTGTGCATGTGTCTACTTCAAGAGAACTGAGTATCCACACACACAAATATAGTTGCTTCTGTAAGGTTCATATTTGGAATCTAAAAGTTGTGGACACTATTTGAATGAATTAATGTTTGCACAGGCACTTTGGAGATTTAAAGCACTATAGAAATGTTCAGTATTATTATTATTGAACAATTTCTTCAAGTTTTATGCATTTAAATGAAAACCACTTGAAACAATAGTCAAATCATTTGCCTCACTTCGTGCCACTTTTAACATTTCTCCTAGACGTTCAGAAATTCAATCACAGATCTTTGAAATGACAGCTAGAGTGACATCTATTTATATATAAAAAAGTGTTCTCTGTATGAAATCCTATACTGAGAATCATTAAAAGAAAATTAAAATGCAAATACAAAAGAGGGTTATTTACTTAGTTCTGCCAGCTAACACATGGGATAGGTCCACCTAGGATTAGAAAGATCCAATTATTTTAAAAATATAAAACTTAAAGATGCTTCTTCATGCTCCACTTGGGTTTTGGAATATGATCAAAATGGTTTTGGAGTAGTTAAGTAGTGTTTTTCAATAAGAGTCATATTTAAGAAAAGAAAAGTTAGAAAAGAAGAATCTGTGAGCATTTGTTTGCTTAGTGTCAAAGAATGCAAAAGAATGCTGAGAACAAGTAACCAAAGATAAAAGTATGGAAAACTGTCAATTTCAGCTTGGGAAAACTGACTTTTTGGTACATATTTGTGAATTTTTTAAATGGGAATGTTGCCATTTCTAAAAAGGCAACACAGATTTTCTATGTGAAAAAAATATTGCACCCTGAAATAAATTGTAATTTATTTGGAGCCAGATTTTCCAATCTCTGGAGGTTTGTACCGATAAAATGTAACAACAATGATAAATTATTTTTTCATCTATGTAGCAATTACACGGTCCTAGGCACTTTACAATCTCAAACCAAGATCTATTGACACACTGCAGCCAAGAGGATCTGAGCACCATCATTGCCAGGAGGTGCTGGAGATGAATCGGTCATGTGCTTCAAAGGGAAACTGATTCCATCACCAGAGTAGCAATAAGATGGACACCTGAAGGCAAGCGAAAACAAGGCCGCCCAAAAACAACATGGCAAAGAGCTGTGGAAGCCAAGCTGAAAAACCTGAGGCACAGCTGGGGAACCATTGAAAGACTTGCCAGAAACAGGCAGGAGTGGAGGAGCTTTGCCCTAATCTCCAGAGGCATAATAGGAACATGATGATGATGATTTCCTCATGCCCTGATTCACCAAGGTACTTAAGCACATCCCTAAGTTTAGGTGTATGGTTAATCCCATTGAAGTCAACAGAATTCTCATAGAGTTAAAGTTAAGCATGTGATTAAGAGCCAGGTTTACAAAGGTATTTAGGTGCTTATAGATGCAAATAGGAACATACTGGGATTTTCAAAAGAATCGAAGCCTTTTTAAGAAAATCCCACTATGTACATATTGGCATCTTTACATGTCAAAATATGAGAGCTAGTTGGGAAAAAACATTTTTCACGGGATGGAAAAAATCAGATTTCTAACGTATGAGTGGGAAAATCATCCTTTATCTGGATGAAAAGCCAAAATTTCAAAAATGTTCATGACATGGATGTCCCAAAATAATTGTTTCAAATCAATCAAAATGTTTTGTTTTGATAAATTTCAAAAACTTCATTTTGATTTGGACCATTTTTATTGTTTAAAATATTATATAATGTAAACCGCATAACAGAAAGTCATTCAAAATGAAAAACTGAAATGGATGTTTCTGAAAAAATAGCAATTTTTAAATGAAATGTCATCATAATTGAGATAATTTCTTAAAAATACCTAGTTTTGTCAAAACAACATTTTTTGACGGAAAGTTGTGATGATGAAAGCTCTGTTTACCAAGGGTCAGGTTGTAGTCTCCTGCACTGACCATTTTTAAATCAAGATTGGATTTTTTCTAAAACATCTGCTCTAGGAATTATTTTGGGGATGTTCTATGGCCTGTGTTATACAGGAGGTGAGACTAGATGATCACTATGGTCCCTTGTGGCCGTGGAATCTATTAATATTTTCTGACCAGTTCTATTAAATGCCTTTGAAAATATGACTCTAAGTGCTTTGCCTGGATCTAGGCCAGAGTGCTCAGCACCTTCCAGGATCAAATCTTACAGTCTAGGGCCAAGATCCAGCTCACATTGAAGTATCATTGGCTTCAGAAGGGTAGGATCAGGCTGTATATAAGGGTATTTTACTTACTGGGTGGAGAGGGCCAAATTTAAGGTTTACTTATGGTCCATGGGCCAGCTTAGTTTACCACCCTCAGTACACAATCAGTACCAAGAGAAGGTTGGCAAAGAAACTCCTTATCTTGGCTTTGCCTGCAATCTCCTTTTCCTTCATTGTGCCTGTGACGGGGCAGAGCGGCCCCGCACTGGTACCACAGGGGTTAACCCTTCCTTCCTGGCAGAGGAAGCCCTGTCCCGGAAGCCCTGCTGGGCATGCTCCAACTGGAGCCTAGGTATAAAAGCCTGCAAAGCGGCTCAGTCTGGGCTGACCACCAGAGGAGAAGGAAGCACACCGCCAGCTCCCGAGTTGAGACAGCCAACACCCCAGGATCGAGGGGCCAACCAAGCCGTGACACCCTCTGCACCCCGGACGGAGGCTGCGATTGGAGGGGACGGACCGGAGGACCAGGCAGAGGGTGGGAAGTGACCCAGGGGGACTTTAGAAGCCGGCAGCGTTAAAGCCACACTGATGCTCGGCGTATTGCGGGAGGATCCCCGCCGAGCTAAGCACAAGGGGGAACCCCACTAACAGGAGAGCCCTGGGTCGGGACCCGGTGGAGAGGGCGGGCCCGGGTCCCCCTACTACTCCAGCCATTAGGCTGCACTCCCCCAGAGGGGAGGGAGAAGGCTATGGACTCTGGCCATTGGGCCACACTGCCCTGAACCTCAGGGTGAGTTGTATGGACTCTGGCCGCTAGGCCACACTGCCCTGATCTGCAGGGCAAGTTGTAGTGACTCCGGCCATTGGGCCATACTGCCCTGGATCTTGAGGCAAGTTACCTGGACTCTGGCCGCTGGGCCGCACTGCCCTGAACCTCAGGGCGAGTTGTATGGACTCGGGCCGCTAGGTCACACTGCCCTGACCGGCGGGGTGATTTAGTTGTATGGACTCTGGCCGTTGGGCCACGCAGCCCTGATACGCAGGGCAAGTTGCATAGACTTTGGCCATTAGGCCACAACAGGACGCCCTTAGAGGGACAGGCATGAGGCCCCGACACCTCAGCCACCCCTGCCACAAAGAAGCGCTGCGGTGCCAGACCCGTCACAGTGCCTTTGAGTGTAGTAAAGGAAGGGAGGCAGTAGACGAGAGGCAGACCAGTACCGACTGCTTTACACTCACACATCTACCTCCTGGCCCGGAGCAGCACTTTATCAGAGGTGGGAAGTAGAGGCAATGTTCCTGTCCATGTATCAAGGCTGACATTATTGTGGAGCTGTGGGAGACATGCTAAGAAACAAGACTGGGCAAAGAATAGAACTTGAAGGGATCCCCGGGGTGTGGGGTAGGAGGGAGTGCTGCTTATCAGCCAAGGCAGGTAAGTAGCAGTGCCTGGGACCTTCTGAAGGAGGACTTTGCAGTCAACTAGAGTTAAATAAACCAGTTGGAATAAAGTAAAAGCTGACTCAAGCCATGATGTTTGTTTGTTGATTCAGAAGAGTTGGGCTAACTGGAAATATGTTTTTCCCTATTTCATTTAGTGTTCCTATGCACTTTTCCTGATGCCATCAAGACCCAGAAAGGGGAGTCAATTATTAATGCCGGGGGGGGTGGTTCAAATGTTTTTTATGGTCTGGCTTTAAGCAGGAAGGACCTGAAATCTCATGAGAAAGCCTGTTCTTATGAAACCTTCAGCCATGTTTTCAGAAAAGAGGTTAGGATCATACCTCTGTACCTGCCAAATATGGGACACAGAAAACATGACAAAGGCACATCAAAGTATCCGTGGAGCAAGAAACTTAAAGGCTGTGGGATCATTCCTTTCATGTAAATCACTCTTTCTATAACCTTGGTTCATAGATTTCAAACCCAGAAGAGATCATTGTGTTAATCTAGTCTGACCTCCTGTATAACAGAAGCCATAAAATTTCCCCAAAATAATTCCTAGAGCATATCTGTTAGAAAAAAAAATCCAATATTAATTTAAAAATCATCAGTGATGGAGAATCCACCCAAACCCTTGGTAAATTGTTCCAATAGCTAATTACTCTTACCGTTAAAAATTATGCCTTTTTTCTAGTCTGAATTTGTGTAGCTTCACCTTCCAGCCATTGGATTGTGTTATATCATTCTTTGCTAGACTAAAGAGCACATGATCAAATATTTGTTCCCCATATAGTCACTTATAGGCTGTGATCAAGTCACCCCTTAGTCTTCTCTTTGTTAAACTAACTAAATTGAGCTCCTTGAGTCTTTCAATATAAGGCATTTTTTAAAAATCCTTTAATCCTTCTCGTGCTCTTCTCTGAACCCTCTCCAATTTATGAACATCTTTCTTGAATTGTAGACACCAGAACTGGATGCAGTATTCCAACAGTGGTTGCACCGGTGCCAAAAGAGTGGTAAAATAACTGCTCTACTCTTACTCAAGATTCCCATGTATGTATCCCAGGAGTGCATTAGTCCTTGTGCCCACACTTCACACTGGGAGCTCATGTTCAGCTGATTATCCACCATGACTCCCAAATCTTTTTCTGGTCACTGCTCCCCTGGACAGAGTCCTCTGTTGTGTAAGTATGGACTACATTCTTTGTTTGTGGAGGTATCCATTTATAATTAGCCATATTAAAGCATACATTGTTTGCTTGCACCCAGTTTACCAAGCGATATTGATTGCTCCGTGTTAGTGACCTGTCCTCTTCATTATTTACCACTCCCCCCAGTTATTTCTCAGGTAAATAATTTTCAACAATAAACAAAGGGCACACAAAATTTGTGTAGGATACAGGTAATTTGGGAGTTTGAAAGGAGTGATGTCCTTCAAAATGAGACAGATTGGAGAGCTACAGATAATGTTCAGTGATGCAGTAAAAGCCAAACATTTTAGCACTGAGGCCTTTTTGCTGATTATAGCTTTAGCTATTGTTTTGTCTTCGAAGAGTGTAAAAATCCAAGGCCACATAATCAATAATATCCTATCAGGTGCCATTTTTTCCTCTGTACTTCTCAGCTGCATTTTCCATAACAATCCTTTTTATTATTACATTACGAATATGACACACTATTAACAACCGAACTGTAACTCTCAGTGGTGAAATATATACAATGGTATTGCATGTCCCGGGTCCCCACAGTATTTTATGCAATTAGTAGAGCATTTAGAAGCTTACCTGGTAGCTGTCAAAATACATCAAGCTTGTGAAATTGCAGTTATCCTGACTTCAGGAATTGATGAACCTACTGCTAATAACAGTCAGCAATGACTAACTATCTCACTGTGGGGTCACTCACCAATGCAATTGCTACAGTATCATGTAAGCTGTCAAGGCAACACAAAAACGTACCACTTCAGAGAAGAGTCTCATATCCATCCGTGTTACAGCACCAGGAGAAAAGGCAAGTGTAGCAAGCAGGGAGATTTTTTTTGAACTCTTTAGTAATACAACATGACTGAAGACTCCAAAAGGCTAACCTATGCCAGCGCAGTGTTAATAACATTAGAGAGTAATCAACTGAATAATCTTATGAACAAGGTCTGAATAGGAATAATAATTAATAAATTTAAAAATGTATAGTGCTCGAGAGAGACTGAAGCTCCTTACCCATTTACATGTAAGAATTCCTAAGAGGGATATTTTCCCCTGCACGGTACGGAAGAGAAAACATACAGCAGTTGCAGAAGGACAAGTTTTGTGTCCTGAGGAGAGGATTGTGAAGGAGGACTCCTAGATTCTATCCTAGACTCTGCCATTGATAGAATTGTGTCAATTTATTCAGTGAGAAATCAAGAACAAAGAGGGCCAGACCCTCAGCGGGTGGAAATCAGCATAGCTCCAATTTGATGTTGCCTTTCTGGAAACATTGAGTACGCTAAAAGAAAACAAGAAAAATACCTGTGGCACCTTAGAGACTAACAAATTTATTTCAGCATAAGCTTTGAGTACGCTGTATGTCACCTCAGTGAAAACTGAGCTTAACATTTTTACACCACCTGGAAATCTACAAAAATCTGAAACAGGCTTTCATGGTGCATTTTGAACTTCAAGGTGAGATTGGTCACATGGTAGAAGTCAAATGGCTGAAGCTACATAATATGTCTTCTGATTCCCTGATTGGTTGCTCTTACCCAAGTGGGCAGGAAGGTTAGCAGAAGCCTTCTATCTATCTCTGCATATCTTGCATGGTCTGTCTTACTCGGCCGCTGCTTCTTCCGCCTGCATTTATTTACTGTTATGTATTAATCATGTTTTTCTGGATCATCATTATTCTTGCGGCTACTGATGTTCAATGTACAGCTTATATGAATCAGTCATTAGTACATTGTGGGATATTAGTGGAGAGTTGGCCAGCTAATCTGCTGTTCCTGCCTCTGAACATTCTGCTCTGAGCCTGCATCTGTGCTTATATCTGCTCTTCTTAAGTTGCATGTAGTTTCAAACATGCTGCTGCTATTTGCTAGTGACTGCTGCTAATCTCTGGATCCTGATTAGAACTGGTCGGGAACTTTTCGATGAAACTTTTCTGTGTCAAAAAATGCCAATTTGCCAACACCAAAACTTTTGTGGGAAAAGGTCAGTTTTGATGGATGTTTTTATGTGGAAAAAAGTTTTGAAATTGTCAAAATGACATTTTCTAAGTGAAAAAGTCCAATTTTCTAGTTCAAAAAAATTTACTGCCTAGAATTTAAGATAATTATTGTAAAAAATAATGTAAAAAAACAAGACAAAATCCAAACAAAACATTTCAAGTGACCCAAACTGGATGTTTTTAATTTTTATTTTAATTTTTGGTTCATGAAAATGTGCAAGATTTTGAGGTTTTGTCCCAATATCTGAAAATTTTTCACAGGATGAGAAACCCTTTCCCCCCCCAGCTTTAGTCCTGACAAGCCTAAATTTCATCATGCGTCACCCTCCCCCTCCCCCCATGTTCCTCTTGCTTTGTGTATATTGGCAAAAATGCTGCTCCTCAATTTACTTCTGTGCTAATGTGTCATCTAGGGGAGGGGAGGGCATCAGTGAGCTGATCTCACAACTGGCATGTGGACCTAGGGGCAGATGACAGACTACACACATATGGTGAGCACCCACTGCATCAGCTAGGGGGCAGGAGGAAACTGGGGGCAGGAGGCATTCTGCTAAGGCACTGTCTATATTGCTTTTCCATATCTGCAAGCATCTGGATCTGTGAATGCCAAGTGGACTTGATGAATGAAGGTGGATAGGAGTGGGTGGAAGGACATGCATTCACCCCCTTCCCAACTCCAGTATAGTCTGGCTCAAACTTGTTGAAATTATTGGTGCTCTGAACACGGTGTAAGTGGTTTCATGTTAGTGTTTTTTAAAATTCCTCCAAGTCTTGTGAGCATCTAGTCCATTCTACGGATGATGTGGGACTTTTAAAATATCTTTTAATACGGTGGGAACTAATCCTATGAAAGTTAAAAAACTCAGCAACATTTGAATAACTTTTTGAATGGCATCTCTCTTGCCTCATCCTTTTGCTCACTGCAGCCTGCCCTGTCTGCATACCACAGGCTCAGTCCTGCAGTGCTTTCTCGTGACAGTCATCCGTATGCAGCCAAGCAGAACCACTGACTTCCACAGAACTATTCCTGCGCGGGACGGTTCACGTCAGTAACAATTACAGGATCAGGCCCTTGCAGGGGGGAGTCAATGCTAATTGTAAAGATGAATGAGAAGTCATTTCAAATCAGTAAAATGCCATGGAAAAGAAAAGGGGTGAATTTGTATTGTATATATAGACACAAATTATACACACACACAAACACACACACACACACACACACACACACACACATAAGCAGGGAATAATTAAGACAGGCACAATTACTCACAATAAAAAGGTTTCCTTGTTAGCCATTCGCATGCTATATTGATGAGGTCTAACATGTCTGGAATAATAATTGGTACAGCTTAAAATAAACATTTTGAGTATTGAATAACTAGAGTTTTAAATGTGCAGCTACCTGCAGAGGCTGAGCCTGCCTTGAACTGCCAGTCTGGTTAAGGTTATGACTGCTGACCTATTTTACAGTGGGATTTTTCTTTTTGCTGAAGATAGCACCAAACTCCTCAAAACCAATAATGCCGAAGTAAAGCAACAGTTCTTAAACAGTAGCTTATCTGCAGACCAGTCAGGAACTGTTGACACATTCCAGGAGTCCTTTCTCAGCACTGAATGATTCTATTAAACCCAGATCATACAAGTTGCTCATACAGTTGACTCTCAAAAAGATTTGGGGGCCATAGTGACTAATCAGCTGGAACTTGAGCTCCCAGTGTGACACTTTGGCTAAAAGAGCTAATGTGAGGTTAGGATACATAAATGGGAATCTCAAGTAGGAGTAGAGAGGTTATTTTCCCTCACTATTTGGCACTGGTGAGAACGGCTGCTGGAATACTGTGTCCAGTTCTGCTGCCCATAATTCAAGAAGGATGGTGATAAATTGCAGTGGGTTCAGAGAAGAACCACGGGAAGGATTAAAGGATTAGAAAATATGCCTTATAGTGATTGAGCTTGTTGAGTCTATTTTGCTTAACAAAGAAAAGGCTAAGAGGTGACTTGATCACAGACTATAAGTACATACATGGGGAACAACTATTTCATAATGGGCTCTTCTCTCTTGCAGAGAAAGGTATAACATGATCCAATGGCTGGAAGGTGAAGATAGCCACGTTCAGACTGGAAATAAGGAATACATTTTTAATGGTGAGAGTAATAAACCATCAGAACAGTTTACCAATGGTCAAGGTTGATTCTCCATCACTGACAATTTTTAAATGAAGATTGGATGTTTTGCTAATAGATGGGCTCTTGGAATTATTTTGAGGACGTTCTATGGCCTGTGTTATACAGTGATCCCTTCTAGCCTTAGACTCTATGAATCTACAGGCAGACACCTGTGTTTATGCAGAACAGCCATGACTTGAATCAGATTTTAGGATGGGGGCTCAGGTTTGGGAATATACAGATGATGAGCGAGTCAGTCTGGTCTAGTGGATAAGGCACTGGAGTGGAAGACAGGAGATCTGGATTCTTGCCCCATCATCACCACTGACCTGCTTTCTGATCTGAGGGCAGGTCTTCACTACCCGCCGGATCGGCGGGTAGCAATCGATCTATCGGGGATCGATTTTTCGCGTCTCGTTAAGACGCGATTAATCGATCCCCGATCGCGCTCCCCGTCGGCTCCGGAAATCCACCTCATCAAAAGGCGGAAGCGGAGTCGACGTGGGAGCGGCAGCGATCGACTCGCCGCCGTCCTCATGGCCAGGTAAGTCGATTACGATACGCTGACTTCAGCTACGCTATTCACGTAGCTGAAGTTGCGTATCGTAGATCGACCCCCTCCCCTAGTGTAGCCCAGGGCTTAGAAAAGTTTCTGTGCTTCTGTTTTCTCTTTCATCTTTTGCCTTTTTTTGTCTTAGATTGTAAGATCTTTGGGGTAGGGACTCTCTCTTATTCTTTGTGTCTCTAGTGGCTAGCACCGTGGAGCCCCTAGCTTAAGTGCTACCATAATGCAAATAATAAGCAACCTTGGGACTTTTTGATAACCGGTGTAACTCCCATCCCTACTATACACCCTGGCGATGTCATGCTATACCACAAAGCATCCCTAGTCGATGATATCATTTCTTCATATGATCATACATCCATCATTTGTAGTCATCTTGAAAAGATTTATGAAATACTAAGATGACATAATAGATAAGGGGAAAAAGCGGGGGGAAAGATGGTGATGTGGGGAGATGGGGAAAACAGTAGTCCCTTTGGGTCCATTTTCTGTTACTTTGAATTGTCATCCATTATTTGGATAACAGGATCTTACCAGTACAATTAGTTAGAGAGGCAGTTGCAGAAAATTTATTTTTTGAAGCAAGCAGTTTGTCTTCCAAAATGCAATCACATTAATACGTGTTAGTTAATTTATTTCATATTTATTGGCTTGGATAGGGAAAATAGAATGTATCCGGTGAAAGCTGGTATATCCATGCCTGAAGTTCTATAGGAAAATATCTAGCCGATTTCTATATAAAAATTCAAATAGGCTTTACCTTTTACAGCCTTGAGAGACAATAGATAGATTAAAAGTTAGCTTGAAAAAATGCCTGAGGGAGCAAACAGTTCTTAATGAGAACATACTGAATGAAATTAAAATGAAGCCTAATAAAGATATATTCAAAATGTAATGTCAGCAAAGTCATATTATTGCACACCGTTTGGTCTAGCTGGAAAAGCTGAATGGGGAAAACGTACACAGAACTCTTTATGATCTCCCAAGTCACAAAAGACTGATTTCAAAATTATAGGACAGTATTTAACCCCCAGTGAATAATAACAGTTACTCATAGCACAGTAATCATCATTTTACTTGGTAACCTTCAACATGATTTTACGAAAGGGTTGGATGGGGACATCTTATTGGCATTAGTGAAAAAGATGATTAATTATTAATACATCAATATCAGTCTCAGCCACACTGAATACATAGTTTTTAAAACAGGAATTGGTAAACTTCAGAAAAGGGCCTACAAGTGGGTGCTTGATCAGCGGTCATAAAACTTTCATTCAACTCACACACTCATCGACTTTAAGGTCCGAAGGGACCATCGTGATCATCTAGTCTGGCCTCCTGCACATTGCAGGCCACAGAACTTCACCCACTTCTGAAATAGACCCCTAACCTCTGGATGAATTACTGAAGTCCTCAAATCATGGTTTAAAGACTTCAAGTTACCTAGAATTCACCATTTACATTCATTTAAACCTGAAAGTGACCCATGCGCCATGCTGCCGAGGAAGCCGAAAAACTTCCAGGGTCTTAGCCAATCTGACCTGGGGGAAAATTCCTTCCCGACCCCAAACATGGAGATCAGTTAGACCCTGATTATGTGGGCAAGACCCACCAGGCAGATACCTGGGAAAGAATTATCTGTAGTAACTCAGAGCACTCCCCTTCTAGTGTCCCATCTCCAGCAGTTGGGGATTTTTGCTACTGGCAGTGGCCGATGGGTCACATGCCATCCTAGGAAGTCCCGTCATACCATCCCCTCCATAAACTTATCAAGCCGGGCTCAGGCTCAAAGCCAGTTAGATTTTTTTGTCCCCACAGCTCCCCTTGGAAGGCTGTTCCAGAACTTCTATTCCTTACCAAAGTCAGCTCATATACCTTAGCAATTCATCTTAAACCTTCTTCCCAACTCTTCACTCAGGGTTCAAACAATCATTTAAGGAGCTCAGCAACAGCCTAACTCTGCTCCCAATAGGAAGCCAATGACGAAACTCCAATTGACTTCAGTAGGAGCAGAGTTACAGATTCAGGCCAACGCTCAGCACTTTTGAAAATCCCACCATAAGGGAACAGCATGTTCCCTGAACTCCATCATGCTCCAAACAAAATCTACTTACATGAGCATGACCCAAGTTCATGTGGTTGCTTTTACTGTTAACTTAAATAGCATCAAAATATAAGTCTCAGGACTAAGCTTTCTCCTGCGCTTGGCTATTCCAAGGGATATTCCCTCAGGGCCTCCTCTGTCCCTAACACTAATTTCCTCTGCTGCAGACAAAGGCTCAGTTCCCTTTATGTTCCTGTTTTGGAGCTTGGAGAATTCAGCTGATCTAACATCATGGTGAGTCAGCAAAAAAACCCACTGCCTCTCAATGCAGAGTACCAGCAGCTGATGTTAACGCTGTCAGCAAAAGATCCTTGCATTTCTATCAAGGTCCATTAGCCTGTATTTTTCTCTTCGTAATTTCATTCTGTTACTTTTATAAAAGGAGATATGCTAATCTCCTAGAACTGGAAGGACCTTGAAAGGTCATCAAGTCCAGTCCTCTGCCTTCGCTAGCAGGATCAAGTACTGTCCCTGACAGATTTTTGCCCCACATCCCTAAGTGGCTCTCTCAAGGACTGAACTCACAACCCTGGGTTTAGCAGGCCAATGCTCAAACCACTGAGCTATCCCTCCTTCCCTTAGACAGCACAAAAGAAATCTTCTCATTCCATTGTGCTTCTTTTCACGTCTTGGTGCTTTATAGTTATTCAATTAACTAGCAACAAGAAGAAGGTCAGGGAAAGTGTGGAACCCTTACTGAATGGGGGAGACAACCTAATGACAGATGATGTGGAAAAAGCTGAAGTACTCAATGCTGTTTTGGCCTCGGTCTTCACAGACAAGGTCAGCTTCCAGACTGCTGCACTGGGCAGCACCCTATGGGGAGGAGGTGAGCAGCCCTCAGTGGTGAAAAAACAGGTTAAGGACTATTTAGAAAAGCTGAACATGCACAAGTCCATGGGGCTCGATGCAATGCATCCGAGGGTACTGACGGAATTTGCTGATGTGATTGCAGAGCCATTGTCTTTGCAAACTCATGGCAATTTGGGGAGGTACCAGATGATTGGAAAAAGGAAAATATAGTTCCCATATTTAAAAAAGGGAAGAAGGAGAATGTGGGGAACTACAGATTGGTCATGGTCAGGCTCACCTCAGTCCCCAGAAAAATCATGGAGCAGGTCCTCAAGGAATTCATTTTGAAGCACTTGGAGGAGAGGAAGGTAATCAGGAATAGTCAACATGGATTCACCAAGGGCAGCTCGCGCCTGACCAACCTGATTGCCTTCTATGATGAGATAACTGGCTCTGTGGATATGGGGAAAGTGGTGGACATGATATACCTTGACTTTAGCAAAGCTTTTGATACGGTCTCCCACAGTATTCTTGCCAGCAAGTTAAAGAAGTATGGATTGGATGAATGGAGTATAAAGTGGATAGAAAGCTGGCTAGACTCCCCTCACCACTGAGCAGAAGCCCATAGCCCCACCACACTGCCAAAGGCAGAAGCCCTGAGTGACTCCCGCCCCCAGTCTGGTAGACAGAAAATGCGGGGAAGGCATGAGGGGCTCCGTGAGCTGAACTTTAACTGAGATACATATGGCTCATGAGCCACAGTTTGGCCACCCCTGCTACATCCCAATGGCTAGAGCACTCAACTGAGAGGTAGCAGATCCCTGTTTAAATCCCTTCTCTCTCTCAGGTGGTGGGGATCCTTGAACTGGGGGATCTTCCACGTTCCAGTTGAGTATCCTAGCCACTGGGCTAAAGGGTCCCTTTTTGTTAAAACAGCAAAGGGGCCTAACACCCAGAGACGGTTCATTCTGAGAATTGCTAGCAGAGATAGGTGTCTATCTCCAGGAGAGGGGTGGGGCTTAGCATACACCACAGCATCTTCCATTGGCTCCCTAGACCTAACATATTGTTTTTTGTGAATTACTGTCTAAGGCACCTAGCTCTCCCCATTCATTGTACAGGGAGCCTGAGCACCTAAATCAGGCTTTGTGAACCCCAGTGATTTTCTAAGCATTGTGACAGACCTAACTACTTCTATGCATCCAGGCCTAAGTGACTGGTCCAGGGTCGCACAGGAAGTCCGCAGTGGCGGAAGAAAGTGAACCCAGGTCTCTTGATTCCTAGGCGGGGTCCTAACCACTGGACTATCCTTTTTCCAAGTAACCAATACCTTCCTCCCCAAACTGTCCTGCTAACTGTAGTGAGGCTCTCTGTGGAGTAAGGAACTATTCAGCATGAGTAAGAGCATCACAATCTGGCGCAATGAGAATTAGGATTGTAGATATGGGCTGAAAATCTTCTGACATGAGACAGTAAAAATGAGTTCAATGGAGACACATTGAAATAAGTCTTCATCTTACATTTGGAGCGACACTACTTATATATGTAAGCTTGAGAAAAATTATTGGGAACAATTCTCCGCATAGTAAAATACCGTTCTCACATAATGAAGACAGCCTTTAGCGTAGCAACATTCAGTGTGTACTGCTGCAAGGCTTATTAGAATTCCAGTGAACAAGCTGCTACAATTATGATTTGATTTTAATTATCTTAGATATTAGCAGAATAGGCCCCAGCAGCCTTTAAATGTCACTGAGTTTCCCAGAAGGCCAAGGGTGTCTCAGCCATCTTTCTTGCTTTGTCCAAAGGGCCTCAGGGAAACCAAGAAAAAGCCAAAAAATATCAAAGACTCCAGTATAATGTGGTCACCCACACTAATCAGCACTGGGTCTATTAAGTGTCTCTTTGACTTACATTACCAAACCTTTTTAAAGAACTGCATTTTCATAATTTCCTGAAATTACCCGCTAAGGGCATATATAACATTTAGCACAGCACTATATACATTGCAATGGGTTTATTGATCAATCAAAACAGAATGCAATGCGAGTGTTATGTTACTTCATGGAAACTCTGTTGTTCTGGAGGACTTTTAAGAGCACAACGGTGTAAGCCACACAGGTAATAATTAGTTGGGAAGAAGGTGGACGCTGCTGTTATGAAGGGAAAGCTATAATCTGATTTATTCTGATTGCAGAACAGTTTTTTGTTAGTTGTGAAGTACTTCCAGTGCTTTTGTGAGGTTTCAAGGGTGTTTGGGGATTGAAACCCAAAGGCCTTGAACATTGTTTTTAAACATTAAAACAAGAAGAAGGGAAGGAAGAGTTTAAAAAGCCCAGCAAAACCATTGCAGAGAACAAATTAGAGTCCACACTATGCAGAACGCTGCTTTTACAATTACAAAATTAAGCCTTGCTATTGCAGAGAGGATGATCCAATGATTAGGCCACTAGCCTAGGACTTAGGATGCCTGTTTTCAGCTTCCTGATCCTCCACAGGCTTCCCATGTGATCTTAAATTAGTCATTTAATCTCTCTGAGATTCAACGCCCCCTCTGCTGGACCTGCCCTGTCTGTATTTAGTTCTAATTGGTAAGCCAGACTCTTGCTCCAGCCACGAGGCCAGACTGTCCACAACTCAGTCTCTGACAAGGGCAAGCCAGCATTGTACATTTTAATATGGCTAAATGTGTACATCTAGGACAAAGAACATAGGATGTATTTACAGGATGGGAGACTCTATCCTGGGAATCAGTGACTCTGAAAAAGATTTGGGGGGAGGGGTTCCTGGTAGCTGATCAGCTGAACATGAGCTCCCTGTGCAATGTCATAGCCAAACGGGCTAATGTGATCCTTGGATGGATAAACAGACGAATGTTGAGTAGGAGTAGAGAGGTTATTATTTCACCTTTGTATTTGGCACTGGTGTGGCTACTGCTGGAATAGTTTGGCATGCATCCGACGAAGTGGGGATTCACCCACCAAAGCTTATGCTCCAATACGTCTGTTAGTCTATAAGGTGCCACGGGGCCCTTTGTCGCTGCTGGAATACAGTGTCCATTTCCGGTGCCCACAATTCAAAAGGGATTTCGATAAACTGGAGAGGCTTCTCACAAGAGCCACTTACTCATGATGTAAGTGAGTGGAGAATCTTACTGTGGCATTTAAGAATTGGCACCACTTCTGGGCTGAGGCTGAGTTTAATTAGTTATGCATAATTGTCACTGACACAGCCCCTGGCCTTTGCACAACACTGCTCCAGTCTATTTCCTAACACTCTGATGGGACCCCCTGTTTATTTGCATGTGTGGGCTAGATTCTGGCTCTAGGCACAACACGGCTGACCAAGGATTGGTGCATAAGCTTCACCCCACAAGGAGCTCAAAGAGGCATTGTGACTCTGAGACACCAGTTTCATAGTCCGCTTTTTTCCTACTTCCAACATGTGTGTAAATGTATTAATGTACTTCTGGCCCATGCCAGCAGTATAGTTAGTATTATTTCCCACACCATGCTGACTCACTCACACTGGCCAGCAAGTATATCAAGTGAAGCCAAAGTGCATCTCACACTTGACCTCTCTCATAAACTCCCTACCCCTCTCTCAGACCTCCTGCTCTGGGCTAGAGGAGTAAATGGGTGCACGGCCCAGGTCCAAGGTCTGAAGAGCTTGTGTAGGAGTTGTAAGAACAGTTCTTACACCCTTGTGCTGGTGAGTAGTCTAAGTCACAAAGGATCCCTATGTGCCTACAGAAGAAATGGCCCCATAGGACATAAGTCAATGGGGCTCATGTTACTAGAATTAATATTCACTTTGGAAGAAGATCATACTCCAGTTCCAGTCAAGACTGTTTTCCTGTTGAAGCTACAGAATCTGTGTGACATGCTTATGTAACACAAAGAAAGTCTTCAACACAACTCTTTCTTCTCCTGCTCTTTTCAGTCACACTCAGCTTTTGTCTAGGTGAAGGTATTTGATAGTGAAAGGGAAACCGAGTTATGTTACATTAAAGGGCCTATCATTGACAGTGCTTTATATTTAATTACAGCTTTGATTCCTGTTTGAAAATAGCTATAAGGCATCTTATTGTTTACAGTCACCTCTGTCTCATTAACAGCAGGAAAACTTTCACATTTTTATCTTGGCAATGTTAAACATTCAACTTGTGATGGTTCTTGAAAACTCTCGGATAACTTGGTTTTCTAGTGACTGACAGAGGAAAGATCTTGTGTTTTGTCTACCCGTGGATAACGTCTGGCAATTCTCAAATTTTGATGCACAGTGAAATTCTCTCTCTCTTCAGTGACAGTTCAGTCACGTCATGGAGCAAAACTTAGCGCTTGTCTACACAGTGCTTTAGTTCATACCAGCAGGTGTATACATTTTAATGCACATCAGTGTGTCATGCACTAACTGGCCATATGGACCCTGCTGGTGCACACTGAAAGTTCCAAAGTGCACATTAATGTAGTACTGTTTGAAATAGGATGTTCATTGAATAATTTCCCACCAGTTCTAATTTAAGGTGATAAAGGTTGTTACAGGGTGCTGACCAGGAACTGCTGCCAGCCCTCTGTCACTCCAGCTCCAATCAAGGGAGGTGAATTAGAGCTGACTTGAGGAACCTGAGCCTGATTGGCAGAAGCAGAACAGCTGCCAGCCTGATTAGCCTGGGGCTATATACAGGCTCAGAGGGAGGAAGCAAGGGAGGAAGGAGAAGCCAGAGAGTGGAAGGAGAGGGGTAGCTCTCCCCACCTGGCTGCAAGAAAGAGAAACCCCTAAGGCTGGAAACCCCAGCGATATGTGGTGAGAGGTGGTGGGATTGCACTGTGTAATTAAACTGCACCGGTGACTGCTGAACCAGAAGGTCTCTGAGTGATTTTGGAGCAGAGCAGAGGCAGGACCAAGGGGGGCCCTGCTACACCCTTTTACACTGGTACAGAGGCATAGGTACCTAAAATTCTCCTATAAACACAAATAACCTAAAAATTCACCTACAACCACTGTTCCCTCTAATCTGTGTAGTCGCACACAGATCCTAAACCCTGCGCACATGGCGAAACACCGCATGCGCAAAAATTTGCACAGAAGCACAACAATTTGCACAGGAGAATTTTTTTTCACACACGGCCTATCAAAAATTAGAGGGAACATTGTTTACAACCACTTTCCATGTAAAATGAATCTGTTCTTTTCAGGAGAGGGATACAGTCAACTATTGACACTAGATGGTGTGACCTAAGGACCTCTTGATGCCCACTGGCAGAGGGGTACATATTCTTACAAGGATCCCCTGGGTTCACCCAAAGGGGTCATGTAAGTTCACCACTGGAAGCATGTGTCACACAGATCATCATAATCATTGTGAAATATATGTGCAGATAACATGTAAGGGGTTATGTATGTATACTGAAAATTACATTTGTAAGTCCTTGTAGTTAAAGGCAGGTCACTCAGAGGTAGCGTGCATGGAGACAGACTTCTCCAGATGGAGATGGGATATGGTTTTCTCCATTGCTGACCATTGTGTATCTGACAATGGAGGTCTATTTGCCTAATGAGTCAAATGCTAATGAATAAACGTTGAGTGCTACAGAAAACCAGACAGCAGGGGTTATCCTATTTACAAGTAAAGAACTTTTGGAGGTATATCTGAGGGTATGGAGATACACCACGGAGCCTTCAAACTGGGAAAACAAGCCACCAGCGGGTTTCATCTTACAAAAGGAGGATCTCAGTCACGCTGGATAAAAATGCTGGGGAAAAGGACTTGTGGTAAGTTATCCTGTAGGAAACAAAGGAATGTCTTGTGAGTTAAGTTTAGTCTCTAGAAAGAGTGTTATGATTTTGTTTTACATATAACCATTTGTTTCCAATATTCTTACTTACTATCATTGGAAGCTCTGTTCTTTGATAATAAACATATTGTTGTTTTCACTATAAATATATCTAAGTGCTGTGTGTTAAGTGGCGTGGTGATCTTGAGTTGAATCCAGTAAATTGGTGTGTTCTTTTCCTTTGGGAGTAGAGAATCATTGAGTTCTGTGAGTGTTCAGCAAATCAGAGTATGGGCACTCCAAAGGGACATGCTGAGGTTTCAGGGGTATGTGGTATGTGCCTGTCACTCACCTGAAAAGAGACAATGAGGCCTGCGGTGGTCTGGAAGGTAATGCTTGTGTTGCCAGAGGCTGGTGGAGTCAGGGAGCTGATCCACATCAGGAATAGACAAGAATTCTACATGCTAAGGGCAGGTGGTGGCGGGGTTCCTCACAACCCTGGCTACCCCTAGGAAGCGTCACTCATACAGTTTCAATTTTTAACATAATTGTGACTAGATACTGTAAAGATATACATTAAATGCTAGTGAACCACATCTACCCCCCTCAGCTATCATTAACTGGCTGCTTTCTCATAGTTATAGCCATGAAAATGGGTCCTGAGGAGAGGTTATTGGTCTTGTGGATTAGTTCAGAGAAATCTTGATGTGTACAAGGGGCAGCATGGAAGAAGGCATGGAGATGTTTGTCTGATGAACTGAGGAAAGGGCAGACAAAGCGGGCCTCATAGGGAGAGTGTAGGAGGCAGGGGTGACAATACAAGAGACAAGAGCAGACAAATAGGGAGGATCAGAGTTAAAGGGCCTTGAAGGAGAGAATAAGAATATTGTACCTGATGCAGAGGAAGCTAGTGGAGGAATTCAGAGAGTGGGGTGATGTGGTCAGAATGAGGATCAAGCAAGAATACTTTAGCGGTGTGTAAGAGTCTGATCCTGTCCCTACTGAAATCAATGGCAAAACTTACGTTGGTTTTTCACATGCAGAATCAGAGCCTAAATCCCTGTGTGCAGTACCTGACTGGGGAATAGATGATGACAACAAATAAACCCTTAATTTGCTCTGCTGAAACATGGGTTTCATGGGAACAATGTGGATATGTTCACTATGTATGAAACACAACACAGAGGAATCACTCACCAGCATTTATCCTAAGATTGGCATTCTATTGTTTTGTTTAAAAATCATCTCCTCCCAGGAGGCTCAGTTACCAACATTATAGGACTACCTTGTGCACTGTCACCTCTGTAACCCATAATGACATCCTTCTTGTCTTCTCTATCTCATCTGCAAGTGTGCTCAGACATGCAGCAAGCACAGTAAGAGTTAAACGCTGTATTAAGGTAAGCAATAAAGATTTATGTTAATATGGAGGAGTTGGGAATCGGGACTTCATTGTGATTTTTTTCTTTTTAGCAGCTAGATGTTTGACTGACTAGCACCGTGTATTAGAACACAGTAATAATGCAGCTCTGAATGTCCTTAAGCACAGCTTAGCTATACCATCTCTTTGGGTGTTTATTAACACTGTTCTACCCGGCTCTCTCTGTGTGAAAATTGGATCTGGGGTAACTTTTTCCTACTTTGTAGCTACAAGAGTAGCTCTCCTGGTTACCCATAAATAAAAGGAAAACAAGAAATGTTAAACTCCTGCTTACTATGCGTCAGTTAGATCTTTCCTTACAAAGAGGCAGCATTTTCTCATAATTCCACCTTCAGAAGAAAGAACAGTTGGACAGAACTCAGTGGTATGCTACTTATAAAAGCCTTTATTCACAGATGAGTATTGTTTTGGTCTTATTATGCCCTGGTATGGGACACTAAAGCTCCATGAAGAATTTCAGCTATAATCATCTGGAGGAACAAAAGTATCCAGACAGTGTGTTCTAAGGCAGTGCTAATCCTGCTGGGTTCAGTTAGCCAAGAGCTTCATGGACTCAACCCTGCAGTTTTGTTCACGTGGGTTGGGAAATGAACGAATGTCTGCTGTTTCATTGGAAACAAAACAAAACAAAAAAAAGCCCTAGTTCCCCTGTAAAGATCCCCTCGTCCTTACCATGTCCCCGGGGTAACCACAGCTCCACGATCCACTTCCCGCTACACTCTCCCACTTACAGACTCAGTGGGCCCTTTTCTCCCATGCACCTTGTCTCCCAGAAACCTCTCACCTCCAGCAAGACCCAGGATCTACCTTAGTTGCCTTTCTGGTGGGAAGATGGGGAGGCCATCGATGGAGGTGCAAGTAGGGGAGACCAGCTTGTGGGTTGCAGGTTCTCCAGATACCCAGCTGCGCAAACAACATCATCCTGTGTTGGCCAATCTTTCATGACCATGAAGGGCTGAGATTGGCACCTGAATGCCAAGCTTCAATTCAAGTAGGTTTGATTTGGCAGATCAGAATGTTTTGCAGAGCTGTAACTATAAATAGTATGGACAAGTGAACTGGTACGAGCAATGCTAGCAAATGTCATAGGAGAAAAAAGTCATAGTACTACTATTTAGTTAGCCTAGCTAATTTCCCATCATGCTCTGTGTTTCCTGCTGATAATATCACAAATGCATGAAGTATGTGCCTTGCAAAGATGTTCTCATTACTTTCTTTTGTTCTTTCCATAATGAAAACCAGTGTAGTTTTACCTGAAAAGTTTTGGAGAACTGGGTCTGATAAGCACCCCTTAACTTTAAGGATGTGAATATTCCTGTCTACTTTAATGTGTATCTCTGTCCTCTATTGGATGGAACCAGAACTATTTGATGGTTTGTCGTAACCCCTATATTTGCTAATTAGATGTAGAGGTAAAATGGTATTTTCCATTAATCTTTTTTGCTTATTTTGAACTTTTTTATGGAAAATTTCCACCTTTTCAATAAAAAACCAAAACCAAACATTTTTTATATTTGATTTTGTCAAAAAATGGAAAACAAACTTTCAGTGAATTTTCTATTTCCAAAAAAAGGACTATATTTAATTGAAACCATCTTTAAAAAAAAATCTGTATGCCTTTATTACTAATTGCTATCAAAGACGTTTAAAAGATTAACGTTAATGTTAAAGTCTTTGCTGGATTGGTTCCTACTTCTCTTTGATAGATAATATTTTCTACTTTTTTCTCAAGGTCATTCAGGTTTTGAAATTATTCAGTAAATAGTTCTGAAAATAATTTTCACTCTATATTGTTTTTGAGCAGTTTATCCTGATTCCTAATTCAAGCTGTGCAGGTTAGATTTGATTAGGCACATGAGTCACCTGGTGTTATTTATTTGCCCTGAGTGTGTGAGCATAATTCTTTTCTGTGAATAGTCTGCAATATTTGCATAAAAATGGCTACTGCAACAAACATTCTTACCAACAAACTCGTATTCTAGAATACTGGTGGAAAACAAACACAAAGAGATGCAAGCAGAGGATTAAATAACTTTCAAATTAATATTGGTTGACTTTTTTGTCTATAATATTACCCCAAATCATGGTATCTGAGCACCTTCTCAAGGAAATTCCTAGTTGGATGTTAATACATAATAACATCCAATCTATATTTATGTTTTTTTCTCCCAAGGGCCACATAGCCTTAGTCTACTCTCTCTCTTTGAGGCTATGTCTATACTTCGAGCGAGGGGTGTGATTCCCAGCTTGAGTAGACATACCTGTGCTAGCTCTCATTGAGCTAGCAAGCTAAAAATAGTAGCATAGCCACAGCAGCATGGGCAGCAGCATGGGCTGCAGCGAGGGTCAGCATCCCTGAGTACAAACCAGCCCGTCCCATGTGGGTACATATAGGGGGCAGCTAGCCTATGCCACCACTTGTTGCTACCATACTACCATGTCTACATTACTATTTTTAGCATGCTAGCTTGATGAGCTAGTGCAAGTATGGCTGCTCAAAGTGGGAACCTCTAGTTCTCAGCATAGATGTAGCCTCAGGGTATGTCTTCACTGCAAAAAAAGGGTCATCTTAACTCAGGTTAGCTAACCTGGTTAGGAGCCTGGGGTTGAACTTGACCTGCCAACTAGAGTTAAAAACCAAGTTTCTGTGTCTTCACTGCTATTTTAACCAAGTTAGCAAGATGGGATTAGGTATCTTGAGTAAAGAACACACTTTTTCCCCCCAGTGATGACACCCTCAGAGATAGTCCTATCACACATTTGGGAACACGCTTTCTTAATGCTTCAGGTTCTCCTTCTGCTTTTTTACTTTTCTGTTTCCAGGCTGACATGACCTAATACTGCTGCCACTGAAGATGTGGAAGAATAAACTGGTTTTGAAGTTGAGATTTGTCTACTACAAATCCCACTCAAAAACTAAACAGGAGATATTTGAGAGGATATTTTTATTAGTGGAAGAGAGAAGAAACTTAAATGAACAAAGCCTGATGGGAATTCCACCTTTAATTCAGCTACTATTTAGCCAGTATAAATCTTGTCTGATTAAAGATAATTCCAGCATTTTAGAGATCAAAGTCTTGCTGGCTGCTTGATTGGTTTTTAAGTTCTGATTTTATACTCTACTAAACTATACACTGCAGGGGGAGGATGAATCAGTATTTGTCACACTTTAACAATGAAGACTAACTATTTCCTATTACAAGAGATCTCCTATTTTGATGCATTCATAATAGAAAGGATAAGAGTCAGCCATGTAGATACCACAGTAAAGGATTTCAAAGGTCACTATTGTATCAGGTCACCTCTCCAGTGTGCAGTCTCTTTTCACATGTCTCTGACAGCCACACTGGTGACAGGAAAGGCTACGAGTCTATCAAAACTCTTCATGGCTTTTCCATTTTCTTCTTTATGCTCTTCCTGGATGTGGGTTCCCCAGACTTCTTCCCCTGATCCAATCCCTGAAATGGTAGGCTCTCTTTCCTGGTGAGATCCACTTTCACAAACACCTTTGTAATTTTAACAGACACGTCTAAGGTACCTGGCGGATGCCTCCTGACCCATACCCATCTGTTCTCAGGGAAGTTTTGGAGGAATTGCTCCAAAATCAGCATCCATAATCTCCCTCATAGTCTGGGTGTCCAGTTTCAGCCAATGGGTGGCTCAACCCATCAGTTTTTGAGCAAATGTCCAGGGTCTCAAACTTCCAGTCCATCCTGCAGGTCAGTAGTGCTGTTGATACTTTTTGGTGGATAGGCCCATCCATTCCAGGATGGCCACCTTAACCACCTTGTAGTCTCAGGCCTGCTTATCATTTACAGTCCTGTAGGCTGCTTCTGCTTCCCTGGTCAAACATGAGGCTATCCACAAGGCCCAGATTCCCCTGTCTCAGCCTGGACCCATAGCCATCCTCTCAAAGATACCCAGCTATGTGCTGGGATCATATGCAGGGCCCATTTTACAGGGGCCTAGTCCCTGTTACCATTCCTCACCACAGGGTGCACCATCCTTTGTAGTAAGTGCTGCTGCACGTTTCCTCCCTTTTGTGTTTTTGCCAGCCGTTGCAGGGTTTCCTCCAACATCCAAGCTACCAAACCTTCACACCGTCCTCTCCCTGGGAGGTTTTCCATCAGCTAAGATCAAGGAAGGATCTCAAACAATCCCCCATGTTTAATAGGGGCACCCCGTCTACCTCTGTATTCCTCTGCACACACACACCACTTGGAGATTCTATGCTTGTAAACACCATGTGTGCTTTATCTACAGTGTTCCCCTGTCACCTTTCCAATTTTGTGCAGCACCTCATTTACAACTGCATATCATCCTCATCCCCCTAGGTCAAGGATAGGAGAGGTAGGAGATCTTTCTCTCAGACATCTCTCCTGGGATGGAATCTGAGGCCCTGCCTCTATCTGGCTCTCCCCCGCCCTATCCCTTCTTTACTGTGCCTTTTCTATTTTCTGGGCTAATGAGCCATGTAGCTCTCTCCAGCCCTTCCCAAATCTATCATTTAGGCACGGCTATCAGAGTCAGGTTTACTCCTAGGCAACTAGTTGGAGTTGCAGTGACCAGAATACTAGTTCAGCTGCTCTTGCCCAGCACTCTGTCACATAGTGACTATGGGGGCGAGACTCCGTTTTTTGGGCGTCCAACTTTAGACCAGTCAGCCTCACCACCCAGTCGAGATCATCGGTGATGTCACCTACTTCAGCTCTGTTCTGGATAACATGGGTGGCACTGAGAAATAACTTGAGTTTTATACAGTTACCCATCACCATATTATCTGAGCACCTTCCATGCAAAATCAATAGCACCAACTAAGTTTGTAGGGCACTTCATGGACTCTCCAGCACTTCTTTTTTTTTGGTGGGAGGGATAGCTCAGTGGTTTGAGCATTGGCCTTCTAAACCCAGGGTTGTGAGTTCAATCCTTGAAGGGGGCCACTTAGGGATCTGGGGCAAAAATCTGTCAGGGGACAGTACTTGGTCCTGCTAGTGAAGGCAGGCGACTGGACTCGATGACCTTTCAAGGTCCTTCCAGTTCTAGGAGATTGGCATATCTCCATTTATTAATTATTAATTAATTAATTGATGCCCGTGCTGCAAAAGTGTCACCAGTAATGAGGCGCTTCACCAAGAATATCTTTCACAAGCAAACACCTTGGCAAATGGAGCGATGAAGCTGAGGATATACAGGGCTTCGGTAGTCAGTATCCTGATTTAGCACATTAAAACATAGCATCTAAGTGTCAGGATTGAAAAGAAGATGGGCGCCACTCAGATGAAGCAGCTCTGAGTGATGGAAAACATCAAATGGTTCAAATTCAAGTTGAATAAAGAAATCCATCTTCTAACTAAACAGGTCCCACTCTCTCAACCCATCTCTCTAAGCGGGTATGGTCACTTGCTCCAAATGCCTACCTACTTCTCTGCAAGAATCATCTTTGATTTCGACCTAGTGAAAGCTGGATGGAAAAGACCCCACAGAAGACCTAAAAACATCTATCCTTATAGGCATTCCACCTCATAACACATCAGATTTGGTTCAGGACAGAACATCATGGAGGCAAATAATATTTTAGATGGCCTCTATGCTGTCCACATAGCATGAGAAATAACTAACCTGGGATACCTTAAAAGGGCCTGATTTTTTTAAGGTCAGGTGCTCAAGACTTCCTGAAAATCAGGCTCCTTTTCAGGTGTCACCTAAAAACAGAGGCACCCCAAATCCCCCATCACTTTTGAAAATCCTGGCCTATGTTTTTATCATTTTGTCATCCCAAGGTGTATATTGTTGGTATCGAAAGGACACTCATTCCAAAACTTTTCAATGCCGTTTTCATTACCTTACTATGCAATGTGAATATTTTCAAGTTTTCCCTTTTTCCTTTGTAGCAAAAGTTTTAGGAAGTTTATATAAATTAATAAAATCCTGGGCTCTATGAAGCCAGTCTAGCTTTGAACACGCTTTTATTGATCTTTCGGGTAAATCTACTGTGAATGTTATGAGCCAAGCCCCGATCACCAACTTCAAACAGAATTGGAGGTACCTGTGGAGAGTTACCCTGGCAGACAAGCTTTTACTAAAGCCAGTAGAGCAGAGGTGAGGATAAAAAAGTTGCTTAATTAACATTTCAGATGTATTGTAGGTTGAGTGATTTAAGGTAGCTTAAACTATCCCAGCTGTATTCTAGAGGATGTCATTTTTTTTAATATGGTATAGATATCAATCTTGCACTAATAATTGGACATAGTCATATATAGAGCAGTTTAACATCTCTTTTATTTTTCAGATGCCACAGCTAGTTAACTTGTCTGAAGATCACAACCTTATTTTCACAGTTTCCTGCAGTCACTGTAACTGGAAAAGTTGTAGTAGGGTTTTAGCTTAAGCTAAAATAGAGAGAGGATCCCACATGATATTTTGTGCTGGACTGTCCTGTAAAAGCTTGATCCAAAGGCCATGGAAGTCTATGGAAAGTCTTCCGTTGGCTTCACTGGGCTTTGGATCAGACCCTAGAAGAAAAAGCTGGAAAATCCAGAGGATTTTAAACATGACAAATGCTATTTAGCCATGATTCTCAGGGGCAGATTCTGATACGCTTGCTCACATTGAGTAGCACCTTATTCCATTCACTTTAGTGGGAGTACTTTGTAGTGGTTGGTGCTACTCGACCTGAGCAAGGCTATTAGAAATTGGTCCCAAGACATACACCTAATGCATCATCAGGAACCACTTTTGTCACCCACTGAGGACAAACTTCCAGCACATTAAAGCTGGAAGATAATGCAATCCTAAATATCTTTGGGTTTTATACAGTTACCCATCACCATATTATCTGAGCACCTTCCATGCAAAATCAATAGCACCAACTAAGTTTGTAGGGCACTTCATGGACTCTCCAGCACTTCTCTTTTTTTGGTGGGGGCAGGCGCGGGTCAAAACTGCTTGGGTAGGGGTTTTGTTTTGTTCTTAAAAATTGTATTTAATTTTTTAAAAATTTTGGGGTGGTTAGTGGCATGGCTGGCTCCAGATTTTCGGCCGCCCCAAGCAAAAAAAAAAGGAAAAAAAGGCCACCACCGAAGTGCAGAAGCAAAAAAAAACGGCCGCCCCAGAATCCCCGGACTGCCGCCCCTTACAGGGCGCCGCCCCAGGCATGTGCTTTGCCGTCTGGTGCCTGGAGCCGGCCCTGGTTAGTGGTTAATAGGGTTTTTGGGTGTAGAAGGGCAGGTCACTAGGATTCATCACGTTTCACTAGGATCCTCTAAATTTTCAGCAACTTCACAGAATCCGCCTAACTAAAAAGATGAAGTCAAATATAAGAATGAGGCCGTCAGAAGCAAATCACTCACAGCTTAGTATACCACTTAGATTCAAAATGAGCAAACCAGGTTGGATGTAAAGTAGAGTATATGGCCATGATTCACATTTAAACTGCAGTCATTTTACCCCACTCTGGTCTTGTAAATCACATTTAAAGTCAGACATTATTGTAATGCACGAATGTAAAATGTGGATGTAGCATAAATGAAAATCAGGGTTTGTAAAAGTAAATTCAGATCTGGTATAAGTAGGTGCAAAACTCCTGTTAAAAATCAATAACGCTGCACATGCTTATGCCAAGTCTGAATTTGGTACATTGTGGCATGCATTTATATTTATTTATTTATTTATTTATGTGTTTGTTTGTTTATTCTTTATTATTCTTTATTTTATTACAGTATCATAGAATCATAGAATCTCAGGGTTGGAAGGGACCTCAGGAGGTCATCTAGTCCAACCCCCTGCTCAAAGCAGGACCAACCCCAACTAAATCATCCCAGCCAGGGCTTTGTCAAGCCTGACCTTAAAAACCTCTAAGGAAGGAGATTCCACCACCTCCCTAGGTAACCCATTCCAGTGCTTCACCACTCTCCTAGTGAAAAAGTTTTTCCTAATATCCAACCTAAACCTCCCCCTCTGCAACTTGAGACCATTACTCCTTGTTCTGTCATCTTCTACCACTGAGAACAGTCTAGATCCATCCTCTTTGGAACCCCCTTTCAGGTAGTTGAAAGCAGCTATCAAATCCCCCCTCATTCTTCTCTTCTGCAGGCTAAACAATCCCAGTTCCCTCAGCCTCTCCTCATAAGTCATGTGCTCCAGCCCCCTAATCATTTTGGTTGCCCTCCGCTGGACTCTTTCCAATTTATCCACATCCTTCTTGTAGTGTGGGGCCCAAAACTGGACACAGTACTCCAAATGAGGCCTCACCAGTGCCAAATAGAGGGGAATAATCACGTCCCTCGATCTGCTGGAAATGCCCCTACTTATGCAGCCCAAGATGCCGTTAGCCTTCTTGGCAACAGTAGTGCTCAGGGACCAACCAAGAACCATTGTGTTAGGCACTGTACAGATTCCAAGACAGTCCCTTCCTCAAGAAGCTTACAATCTAAATAGACAAGACAGATGAAGGGCAGAAGAAAGGGTTTAACATACAATGTGATGGCCTGCAAACTCCATGTTAGTGGCATGATGAATTTAAAAAAAATTTCGGTGGGTATTAATTGGAAGGGAAGTAGCTAAACAGAAAGACAACGTTAGGGAGAGTGGACACTGAAGGGAGGGGCAAGGTGGAGAGGTGTCAGGTACTGCCTCCTAGTAGTCAGTCCTAGTGGTCAGAGTGGAGCTCGCAGCCAGACCTGGAGTTGGGAATGGGCCGTACGGTGGCACTGGAACTGAGATCCTAGCACAGGCAGGGGTCTGAACCGAGATTGCCGTCCATAGACAAACCAGAATCAGAACTGTAACCAGATTCCAAATACAGATAGAAGGCCAAAGTCAGGTAGTCAGAGTCTGAGGACCTGGGAAGGGTCAGGTGGTGGAGGCAAGACTGGAGCCGGTCAGTCACAGGGCTGGAGCAAGGTCAGAGTAGGGCCAGGACAAGACTGGAACAGGGCTTGGGCAAAGCTGGAGCAGGAACAGGCTGGGAGTCTCAAGAGTCTGGAGGGTTCCTGACTGGATAGTGCTGTTACACAGACTGATATGATCTGTGATATGATCTGTGTAACTGATGTGCAGCTCCAGCAGGGCTGTGGAAATACCGAAGCCTGGGGGTCAACTGACACAGGCTTTGCTCAGGGATAGGTTGCTGCTGCATGCCTGCGGGCTGAGTCCCTGCAGGCTCCATAGGAAGGTTAAGTCAGTGCCGCTCAGAGACCAGCTTTTGCCTTTAGGGCACCTCCCAGGCGTCCCCAAGCTGGGCTTGTCAGGGTGGGCTTGGTGGAACTCATAGAGCAGGTTGGGGGCACGGATGTTGCTTGCTGGCTCCCATGAGCGCTCCTCCAGGCTGTACCCTTCCCAATCTATGAGGTACAAGAGCTTACCATGGAGGATCTTGGAATTGAGGATTTGATTCACCAGATATTCTTCCGGACCTTCCATCATGACTGGAGGAGAAGGGACTAGGGCACCCAGGGGCTTACTATGGGGGACCTTCATGTGGCAGCACACTTTGAAGGAGTCGATATATGACTTCACAGAGGCACGCAATCGGAGCCACCAGCAATATCGTGATCAGTTTTGTGGTCTTCCAAAGTCCAAAATGGCCAACCTTCTTCAGTTGCTCAAAAATCTGTTGGGTCCCCGACATCCAGATGAAGGTGGAATTCTTGCAAGGGAGTTGGATAATTGGAGCCACTACTCGAGAGAATACCTTGATGAACCTCCAGTAGAATTTTGCGAAGCACTGGATGTCATGGATGGTCCTTGATAGGTCCCAGTCCACAATGGTGGCAACTTTCCGCAGATCCATGATGATCCCATTTGGCGAGATGATATAGCTCAGGAAATTGATGGTGGTGCAGTCAAACTCCCATTTTTCTGGTTTGGAATATAGCCCATTTTTCGTGAGGCATTCCAGCACTTGTCAGACATATTGGTCATTCAAAGTCTTGTTCTCTGAAAAGATGAGTATGTCTAAGTAAATCACAACAAACTTGTCTAGGATAGCCACGAAACACCGGAACACGACTGGGACGTTGGAGAGGCCAAAGGGCATAATCAGGTACTCGCAGTGGCCATACCTGGTGCAGAAGATTGTCTTACACACAGCCCTCCTGTATGATGACCAGGTTGTATGCACCGCACAAGTCGAGTTTGGTGAAGACCTTTGCTGAGCCAACCCATTCTAGGAGTGCATTGATCAGTGGAAGAGTGTATTTGTTCTTGATGGTAATACACTCAGGGCATGATAATTAACACAGCGGTGCAGTGTCCCCTCCTTCTTTTAAACAAACATGATGGGGGCTCCAGCAGGGAATTTGGAGGGCTGAATGAAGTTCTTAGTCAGATTTTCCTCCAGGTAATCTTGTGGGGCCTTAAGATCAGTTCTGATAGTGGGAAAATGTGTCAAAAGGCTGGAGGTCTATAGGGCAGTTATCGAGTCAGTGCTGGGCTAGGGTGTCAGCCTTCTTTTTATAGAATGTGTCCGCGAGATCACTATACTTGGCTGGGATTGACAAGGTGGTATATCTGGGAGCTGAGGTAGTCTTGAACAGGAAGGATGCCTTCACAGGGATGAGTCCCAGCTTCTCCCTGCTAGGTCTTTCTAGTCATTGCAGCCAGCAAAACCCAGAGTTAAACCATACCTCTCACGCCTCTCATGAAATTTTTGGATTTTGAAGGGAGAGCCCAATATAGCCTGAAAGTGCAGTGAAAGATTATGTCGCAATCCATAGTTTCCTGGTGGTCCCCAGTCCCAACCTGGAGAGGGGCTGTCTCATAGGCAATTGGCCCCGAGGTCAGGATACAGCCATCCAATGTGTTCGGGCTCAGGCTGGAGCCTGAGGTCTGTGAGGTAAGAGTCCCAGAGCTCAGAGTGCAACCCAAATGTCTGCACTGCAATTAAACATCCCCTTAGCCCAAGCCCCACCCGCCCAAATCAGTTGTCCCGGGTCAGCCATGGGTTTTTCATTGCAGTGCAGACATACCCAAGGATAAAAAGCCGGCAGAGCAAAGAAAAAACAAACTACATTGAGAGATGCAGCCCTAAGAGGATCTCTATAGCGGTAGGCAGAGAAAGAGAGAGAGAACTGCCTTATAGGGATAAAAACACCATAAATAAATACAGAATTAAAGCATATTGAAAGGAACAAAAACAATAGAGCTAATGGTTCCCATAATAATCCCCAAGTGCTTCAACTTTGCTGGTCAGTCAGCCAGGCCATAATGGATAGGCCATTCTCAGCAGTTTTGTGTTGTGGCATGAGGACTTGCAAAGAAGAAAGGAATACCAGGTAATTTTTCCTCATACTCATCATGGTAAACAAGGCAGATGATACTGCAATGATCTCAGGCTTCACTCTGAATCAGAAGAGTGAGTATGAAACAGAAAAAAACAACGTTCACTGCATATTTCACTGGGAAATGAAAAAAAACCCCACAAAACACAGACCCACAACCTCAAAAAGCCAAGAGAAAGACAGAAAGTAAAGATGCAGCAAAGGTAGCACAGTGTATGCATACAGTACAAGAAGCCGGTGGAGCAAAATTAACAGCTGTGTTCACCCAAGTGACAGGAGAATTCTGGATCCAGGGAAATATAGTTGTTGGGGAACAATTAAATACCCAGGCCCTGAATCAAGCACCATAAAATGCAGCAGGCAAAAGTACCAAGGTTTTTTAATGATTTACAAGTATGGTGTTAAACTTGGAGCAAAAAGTCCCCTGAAAACCCATGTTTGGAAAAGATAAGAACATGCTGCCATTGAGGTCACATTGTTCCCCATAACTTTCCTACTCAAAAAAATAAAAGTGAATGAATAATTTAGGATGATACATATGTATTGAATTATGAAAGGCAAAGATGAAAAATTGTTGAAAAGTAAAAATAAGGGTAAGCTGTTGTTAGTTTAATGCTGAGTTGTGTTGCTGTAAGGTTGATTTTATGTTAATGATTTCACTGCTCTACAGCCAAAATGCTTCTGAAATAAATGTAGTCAAACTTTACTAATTCTGGGTCACTGAGAACGAAAATGATGCTTAAAATTGTTGATTGGTTCTAGTTTTCAAGACAGGCTATTGGGTCACTATATACGGCCCTTGACTTGGGAATGGCAGAGGATAAGCGAGTTATAAAGGGAAGGGATCTCAATTTAAACCAGAAATGACTAAAATACATCTTTGACTGGATCTATGAATAAATCTATGACTGGGTTTGGACAGTACTTGCTTTTTAGGCAAAACAATGAATGATGCAATCTGAAGCTGGTATTGCGTCATACATGATATGAATTGCATCATGTTATTCGTAGAAGTCATGGATGATGCAATCATAACGACGCTTACATCACTCTGCTGAACAAATTGCCCTATACCAGCTCTAGAAATCATACAGTGTCATGCTCTCTTATTTGTCAGTGTTTGATTTTGCAAAGGGACACATTTCTGTTTAGCCAAAGTGAGCAGAGATGCCTCGTACTTGTGTGAACAGTGCAGATAACTTCTGCTATGTTTGTGGTGAAGTGACTTTTGCATCACAAAAGCGCAGTATAACCACTATGGTTAAGAAAGCCTATCACCTTTATTTTGGCTGCACAATTGGAGATCAGGACAAGAGGTGGGCCCCACACATATGCTACAACACTTGTGCAACAAATCTTCGCCAGTGGTTGAACAGGAAAAGGAAATCTATGCCTTTTGCAGTGCCAATGATTTGGAGAGAGCCAACAGATCATACCAGCAATTGTTACTTCTGCATGGTGCCTCCAGTTGGGAAAGATGTGTCAAAGAAGAAAAAGTGGACTGTGCATTATCCAAACATTCCATCAGCTATACGCCAGTACCCCACGGAGAAGGACTGCCGGTTCCTGATGCACCAGAATCATTCTCACTTGAGTCAGACGAGGAAGAGGAAGAGGATGAAACCTCTGGTCCTGAACCATCAATGTCACAGGACCCACATTTTCTCCCATCCTCCTCCTCTGAACCACACCTCATAACACAAGGTGAACTGAATGACCTTGTCAGGGATTTGGAACTACCCAAGAGTAAGGCAGAGCTTTTGGGCTCCAGACTACAGCAGTGGAATCTCCTGGCAGGTGATGTTAGGGTTTCCATGTTCCGTGACCGTCAAAAGGATCTTGTCCCATTCTTCTTCATGGAAGGTGATCTTGTAGCCTGCAACAACATCGATGGTGTGATGGCAGCCCTCAACATCGTTCACGATCCAGATGAGTGGAGACTGTTCATTGATTCATCGAAGACGAGTCTTAAAGCTGTTTTACTGCATAATGGCAATGTTTTGCCATCAATTCCAGTTGGTCATGCAGTCCATATGAAGGAAACCTATGACAACATGAAACAACTTTTGAGGTGCATAAACTATGACCAACATCAGTGGCAGCTTTGTGGCGATTTGAAGGTTGTTGCTCTCTTGCTTGGTCTGCAGACTGGATACACAAAGTACTGCTGTTTTCTCTGCGAATGGGATAGTCGTGCAAGAGATTCCCACTACATCAAGAAAGATTGGCCACTCCGACAGTCATTGGAGCCTGGGAGGAAAAGTGTTCAGCATCCACCACTTGCTGAATCAAGGAAGATTTTGTTACCACCCTTACACATCAAGCTGGGTCTGATGAAGAACTTTGTCAAGGCCATTGACAAAACACAAGCAGCTTTCAAGTACCTCCGTGGAAAATTTCCAAGGTTAAGTGAAGCTAAGATAAAGGAAGGTGGCTTTGTTGGTCCTCAGATTCGTGAACTTCTTCGAGATGATGCATTTGACCATGCACTGCATGGCAAGGAAAAAAAGGCATGGAAAGCCTTCCAGTTAGTGGCAATCAATTTTCTCGGAAACAACAAGGCAGACAACTACAGGTTGTTGGTGGAAAACCTCCTCAAGGCATACAAAATCCTTGGTTGCAACATGTCACTAAAGATACATTTTTTGCACTCTCATCCAGATTTTTTTCCACCGAACTGCGGAGCAGTGAGCGACGAGCACGGCGAGCGATTTCACCAGGACATTGCAACAATGGAGAAATGCTATCAGGGCAAATGGAGCCCATCAATGCTTACAGACTATTGCTGAACAGTGACAAGAGATGCTCCATTTAATGAATACAAGAGACAAGCCAAGAAGCGCCGAGTAGACACTGAATAGGACTAAACTATATACAGAATAGTTTTTTGCCTTTTGTTTCATAATACATTTTATTTATATAACCCCTTTGCTGATTTTTAAAGTGTTCCATAAACAGGACAGGTGAAATAGTATCATGTAAAGCAACCATAAACACATGAAAAGACCTAGGTTTACAATTTATGATTAAAACTCTACTATCTACACAATATACATAGACCTAAAATGTAAAAACTTAAATATCTTAGAAACAGTAGCCAATCAGTTGTTTTAATTGTCATATTTGAATTCAGCACATCAAAATACATACTAAATAGCACATTTTATCTCTGAAGCAGACGACTTCTCAAAAATTGTAGACCAGTGTTTATAATAACTCTCATGGGGTGTATATGCCCCAGGAAGGCCTGGCAACCAAGGGGATAATGCGGGAACTGCTGGCTAATGCTGACAGCAGCTGGGAGAATAAAAGAGCTGAGAAGTGGAGAGGCAGGGCAGCTGCCAGAGGAGGAAGCGGATCTACAGGCTGGAGAGGCCCACAGAAACCAAGGGAGGTAGGGAGGAGCTCAGGGCACAGCAGGCGGTGTTACAGAGGCCTGATTCCACCTGCTTGGTTTAAACACCCTGAGCTGGAACTCAGGGGAGTCAGCAGGCCTGGGTTATCCTATTGCCCCTCAGAGACTTAAGAGCCAAAGGGGTTTCCAGAACCCTGAGTACCTGGACCAATTAGCACCACCAAGTATAAGGGGAAAACCTGTACCACCCAGCAGGACTGAAATTCACAATCCTCACCAAAAGGTTTGCCAACTTTCTAATCACGCAAAACTGAACACTCTAGCCCCGCCCCCTGCCCCACCCCTTCAATGAGGCCCCACCCCCCGCTCACTACATTTCCCCCCCCCCCTTGGTGGCTCACTCTCCCCCACCCTCACTCACTTTCACTGGGCTGGGGCAGGGGGTTGGGGTGTGGGAGCGGGTGAGGGATTTAAGTGGGGGGTGAGGGCTCTGGGGTGGGAACATCAGTAAGGGGTTTAGGGTGTGGGAGGGGGCTCCGGGCTGGTGCAGGGGTGTGGGAGGGGGTGAGGGCTCTGGGGTGGGGCTGGGGATGAGGGGTTTGGAGTGCAGGAGGGGGCTCCAGGCTGGGGGTGTGGCAGAGGGGTACAGGATGTGGGAGGGGAATCTGGAATGGGGCAGGGGGTTGAGTGCAGGGGGGTGAGGGTCCCATCTGGGGGTGCGGGCTCGGGGTTGGGGCACGGGCTTACTTCCAGTGGCTCCCGGTCAGGGGCGCAGAGGTGTGGGGGCTAAGGCAGGCTTCCTGCCTGTCCTGACTCCGCGCTGCGCCCCGGAAGCGGCCAGCAGGTCCGGCTCCTAGGCGGAGGTGCAGCAGGTGGCTCTGTGCACTGCTCTCACCCACAGGCACCACCCCCGCAGCTCCCATCGGCTGCGGTTCCCAGGCAAAGGGAGTGCAAAGCTAGTGCTTGGGGCTGGGGCAGTGCACGGAGCCCCGTGGCCCCTCTACCTAGGAGCCAGACCTGCTGGCCGCTTCCGGGGCTCAGCGCGGAGCCAGGACAGATAGGGACCAGCCTGCCTTAGCCCCGCAGCACAACCAACCGGACTTTTAACAGCCGGTGGTGACCGGGGCTGCCAGGGTTCCTTTTCAAGCAGGTGTCCCGGTTTTCATCCGGGACACCTGGTCACCCTACCTCAGCCCAAAATGGGACTACTATAGAGACTCAGGCAAGAGAAGCTGACTGACCACTCCGCCAGATCAGACAAATGCCGTGCAATGCTCTGTCTGACTAAAGGGGGTGCTGTGACATCCGCTCACCAGCCCAGAATAACGGAGAATGGAGAATGAAAAACAAATCATGAAAGTTTGCATAAACGTATAATGGAGTGTGTGTAATAAAAAGGGGATCCTTTGCCTTGGCATGAAGCCTATAGCAAAGATGGTTATAGCGCTGCCAAGCCTTGATTGTGACAGTGTTGAGAATGGTGAATCAGAATCACAGAACCAGGAAATTTCCACAGCACACACGACACCAGAGCTGTCAGTGGCAGAGCCGAGGAAGGCAAAATAGAGCCAGAGAAAGACATATCTGTGACAGATACGACTATAGAGCTGCAGGTAGCTGAGTGAGATACGGATCAGAATGAAGTATCACCGTCTTCATGGACACATCCTCTTGAAGAGCCACTCAGTGAAGATATTGAGGAGCAGCTCAGTGAAGAGTGTAATTTTGGACCACTGTTGGATTTGCCAGCGACCTTAACAGAACACCACATCAATGTAGCAACTTTGATGCTAGCCACACAAACTGGATAACGCCTGGAATTTGTGGGAGATGAAACTCAAGTTAGTTCACTGGCAAAAAACAAATTAGAATCCCCACAGATCCTACTCTGATTTTAAAGAAATTCAGGTTACAGTAGAGCTTACAAGCCATTGCAAAAGGAGGGGGAAATGAGCTCTCATTTGACAGATATATGACTGACATAGTTCGAGGCTGTAGTGAGAGCTATGGAGATGCAATTGACAAAACTTATGATGCAGAAGAGGATAGTCAGATGGGTCACTTAGCTCAAGGAACTATGAATCAGGCACTAATGGGGAGCCCTAAACTAGATAAAGTAAAAAGCAGATAAAAGAAAGACAAACAAAACAAAGCCAAAGAGAAGAGCAAAGCCAAACCTAAAATCAAGGAGAAGACAGAGGAGGAAAAATGGAAGCATGCTTTAAATAAGTGGCCAACTTGAAAAATCTGGAAAAGAAATGTTTTGAAGAGAAATGAATAGGGGGGGAAAGTGCATGATCATGGAGGACTTCAATTTGAATGACATACACTGGAGCTTTTATATTACCGGTACTAAAACTTCACTGGAATTTCACAATATTATAAATGACAATTTCCTACCTCAAAAAGTGTTGCCTCCAACATGAGGAAAGTCTATATTAGACCTTGTCTCAGCAAATAAACAGGAACTGATCACAGAACTAAGAATTAATAATAGTTTTTGTACAAGTGATTGCTACTTGATCACATGTATGATGTGCAAACAGAATAAAGTCCAGATCACTAGTATACAGATTTGATGCTTTAAACGGGAATTGTTTAAGATGCCCCCAAAGCCACAATGCCATAATCAAAGGAGAAGGCCTTTGTGATTTCAAAATGACGTTCTTTAGAGGGGGAGTGAAGGCAGCTATAAAAAGTAATACAAATATTTAACAAAAAGAGGAAAGGAGAAGTTGATAGTAATGAATATACATGAGAATCTAGGAATTGTAGAAAATTGATAAGTGAAGCAAATGACCATAAGGAGAAATCGATGACTAGCACATTTAAGGAGAATAAGAAGTAATTTTTAAGTATATTAGAACCAAAAAGAATCCTAACAATGGTATTGGTCCATTACTACATGGAAATGGAATGATTATAAATAATGATGCAGAGAAAGCAGAAGTTTTCAATAAATATTTCTGTTCTGTATTTAGGAAAAAGAGATGATATAGTCATATCATATGATGATGATAACACTCTTTCCATTCTGCTGGTATGTCAGGAGGATAGTTAAACAGCAGCTACTAAAGTTAGACAATTTTAAATCAGCAGGTCCAGATAACTTGCACCAAAGAGTTTTACAAGAGCTGGCTAAGGAGTTTACTGGACTGTTAATGTTGATTTTTAATGTGTCTTGGAACATTGGGGAAGTTCCAGAAGACTGGAAGAACGCTAATATTATGCCAATATTTTAAAGGGATAAATGGATGACCCTAGCACCTGACTTTTTTTTTTTTTAGCAACCTCTTGTCGCTCAATTTCCACTCCGCCACCATAGAATGTGCATTTACTCATGTTGTTTTAGCTGTTAACTTCAAGCCATCCCACTGGCTAGGTGGGCAGGCATGCGTACCTCCTCAACTTAGCTAGCCTTCAACCTCTAAGGAGAAGGAAAAGCACTCTTTCCTTTGAGAGAGCAACCCTCCTCCCTGGATTGGATAGTCTGACACCTTTGCAGCATGGTAAAACCTACCAGGGCATACGCCCCGCTACCATAGCTGTCAGACGGCCAGGGTCACTGCTGCACCACGTTGAGGCGCTGAGGTAGGATTTTGCAGCAGGTGCTAGGCCAACATGGACAAGGACAATCCTCGCTGTGTGTACTTACAATTGTAGGTCACTGGCAAAGGAGGAAACTTTAAACCATCTGATGGAGGAGAAGAAAAGGATAAAATGAGATATTCTCGGTGTCTGCGAAACCCGACGAAAGAAGGAGTTGGAAGTCAATTGGAAGGATGGAAGTGCTGTGAGGCTCGGAAAGGGAGATGGTGCTAGAAATGTTGGAGGAGTTGGATTTATCGTCAATAAAGATTGGTCTTCGAAAGTCATATCATGCCAGCTAACATCATCACGTATCAGTGTGCTGCATCTTCAGATGGAGTCAAAAGCCACCCTCAAGGTCATCCAGGCCTACGCTCCCACAAGTGCAAGTGAGGACGAAGAAGTGGAAGAATTCTACCGAGAGCTTGAAAGAGCTCTCACGCAAAAGTCCACTTACACTGTCACAATGGGAGATTTCAACGCCAAGGTCGGGCGAGGGAAAGCTGGTGAAAAGTTCATAGGGAGATATGGCAGCGGCGAAAAGAATGAAAGAGGAGAGAGGCTGGTAGCGATGGCAGAAATGAAAGAACTGTACGTGGCAAATACCTGGTACAAAAAGAAGATCTCAAGAAGGTGGACATGGATCGCACCAAACGCGAAGAGTAAGAATGAAATCGACTATATTTTAGTCAATAAAAGGTGCATCGTTCAAGACGTCTCTGTGGTGCAGCCATTCAACACCGGCAGTGACCATCGCCTGCTTAGAGCGAAGTTGATTTTCGATGAAGCGGTGGAAAAGAAGGCGTTACAGATGGCAAACAGGAAACAGCAGCCAAAGACATTCGATGAAGCAAAGCTGAAAAAAGCGATTTCTGGGTTTGACTGGAGCCAGATGGAAAAGTGGGATGAGGACTATAGTATCTTTGCTGACAAGTTGAGATGTTGCATAAAAGCAGCTGAAATTAAAAAGCTGAAGACGGCGAAGGGAAGAATCTCGATTGAAACGAAAAGCTTGTTGGAGAAGCGGAGAAACATGAACAGGAGCTTGGATAACAACCTCGAGTACTCCATTTTGTGCAAGCTTATACGGCGAAAACTGAAGGATGACTTCGAGAACTTCCGGAAAGAAAAGCTCCTTAAAACAGCTGAATCACGCAAGAGCCTCAGGACATGCAAGCGGGAATTGACGCAGTATAGATTGAGCGTAACAGCATTGAAGAACAAGGATGGAGAGACAGTAATCGACAGAGCAGGGATAGAGGAGGTCTGCAAGGACTTCTATACAGAACTGTTCAAATCAAGAATCAACGTCCCGCTCCCAACCCTCGAAGAGTCAGAAGAACGCGTCCCCCCAATAATCGTCAGCGAAGTCCGAAGCGCACTACACCAGATGAAGAAGGGAAAAGCTCCAGGCAAAGATGGAATAAAGTCAGAAATGATTTATGCAGGAGGCGAAAAACTTTGGAAGGCCCTCGCTTTAAGATTCAGTCGATATCTTGAAGAAGGAAAAATACCATTAAGCTGGAAGGAGTCGAATACCATCTTGCTGCACAAGAAGGGTGATCGAGAAAATCTTAAGAACTACCGCCCTATATGCCTGCTCTCTCACATTTACAAGCTCTTCACAAAGGTGATAACAAATCGACTTTCGCAGAGTCTGGATGAACGACAGCCGAGAGAGCAGGCAGGGTTTCGAAGAAATTTCAGTACAGTAGACCATATATTTACCCTTAGCCAGCTCCTAGAAAGAGCGAGGGAATACAAACTCCCGCTGTGCATTGCTTTTGTCAACTATGAAAAGGCCTTCGATAGCATTGAGTTTAACGCAATATTAAAGGCGCTCGCAGAGCAGGGCATTAACATGCAGTACATTAGTTTGTTGAAGGAAGCGAATACTGGATGTACAACAGACATTACTCTCCTTGAAACTCCCCTCCGCATCCCAATCGAGAAAGGCGTAAAGCAAGGAGATACAATTTCACCGAAACTATTCACCGCCTGCCTCAAAATGGTTATGAACAAGATCAATTGGAGGAGTGGTGTCAACATAAATGGAGAGAGATTATCTCATCTCAGATTTGCAGACGACATTGTACTAATTGCCGAAAGCACCAACCAACTGCAGAGCATTCTACGAAGACTCGACAAGAAAAGTAGTCAGGTCGGCCTGAAAATGAACCGCTGCAAAACGAAATATATGCGATCACACGTCTTACGAAAAGCCTGAATAACGGTAACAGGAGAAGACATCCAAGAAGTGGAACAGTACATATATTTGGGCCAAGAAGTTAATATGTGCCAAGACCTGAACGGAGAACTCTCGCGAAGGATTCGGGCAGGATGGTGTGCGTTTGATTCCATCAAGGACATCCTCAAAGGAAAAATTGACAAGACCACACATAAAAATATTTTCAACTCAGCAGTGCTGCCAGCCATGCTGTATGGCAGTGAAACGTGGGCACTGACGAAGAGAGAAGAGCACGGCTGTTGGTAGCTGAAAGGGCAATGGAACGAGCTATGTTGGGAATCTCCCTTCTGGATCGTATACCAAATGAAATCATCAGAGAACGCAGTGGTGTGAAAGATATTGTTGTGGAAAGCAGACATAACAAGATGCAATGGGCGGGCCACACAGCATGGCTCACGGATAACAGGTGGACCGCAATCATTGCTGAGTGGTACCCGCGAGAACAGAAAAGACCACCTGGTCGGCCTCCAAGAAGATTGGAAGATGACATCGTTAAACATTTCGGACGAACGTGGAGAAGAAAGGCAAGAGTGCGAGAAGAATGGCAGACGTGTTGTGATCTGCGCAGTCTTAATGACAGCTGAAGTCCGATCGATCCAGGTGATCCAGGTGAAATGGATGACCCGGGTAATTAAATGGGTAAATGGGACAAAGTGGGTCTAGCTGTCTGCCTTACAGTAAGAAGTATGGCAATATTGAGGTTACTCCCAAAGAACTAATCACTTACCCCAGGTCAGTTGCACCTGAGATCTCACACCAAAGAAAATACTTGCAACCAATGCTATAATAAACGATATACAGATTTATTAAATAGGAAAACAAAATAAGAGAGTTATTTACAAGGTTAAAGCAGGTAAACATACATACACAAATGAGTTACAGTCTTGTTTCAGAAGGTAAGAGAAGCTTCTATAATAAGCAAGTTCTGTATGTCCTTTAGGGCTAAACCAGGCTTAGCAGCTGGAGATCCCTTGATTATGCCTAGAATCCTTGCCCCTCCCCCCCCCCAAGTCCAAACATGATAGTGATATAGTTCGTTCTTATTAGGGGGGTTTATTTCCCTCCTTCCATATTCTCTGAGTGCGAACTCAGATGATGGGAGGAATCCACTTGCATGATTGATCTTCATGAGGGTGAAGAGCAGAGCAGCAAAATATTTTGTCCTCTTTAATGTTCCACAATAATCCATTTGGTGTCAACGGACCTTCCCTGTTGGGCAAGATGTAACATCTTTGATTGAAGGTTGGTACTTCACACTAATTAATATCACTCTCTTGTCTGGTGATTTTCCTAGTTACAGAGGCTTACAATACCAGTGCTCAAACTTTACCTTACAATATGGGATACAGATGTCATAAGTGAGATTAATGCATGCAGCACCTCATAATCATTCAATAAAGTCTAAACACTAAGCATATTCTTATAATTATAATGCCGGTTGTAACAAAGCTAACACACAGGTAATCTAGACTGATTCCAGCTATGTATTTTTCAGTGTTCAGTTGAGACCCGGGGACCTTGGTCAGCATGAGCTGACAATTGGTCTGCCAGCATCGCAGGATGCTGAAGCATCTGGTTCTTGGCCTTACGCTATTTAACATTTTATGAATGACCTGGAAGGAAACATAAAATCAGCACTGATACAAATTTGCAGATGATCCAAAAACTGGAGGAGTGGTAAATAAAGGACTGTTCACTGACTCAAAGCAATCTGGATCACTTAGTAAGATAGATGCAAGCAAACAATGTGTGTTTTAATACAGCTAATTGTAAATGTATACAGCTAGGAACAAAGAACGTAGGCAATACTGATACGATGGGGGACTCTGTCCTGAGTAGCAGTGACCTGAAAAAGATTTAGGAGTCATGCCGGATAATCAGCTGAACATGGGCTCCCAGTGTGATGCTGTGGCCGAAAGAGCAAATGCGATCCTGGGATGCATAAATAGGGGAATCTTGAGTAGAAGTGGAGATGTTATTCTACCTCTATGTTTGGCACTGGTGAGACTGTTGCTGGAATACTGTGTCTAGATCTTGTGTCCGCAGCTCAAGAAGGATGGTGATAAAATAGGGAGGATTCAGAGAAGAGTCACAAGAATGATTAAAGGATTGAAAAATATGCGTTATAGTGATAGACTCAAGGAGCTCAATCTACTTTGCCTTAAAAGGAGAAGGTAAAGAGGTGACTTGATTACATTCTGTATGTATCTACATGGGGATCAAATATTTGATAACGGAATCTTCAATCTAGCAGAGAAAGGACATAGGAGCCTAAGTTACATTTTTGAAAGTTCTTAGCAGCCTAAATGTGGTTGAAAGTCAACAGGACTTTGGTTCCTAAATCACATACGGTATATCCTTTTGAAAATGTTTCCCTTGGAGTCTCTGCTTATACTGGTCTCTCTTCATACACTACAGTGCCTGATATCATGCAGTAATACTGTAGAAGAGCAAGGACTGGAATCCTGATTTTCTCAGTCCTAGTTCAGTGCCTAACTCACAAAACTATCTTTACTCTGCATACTTATTGTGTTTAGAATTGATACGAATTGGTTACATGTAACATTATTTAGTGGATATTTAAATTAAAGGTGTAATGACTCTTAGGGCAGGTCTAAACTATCCGCTGAATCAGCGGGTAATGATCGATCTTTCGGGGATTGATTTTTTGTGTCTAGTGTAGACGCAATAAATCGATCCCCGATCGCTCTGCTGTCGACTCCGGTAATCCACCCTGGTGAGAGGCGGAAGTGGAGTCAACAGGGGAGCGGCAGCAGTCGACCCTGTGGTGTCCTCACGGCGTGGTAAGTTGATAGAGGTACATTGACTTCAGCTATGTTATTCACGTAGCTGAAGTTGCATACCTTACATCGATCCCCGCCCCTAGTGTAGACCAGGCCTTAGATATATTTTAATTTCCCTGATATTCCCAGCCTCCCATCCATTACAGGCTGATTACTGTTGCAACCTCTGAACTTCAGTCAGAATATCAAGGTGTGCTTCTGCTAGTCATGTTTGGTGGAGGGAGCATTAAGAAGAGTTTGCTAAAAGTTAAGTAGGGATTAGCACTGCACTCTGTCACTTTTCGGTGATGCTGTATATAGGAGACCTCTGAATATGGTAGGCTTTTTGTTTTCTGAATGCTCCTCTGTGAGATGAATACTGTACTTCTGTCTAGATAGCGCACACAGCAAACAGCAAAGCATAGAAGTGACAGCTCAGCACTATCTGTACTCTCAATGCACAAGGAAGGGATTTTTCATTTTCTATTCAAACTACTGTTTACCCACAACTTGGGCAATGACTTCACAATGCAATATTGCTTTAAACCTTGCTTTGTTTCCTCCTCTAGGCAGTTTAGCTCAGCAGAGTAAGGTTCCTGAGTGAGTCTTGTAAAGTGAGAACCACTGAAAAACTGAACAGTTATCACTTCTGGATTTAAATTTATTGAAGTATTTACCTTTCTATTCTATTCTAATTCTAACACTATACACATCACCCTGTCATCTGAGCTATCCCATGAGAATAACTAGAATTACGGTGGTAACAGTTACTATCACTCATTTTAATGCCACTTATCTCGTAGTCTACTTTAGACTTAATTTGGACCATATCTTAGAATCCTTTTGTAGGCAAATTTTGGCTCACTATAAAGATGGTAAAGCAAACCAAAATCCCCAATGTTAACACCAGCGGGCAGTGGCAAAGTTCAAATCTAGACTCAGCCTTGGGGCTCAGGCCTATCTCTAGTAAACAATTATGGATGGGTTTTGGAAAATAACTCAATGTTGTTGTAATGCTACTCATTAGAAGTCAATGGGAATGTTACTATTGACTTCTTTGGGAGCAGTTAGGCCAGCACGGATTGCTTTTAAAACCCCCACCCTATAAGTAGTTGGGAGAGCTTGGTGTGCTCTTGGCTCTGCATGGACTTGAAGGGCCAAATGTTCAAGATGCCTCCATTTTGTGATTGCATGATGCCTGCATGTGGATGTTTACCTAGTCACCAGAGCTCAGAAGTCAGGCAGCACTGCTCTTTCCTCTAAAGCATCTGGTACAGGACACTGTAAGAGACATGATAATGACCTACATAGGGCCGAATTTACACCTTACGTGCCCCTAGGCACAACATCTTCAGCGCCCCCGCCCCTGCCTACAGCTGACCTTTTTGTTGCACAGTGTTACACAAGTAAGGTCCCCCTAAAATTCCGGTGCCCCTAGGCACATGCCTACTGGGCCTAATTGGAAATCGAGCCCTGGATCTACATGAGCCATTGACCTGGTAGAGATTCATTAGCATTTTCTATATATGCCACGTCTCCCCTAAAATGCTGACATCAGCAAACTCTGTATGTAGCTACTCTGCTAACCCTGTGTTCCTGTTCTGTTACCCTTGTCTATCCCCTTCCCCTCCATTGTGTGCCACACACACAAGAATCTGAGACAAGATTGTATAGCAGTACTTTCTTCTACTGTACCACTGGCCATCACTGTGGGGCCCTGATCTTGACTGAGGCCTCTGAGCATGAGTACAATACAAATTAATAACAATAGTGTACTAAAGTGGTCATTAAGGAGTTAACTAGGTTACTCTGAGTATTATGGGATTCAGCCATGCTCCACCCATCCCTAACCTCCCATTTTAGAAAGTGTGTGTTCTCCCCTACTCCCTCATTCTGTTGTGTTAAATAAAGCAGCAAATTCCCAGCCTGCAGTCCTATGACTTTTTTTATTTTGTTGTACTGAGCATGGTCCCTTTACAAAAAATAGTAACAATCATCTGATCTGATTCCTGTGTCCATGCAAGAAGTAGCTGCATTTCAATGGTGGTATGTAGACAGATGTAGATAAGTTCTATGAGGAGTTTTCATAATTTTCACATAACATATCATGACAGATAACATGATCCAATGGCTGGAAGTTGAAGCTAGATATATTCTGACTGGAAATAAGGCATAATTTTATAACCGTGAAAGTAATTAACCATTGGAACCTCTTACTAAGGGTGGATTCTCCATCACTGTCAATTTTAAAATCAAGATTGGATGTTTTTCTAAAAGATCTGCTCTAGGAATTATTTCGGGGAAGTTCTATGGCTTGTGTTATACAGGGATTAAAACTAGATGATCACAATGGTCCCTTCTGGTCTTAAATTCATACATTCCATGTGCTAATAAATATATAGCATAATAGTATTTTACAAGAATAAGAAGCTGGCCCTGGTCCATTGTTACAGGACTGATATTACCACTTGAACTTACATGGGCTGAGCCATATCAGGCTATAAACCTGATAGATGAACAAATTCCAAAAACCAAACAGGACTGGATCTGGCCAATACTTGAAATGGGAGACAGAAATTAGACGTTGTAGATGACAACTTCCTAACTCAAAAAGTGTTGCAGCCAACGTGGGGAAATTCAATATTGGATCTTGTCCTAACAGGTAAAGAGGAACTGATCACAGAACTAAAAATGAGTGGTCACTTATGAATAAGTGATCATGACCGGATCACATTTTTATGTACCTACATGGGGACCAAATATTTAATATTGGGCTCTTCAGTCTAGCAGCGACAGGTATAATATGATCCAGTCGAGGGAATTTGAAGCTAGACAAGTTCAGACTGGAAATAAGGTATACATTTTAATGATGAGAATAATTAACTACTGGAACAATTTACCAAGGGTTATGGTGGAGTCTACATTACTAATAATTTTTAAATCAAAATTGGATGTTTTTCTAACAGATCTGCTCTAGGAGTTATTCTAGGGAAGTTCTATGGCCTGTGTTATACAGCAAGTCAGATCAGATAAGCACAATAGTCCCTTCTGGTTTTGGAATCTATGAAAATCCCAGGGTGATATAACAATTGGGTAGACTGGAAGGCAATGCACTCAACTTACTGGAGCGGGAGGGACAGGGAGTATGGTACCTCACAAAACAATACGAAGGTAGATATATGGCAAGGGGTTCTTCTCTGATTGGGAGAAGAGCAGTGGATGTGGGCTCTGTAATGATTGCTTGTCAGAGGTGCGGCGAAGAAGCTTGACTTCTGTATCTCAGTCTAGATCACCGATGATGAGTATATTTGTGCTCAGAGTAGAAAGACTGTAGTAATGTGCCCAGGGCTAGGAAACAAATGGCAGAGTCAGGAACTGAACCCCAAACTCCTCCCTTCTTCTAGCCCCCTACTCAAACCAGTAAAACCCCACTCCCTTCCCAATTTCCTGCTGCTTTAACTTCAAGTGTTTTCTGTTTATGGCTCTATTGAAATTTCCATAGGTATAAACTCAATGCAAAATTGACCATTCTTTTGGCTACACCGCAGTAAAGACCCATAGCATGGCTGCGGCTGACCCAGGTTGGCTGACTCAGGCTCACACGCTGCAGGGTTATAAAATTGCAGTGTAGACTTGCAGTGGAGTCCAATTGCAGTGGAGTCCAGGCTCTGAGGCCCAAGGGGGCAGGAGGGTCTCAGAGCCTGGGCTGCAACCCAAGCCTGAATGTCTACATTGCAATTTTTTAGCCACACAGCCCAAGCCCCGGGAGCCTGAGTCAGCTGACCCGGGCTCTGAGACTCGGTGCCGTGGTTTTTTATCACGGTGTAGACATACCTACTGTATCAAATGAAGAATTAACCTAATGATGTAAGTTCATGTAAACGTTTCTAGCTCCTCTCCTAAATCTCATTCGGTCTTCAGTTTGTCACCATTACAAATGACCTTTTCCTGCATAGGTGAATCCTGAGTCTTGCATCTTAGTCTTTTCCCTTCAGATATTGGCATGCATTTTAGGCTCCGACGAATTATTGATACTCCTTTACCAGCAAAGCGTGCTTAAGTGTTACTTTATATCTTCATTCTAAGTACTCGTTTAAACATGTTCGGTTTAACATGAGCAGTACGGTCTAATGGCTTTGTAGCTTCTTCTGGGTGTGTGTGTGTCACTGAGAACATGAAATTAAAAGACCCATCTTTATACTTGATTGTTGAAACACATTTCCTTTTAACTTATTTCAGCCCAAGAGTATCCTGTCACCTTAATTTCTGTTCTGAGTACAAGAGGTTTGTAACACTCTCTCATGTAATGCATCTCTGAAATAAAGTTGACTTGGGGCCTTGTGTCTAACTTGAAGGGTATAATGGTGTCATTTACCGTTAAAAGCAACATCAAGTAATAGTTGCTTCCTTTTGTCACATCTGCAGAGTCTTCATAGAACTGCCTCCATAGGTGTTTTTTTGAAGGTTCTGGATTTGAGCCCTGATCCTGTAAGCACTTACTCATGTGCTTATCTTTAGTCCCAAGATCACATATGTGTTTCGAATTAAGTATATATGTAGCTGCTTGAAGCTATGAGGGCTTTACTTACAGCAATCTGTGACATGTAGCACAAAATACTTAGATGTATATGGGATTTGACTATTATCTGATTATTTGTTTGCGACATGTATACATTAACCCCACTTTACAGATCAGGACAGTAAGGTAGAGAGATTAAGGACCAGATTTTTTTTTAAATGATCTCTAATTTAGGTTCCTTGGTTTTTTAGGTGCCCAATTTTAGACCCTAAAGATCTGAGTTCGAAAAGTGCTCAGCACCTGCAGCACTTCAAAAAGAAGGTGTCCAAAACCTTTCCTTTGGCATTTAAATCGGGTACCTGAAAATTGAGACACCCACAATTAAAGTTCCCTGTTTAAAATTTGAGCCTGAGTGACTTGACGTAGACCACAGAGAGAGTCAGTGTCACAGATGGAATTTAGAATATATGGAGATATGCCTATCTCATAGAACTGGAAGGACCTTGAAAGGTCATTGAGTTGAGTCCAGTCCCCTGCCTTCACTAGCAGGACCAAGTACTGTCCCCTGACAGATTTTTGCCCCAGATCCCTAAGTGGCCCCCTCAAGGATTGAACTCACAACCCTAGGTTTAACAGGCCAATGCTCCATCCTCTTTGGAACCCCCCTTCAGGTAGTTGAAGGCTGCTATCAAATCCCCCCTCACTCTTGTCTTCTGCAGACTAAATAACCCCAGTTCCCTCAGCCTCTCCTCGTAAGTCATGTGCCCCTGCCTCCTAAATAAATTAGGTCCAATTCAATAGAGAGAAACTCCCAGCACCTCCAGCTTGTATGCCTGTCCTTCAGAGTTATATCGGAAGCAATAACTGTTCTCTCTACATGTTGTGTCCAGAAGAAGAGAAGCAACTGGAAGGTCCCATCAGCAGCTGACAGGCAACAGTGACTGAATTCCGGGTAGTTTTGAAAAGCTCATGGGAAACTTTGAAAAAAACATTTTATTTAGCAATGATCCTACTCACACCACACTGATTTTAAATACTTCTCTTCCATTGTTCTTCGTGCAGAAGAAGCAGATGAAACATCAGTAAATAAAGATCCTGTTTTGATGGATGTGCCCTTGCTAATAAAGGAAGGGAGGAGAAATAGGAAATAGAAGGATAATTACTAAATACGCTCTGTTGCAAAGTTGTAGGTATCAGTTGTTCTTTTCAAGTGTTGTAATTTTCTGTAGGTTAACAAACAATATTTTGTAATGGATTTAGTTCCACTGGCAGTCCTGGAAAATAGAATCGTCTATTATTTATCCAGCAACAAGTTCAGCAGCAGTGATATCGTTTTCACACTGCCGTGAAAAAGTGACTCAACGCAGACCTGTAAGGATGTCTTGTAAAGGTGAGAGAGGAAGTTCATGCCCTATTCCTTTTTGTCTTTGGACTTTCTGTTATGTAAGCATCTCTCCAGTAGTACAGGAACAAATCCTGTAATTCATTTTACAGTACTGAAAGTCAGTAGCTGCTTCAAATTAAAACTACAATACTGCAATTGGATCTGTCCATGCTCAGGCCCTTCTATTATAAGGCCCTATATTTGTCCTCCAATAATATTGGCTTGGAAAATTCATTAGGTCTGAAAATTGTCAGATGTTCTCTGAACGGAAAGGAGAATCTATCATCTCTCAGTTTACAGGACCTTCATCACTGTAGTACTTGGGTGCTGAGAATGCTTCTACAAAGCTTGAAGAATATTTGCCAAATGTTTTTTGAGTTAGAGATCATTTTTAGAAGAATCTGATTTGAAATTTTGAAATTTATATAATATTTCCTTGGGACTATCTAGCTCAAAAGCATCTTATAAATTAACCCCTGGACTTTCCATATTGTTACATCTCCTTCAAAACTCATACACCAGCTATATCTGAAGTCTTGGTTGCATTTAAGCAAAGTTATAGTTTTTGTGGTCAATAGATTTCAGATCAATCCTATCCCTCTTGTTGTGAATGGGAGGTTTTTTGCCTTTGATTTTGGAGCAGCATTGGGCAATGTATGTGTGTGAGCACCCAACCTCTGAAAACCAGGCCTCTTATGGTCACCCAGAAACCGAGACACCCGCCCAAATCACTAGTCACATTTGGAAATCTTGGCCATTGAAGCTAAAAAAAAAAAAAAGACATAAGGTTATTTCAGTAGGAGACAGCTAACAGCATTCTTCCTTCAAGTGATATGGTTGAAGGCTGTGTTGTTGGATGTTTAGGTTCTGGGTACCAGTCTATTAGATGCATAGATCCATAGATTCTAAGGCCAGAAAGGACCTTTGTGATCATTTAGTTGGACCTCCTGTATAACACTGGCCATAGGACTTCCCTGACCTTGGTAATGTTTGAACTAGAGCATATCTTCTAGAGAAACATCCTGTCTTGATTTAGAGTAGAAAATGTAAGCTAGACAGTTTTTTGTGAATTGCCATATAATGCAGTCTTTGTGTAGCTGATAACAAAGGTATAGACGGATTACAGCAGCATTCATCTTTGCATTCCACTGGCATCTAAAGACTGAATACCACATGAGGGTATAAGGATTGATGCAAGATAATGGTGATCTGTTCAAAGATTAAAACTTCACCCATACAAATACTGATAACCGTTGTGAACTTTGATGGTATTTCTTAATAACTTCCATTCAATTTCTGCATAGTTGCTTAAGAATTAAAGATTTCCTCTTTCTGGTGGGTGTGATGTGGAATTTATAACTGCATGACATACAAGTGTACTAGCAGACCTTGGTCAAAGTGTGTTAACATCTGTAAGACTAGCAATGATTCATTAGCTTCTTAAAAGCTTTATCACACTCTGCTACCCAAGTCCAGTTCTTCTCGGAGATCAAGAAGAAGATTTAGTTCTGTAGTGAGATACAATGTACAATTCCATAACACTGCACACACTTTCCCTGCTTTTGCCAGTTTCGGGAAACGAACTTGTACAATTTCCCCCGTTTTTGTCACACCTGTGCATTTCCAGGTTCTAGGTTGAAACAGAAGCATTTAAATACCATAAGAAAGTCTGTTCTCATTGTGTTTCTGGACCATTTGCTGCAGAATCAGGTTGGACTCAAAGCAGCCAGGGGCTCACTTCCAGATTCAGTTTTGTAGGGAACACTGTTTTAGGCCCCAGTTCCCCTTGCATCCTCAGAGCCAATATAGCCCTCTCTCACACCTCTCACTCTTATGTCTTGAGCACATACGCCCCTTAGCGCCACTTACCATATATCAGAGGGGTAGCTGTGTTAGTCTGGATCTGTAGAAGCGACAAAGGGTCCTGTGGCACCTTATAGACTAACAGAGGTATTGAAGCATAAGCTTTTGTGGGTGAACTTCCTCTCTCACCTTTACAAGACATCCTTACAGGTCTGCGTTGAGTCACTTTTTCACAGCAGTGTGAAAACGATATCACTGCTGCTGAACTTGTTGCTGGATAAATAATAGACGATTCTATTTTCCAGGACTGCCAGTGGAACTAAATCCATTACAAAATATTGTTTGTTAACCTACAGAAAATTACAACACTTGAAAAGAACAACTGATACCTACAATGACATTTCCACTGCTTGCATCCGAAGAAGTGGGTATTCACCCACGAAAGCTTATGCTTCAATACCTCTGTTAGTCTATAAGGTGCCACAGGACCCTTTGTCACTTACCATATAATATCTTAAATGATGCAGTCAGTGGCATTCAAGCCCTCTTCCTGTCACAGATTAAAAGTCTGATATCTTGGGTCCCTCCAGGGCTCCAGTTAGCTGTTGGGCCCCATTAAGAATCTAGGAATCTCCCCTTCCAAATGAGATAAAGTTCCCATTTCTAGCAACTAACAAATAGTAAAGCTGCAACATTTTTAGATGTAGAGAAACTATCACTGGCCCATGGACTGAATCTTGACTGAGCTGGTGATTTGGAGGAAACTTCACATTCTGGGGCCACGAAGATGGCATTGCTGTGGCTCCTTGATTTCAGATAAGAAAAGGCATCTGTCCGAAGCTGTCCAGGGGTCTAGAGTAAGTCCAGGGGAAATGGTTTCATGAGAAAAGGGCAGATGAGATGGTCACAGGTGCATGATAAATTCATTTTTAAATGGCTCCATAATTTACCACATACAACACATTCACATGTGTATTGTTACCTGCAATTCTGAGTCTGGGGACTGGATGTTTAATTGATTTATTTATTTTATGCCTCTCATGGTGCTAGAAGCAGGGCAAGAATTATTTAAAGGGAAAAAGGAGATTTTTTTTAAAGCTTGAATTCATCATAAATGGACAGGGGAGACTGGCAAGCTGGAAAATCAACCAGTTTCTTCCAGGCCATGAATCTGAAACCCCTGGAATGGCAAAATGCTGCAGCTGGTATTTTGCCAACACCAAAACAAGGCTGTTTGAACCCATCTCATTTTGTTACCTCATCCTCCCATCCCCCTTCCCTCCCATGTGTCTGTTTTGTCCATCTGTTGTGATCTGTTTGACACCTACATCCTATGCTCTCTGGGCCAGAGGCTGTCTCTCACCATATATGTACAGTGCCTAACTCAACAGGGCCTAGACCAGGGTCCCTAGATGCCATCTTAATATAAATAATAATCTCTAATTTTAACCCTATGATTCCCTTTTACTTTTTTTTCTGAATTGGGAATCTGAACATTCCCAAATGTCTCTTCACCACAGGATAACAGGCCCAAATGGCATCTGAATTGAACTACTGGGGCACCGTGACCTCCTGCTCTGATTCAAGAAAAGAATGTGCTTGTTTTACTGATGAAACCACACTCTCCCTCTCTCCAGCCCCTAACATTCGGTGCTTTGGGAAGATCTCATTAGGTACGAACGGCATGAAATAGCTTTAAAATCCTCAGTGTTTTAAAATGAAATAGATGATTGAACCTAGCACCCTGATACTGTGGAATCTGAAGACATTATCCCGAGCCCTGAAAATTCTGCAAACTATCTAAGGTAGCAAGTATCAGAGGGGTAGCCGTGTTAGTCTGGACCTGTAGAAGCGACAAAGGGTCCTGTGGCACCTTATAGACTAACAGAGGTATTGAAGCATAAGCTTTCGTGGGTCAATATCCACTTCTTTGGATGCAAGCAGTGGAAAAGAAGAAGTGGCTTGCATCCGAAGAAGTGGGTATTGACCCACGAAAGCTTATGCTTCAATACCTCTGTTAGTCTATACAGTGCCACAGGACCCTTTGTCGCTATCTAAGGTAGAATTGTCCTGCGAACCTGTGCTAGCCCCAGCATTGGGCATGCTTTAAGATAGACTAGAGCATGTAAAACTAGAACAGGACATGAGCCTTAACGGATGAATCCTTGAGGGGCAAGCCCACATTTCTCATCCGAGGTTACAGGGGTTTTTCTGACATACAGCCTGCATCTCCAGCAAAGCAGCTCCTCGCGGTTCCAGTTATGTCAAGAGGGACCCTTCCCAATTAACTGCAATCATTACTGAAAATATTTTAAGAGTACTAAATGGGTTTGCATCTTTAAAAAAAAAGAGAAAAGAAAAAAAAATAACCTGCTGCCAAATTGTGATTTTAACTGAGATTGGCATCAGCAGACATTTCCACATCAGCCTGTAGCACATCTGGTCCAGACCAAACAAATAGAAGATTTATTCTGTAAGTGAGATCATTTAGCATTCCTTTTTATGCTTCAGAAAGAGCCTGTACCTGTCAGTCACCAAAGCACTAGGCTTTTGGTGGCTGGGCTCTGTTGCTCTTTCTGACTAGCCTTGATCTGAGACTTCTAAGAAGGCTTGTGTTCACCCGCTCCACCTGGGAGACCAGTACCCATGCCAAGTTCATTTCCATAGTCTTATAAAAATCTCCTGGAGGATTTCAAACATCTGCTCATAAGTAAAGAAACATTGTCTTGAGATATAACAATAATATAAAGGGCAACCGAAGCTTCCTTGCAAATAAAACTGAGCTAATAAATTATTTTGTTTCAATAGTTTTATACAATTCAAACAGAAAATGAATAGAGCTAAACAGTCTCGCAAAAAGTCTCAGGTATGAAGGGTTTTCTCCTAACACTCACAGAGTTCTTTATTTTATTTTTTTCATGAGTGTCATTTTTTTTTCTGAGATCCAGAAGCTAACTCCTGAATGGGAGTGTTTGTGGAAATAGGTGCATGACACTCTTGCACTAATAATAATAATTAACCCCTTGCACTTCCCAAGCACCTTTCATCTAAAGATAACAAATATTAGCTAACAGTCTCACAGCTTCCCGCCCACTTGTGAGATACATCAGGGATATGGATGATAAAATCACCCTGCCCAGAAGAGAAAACAGAACCAATTCCAACCTGGAATGGGGCAGCTGTTAAAGAGCACTCAACAATACAACACAACAGTTTGGACAGGAGGTGAAGGTAGTAGATAGTGCAGGGGGTGCTAAGGCATGCAGAATGTAATTATCTGTACTGCCGTTTGAGTAAGAAACCAGAGTTAACTCCCTTATTTATACTAGCAAAGCCAGGCAGTGTTTTGTGGTCAGAATTGGTCAAGACCTCAAGTTTTACATCTCAAGTAAATGATGGTGTCACAAGGTAGTTGGTCCCTGAGAGTAGGCCAGGCTCAGCTCCACTGTATCAGAATAGATGGGCCCAATTGAGTCATGTGCCAGCAATGCCCCTCTGCCATGTACATTGGCCAAACTGGACAGTCTCTACGCAAAAGAATAAATGGACACAAATCTGACATCAGGAATCATCACATTCAAAAGTCAGTAGGTGAACACTTCAACCTCTCTAATCACTCAATGACAGATCTAAAGGTGGCAATTTTGCAATTGAAAAACTTCAAAAACAGACTCCAACGAGAAGCTGCAGAACTGGAATTAATATGCAAACTAGATACCATTACCTTAGCAAAAAGAAAATAAGAAAGAAATACTTGTGGCACCTTAGAGACTAACAAATTTATTTCAGCATAAGCTTTCGTGCGTTAGAACCCACTTAATCAGATGCATGGAATGGAACATACAGTGAACAGATATTTATACAGTCAGAGAAACATGATAAGGTGGAAGTGCCTATATCAACTTTAAGAGGCTGTGAATGGCTCGGTCATTACGTTAACTGATTTTATTTCCCCCTGTTAAATACCCTTAACACCTTTGTGTCAACTGTCTGTAATGGGCCATATTGATTATCACTTCAAAAGTTTCTTTCTGACTGATAACAGTTCCTTTCAATTAATCAGCCTTTTACAGTTGATATGGTTACTTCCACCTTTTCATGTTTCTGTGAATGTATAAATATTGAACCACTGTATGTTCCATTCTATGCATCCAATGAAGCGGACTGTAGTCCACAAAAGCTTATGCTGAAATAAATTTGTTAGTCTCTAAGGTGCCACAAGTATTTCTATCTTGAATGGTCCCTTACAATATGTGCTAACAACTACTTATGCTAAACAATCTGTTCTACCTTGCATTTAGCTGTGACACTTGGAGTATTCTTTCCAGACCTGAAGAAGAGCTCTGTGTGACTTGAAAGTTTGTCTCTCTCAACAACAGAATTTGATCCAATAAAAGAAATTACTTCACCCATCTTGTCTCATTACAACACTAACAGAAGACACTTTATATAGAAAATAAGAGTACTGATCGAAACATCTTTTGAGTAGCAGCTGGCCTTAGTGATTTTAAAAATAAAACAAAATATAAAATCCATATGTCACATGTCAATGACATGTCATGTCATATTATGAAATGTCAGTAGTTGTCATTAGAGAGGTGAGGTAATGTCTTTTATTGGACCAACAACCTACCCACCTTGTCTCTCTAATATCCTGGGACCAACATGGCTACAACAATACTGCATACAGTGGTTGATATATCAGATATGATATGTCACATGTCATATTATTCATTACTACTATAGATGTACCAAGAAATAATGTAAGAATAATACAAAATTTAAAAATGAAGTAAATTTTAAATGAAATTTTCATTTTGAAATTAAATTTTCCAAAATGAGCGATTTTCAGAATTGCCATTTAAAGTGCAATTTCAAAAATGTGTATTTTTGTTCATAGAATCATAGAATCTCAGGGTTGGAAGGGACCTCAGGAGGTCATCTAGTCCAACCCCCTGCTCAAAGCAGGACCATTCCTCAACTAAATCAGATAAAGAACAAAAATATTTCAAAATGTCAGTTTCCAAGAACATGAAAATGTTGAGCTTCAACAAGTTGAATTTACTCCTGGGTGAGAATCTGATCTGTAGTTTCCACATACCAAATTCCACTTTCCATCTTAACACCATTTCATGGGGTTGGATTCTGCTGATTCAACTGCCTTCATGCTCCCTATGGGACAGATCCAAAACCCATTCAAGTAAAATGTGAATATTTTCATTGACTTTAATTGGTTTTGAATCAGGCCTTTTGTTTCTTTCCTCCATAGGGGACCAAAGCTTTTTTGATAACATGACATATGTCAGAAATATCTGCCCTGAGAAGGTTAGGCCATGCAACCTTAAAGTCTTCCTTCTCTTAAAACCCCCTTAAAACCTCCTTCTCCATCACCAAACTCTGCCACAGACAGTGCTGCACATTTTAAAGTAAACAAATCAAAATAAGTTGCTAAGGCAGACACAAATACAGGATAAGAATGATCCATGAACTCACTGTTGTAACCTTGATTCTCTAATTTCTTCTCCCAACATTTTGTCAGCTCTTGGCATGTTAATTTGGGATGAGATAATAGCTGGCTCCTGTACTGAAGGCAGAAGAATATGTAACAGCAAACACTTGGATCAGAGGATACCAACTGTAGCTGGCTGAAAAAATGCTTGATGTAGGGCTGTCAAGTGATTAAAAAAATTAATTGTGATTAATCACACGATTAAAAAAATTAATCACAATTAATCGCTCTGTTAAACAATAATAGAATACTATTTATTTAACTATGTTTGGATGTTTTCAACATTTTCAAATATATTGATTTCAATTAGAACACAGAATACAAAGTGTACAGTGCTCACTTTATATTTATTTTTATCGCAAATATTTGCACTGTAAAAAAAAAACAAAAGAAATAGTATTTTTCAATTCAGCTAATACAGGTACTGTAGCACAATCTCTTTATCATGAAAGCTGAATTTACAAATGTAGAATTATGTACAAAAAAACCCCCTGCACTCAAAAATAAAACAATGTAAAATTTTAGAGCCTACGAGTCCACTCAGTCCTACTTCTTGTTCAGCCAATCGCTCAGACAAACAAGTTTGTTTACATTTGCAGGAGATAATGCTGCCCACTTGTTGTTTACAATGTCACCTGAAAGTGACAACAGGCATTCATATGGCACTGTTGTAGCCAGTGTCGCAGGACAGTTATGTGCCAGATGCAGTAAAGATTCATATGTCCCTTCCTGTTTCAGAGCATTCCAGAGGACATGTTTCCATGCTGATGACAGGTTCTGCTGGATAACGATCCAAAGCAGTGCAGACTGTCGGACTTTCATTTTCATCATCTGAGTCAGATGTCACCAACAAAAGGTTAATTTTCTTCTTTGGTGGTTCAGGTTCTGTAGTTTCCGCATCAGACTGTTGCTCTTTTAAGTCTTCTGAAAACATGCTCCACACCTCGTCCCTCTCAGATTTTGGAAGGCATTTCAACTTCTTAAACCTTGGGTTGAGTACTGTAGCTACTTTTAGAAATTTCACATTGGTACCTTCTTTGTGTTTTGTCAAATCTGCAGTGAAAGTGTTTTTAAAACTAACATGTGCTGGGTCATCATCTGAGATTGCCATAACACGAAACATATGGATGAATGCAAGTAAAATAGAGCAGGAGACATACAATTATCCCCCAAGGAGTTCAGTCACAAATTTAATTAATGCATTATTTTGTTAATGAGCGTCGTTATCATGGAAGCATGTCCTCTGGAATTGTGGCCAAAGTATGAAGGGGCTTACAAATGTTTAGCATATCTGGCACATAAATACCTCGAAATGTCAGCTGCAACAGTGCCATGCAAACACCTGTTTTCATTTTCAGGTAACATTGTAAATAAGAAGCGGGCAGCATTATCTCCTGTAAATGTAAACAAACTCGTTTGTCTTAGAAATTGGCTGAACAAGAAGTAGGACTGAGAGGACTTGTGGGCTCTAAAGTTTTATATTATTTTGTTTTTGAATGCAATTATGTAACAAAAAATCTACATTTGTAAGTTGCATTATAAACAAAGAGATTGCATTATAATACTTGTATGAGGTGAATTGAAAAATGCTATTTCTTTTGTTTATCATTTTTAAAGTGCAAACATTTGTAATAAAAATAATAATATAAAGTGAGCACTATACATTCTTTGAATTCTGTAATGTAAATTGAAATACAATATTTGAAAAATATCCAAAATATTTATTAAATTTCAATTGGTATTCTATAATTTAACAATGCACTTAAAAGTGTGATTAATCGTGATTTTTTTTACCAGATTAATTCTGGTTACCAGTCATTTATTTCTTTAATAGAAATCATATGCACACAACTTGCCACCCCAAATGGAGTTTCAATTTAAACACACTGGATTTTGATAAAACAATGAAACAAGGTTATTTACCACAAAGAAATAGATTGTAAATGAGTACAAGTAATGAGGCATAAAAGATTACCAGACAAACAAAGTTTGATTGCAACTTGTGCCTAACTTAACAAACTATGTTAAATTCAAAACAAAGTTTTCTCACCACATGCATTTAGTGACCAAATTTCTTAGCTCAGGACTCCTTTTCCCAGAGTCCAGTGAAAGCTTCCTATGTTGCTTCAGGTGCAGAGAGTGAGATGGACATGAAGAGAGAGAGGGATGCCCTGGGGTGTTTGTCCCTCTCTTTTATAGTTTCAGTTCCCCTTTTGATAAACATTTCCAGCTGGGAACCAGGAGACAAAATGTCTATGGGGAAGGACCTTCCCTGATGCTTTTTCCTCACCTATTTGATCTTCCTTTGTTTCCCTTGCTACTTAATTACTCTGTTTGCTGCTAAAATGCAAATTATTCAGAGCACATATTCCTTTGTTTGAGACAGACCTCTTTGCCAACATTAGTTTGGAACATATGTTAATAACACCATACAATAGAATCGTATAACTTCACATACAATGTTGCCACACACATTTTATCGGGACAATACTGATCAGCAAATTATGAGTTTTCAAGTGATACCTCACAAGGCATATTTTGTAAAAGATTATTACAATAGTGCATAGGGTGTGAATACAGGGGCATATTCTGTCACACTCTTAACTTTCTTTCTTTGTTAAGATACATAGATTGAATTCCTTGAGTTTATCAATGTATTCCAGTGCCAAATACAGAGGTAAAACAACATCTCTACTTCTATTTGAGATAGAAGTAAATATGGCAGGCGACCAGCTTGGCTTAACAGTGAAATCCTTGCTCGTCTTAAACACAAAAAAGCAGCTTACAAGAAGTGGAAGATTGGACAAATGACCAGGGAGGAGTATATAAATATTGTTCAGGCATGCAGGAGTGAAATTAGGAAGGCCAAATCACACTTGGAGTTGCAGCTAGCCGGAGATGTTAGGAGTAACAAGAAGGGTTTCTTCAGGTATGTGAGCAACAAGAAGAAAGTCAAGGAAAGTGTGGGCCCCTTGCTGAATGAGGGAGGGAACCTAGTGACAGAGGATGTGGAGAAAGCTAGTGTACTCAATGCTTTTTTTGCCTCTGTCTTCACAGACAAGGTCAGCTCCCAGGCGGCTGCACTCCGCAGCACGGTATGGGGAGGAGGTGACCAGCCCTCTGTGGAGAAAGAAGTAGTTCGGGACTATTTAGAAAAGCTGGACGAACACAAGTCCTTGGGGCCGGATGCACTGCATCCGAGGGTGCTAAAGGAGTTGGCCGATGTGATTGCAGAGCCATTGGCCATTATCTTTGACAAATCATGGCAATCGGGGGAGGTCCCGGATGACTGGAAAAAAGCTAATGTAGTGCCCATCTTTAAAAAAGGGAAGAAGGAAGATCTGGGGAACTACAGGCCAGTCAGTCTCACCTCAGTCCCTGGAAAAATCATGGAACAGGTCCTCAAGGAATCAATTCTGAACCACTTAAAGGAGGGGAAAGTGATCAGGAACAGTTAGCATGGATTCACCAAGGGCAAGTCATGCCTGACTAACCTAATTGCCTTCTATGATGAGATAACTGGCTCTGTGGATGAGGGGAAAGCAGTGGATGTGCTATTTCTTGACTTTAGCAAAGCTTTTGATACAGTCTCCCACAGTGTTCTTGCCAGCAAGTTAAGGAAGTATGGGCTGGATGAATGGACGGTAAGGTGGATAGAAAACTGGCTGGATGGTCGTGCTCAACGGGTAGTGATCAATGGCTCCATGTCTAGTTGGCAGCCGGTATCAAGTGGAGTGCCCCAAGGGTCGGTGCTGGGGCCGGTTTTGTTCAATATCTTCATCAATGATCTGGAGGATGGTGTGGACTGCACCCTTAGCAAGTTTGCAGATGACACTAAACTGGGAGGAGTGGTTGATACGCTGGAGGGTAGGGACAGGATACAGAGGGACCTAGACAAATTAGAGGATTGGGCCAAAAGAAATCTGATGAGGTTCAACAAGGACAAGTGCAGAGTCCTGCACTTAGGACGGAAGAATCCCATGCACTGCTACAGACTAGGGACCGAATGGCTGGGCAGCAGTTCTGCAGAAAAGGACCTAGGGGTTACGGTGGACGAAAAGCTGAATATGAGTCAACAGTGTGCCCTTGTTGCCAAGAAGGCTAACGGCATTTTGGGCTGTATAAGTAGGGGCATTTCCAGCAGATCGAGGGACGTGATTATTCCCCTCTATTCGGCACTGGTGAGGCCTCATTTGGAGTACTGTGTCCAGTTTTGGGCCCCACGCTACAAGAAGGATGTGGATAAATTGGAAAGAGTCCAACGGAGGGCAACAAAAATGATTAGGGGGCTGGAGCACATGACTTACGAGGAGAGGCTGAGGGAACTGGGATTGTTTAGCCTGCAGAAGAGAAGAATGAGGGGGGATTTGATAGCTGCTTTCAACTACCTAAAAGGGGGTTCCAAAGAGGATGGATCTAGACTGTTCTCAGTGGTAGAAGATGACAGAACAAGGAGTAATGGTCTCAAGTTGCAGAGGGGGAGGTTTAGGTTGGATATTAGGAAAAACTTTTTCACTAGTAGGGTGGTGAAGCACTGGAATGGGCTACCTAGGGAGGTGGTGGAATCTCCTTCCTTAGAGGTTTTTAAGGTCAGGCTTGACAAAGCCCTGGCTGGGATGATATAATTGGGTTTGGTCCTGCTTTGAGCAGGGGGTTGGACTAGATGACCTCCTGAGGTCCCTTCCAACCCTGAGATCCTATGATTCTATGATTCTATCCCCTGTTTATGCATCCCATGATTGCATTAGCTCTTTTGGAGAAGGAGAGGAGGGAAGCCACCTGGAGCTGCTGTTCTTTCTGATTCCTCATTCCCCTGCTCCTCCAATGAGAATGGTGTCCACTATTGAGGGGACAGGGGAGAGTCCTGCCTGCTTCCTGCAGAAGCCCTGATTGGTGCTCTTCCCCAGGAGGCAGTGGAATGGGAAAACCAGCCTATCAGAGGAATTTTCTCCCAGGCAGGGATGAAAGGTTTGCCCGTCAGTGCTCACTTCTGAGAAATTCTATTTGGTCCATCTGCAATTCCATTCAAGCAAGCACATTGTAAGCACTGGTGACTGGGGCCAAGACATAAAGTTCAGTCTCTTACAGCACTCCTGTGTGTTACATCGTCATGAAAGGTAGAGCCGGTTGACATTTTTTTAATAAAGTGCTTTGACTAAAAACCCCTCTTTATATTGGTCAAAATGTTTCATTATTTCACTTAAAAACCTGTTTTCAGCTTTCTGCATCCCTCTTTCCTTTCCACTGCAGTTTGAAAAAAGCAGTCGTGTGTATGTGGGTGGGAGGGGATGGGTATGGATCCCAATTTTTTCTCTAGTTTTTAAAAACACAACAAGGATCTGGCTTTTCCAAAATACTCAGCCCTTGGAAGCATGGCACACAGTGTTACTGCTATGAATGAGGATGGATTTTCTTCTAATGGCATGTCTTCTGCCATGCATGAAGACTGAGAGGGGAAGGGAGGGGAAAGGAAGCAAAGGGAGGAGGGAAGATAAAAGGCAGGGAAGAAAAGGAGGAGAGAGCATGAGCAAAAGAGGGAGAAAGGATTGGAAACTGAACATTTAAAAATCATGGGGCAGAAAGGCTGGTGTAAACCCGTGGTTCCCAAACTCAGGTTTGTGAACCCTTGGGGGTTCATGAAATGTATCAGGGGGTTCTCAGAAAAAAATCTGTAATGGCGGACAGAGCCATCCCTAGGGACTTTGGGCATGGGGGGCAGCAGCCGGGACCCAGGGGTGTGGGGCTGCAGCCAGAGCCCTGTGGACAGTGAAGCGGGCAGCCAGAGTCCTGTGGAGTGAGGGGCGGGCAGCCCGAGCCCCATGGAGTGCGGAGACAGCAGCCCAATCCCTGTGGTGGGTGGGGCGTCAGCCTGGACCCCGGGCGCTCAGGTGGCAGCTGGGACCTGTCCCTGGCAGACAGGGGAAGTTGGGTGGCATGAGGGGCAGAGCGGGTGGGGGAGCCATGATCTACCTGGGAGGCTGTCCACGCTAATTTTTCCCTGGCCCCATACACCCCTGATGGCAAAAGAAAAAGTGTTTGCGTGCAAATCAGCCGGAACCATGGTCATTGTAGCCAATGTGATGGTAATGATCCTCACGTAGTCCATACTCAGTCATTCTCTGAAGCATGCTGTTTTGCTCCAGTGAGACATGAGAGAATCTTCTCATTTACTAGTTTGTTCATTTGTTAGCGTTCTCCGTCTGTTATTTTTATTTGAACTGTTGTACACCCAATATGGACAAGTGGCTGAAAACGGAAAATGTAAAGACACGAGAAAACGAACGTTTGACGTCAGCTAGTGTTTTGTCAAGTCCAAAGTGTGGAAAATCTAAGTCAAATGATTATGATGGTCCTGGAAAGTCGCTTATGAAGAAAATAAAATATTACAACGATTATATAAAATATGGCTTTACATGCATTGGTGATCGAGAGTGTCCAAAACTACAGTGCGTAATTTGTGGTGATGTTCTAGCAAACAGCAGCCTCAAACTTTCTCTACTGTGGAACTACTTAGAAACTAGCCCCACCTCCACTCCCAAGTCGACAAGCCTGTCAATTTTTTCAAGGAAAATTAGCTGAGTGGAAAAGTGACATTACCGGTTTTGTATCCAAAGCAAGTACTGATAACGAAAATGCACTTGAAGCATCATACCAAGTGAGCTACCGAGTAGCAAAAGCACCAGAAGCCCATACCATAGCAGAAAGCTTGATTGGTCCATGTATAAAAGACATAGCTCATTGCATGCTCAGAGAAAAGTCTGCAAAATGATTGACGTAGTACCTTTGTCCAATAATACGTTGTCGCGAAGAATTAATGACATGTCAAGTAATGTAGAGACGACAATTGTACATAGAGTTAAAAATAGTCCATATTATGCTATACAGTTGGATGAATCAACTGATGTTGCTAATCTATCTATTTTGCTAGTGTTTGTATGTTATGTGAATGAAGGTATGGTTGAAGAAGACTTGTTGTTTTGCCGACCATGGAAAGAACATGCACCTGGAGAAGATATCTTCAATCTGACTAATGCATATTTTCAAGAAAAGGAAATAGATTGGTCTCGTTGCCTAGGTATTTGCCCTGATGGGGCCACATCAATGACGGGTAAGTATACCAGATTTGTAGCTCAAACAAAAAAGGTTGCATCAAACATCTCTCGGACTCATTGCAGTATCCAGAGACAAGCCCTCACAGCAAAATGCATGCCTAAGGGACTGAAGGAAGTGCTGGACAATGCAGTGAAAATGGTGAATTTCATAAAATCACGGCCAACAAATTCCAGAATATTTCACATACTTTGTGAAGAAATGGGTAGTGTACACAATTGTCTGTTGTCCCATACCGAAGTTAGATGACTCTCACAGGGCAAAATCCTTGTGCGCTGGCTTGAGCTTAGAATGGAAATCCTTGATTTTTTCAACAGCCACCCTTTCTACCTCACTAGCTGTGTGGAAAATCATGTCTGGCTCCAGAGCCTAGCTTATTTAGCAGACATTTTCTTGAAGAGTAATGACCTAAATTTATCTCCTCAAGGACTCAATATAACAGTTTTCAACTTACAAGACAGTTGAATCCATGATAAAGAAGTTGCAGTTCTGGGAAAGGTGTTTGGAAAACAATCAAACTAAATCTTTCAGTACTCTTCATGACTTCCTGGCAGAACATAAACTTCGACTGAATCAGTGCACTAAAGCCAATGTAACTGCACACCTAAAAGAACTTTTCACAACTTTCAGGCAATACTTTCCAGCTATGTCAGGCGATAATGACTGGATTCGCAACCCCTTTGATGATACCACTTTCTCAACGCAGATATTGAGCACTGAGGAAAAGAGAAATTGATTAAGATCTCCTGTGATTATGAACTAAAAAGGAGTTTCAGAAGTCTGTCATTGATCAACTTTTGGCTGAATTTAAGAAACGAGTACCCCCTACCGGCAGAAAAAGCGACTATAGTTTTGTTACTGTTTTCAACAACACACTTATGCGAGAAAGCATTTTCCTCATATGCACATCTGAAAACCAAATACAGAAGCAGACTCAATGCCGAACCATACCTGAGACTTTATCTTTCTCCAATGGTTCCAGACTTCCAAGAGCTATGCAGATCAAAGCAAGCACATCCATCACACTGAGGAGATTTAAACTTCAAGACTCCTTATGAGAAATGGAAAAGGAGGTGGATATTTTTTGCTGTTTCTAAAATTAAATAGGCTGCTAGTGTTGTTTTTAAAATTATTATGAAGAACAAGCTTAATCTTTGCTGTAGTCGTGTGTTGTTTGTCTGGACTGCTCAAGACCTGAATGCTTGTGGGAGAAAGTCTTCATTTGAGTTGGCTTCTTAAATACCTTCATGCTGTTTCACATCTGGTACTCCTTGATGAAACATGTAGGAGCCTTGTCCTATAATGGGCTTAATCGAAGTGATATGAACTACAAGTGAAATCTTGGAAGAGTGTTGCCGTTTTCATAATGAAATAAATTTAATAATGTAATGATAAATAATAATGTAATAATAAACAGTGTGTAATAAGCGTGTCATAAAAATATTTCCAAGATCACTGCTTCCATAATTTATGCTCAGGTAAGGGAGAAAATCCTTGGAAATATTCATTTGTAGGAGGGGGTTCAAGAGATTTGATATTTTTGTGAAAGGGGTTCATGGGTTGTTAAAGTTTGGGAACCACTGGTGTAAACTGATTGAAGTCAGATGGTCCCATGGAAAGCTCACGTAAACTAGTGTTGTATTGGGAGAATGAATCCTTGCTCCACTTCCAACTTAGCTTCAAGCGGCTGCGCTGTCATTACCATAACAGCTGTGGTAGCAGCAAGAGACTCCGTGCACTTCCAATAAAGGGGTATGCATGAAGAGGATGTTTGGAGATTTGGGAACATATGGGGTAAGTAAGGACAAATTTTTTATCTATGTATTTATATAAGGCTGTTATCACATTAGTATCTGAGCTCCAGACATTCACTGATGGTTTCATTTTCACACCACGATCAAGGGGTAGGGGAATTGTGAAAAGGAAAAGCAGACAGCAAACAGTTAAAGGTTATTCGCCTGTCACATGACCTAGCAGGGGATTTGCAGGAAGGTTGTGTCATTGTTCCAGTGGCTGAGGGAGGCAAAGGAAAAGCCTCTGGAAACTTCAGTTCAAGTTGGGTGGGGCAATTAATTTTGGTTTGTGTTACTAGAGAATTTTCTGTTTAACCAATAAGCAAGGGCCTGAACAGAGTGTGGCCTTGCTTCCTTCCTACTGTGATGCAACAGCCCACCAGCTTACAGCAGTACTATCCCCATTTTACAGATGGGGAACTGAGGCACAGGGTAGATTAACTGATATGCCCAAGTCAGTGACTGAATCAGGAATTAAACCCTGGGTGTCTTGAGTGCCAGGCCAGTGGTCTATTCCACTACCTTTCTTCACTGGTCCCTACCCTGGTCTGTGAGCACCTTCCCTTCTGTACTGCTGTGGTAAAAGACTCCATGAGGTAGAGTTCCGCAGCTCCCAGGCGATTCATTGTCCCTTGTGTGTCACCACATCTTGACCTCTCATGTCAAGTATGTAGGACAACTTCTTGCACTTAGAACCTTCCTCATCCACTGCGATGCTGAAGGGGGTTGGAAGCATCTGATAACTAGACCAGGCCCTCGTATCAATGGAAAAGATAGGAATAGACTTCTTCAAAACACAAGAAAGTTACTCTGGCTATAATTTTCATATTTGGACACCTAAAGTTATTCCACTAAATCAGAGATTCTCAACCTTTACCATATCTGGCTACATTTCCATATGGGAACCCTCTGGCACCCTCTTCTTGTTTCTCAACCTGAGGAGAGCATGGTGGTCATGATGCCCTGACACCTATCCGTGATGCCTGTGGAGGTCATGACCCCTAGGGAGAGAACTCTTGATCTAAATCATAGTGGTCTAGTTTTCATAGGTCCTCAACTCGCCTTGACTTCAAGGGGAGCTCTGCTTCTCTAACACGGGGTTGGACTAGATGGCCTCCTGAGGTCCCTTCCAACCCTCATATTCTATCATTCTATGAACTACCAATTAATTTTGATTTAGGTATCTCAACATGGATAATGGGGCCCAATTTGAGGCTTTGACTTGTGATGTTAACTATTTGTGTTTCCATGGCTTCAACGTTACATTTTTAAATCTAAATGTCTGGCATTAATAATTGTCTGACACCCCTCCCTATAATTTCTCATAATGGTGAAAGTATAAATATATTAAAAAATATGAAAACCCATAGTTTTGCTCAACTGTGAATATTTAAGTTGATACATTGAAAAAAATACTTAAAATAAACATTGATATTATGTCAAAATTCTAAAGAAACGTTCATTGAATTCTGCCACGCTACCTGTACTGTACAAGCCAGTGGGAGTCACATTACAACATGTTTTTAGCCATGTTTATAAAATGCCACAACAGGGAGCCTGAGCTGTAACATGTCATGCCATGTATGACTATTAGCTGCTACACACGTCTAAGTGAAAAATAGGAGGAAAATGATTCAGATTAAGAACCAAAGACCAAAACCATTTTAAGCAATGATCCCTGGGTAGGTCATTTATTTGCTAACCTACAGTCAATGCAGTAGCAGCCCTGAATAAAGCTGCCATTTGGTTAACAAGAGCATTACCCAAGATGTTATTTTAATAAAAGTCGGCTTTAGCCACTTAACTTTCAACTATTTAAAACACTTCCTTTTTTTTTTTACCACTTTTGCTTTTTTCTTAAAATAATTTAAATGGTTTAACAAAAAGTATTGTTTTGCATAATTATTTAGTTTCACTTTTAAACTGTATTTTAACTTGTTTTAACTTCTGTTCTTTCATGTATTTTAATTAATAAATTCCTAAACTTTAGCATGAGTTTTAGTGTGTTGACCATAAAACTAACAAACCGAGGTCTCTGTATACCAAATCTTGTTTAAAATTGTTTAATGTAGGACACTGTCAGAGTCATGGTAACACCTTTGACTCTTTTGTCCCATATATGCCATCTAAATTAATACAACATTTTTTGCATCACTTGGTGGGCCCAAAGGCTTAACACATACTTAGAAGTTGGCACCTTGGCAAACAAGAAATTGTTTTTAAAGTTGGTTTAAAACAAAAATGTGTTTTTAAATCCTTAAACGAGTTAAGCTTGTTTAGAATAAGCATGCAAAGCACGCTGTAAATGATCTTGCTTTTAAAAAGATAGAGTTAATAATTGTTCTATAGAAATTAATATTTTTCTATGCTTTTAACAAATGTTTTATGTTTTCTTTTTCCTTTTAAGGTTTGCCATTTCTGCAATTGGTAATACTTTTTGTTAAACCATTTAAATTATTTTAAGAAAAAAGCAAAAGTGGTAAAAAAAAAAGGAAGTGTTTTAAATAGTTGAAAGTTAAGTGGCTAAAGCTGACTTTTATTAAAATAACATCTTGGGTAATGCTCTTGTTAACCAAATGGCAGCTTTATTCAGGGCTGCTACTGCATTGACTGTAGGTTAGCAAATAAATGACCTACCCAGGGATCATTGCTTAAAATGGTTTTGGTCTTTGGTTCTTAATCTGAATCATTTTCCTCCTATTTTTCACTTAGACGTGTGTAGCAGCTAATAGTCATACATGGCATGACATGTTACAGCTCAGGCTCCCTGTTGTGGCATTTTATAAACATGGCTAAAAACATGTTGTAATGTGACTCCCACTGGCTTGTACAGTACAGGTAGCGTGGCAGAATTCAATGAACGTTTCTTTAGAATTTTGACATAATATCAATGTTTATTTTAAGTATTTTTTTCAATGTATCAACTTAAATATTCACAGTTGAGCAAAACTATGGGTTTTCATATTTTTTAATATATTTAAACTTTCACCATTGTGAGAAATTATAGGGAGGGGCGTCAAACAATTATTAATGCCAGACATTTAGATTAAAAAATGTAACGTTGAAGCCATGGAAACACAAATAGTTAACATCACAAGTCAAAGCATACAATGTAAATAGCCTTAAATCAAATTCTCATAATTTCTCAAACAGCATTTTTCTTTATTTGCCTACCTGTACATTTCAATTATTTTGAATGCAAATATTTTTGTCAGTTTGTGAATGTACTTTGAAATCGACATTTACCAACACATACCGATTAAAAGTTAAATCCTTCGAAGCCTGAGTACAAACCATTGATAGATTACAATACTCCAGCTGAAATGGCTGATTTTTAAAAACAAACAAAAAATATATTTTTATGTTTTCTTTATTTTTGCCCTTTGGAATACAGATATGTCTAAGGCCCCAATCCAACAGTTTTTTGTGCAGAGGTAGATTATTGTGGTGTAGCACAAAAGCAGAAGTCTGCCCACATGCAAGAAATTGCAGGATTAGGGCCTAAACTGATTCCAGAAAAATTCTGGTATTTCTAAACAAAAGGATAGTTCTTCCATAAAACAAAAAAATGAACAAACAAAATTATTAGGCTTTCCCACCCCCAAATCTTAATATTAATATGGCAAACAAAATTATTAGTACTGGTTGAAAATTATAATAATAAAATAAAATAAATGCATAATAATAATAACAATAATAATAATAATAAATATTTAATAAAATAGTTCCTGACATTTTCAAATATGGTTTCACCCTGGCTAGTTTTCCAGATAAACTGGTATTTCATTTTTTTTTCAAATTTTCTGTTAATTTCTATTTTCTGAAATTCTAAATTCCAATTCTGGAGTCTGTAGAAGAAATGTGTCAGTTGACCAAGAAGGCATCCACTTAACAGAGCTGGAAATGGAAGTCCTCACTATCTACAGAACTAATGGAATTTTCTCTGCTTCCCTCTCTGATTGTTTTAAATCATGTTTGTGTGACAACTACCCTCCTGGCCAACACCCCGGGATTGAACCAAGGAACGCTAGACCTAAAAAGCATGGGTCACTACATCTTGAGATAAATAGCCAATACTTAGTAAAAGGGGCTGTAAACGCTTCATTTGCAGTGTATCAGGCACAGAGCAGTGTATCTATCACACACACTCACCAGTGGGTTACAATAGCTTCTGCAGAATTGAAGCATAATTCAGTCCTTAAACCCATTCGGTCCTTGGACCTGTTTTACAGTTGCAAAGAAGGTACTCAACAGGGGACACCAACTCATTCTATATTGGTTGCTAGTAATCAGCTGGCAATGACTTTTGGCCCCCTAACTAGCCGGGGAATTATTCAAAGCACTGATCTGTGGAAAAATATTTTATGCTGAGATTTCAAAGGGGGCTAAAGAGAGTTGAGTGCCTAACTCCTTTGAAAACCCCAGTCTTAATTACCATCCCGGAACTGAATGAAGCCACTAAACTAACATATCTGGTTTAGAAAACAATCCACCTGTAAGAAGTGCATGAATATGTGTCTATCCAACAGAACATAATTGTTTCAAGAACTATATATATATTCATACACACACAACAAAAGCACAGTGAAAGTGTATCAATGAAAATGTCAACATACAGGGCTAGCTTGATATAAATGTAGACATAAAATGTAATTTTTTCCCTGAGGTTGCAGTCTGCCAGAGCCTTCACTGTTTGTCATGCGTAGCTGAGATGTGGAATATATTTACAAGAGCAAGAAAGCAATTCAGCAAAGACAGCAAGAGAGACTAAGCCAACTGTCAGCCAGAAAGCATGCCTTAGCTACAGGTCATGAAAGGACCTATCAATATAATGAAAACAATCATCAGAGAACAGCAACCATTTTAAATGCGAGATAAAAGAAGCTTTGCATAAATGCATAGTGAGGAATTCCTGGGAAACAGAGTGAGTTACATGTACCCACTAGCATAGTGAAATATAGAACAAATCTATAATGACAAGAAGAGGAGACTCCATAAGGAAGGGGTGGCTGAGATGGTACAAACGAAAACATTCCATTTGGGGGGAAAACCTCACTGTGAAGTAAACTGTGAAGACACTCAAAGTGTCTTTAATAGTGATGACTGACCAATGTGGAGCAGCAGCGGTGTGAATTGCTGAGAAATGGGACTTCTGTGTTCTGTTTCTTGTTCTGGCATCATGAACTCAGGCAAGTTGGTGGGGGAGGGATAGCTCAGTGGTTTGAGCATTGGCCTGCTAAACCCAGCGTTGTGAGTTCAATCCTTGAGGGGGGCCATTTAGGGATCTGGGGCAAAAATTGGGGATTGGTCCTGCTTTGAGCAGGGGGTTGGACTAGATGACCTCCTAAGTTCCCTTCCAACCCTGGTATTCTATGATTCTATGAAGTCACTATCCCTGTGTGCCTCAGACAAACTCTCTGTAAAATGGGTGGAGAGCAAAGCTTCTCACATCAGTAAAAAAACAGAGTGACACACCCTTATCAGAATAAGGCAGCAAGATCTGTTGTACTGGGCACTACATTGGGAATTGGCAGACCCTGATTCCTCCACTGGCATTGGGCAAACATCTTCTCCTCTCTTGCCCTTAGTCTGTCTTGTTCAGTTAGTAGAGCTAGAGGAAGTGAGGACCAGGGTTTCCGTTGTGCCAGAAATTCTGTAATTTTAAATTATTCTTCATTCAGAAATGGAATGAAAACAATCAAAACAAAACAAAACATTGAAATTTCCCACCAAAGGAAATTTACATATATAACATAAACATTGAAATGAAAACTCATTTCAAAACAGAAATTAAAAAAATTCTATTCTGAAAGGTCATAATGGAACATTTCAACCTTATCAGAATGTGCTGTGTGATTGGGTTTGCTCCTGCAGCATGCAACACAAACATCTTAAATAAATACTGTAGGTGATGCTGACTAGTATAATTTTTGCCCTAACATTTGTAGCTGAATTATATTCCTTGAAAAACTATCATATCATGGCTGCTGGGTTTCTATAAATCACCTACTGCTGTTGACATGGGCAATTAAATTATACATTTAAAATTCTTACTAGGAATAATTTATCACAACGTCTATGTTTAACTATTTGATTGCTGAACATTTTTGAACGGAAAGGAATGTCCTTTTCTTAGGATATCAAAATTCTTTTAAAGGCTTATCTCTTAGGCAGAGCTGGTTGTCACTTACAGTTAAGGTGGCCTGGCACTTCTCATCATAGGACCTTGTAGTGGGGTTGCCATTCACCAGGCTCCTCCTCCCCCCACCCCTCCTGTGACTACAGATATTTCCTCATGGCCCTCCCTCTGCTCGCTTTCTCTTCATGGACCTTGGGGAGCACCCTATAGTACGGCAGCGGGAAGAATAGCTCAGTGATTTGAGCAGTGGCCTGCTAAACCCAGCGTTGTGAGTTCAGTTCTTGAAGGGGCCATTTAGGGATGTGGGGCAAAAAAAATGGGGATTAGTCCTGCTTTGAGCAGGGGGTTAGACTAAATGACCTCCTGAGGTCCCTTCCAACCCTGATATTCTATGATTTCAGGCTATCACCAGCTGTCTTCTGAAATTGGGTCAGTAGTCCAAAACAATTCAAAATAGTCCTCAAGGTCCATCGCAGTAACCCTGTAGTTCATCCCCATCTACAATACTAGTATCATCCACAGTGACCTTATTCTGCTCAGCAGAAGCCTAACCTTTTGGCTCAGGCTTCCGTTCTCTGTCCGTACGTCCCTTGTTCTGTTCATACATACTACCCTAGTTCTGAAAGCTTCTCCTGATTGGCCAGAGGAGAGGGAAGCCCCTCCCCATCCTACAGTACAGGACTCCTGATCCCAGGCCTTTAAGTGACAGTGTCCTGGGATCTTCCCTGAGACCACTTCCTCTCCTCTGGTTTTGGTCAGTTTCTGAGACTGTGCTCAAAGCAACATCACTGGAATGGGGTCTTCTGGCAGCCAGTTGGCTTAATGGGACAGTACACCCTATTACAGCCTTGTTTTCAGGGTGGTTTTTTTTTTTTTTTTTTTTTAAGTTTCAGCAGAGGTGGTTAGCCCATTTCAGAACACGAGATTAGGGTAAAAATACATTTCTTTTGCTCATATTAAACAAATATTGATAATAGTTTCATTGAAAGTGCTAATGCCTCCACACTCTGGAGCAAGGGCTTGAAAATTTTCTGGGACTGGATGGCCCGTGTGCCAAGGAAGAGACTTTTGGTATTCCTGCGGAAAACTTCCCACAGTCAGCCAAGTTCTAAGTCTGTGAAATATCTCGCTTCACACGTGCTCAATAGAAACATGTTAGAGTTTGGCAGCTAAAATCTCTGCATGAGGGGTTAGACTGGGACACGGAGCTTGGGGAGGGGAAAGACTGGACTGGCACAAGGGAAGACTGCTGCAGACACAGGCGGAAAAGGCCAGGCTTTGGGGCAATAGGGCAGAAAGGCCTGTGCCCACTAGTGCACTGTCCCCTCCAGAGCCTGGAATGGAACTCGAGTGACCGGGATGCAGGCGGTCTTGCCCAGTGCTCACAGCAAGAGACAAACCTAGTGGTCAGAGCCGGAGTCATTAAAACAGAATTGGCACCCAGGTTCAGGGCCATTTTCGGAGCCAAGAGTCAGAGCTGAAGTCAGAAATCGGAGCCGAGGGTCAGGACCGGGTTATTTGGAGTGAGGCAGGGCAGGGGAAAGACTGGGGCCAAGACAGGAGCAGGGCTAGAACAAGGTGGGAACAAGCCAGGAGCAGGGCTGGGAACAAGCAGGCCTTATTGCAGCTATGGGAAAATGCTTTGAGCAACCACTGAACTACTGCTGCTGGTGGACTTAAGAGTTGATCTGCTGACTCTTCCCACCAATCAGGCGGTGTAAACAATCAGACAGCCTACTCAGTAGCGTAGCCAGGGTGGGAGCAGGGGGAGCGTCCGCTCCCTCCGTGAGCAGGAACGGCGCCTTAAAAAGGAAGCGGCGCCTTTTTAACCGCCGCTTCTTGCATTCACCTGGCGGCGCTCTGGGTCTTTGGCGGCATTTCGGCGGCGGGTACCACCGAAGACCCGGAGCAAGTGAGGACCCACCGCCGAAGTGCCGCAGAAGACCTGGAGCGCCGCCGGAGGTGCTGCTGGGGGAGCCTGGGGAGGCGCCTTTTTATAGCGCCGCTCCCCCTGTGCTCCGGACCTGCCTACGCTACTGAGCCTACTACAGGTCAGCTGCGCTCGTTAGGTTGCTAGGAGACTGACTCTGCTGCAGGCCCTGATTCCTGACACCACGATTCCTGAGTCGCAACATTCCTCTGCTGTCAGCAAATGTCTGTAAAACCCAAAGGCAAGATGTGAGCCTCATTCCACTCTACTGGCTGACCCACACAGAGGATGACAATGTGCTAGTGCTATCAGTTATTCCATTAGCTCAACAGAGAAAGGTTGTGCTGTGGATCTAAAGGTGCCAACACTGTTAATGAACAAAATAGGGGTCAGTATGATTTCACATGATGGAAATTCTGCTTTTTCCACTTGCTTTTTAAATAACCTAGAGGATTACACACACACACACTTACACACACACACAGACACACACACACACACACACTATTAAAGGAACATTAGGGTTTCAAAGTCAAGCACTAAAAAGTTAGGAAATGCCAGAATTAAGGTTGCCCACTCAACCTTAATTTGCCCCCACTCATCACCTTGTGCATATGCATTCTAGTCATCTCTAGTTACATGATCACATACTATTATTTCTACAAGACCTCTGCCTCATTCAGTGCACAGGCTGGACCATGCTCTGGAGATGAATCAGAGTTATGTAGTGAAGGAGTCTGTTGTCTGTAGGACCCCAGCCTTATTTGTTGCTGAAGCTGGAATGTGTGCTGTAAATAAATGTGTAAAGTTCCAGCGGACTACTGGAAGAAAAAAGACAGTTTCAGGTTAAAGCAGTTGAACAGTGTCCTGGAGAACTGGATTCTATCCCTGCCACCATGCTGCCCTATCCCAGGAGCAAACATGAGAGGGAACTGTAACTCTCAAGTCACAATTCCCTGTGTGGTTGTTCCCTTGCTCGCAGGGCCAGCTCTAGGCACCAGCAGAACAAGCATTTGCTTGGGGCGGCGAATTTGCAGGGGCGGCAGGAATCCAGCATGGGAGCTGAGAACCAACAGGGGGGCCTGGGAGCTGTAGTTCCTTGGTTAGCTCCCTGCCTATAGAGCCAGCCCTGGAGCAGGGAAAGAGCTACATTTCCCAGCATTCCCTTGGCAGCTATCAACAGGAAAGGGTGGGGGAGGGAGTGAGATAGCTGAGACATGCTGCAGGTTGCTGTGAATGGAAAGCTGGCTGCTGTGAATGGTAGGAATACCATATTTTAACATTAAAAAAAAAAAGAGGACACTCCACGGGGAGGGATTGCCCTGCCCCCAATCCACCTCACCTTGCAGCCCCCAAAGAAAGAATTGGGTGGACTAAATGGACAGTTGCACCTCTCTATCTGAAGCCTAGCAAGGGAGATACGTAGATCCCACTAGAATTTAAAATGAAAAGTAAGGGACGGGAGGCTCTACTAGAGGACCTGGGCAGCTTTAGATACAGTACCAGGCACGTCGGAGGATTTCCACTTCTGCGCCATGGAAGCAGAAATTGACTTTTCCTTTCCAGATTTAGCTAATATTCAGAAAGGGAATCTAGCACCTGCATTCCAGACTTGAACACCCTCAACATTCAGGAGTGCTCAAAGTAGGATAAAATTGAGCAAGCAATGCTTCCCAGTGGTTATTAGGACTGGAATTGCTATTTTCAACAGCCTTTGTCTTTTTTTTTTTTTTTTTTTAGTTTTATTTGTTTGAAAGGAAGACAGTGATAGTGCATTGGCAAATTCCCCATAGAAACAAAGAGTGGAACAAAAGAATAATAAAGGCACCTCAACTTTTCCTCATTCATGTAGGACAGTCTTATAATATGCATCCAGATATCCTTCAATCACACAAGCTGAAAATTGTTCCACTTTATTGCAGTTCTGTAACCATATGGGAATCAATCCTGTCTGTGGTGCAGGGGGGAGACCTGGGGTGGGGGGCAGCCAACAATTTTTTTGCTTGGGGCGGCAAAAAAACTAGAGCTGGCCCTGCTTGCTTGAGGGCAGACATAATCTGCTATTGGTATAGTTCAGTACCAGAGTCCTTGCCTCTCTGTGCTGGTTCAACTCTGAAGCAGCTCTGCTTCACCCATTCCCACCCTCTTGGATGGAGGCTGTCTCCCTACAAAGTTCCCTACGATGCACATGGCCTACACACAGGGGCTTAAGGGAATGCTTTGTGCTCCCACTCCTCCAATATATGACATCAGGTAGCTAGTGATTAAATGGGTCAGCTTTATTCTTTTTAAAGGACATTCATCTAATACCATAAACCCTGCAACAGAGAGAAACTTCTACAGGAAATACACTAAAGCACATGACCTACGCTCAGATACCATTGTGTTTCTAGCTCAGTATATTATGGGTAGATGTAGGTAGATAGATGTAAATAAGTTTTTAATGCTTAGTTCATGCTTCTTAAAGAAAAGCTTTTGGTTTCTGTTAGCCCCATGTATGAATGATTAGAAGAACTCTTTAGCTGATCTGTGAAAATGTGAAATCGCTAGTTGGTGATAACTTACTTTAAATATCCATGCATCTCTCATTTTATTCTGATGGCAGGTAAACACCTTCAGGATATTTAAGGGGCCTAATGGGGAAATACAGATATTTTTCCTGTTTTATTACTTGTGAATGGATGTAGTTCAATCAGGCTTTGTGGGAACACTGAAATTGTCAACCACATTTCAGCTGTGATTGTATCCTTTCTTTCCTTTATACAAATACTACAGCGTTCTCTGGTTGTTGTCCAGAAAACAGTGGTACTGTGTTGTTTTTGGCCATTGATGTAAAGTACAATTGCAATTTTAAGAAAGTTCAATTCATATTTTGATGAAAGACAAATAGACTGAATTTATTGTGCCACTCAGCCTCCATCCCATTCATTTGAATACCCCTTTAAAGCTTCCCAACCAACTCATTTTTGGTGTTAAAATCCCTTATGGGCTAATCCTGTTCAACAGAACCATTAATCTTAGTCATACATTGCTAATCTAATACAAGGGGATTTCTCAGTAGGTTAAATTATTCCCTCATTTACACCAGTGTAAAATTGGAATAACTTCATTAAAGTCAATGGAATTGCAAGGGTGTAAAGCCTATGTAAAATCAGAAGCCAGGTTGCTAGCATCAGCAGAGTTACTCTGGATTTACACCACTACAATTGAGAGCAGAGTCTGCTGAAGGGCATCTACTCTTCTCCCTTCTTTTATGAAATTCCGTCAAAATTGGTGACTTCCTACTCATCTGATTCCTTGGAGCCACTCACTCTCTTCCTCTCTTCCCCCAAACAGAGTGAAATTTCTCTTCCTTGTGTACAATTGCCACCTTTATAAAAGCATTTCATCCACTTGGCTTTCAAAATGGAAATGCTAAATTTTCCACGAGGAAGTGCCCTGGGGGGGAGTTTTGCTTACACCCAAGAATGGATGTCAGTTAATATTTGGACATGATTAATTAACAGTAAACCCTAAGGCAAACTTTGCTATTATGAAAATAAAACAATATTCCAGATTACATGATAGGCTGCCTATATGACAAAATTGCCCAGATGCTCTGTAGTCAGTAAATATTTGTCACACACTTATACACAGTTATTATTTTATGAATTGCATGTTCAGATAAATTATCTCTGTCTCTCAGACATTATAACAAAGAGTCAGGTGTGCCACTACTCAGATTAGTACTGGGATATTTAAAACCCATGTGTTCTAAGGTCATGAGTATTCAAAAGGCTATTCAGTACTCTATACTCTTTCCTTACTCAAGGCAATGCTTCACTGACTTCCTATTAAAGTGCTGAGTTAACTTTACTATACATAAAAATAATGTTGGACCACTGATGTGAAGCCACCTCTGAGGTGGGACACAACAACTGTTTAACTAAGGCCATGCTACACAACACTTCAGGATGGAAAGTTAAGAATATTTTTTTCCAGTAGAAATCACAAGAGGAAGTTATGTAGGCAGACTAGAGTTACCCAAATTGTAATTCAGTAAGGACATTGAGGTAACAGAATGAACTCTGATGTTACTGTGATAGATAGATAGATAGATAGATAGATAGATAGATAGATAGATAGATAGATAGATTACAAAGTGCTATTGGATCTTTAACAGCTAGATGTGGTCAGAACATCAATTTTATGTCTTATCTGAAAGATGTAGAAAGCTTACTAGCCTTCATTATAAGAGGAAATTGCAAAATTGTCTTGCTTTATGAAATAAGGACTGTCAAGTTTTCTGGGCTATGGAACATTGAAGATTATCAACTTGGACAGTAAATCAATATATAAGCCCTGCTCTGTCACTATTTTCCAAATAGACTTTTCTCCCGCAAGGAGTCAAAGTTGGAGCAGTTGGACACATCATCTCTCCCTGAAGGAACAGGACAAACTTTGTTATTTGATGTTGTCCACAGTCCTCCCCAGCTGTGATCAACTAAAACCTGTATTTTCTTTGCTAGGGATTTTTTTTTTGATAAAAGGATTTGAGAGAATAAAAAATTAACCCTCTATACAACAAAGAAACCAGAAACTCAAGATACATTTTAAGCCTTAGGAAATTTAGAAGCCAGAAAAACACAGCTAATTGGCATAACACAACCTGTAGACTTTTAAATTTGACTTATTTTCTAAGTTCTACAAGCCCTCCCCACAACCTGGTTTGCCTACTTTAAAAAATCTTGACTAATGTTCAGAGATGCGTTTGAAACAAAATACCCTTCACACCTAAGGAACCCCTGAACTTTTGGAGGAGATTGAGTTCAATCTTTGAACCTAAACTGGATCCAAATATTGGACCAGATCCTCATCTAGTGTAAATAACCATAGCTTTCTTGCCTCCCGTTGAGCTATGCTAATTGATACCAGAAGAACATCCTGCCCTTTATATCTAAAATGCGCCTAACTAAAACTCCAAAGGACAGATTCTGGCTTATGGTCTATCCCCTTTGCACCATCTGAGTGGTGTGAAGGGGCTGATTTCTGGCCACAAATGGCCAGACATAAATTTCCTTTGTTGAGTGTAACTCCATTGGCATACACCCAGCAGAGGTACCTCCTGCTCTCACTACCATGCCGCCACAACCCACTGTAGGTGTGCCAGGGAGGGAGGATGCTTGACGGGGCACCATGAAATGGTGCTCCACTGTGCAATAGTCCACTGGTGTAAGGCTCCTTAGGAACTTTACAGCAATGGCATAAATTATAGTACCCCTAGGCAGCTCTAATGTATGCCAGGGATGGACTGGCACAGGACCAGGACTGATGAATGCCCTCAATTCTGTACTGAGTGAAGCTCAGGCTCAGGACATAGTGAAGACCAGAAGTCTGAATACTTCCAGTTTTTGGGGTGCTCAAAATCCACAACTGAATGCTCTAACTCAGGTGTGCCACTAATCATGTTCAAATATGCTGTCACCTTGACCACAATGTATTTAAAAAAAAACCTGGGCCTGGAAGGAAAATACACAAAGCAGCTGTGTTTGCATCAGATGGAGTTAATGAGATTGTGGCCACAGGTTTGACATCACAACCACAGTGGATAAAACGTGCCTTGTCCTACTGATATGCTCCATCAGAAGAACTGCAGCTCTCAGTGCCCGTCCCTGGATCTCAGAGGGCAGAAGAAAGCTGATCACATACAGTTACATTTTCTAGGAGGGATCTGCAGCTCATTAATTCCTAGCATGCAGGCTGGAACAGCCAGTGAGATGGGGACACTTTGTATATCGTTACTACCTTTCATCCAGGGGTATGAAAGACATAAAGAAACATTAAGGACCGTATAATCTCCTCTGCTGCCCAGTGCTTAGGAGATGAAAGCAGAGGAAATCCAAGGACCATGGGCCCCAAAACAGTTGATGAGAGGGGAGTTAACCTGTCATTGTCACTATTGCCTCCTCCAAAGTCTGTGGACATGCTGCCCTTCAAACATCAGACCGGAGACAGGCAGCATATCACTTTGATTGCCAAAGAGCAGATGCCTCTCCCAAAAGGCTATATGATGGTGGTGAGACGACCCATGCCTGCCAATAGTGGGGGGGGGGGGCAGAGTGAGGGCAGCTGGCTTCAGCAGTGTTACTGAGCATGCTCAAACTGTGTGAGCATGCTTAGTACAAGCGAAGCAGCAAATCTGCAGGGGTCACGTGACCCTGCATGCCCCTCCCCCATGTGTCACCTCTGATGGTGGTGGCAAGTTCTTTGAGGCATTTTCCCTTTCTTTCTGACATTACCACCATGTTGTATTAATTTTGCTTCAGCCACCTGCTCAGATTCAGGTTGCTGACCTTGCTAGACACTGGGATCCCTGGGAGAGGCTGCTTGTATAACCCACTAGTAAATGGATGTTACAGCCCCCTCTGGGTCCAATCCATGGAAAATATGAGCCAGTTCTCCCCTCCCCAGCCACCCACACCCAGATAGAGAGCTGTAGCTCCTGCTGTTGCAATTCATGCTTTTAGCTCTTGAGGTTCCCCCGTTCAATTCCTGATGTGTTGGCCAAGTTAACAGCTGTCACACTTACATTTCATGTGCAGAAGATGCAGAGCAGGATGCCATCTGTGTGGTACCAACATTTGAGTCCACTATGTCTAATGAAGCTCTCTCCCCCAGTGGCTTCATGGAAATCTTGGAGAAGATGGAGCCTTGTGGAAAAATCTGGAGGCAAGAGGGGCAGTTGTTCACCACCCCCTCTGGGACCAGTCTGAGACGCTTAAATATCCACAGCACACTTAAAAGACCATAAGGGGAGAAACATTTTTAAAGGCCTATGAGATACCATTCAGAAGGAGAGGGACCTACTAACTCACCTGGTATAAGAAGCAGCCTTGAGTTCTGCAACTATCTGAATCATAGAACCATAGTGTTAGAAGGGACCCCAAGGGTCATCTAATCTATCACCCTGGCAAGATGCAAGATTTGTTGTGTCTAAACCATCCAAGAAAGATGGATATACAGCCTTATTTTGAAAACGTCCCGTGAAGGAACTTCCTTGTCCCCCCTAAACAGTCTGTTCCATTTTCCTACTGTTCTTACAGTTAGGAAGCTTCTCCTGAAATTTAATCTAAATCTGCTATACTCAAGTTTGAACACATTGCCTCTTGTCCTGCCCTCTGTGGCAAGAAAGAACAAGTTTTCTCCATCTTTTTATGGCAGCCTTTCAAGTATTTGAAGACCGCTATCATGTCCCCGCCTTAATCTCCTCTTTTCCAAACTAAACATACCTAGTTCTTTCAATCTTTGCTCATATGGCTTGCATTCCATCCCTTTGATCATCTTTGTCACTCACTTCTGGATCATTTCTAGTTTCTCTGCATCCTCTCTACATACATCCTATAAATTGGTGACCAAAACTGGACACAGTACTCCAGCTGAGGCCTAACCAGCTCCAAATAGAGTGGTACTATCACCTCCCATGACTTGCATGCTATGCTTCTGTTAATGCAACCTAAAATTGTGTTTGCTTTTTTGGGGACAGGTAAAGGGCAGTTCTGAGTGCCCTTGTCTTCCATAACACAGTTCAATGTCCTGGCACACACCTCACTCATTATATCTTAGGATCCTTACCTAGCTCTCAAGGATAGTGAGTATTCATGTTGGTTGATGTTTGTACGCCCTTTGGACACATACATGCTAAGTATTATTATAAGTGAGTGTACAATGCATGTCTGAAAACCAACAAAGACAACCCAAACTTTTAATAAGTAATACATCTAAATTTGTTGTTTGTGTTCAAAATGATCACGGGAAAAAAAGTCACCCGGGGAAGCAAGCTATGGAATTCAAAACTCTCCAAATACAAATAAAAACAAAAGAGGGACTTAAATACCACCAAAAAATGTTAACCATCTGAAATGTGTAAGATTTTAAGCTATTGCATAACATTGCCTCCAGCAACAAACCTTACCTAATCATATCAACTTAAAGATTTGTGTTACAATTCCAAGCTGCTCCTGAGAAAAACACAGTGTGTGTGAAAGAGAGTGCTCCAGACAGACTTTAGACCAGGGGTCTCAAACACGCGGCCCACGGGCCACATGCGGCCCGCAGAGTTATTTCCTGCGGCCCGCCATTAGGCGCCAACTCCACTGGCAGCCAAGCTCCAAACATTACTGAGTGTTTATATTTTATTAAAACCCCTCTTTGCATTACAGTTTTTAAAAAGTTAATACATTGACTTTTAATAGAATTCTATATTACTCTTCATTTTTTTCATTTTTTGACTGTACTTTTGTATCATTGTATGAAAAGGTTTCAGTGATGCGGCCCTCGGGCCAATTTACTAGTTCTCATGTGGCCCTCGTGGTGATTTGAGTTTGAGATCCCTGCTTTAGACCAAATCATCTGTATGTGTGCTGAAAAATAACAGTTAAATTCACCAGTGTAAACCATGAATGAGAGAAGAACCTTGTGTGAGAGATCTGAAGCTTGCTGGGGTAAAAGGAATAAGTCAAAAGGAATAACTAATACAACGGGATTAAGAAAAGAGTTGCAGTTATAAATAGGTATGTGTGTGAGCAACCAAGTTTGGTGGATCCAGCTCAGAGTTTAAGGAATGTTCCGGTCCAGGATTTTGGCACTGACCATCACAGAGATAGGAGCTGTTCAATTAGATGGTATTCAGTAGCATAATGAGAAGTAGTCACAATGTACCAGCAGCCTAGTAATTGCAGATTGTTTTGTGGACATCATGACAGAGGTGAGCTTTACAAAGGGCTATGAAGTCCGTCTGAGCATCAGGCTTAATACAGCTTCGCTACAGCCTTTTTCATGGAAAAGATTAAATGCTATGGATCTTCTACAGTTGGCTATTTCATAAATGGTTTCATGGATGGAAGCCACTTTAATGGCCCCAGGAGGTCACATATTCATCTCCTCTGCTACTGCAGTCACCTTTAAAAAATCTTCAGTTGTGCCCTTGGTAACAGTACTTCTTTACCTTTGGTGTTTGTTGTAAAAAGGGTATGTCTACACTGAGAACTAGGGGGGTGGTACGAGCAGACATACTCACATGAGCTCTCATTGAGGTAGCATGCTAAAAATAGCAGTGTAGTCATAGTAGCACAGGAAGTGTCAACATGGGCTAGCTGGCCCCAGTACGTACCTACAAGGTCCAGCAGGTTTGTACTCAAGCCAGCTGCCCGTGCTGCCACTGCTCCTGCCCATTCTGCCATGGCTACACTATTATTTTTAGCACGCTACCTCAGTGAGAGCTCATGAGAGTATGTCTACCTGAGCTTGGAATCACACCCCTACCTCCAAGCGTTGACATAGCCTCAGTGTAGGATAAGACATAATGCATATATGGAGGTAACATTATCTGGATAGCCAAGGCAAAATTGGAAAGATTTAAGGGTGGCAATTTTGAATTTTTATTCCAACCTATGCAGATGAGGGATTCACAGAAGATTCACTGTTGGAGCTGGTTGGGAGTTTTCCAGCAAAAAAAAAAAAAATTAAAATGTCAAGGCATCAAAACTGAACCTATTCACGGGAAAGTTCTGTTTCGACGAAGCTCCAGATTCCAAAACAGTCTGACTTTTTTTTTCTCTCAGAAATGTTGAAACATCCCATTTTGACCTTTTCAAAATGAAACGTTTCGTTTTCCGGTCAAAACAATGTTGTGTTTTGAAATTTTAGTTAATGTATAGCAAATAAATAATGTAAAAGGTCAAAATCAAAATGAAATTCAATTCATCCAATCAAAAAAAATGGATTATTAATTTGTGAGAATTGTTGAGGTTTAGACTTTTTGTCCCAATTCAGAATGGGAAAATATTTTTAAACCCTGAAAACTTTCACAGGAGGGGAAAATCTTCCCACCCAGCTCTGTTCACAGTAGATATCATGTCACATGCTTTAGAGGTGCTGCTCATGCTGCAAATCTACCAGGGGCTCTGCTCCTTTTTCACTTTCAGGTGTGTGTGGAAGGTCAGGGAAGCACATGAAAAGAACTAAAAAAGATAAAGAAAAGGAAGAAGAATGATAGCTTTGCCTGCTCCTTTTTCTCTGGTAATCTCAGTTTCTTGGGCTCTCGGCTTCTTTGTTTTCACGGCCCATTGCCATTCACTGCTTCCCCTTTACTGGGTGTTTTGACATTGTCACCAGGTGTCCCACCGCCCTTCCATCAATGAACACTTAGGTAGCAGATGGTGCAAATGGCCTAGCAATAATTTGCTGGGTCAGTGCTGGATTACCTACTTGTCTGGTGTTTGCACCAATGACTGAACAGAGCTAGTGATAATGGCTGGGAGCAGGGGGAGATATTGGACTTGCAGATCTAAATTTTCAAAGTAGCAGGTAGCCCCTCTAACAGCAACGCAAGATTCTCAGCTATAATCATTGCTCATCTCTTGGAAAATTTAGTCCAAAAGGGATTTTCAGGGGCAATTAGGAGGATACGCTATTTCTGTAACCCCTGTGTTTTCTGTGGGAATAGAGAATTGTAAGGCACCTTCAGAATTAATAATATTAATAATGACAGTGCTTTACAATTAGAGATCATCCTTTACTTCCAAAAACACCTGTAATGTTTCATAAATTATGCGCATACACAACCATTGAAATGGGTGAAAAATGCAATAAGCAGACAGTACATAGTACAAGATGGACATGTTTTATGTACTATGTGGATCCAAGCTATAAAGTTTGAATCCAGATAGTTTGAGGTTGTTCATATGCAGGGTTGTGCTGTGAGTCCTTATAGAGTTAGAGGCCAGTTTCAAAGTTTCAATGCAAACTTCCCTAAAGTTTAGGGATGTTTGGATCCAGGGTTTCGGTGCCACCTCTAATAACTGAAAAAGAAGTGTGGACCAAGCAAGGGGTTGGATGACAGTAGCGCCTGCATTTTAATCTCTGCTCTCATGCTGGCTTTCTCTTGGGTTTTGGGCAAATTACTTACTCTGACTACTTCAATTTTTCCACCTCTAAATTGAAGATAATATCTATATCCCCGGGGTGCGGTAAAGATTAATTAACTAATCACTAAAAAGAAAATAAGAAAGAAAGAAATACTTGTGGCACCTTAGAGACTAACAAATTTATTTCAGCATAAGCTTTCGTGGGTTAGAACCCACTTCATCGGATGCATGAACTAATCACTGTAAGTCAGTTTAGAGTTGAAAAGGTTTATATATAAATTTAGTGCTTGGTACTAAATACACACAACATGTATATGACTATTTCCTTTACTTTGCATGTTAAGGATAAAGAGTGACTTTCTGGAATCATGATTTGAGGACTTCAATAGCTGAGACATAGGTGAGAGGATTATTGCAGGAGTGGGTGGGTGAGATTCTGTGGCCTGCATTGTGCAGGAGGTCAGACTGGATGATCATAATGGTCCCTTCTGACCTTAAAGTCTGACCTTAAAGTCTATGAATCGGTGCTATGCTGAAATTTTGAAACAAGTGAAATTAAAACTCCTTGTCTAGGGAATGCAGGCTATACCTCTCAGATGTCCCTCATTTCATGTGACATCATTCATTTCAGTTTCAGACTCAGAAAACCAAAGTAATTGATACAAAAGGAATGAATCTAACCTCAGTGTAAGTGTCCAGAATGATTTTCCTGTCTTGTGTTGCTCATTTGGGATCTTTGTCAGACATCACATTCTATGCCTGGGCCTTGGCAGGTTGAGAGGGATGATGCAGATCCTGAGGGGCAGAGTTCTTTCACCACTAAGGGTAGGTCTATACTACCCGCCTGATTCGGCGGGTAGCAATCGATCTTCTGGGATCGATTTATCGCGTCTCGTCTAGATGCGATAAATCGATCCCGGAAGTGCTCGCCATCGACACCGGTACTCCTGCTCCACGCGAGGAGTAAGCGGAGTCGACGGGGGAGCCTGCCTGCTGCGTCTGGACCCGCGGTAAGTGCTTTTTAGTTTGAACTAAGATACTTTAACTTCAGCTACGTTATTCATGTAGCTGAAGTTGTGTATCTTAGTTCGACCCGGGGGGTTAGTGTGGACCAGCCCTAAGAGCGTCATGGAAACTGTTCAGGAAGGATAGGCAGGGCAGAAAAGGTGGGGGAGTTGCGTTGTATGTAAGAGAGCAGTATGACTGCTCAGAGCTCCAGTATGAAACTGCAGAAAAACCTGAGAGTCTCTGGATTCAATTTAGAAGTGGGAGCAAGATGGGTAATGTCGTGGTGGGAGTCTGCTACAGACCACCAGACCAGGGGGATGAGGTGGACGAGGCTTTCTTCCAGCAACTAACAGAAGTTACTAGATCACAGGCCCTGGTTCTCATGGGTGACTTTAATCACCCCGATATCTGCTGGGAGAGCAATACAGCGGTCCACAGACAATCCAGGAAGTTTTTGGAAAGTGTAGGGGACAATTTCCTGGTGCAAGTGCTGGAGGAACCAACTAGGGGAAAAGCTCTTCTTGACCTGCTGCTCACAAACAGGGAGGAAATAGTAAAGGAAGCAATAGTGGATGGGAACCTGGGAGGCAGTGACCATGAGATGGTTGAGTTCAGGATCCTGACACAAGGAAGAAAGGAGAGCAGTAGAACAGAGACCCTGGACTTCAGAAAAGCAGACTTTGACTCCCTCAGGGAACTGATGGGCAAGGTCCCCTGGGAGAATAACATGAGGGGGAAAGGAGTCGAGGAAAGCTGGCTGTATTTTAAAGACTCCTTATTGAGGTTGCAGGAACAAACCATCCCGAGGTGTAGAAAGAAAAGTAAATATGGCAGGCGACCAGCTTGGCTTAACAGTGAAATCCTTGCTCGTCTTAAACACAAAAAAGCAGCTTACAAGAAGTGGAAGATTGGACAAATGACCAGGGAGGAGTATATAAATATTGTTCAGGCATGCAGGAGTGAAATTAGGAAGGCCAAATCACACTTGGAGTTGCAGCTAGCCGGAGATGTTAGGAGTAACAAGAAGGGTTTCTTCAGGTATGTGAGCAACAAGAAGAAAGTCAAGGAAAGTGTGGGCCCCTTGCTGAATGAGGGAGGGAACCTAGTGACAGAGGATGTGGAGAAAGCTAGTGTACTCAATGCTTTTTTTGCCTTTGTCTTCACAGACAAGGTCAGCTCCCAGGCGGCTGCACTCCGCAGCACGGTATGGGGAGGAGGTGACCAGCCCTCTGTGGAGAAAGAAGTAGTTCGGGACTATTTAGAAAAGCTGGACGAACACAAGTCCATGGGGCCGGATGCACTGCATCCGAGGGTGCTAAAGGAGTTGGCCGATGTGATTGCAGAGCCATTGGCCATTATCTTTGACAAATCATGGCAATCGGGGGAGGTCCCGGATGACTGGAAAAAAGCTAATGTAGTGCCCATCTTTAAAAAAGGGAAGAAGGAAGATCCGGGGAACTACAGGCCAGTCAGTCTCACCTCAGTCCCTGGAAAAATCATGGAACAGGTCCTCAAGGAATCAATTCTGAACCACTTAAAGGAGGGGAAAGTGATCAGGAACAGTCAGCATGGATTCACCAAGGGCAAGTCATGCCTGACTAACCTAATTGCCTTCTATGATGAGATAACTGGCTCTGTGGATGAGGGGAAAGCAGTGGATGTGCTATTTCTTGACTTTAGCAAAGCTTTTGATACAGTCTCCCACAGTGTTCTTGCCAGCAAGTTAAGGAAGTATGGGCTGGATGAATGGACGGTAAGGTGGATAGAAAACTGGCTGGATGGTCGTGCTCAATGGGTAGTGATCAATGGCTCCATGTCTAGTTGGCAGCCGGTATCAAGTGGAGTGCCCCAAGGGTCGGTGCTGGGGCCGGTTTTGTTCAATATCTTCATCAGCGATCTGGAGGATGGTGTGGACTGCACCCTTAGCAAGTTTGCAGATGACACTAAACTGGGAGGAGTGGTTGATACGCTGGAGGGTAGGGACAGGATACAGAGGGACCTAGACAAATTAGAGGATTGGGCCAAAAGAAATCTGATGAGGTTCAACAAGGACAAGTGCAGAGTCCTGCACTTAGGACGGAAGAATCCCATGCACTGCTACAGACTAGGGACCGAATGGCTGGGCAGCAGTTCTGCAGAAAAGGACCTAGGGGTTACGGTGGACGAAAAGCTGAATATGAGTCAACAGTGTGCCCTTGTTGCCAAGAAGGCTAACGGCATTTTGGGCTGTATAAGTAGGGGCATTTCCAGCAGATCGAGGGACGTGATTATTCCCCTCTATTCGGCACTGGTGAGGCCTCATTTGGAGTACTGTGTCCAGTTTTGGGCCCCACGCTACAAGAAGGATGTGGATAAATTGGAAAGAGTCCAACGGAGGGCAACAAAAATGATTAGGGGGCTGGAGCACATGACTTATGAGGAGAGGCTGAGGGAACTGGGATTGTTTAGCCTGCAGAAGAGAAGAATGAGGGGGGATTTGATAGCTGCTTTCAACTACCTGAAAGGGGGTTCCAAAGAGGATGGATCTAGACTGTTCTCAGTGGTAGAAGATGACAGAACAAGGAGTAATGGTCTCAAGTTGCAGAGGGGGAGGTTTAGGTTGGATATTAGGAAAAACTTTTTCACTAGTAGGGTGGTGAAGAACTGGAATGGATTACCTAGGGAGGTGGTAGAATCTCCTTCCTTAGAGGTTTTTAAGGTCAGGCTTGACAAAGCCCTGGCTGGGATGATTTAGTTGGGGTTGGTCCTGCTTTGAGCAGGGGGTTGGACTAGATGACCTCCTGAGGTCCCTTCCAACCCTGAGATTCTATGATTCTATGATTCTATGACACATCCAGGAAAATAAAGGAAAGGATAAAGAAGGTAGCAAACTGACTGCTCTTTAAGTTCTTGAACTGCATGAGTTGTTCTTCAGGTTAACAACCAATGCTGATACTACAGTGTTCTCCAGGAACTGTTATTCTTGATGAATGGAGGGGTGACATTGGACAGAGGAGAATGGGAGAAGAGCTTGGTAACATCTCTCTCTCTCTCTCTCTCTCTCTCCATTAGTTCTGAGTTCATAGAATCATAGAATCTCAGGGTTGGAAGGGACTTCAGGAGGTCATCTAGTCCAACCCCCTGCTCAAAGCAGGACCAACCCCAACTAAATCATCCCAGCCAGGGCTTTGTCAAGCCTGACCTTAAAAACCTCTAAGGAAGGAGATTCTACCACCTCCCTAGGTAATCCATTCCAGTTCTTCACCACCCTACTAGTGAAAAAGTTTTTCCTAATATCCAACCTAAACCTCCCCCTCTGCAACTTGAGACCATTACTCCTTGTTCTGTCATCTTCTACCACTGAGAACAGTCTAGATCCATCCTCTTTGGAACCCCCTTTCAGGTAGTTGAAAGCAGCTATCAAATCCCCCCTCATTCTTCTCTTCTGCAGGCTAAACAATCCCAGTTCCCTCAGCCTCTCCTCATAAGTCATGTGCTCCAGTCCCCTAATCATTTTTGTTGCCCTCCGCTGGACTCTTTCCAATTTATCCACATCCTTCTTGTAGTGTGGGGCCCAAAACTGGACACAGTACTCCAGATGAGGCCTCACCAGTGCCGAATAGAGGGGAATGATCACGTCCCTCGATCTGCTGGAAATGCCCCTACTTATACAACCCAAAATGCCATTAGCCTTCTTGGCAACAAGGGCACACTGTTGACTCATATTGAGCTTTTCGTCCACTGTAATCCCTAGGTCCTTTTTTGCAGAACTGCTGCCCAGCCATTCGATCCCTAGTCTGTAGCAGTGCATGGGATTCTTCCGTCCTAAGTGCAGGACTCTGCACTTGTCCCTGTTGAACCTCATCAGATTTCTTTTGGCCCAATCCTCTAATTTGTCTAGGTCCCTCTGTATCCTATCCCTACCCTCCAGCATATCAACCACTCCTCCCAGTTTAGTGTCATCTGCAAACTTGCTAAGGGTGCAGTCCACACCATCCTCCAGACCGTTAATGAAGATATTGAACAAAACCGGCCCCAGCACCGACCCTTGGGGCACTCCACTTGATACTGGCTGCCAACTAGACATGGAGCCATTGATCACTACCCGTTGAGCCCGACCATCTAGCCAGTTTTCTGTCCACCTTACTGTCCATTCAACCAGCCCATACTTCTTTCACTTGCTGGCAAGAATACTGTGGGAGACTGTATCAAAAGCTTTGCTAAAGTCAAGAAATAGCACATCCACTGCTTTCCCCTCATCCACAGAGCCAGTTATCTCATCATAGAAGGCAATTAGGTTAGTCAGGCATGACTTGCCCTTGGTGAATCCATGCTGACTGTTCCTGATCACTTTCCTCTCCTTTAAGTGGTTCAGAATTGGTTCCTTGAGGACCTGCTCCATGATTTTTCCAGGACTGAGGTGAGACTGACTGGCCTGTAGTTCCCCGGATCTTCCTTCTTCCCTTTTTTAAATATGGGCACTACATTAGCTTTTTTCCAGTCATCCGGGACCTCCCCCAATTGCCATGATTTTTCAAAGATAGTGACCAATGGCTCTGCAATCACATCAGCCAACTCCTTTAGCACCCTCAAGTTGATGATCAATGAGAGCTTGCACAGCCCAAAAGTGTGGGAGCTCTAAGATACAGACTACAATTAAATTCCCTTGAACAGTGGTTCCAGCCCCATCACAATGCACTCTGTAATGTAGTTGAAGAGGCACACTCTAGCGCAGCTCAGCAGGGTGAACACAACTAGGAAGCACATACTAAAACAGGTTTTAGAGATGGAAAAGACTCCTTAAGAATTTTAGCTCATGAAACTCTACAAGATCTTCTTTTAGCATATTTTGTCATGACAAGGCACTTCAAGGGCTGAAAAATATGGACCAGATTATTTTAACAGTTTATGAACATAATTGCATATGCAATTACTGCACTCACAACTGCAGTGATTACATGGATAAATTACTACTAAAGAATCTAGCCAGCTGTTGGAGTTTTCCCAGATTGTACATGCAATCCTGAGAACAGCATAGAGAAATGATGTAATTTTGAAAATCTAGCCCTGGATTTCTTCTTTGAGATAATCCTTGCTTCTAATTAAACTTCAAAGGAAATGCTGTAGAGGTATTTTCTCCTTGTAATAACTGCCAACCCTCCTCCTCGTTTAATTGAATTTTAACCACTCGAAAGATCTTGAAAGGCTTCCTCTGTAAATAATATCTGAATAGGACTGATTTTCATGCAGTCTAATTCTTATGTTTAGTTGCTGCTTTTAAGCCTGCACTGCAGTAATTTCCCTTTTAGAGAGGGAGGATGACCTTGTGGTTAAGTCTCTGAATTGGGTTTGGGGAGTTCTGGCCTCCAATCCCCAGCTCTGCCCCAGACTTCCTGTGTGTGACATCTGTAAAATGGGGATACCAGAATGTTCCTTTCTCCCACCATTTGTCTGTCTTCCTTGTTTAGACTGTATATAGAGCTGGTCAAAAATGTAAATATTCATTGGAGCGGGGACTTGTACCCGACCTCCCAGATGAGCGCCCTAACTATCAACCTACAGAGTTATTTGCATGCTCTCTCTGGCCCAATATTTTATGCAGCGGGGAACAGCTTCAACAAGAGATTTCATCCCAGAACACCCTCTAGCCCAGTGGTTAGGCTACTCACCAGGGAGGTGGGAGACCTAGATTTAAGTCCCTCTTGTGAATCGGGCAGAATAGGGATGTGAACCTGGTTTGGCCACATCCTACTTGAGTGCCCTAAGAGCTGCCCTATTGTCTATAGGGTACGGTGGCTACTGCTGTATCTCCAGAATACAGGACATCCCCTCAGTTGTCCCTGCCCCCAGTAGTGTGACTCGCATGCACGGTGGTCACACCGCACGGAGGATGGCATTTTGCAGAACGGGGAGTGGAGCTGCAAAATGGCGTCCTCTATGCATGATACTGGACAAAGCCTAGTCGGTTTTGTCTCAGTATTGGACAGGGGACAAACCATACAAAAACAGGACCATCCAGCATAAAACCCGATGAATGACCTGCGTAGTATGGGGGAGAGGGGTTCCACCACCATCTCAACTGCCCTTTGTGCAGGGTAGGTTTGGCTTTGAGAAGGCCTATGGGATAGGGCCCCATGGGCAAGATAGACAGGGGAATCCTAGTCTGAGGATCCCATCTGAGTTTATGTACCAAGATGTTTAGTGGCGTTAAAACTGAGGCAGCTTTGCACATACCCACTGGTAGAAATGTGAGTGTTTAGGGGACTTACTGGTGGAAACTCACATGTCTAGGAAATGTAGGTGCCTACAGGGTTAGATGGCAGTTGAGCAAGACTTTTGAGGATTTAAAGTTTGGACTTAACTACCTAAAATGGCAGTTAGATGCCCAAATCCCTTTGTGGATCTAGCCCTAAGTGACTTAGCTAAGTTCACAGAGAGAGTGTGTGGAAAAGCAGGGGATTGAACTGCAGCTTCCCAAATCCTAGGATAGTGTTCAACTCATGGGACAATCCTTCCTCTCCAAGACAGGGCCTGATCATTGGTGGGTCCTCTAGATGGGACTGCAGTATAAATAATAAAGAACTATAACTTCCCCTTTTGTTATTTATTGCTAATTAACATATATCAAGTAGACCTGGGTTTTTCCATACTGCGAGAGTTTTCAAGATTTTGAAAAATATTCCCATCCCATCTTGGCTGAAAAGTTGAACTCTCAAATAATTCTGTGAAACAAAAAATCCAAAAAAATACTTTTTTTTTTTTTTAAATCATCTCAGTTTTGACTTTTTAAAAAAAAAACAAATACTTTTACTATAAATTAACTGAGATTTCTAACAGAAATATCATTTTGAACCAAAACACGGACTTTTTTCTTTTTTGAAAATACCAAAACAGGATTTTATTTTTTTTTTGGACAGGCTGTTGTCAAAATTTGTTTGAAACAGGAAATTCATCAAAACCAACCCTTTCCCACAGAGAAGTTTTGGCTTTGAGGAAGCGGCATTTTCCAAATTAAAAACCGCCTGTTGAAAAATTCCTGACCAGCTCTAATAGTGAGTCAAGTGCTACTCTCAGTGACACTGGTATATGTGTGGTGTGGCGTTATATAAGAATATGAGATGCCTGTGCATCTCACCAGGTCTCCTTGCACTGTGCCCACTCCAGCAGACAAAAGTGAACTGTATGTTTCTTTATATGTTTGGGGAGAAATACAGCAGGCCATTTGAAGCTCTGTAGATTATTTTGACTGGTGAATGTTCAGTGGTACGTATCTTATTATATTGTGTCCTCCTTTTAAGAATATAAATATAATTCTCCTCAGAATATTCTACCAGATGAATGTCCAGGAAATGCTGCTGCTTCTTCTTCTTTAAAATATATAAACCTTTTAATCTGAAGTTTTTAATATCCAGAAAATTGCACCTAGCATATCGAAGTATTACAAGAGAAGGGACTGCCATGCTCTGTGATTGTTTTATTATTATTATTATTTTCTTTCCCCACATCTCCTCATTTTGTGTTTGGTTGATTGTGTGTGTGTGTGTGCTTCTGTATGTAAGGGTCCATATTTTGCAACAGCGCAATTAATAATTGTCGGACGTGTATACATATCACTGCCCTCAACTGTGTGGAATCAGAACTGCTTAGTTGTGTGTCATAGCAGATACAGATGCCAACGAATAGAGACCCTCTTCTAGCTCAGGTAGAAAGGATAGTGCTTATGAAACAGAGATCTGATTTCTATACCCAGTGAAGAGCTAAATGGCTGTGGTGTGCAGCATATGGACATCCGTTAGGTCTATGTGGTCATTAATACATTACAGTATTGGCAGCATGCTGGGGGCAAGGACTGTATTTTTCTTATTATGCGCATACTGTGCTTAGCACAGTAAGACTGAGAACCTTAATAGGTGCTCTAACAGCCATCACAATGATAAATAATAATAAATAATAATAATAATAAGACTGATAAGAATAACAACCAATATTCAAATACATTTTCTGGTATCCAAGGGAAATGGGATGACATGGTGACATTTATATTAATTTAGCACTTACAAAGTGTTTTGCAAGCTGAAAGCTCTATACAGATACAAGCCTTATAACCTCTCCTCATTTGGTAGGTATTTTTACCTGCTAATTATGGTTGTTTTGTCGTTAATTCTGAAATAATTATTTAATATAAGATAGTTCCCACCAAGAACAATGATGAGATGAAATCTGCTCTGGGGAAAACATCTACATTGTCATTTTTCCTTTTTCTGGAGAAGTCAGGCTGTTTTCACAATGGCAAAATGTTGGTATTTGCAAAACAAAAAAGCACATAGTGAGAAAATTGAATTCCCCTTCCTTCCCCCACCCCAGTCAGTCTAAACCACACAAAACAGCCAGTCCTTTCCTCCCTGCCAACTGATTATGCAGCCATGTTGTTTGAAAGCTTGCATAATTTACATTAGCATGCCTAAGATCTCAGGTGACTATGCCTTTGAGGCCAGCATGGTAGCCCCAGTGGACCTAGATTTGATATTCCTTCCAATATCTGACCCTTTTTTCCTTGTTAATTACAGGCAGACTTCCCTGGCCTGGGCCTGGATCTGCACCTGTTTCCCATCTCTGAGCAGCTGCTAATTAGGCTGCAAATGGCGGGGCTACGCAGAGCAGGCCTCACATGCTTCAGCAGTCTATTGATCAGATTGGCATGCCATGCATACAATAATTATTATCTGCTGAGCCCACTTTCCAAAATAAAAGCCGCTCAATAAGCAACATGGTAATGAATTAAAAATTGCATTCCATGTTATACCAACTACACATATCATACTCATGGACTCCGAAAGGGCAAAGGATGGATTCTTGTTTCGTAACTCAGAACCACACTTTGGTAGTTGTGTATCAATGCAGGATTTTTCATGAGACAGCACTGATGCAAACAGTCATGCTTAAAATCTAGCACCAAATTATATTGGTGCTGGTTTTTTATTTACTCTCTTTGCAATGTGTTTCTCTCTTTGTTTGAGGAAGAGGGCATCTTCTGAATAGTTTCTATAAAGACTTACCTTTGAACGATAGGTTGCTTTCTGAGGAGCGGCACTTTTTCTTACTGAAAAGCAGAAAGCTGCACAAATCCTGAGGAAATTCACATACAGAACCAGAATATTTAAATTCCACACCAGTGAGCCAGATTTTCAGTGGGTGTGATTCAGTGTAGTACCATTGAAATAAATGGAGCTACTCTGATTTCTGCCAGCTGAGGATATGGCTTCTGTATACCTGTCTGAAGTGAATGTAGAGGAGGGAAAATAATTCTGCAAATACATGTTGAATTCAGAAGCAAATTTCAATTTGGTAGTAGCATTAATGCATAATAATAATAATTAATAATTATAATTATACCCAGTTAAGGTCAGAAGCCTAATGTGGCAATAAACAGAGAGGAAGCATGGTCCAGGAATTAGTGTGCTCATGTGGGACTTGGAAGACCCCAGCTTATTTCCCTGTTTTGCCACAGACTTCTTGTGTAAACTTGGGCAAGTCACTTAACCTGTCTGCCCCAGATCATCTACGTTATTTAGGCACCTAACTCCTATTGAAATCAATGGGAGCTAGGCACCTAAATACCTCTGCGAATCTGGGCCTTAGTCTTTCTGTGTTTCAGTTCCTTAGCTGTAAAATGGGAATAATAGTGCTTCCGTACCTCACAGGGGTGTTGTCAGGGTAAATATACTAAATTCAGGAAGGCACTCAGATACTCTGGTAATGGAGGCCATAGAAGAACTCACATGCAATGGATCTTTAGCCTGAATTTTCAGTATTCACCAAAAAGAAATTTTGAATACATGTTCCAATAGTAAAATTTGCAGCTGGACCTGAGTCAGTTAGTTAAACACACCATGTAGCCTTGCTTCTGTTCCCTGCTCTGATGACTGGCCTAACTATGAAACACAGTGTGAATTGCAAATATTATAAATTACAATGTAATTTGAAATCTGTGCTGCATTAGTTAGTTAGAAAAGTAATCTCATCAGGGAACAGAGGCAATAGCACATGGCACAGGACTGACCAGTGCAGCACAAATTGTACATTAACTACGTACAAAAAAACCCTACATTAAAATAGTAAGGTTGCAAAGTCAAGCACTGGATACATTGTTTTCAGCTCTCATGATTTTACTGTGTGTGTCACATTATTTGGTGTTTTTCTTACAGCCCCAGCTCCTGGATTTCTGCAATTATGTGAGCATCTCAGTTTCTAGCTCTCATGGCTAGGGAGAAAAGCTTGAAAATGTAAACCCTTAAGGCTCAAAAACCAGAAGGCAAATAAAAAGACCCCCACATTTATTATTTAAAATCTCATGATCAATCTCAGGAATTTAAATCAATCTCAGGAAATTTTGGGGGCCTAATAGAGTGTTTGGGGTTGGCAGCACAGATTGGAAATGTCATAGAATAGAATCATAGAAGATTAGGGTTGGAAGATACCTCAGGAGGTCATCTAGTCCAATCCCCTGCTCAAAGCAGGACCAACACCAACTAAATCATCCCAGCCAAGGCTTTGTCAAGTCGGGCCTTAAAAACCTCTAAGGATGGAGATTCCACCACCTCCCTAGGTAACCCATCCAGTGCTTCATCACCCGCCTAGTGAAATAGTGTTTCCCAATATCCAACCTAGACCTCCCCCACTGCAGCTTGAGACCATTGCCCCTTGTTCTGTCAGAATGAAGGCTGTTCATGCAACTTCATTTGGACTCTTTCATGCATATGCATTATGATAGTGTTGCCCAGCATCACCCAGGAAATCTATGGCAGAGCCAGGAAAAGAATTTTGCTCTCCTGGGTCCTAGTCCAGTGCTTTTACTACAAGAAACATGCTCTCGCTTCTTAGAACCCTTTGCTTCATTCATTGCCCATCTGTGCACTGAACATGTCAAGAATCTGGTAGAACTGTGTCACAACGCATACACACGAGGAGGCTGAATTAAAGTTCCAAACCCAACCTTAATTCTGTCCTTAGCAACTTAATGTTCATTTCGTGTCCTTTTTATATGTAATTTCAAAAGTCTTAAAAAAAAAAGACTAAACCACAGAATTTCTGTCATGTCGAACTACATTGACCTCTGTGACGAATGTGGGAATTTTCTGCAGTATTTTTATCTATCCGTATGACTGTACCTATCACCTTGGTATCACTGCCCATATGGGGGAAAGAATTTATTTTCTTCCTAGAACATGGGAGATATATAATTATATATAGAGACATATGCCTATCTCATAGAACTGGAAGGACCTTGAAAGGTCATCGAGTCCAGTCCCCTGCCTTCACTAGCAGGACCAAGAGATCAGGCTACATATTTGAGACAGAGCCGCTAGGACTGTCTGGACTGGGTCTGGGAGGACAAAGACAAATGAGGTGCCCAGTGGTTGTGTTAAAAGCTGAGTTCTCAGACATACAGTGGCTGACTTGGAACTAAGATAAAAGAAAGAGAGGCAGAGAGAGAAAGAGAGAAGATAGGTTCTACCGCAGCTTGGCTAGGCAGGCCACTCATCCAGCATTAAACCAGACAGGTTCTGCTTTTCTAGGGTTTGTCCTCCATCCAGTACTCAGACAAAACCAGACGTGGTTTTGTCAGATAGTGGACAGGGGTCGCCATTTTGAAGAGCATGCTGTTGTGCCCCTGCCGGTACATCCTCACATGCAATGTCACGCTGGCAGGGACGGAGCAACGTGCTCTTAAAAATGCTGTCCCCCCGCACAGTGTGACCTTGCATGCACGGCAAGGTCACATCACACGTCAGAGCGCCATTTTTAAGAATGCACCGCCCCGCCCCCGCACAGCGTGACCGCGCATGCTCTGTGTGTCCGAGGTCACGCTGGCAGGGGTGGGGCAGGGTGCTCTTAAAAATGTGCAGTGTAACCTTGCACCCATCATGCAGCTGAGGTCAAGCTGGCAGAGGGTGGGGTCACATCATCAGGTGCAGGCCCACACCATTCCCAGAAGTACCGGGACATCTGGGGTTCCAGGAATGCACAAATGGCAACACTAAGCTTGGCTGGAGGAAGCCCTGGTTTTAGCCAATCAGAACTCTGCCTCAGCCTTTGCTTCTCTATGCTGCCGTAAGGACTTTCAGATTCTGTAGCCCAGGTGATTCATAAATGGTTACCTTGTTTTGAAAAGGCTGCCGGGTGTCACCGTAAATAACTTACTGAAAGCATGGTGCCCTGAAGGGGTACAGTACACGTCTCCTATAGGAGTTTGGCTTTGCTAGATTCACTGCAGGGAGCCATGGAGGCAGACGGGGATCGCTGATACCAGTTTCGGAGTTGCAGAGGCCATGGGCCTACCGCTGCGGAACTGTATGGACCCTTGGGTCCAGCAAACTAAAGGGGTCACTCCCAAGGGCCTGATTTCAGGCTTGGGCATAAACCAGACTGTCAAGGTTCCCTCCCCACTCTAAACTCTAGGGTAAAGACGTGGGGACCCGCATTCAGAGCCCCTAAACTTATTCTTACCAGCTTAGGTTAAACCCCCCAAGGTACAAAATTCCCTACACCCCAAGAAACGCTTCTCGCTGCCACCATCAAATGTCTAACAGGAATCCAGGAAAGGAATCACTTGAACTTCCCTCCCCCCCCAAAATACCCCCTCAAGCCGTATACCCCCTTTCCTGGGAAAGCTTGAGAACAATCTCCCAACCAATTGGTTACACAGTGATCTAAAAACCCACCCCCTGGGTTTTAACACCATAGAAAACAGTCAGCTTCTTAAAAGAAGGATTTTATTAAAAATAAAGAAGGTAAAATCATCTCTGTAAAATCAGGATGGTAACTATTTCACAGGGCACTATATTTCCAAACTCAGAGAGATTTCCCCCTCTGGACAAAACCTTAACGTTACAGAAAACCATGAATACCACCCCCCCTTTCTAACACAGGGAATACCAAGCAAAATAAACAGAAATCTATACGCTATGCTATCTAAACTTACTTCAGAAAAGGGAGGTTTGATTTTCTGCAGGTTCCTTCTGTCTTCCAAGATCACCCTCTCTCAGACAAAGACACACTAAAAAACTTCCCCCCTCCCAAAGTTTGAAAGTATCTTGTCCCCTTATTGGTCAGATGCCAGCCAGGTCAGGTGTCAGTCTGGCTACCTGCATTTCTTAACCCTTTACTGGAAAGAGGATTTTATAGCACTGCATCAGACCCTCTCCCCCTTCCCTTCATATTTATGACACAGACCCTGTGACATCCCTGTGCATGGGTTATCAATGGGGTGAAGGCAGGACCTTGAGAGTCACAGCACAGACCTTTGCCACTCGCTAAAGGAGCAGCTGCTGCAGTAGTAGTAGCCTGTAATCTTTTATCCAGACACTAAAGAAGTATGTGACACACACTCTTTGTTATAGAACTGGTGCAACAGAGCAGAGGAGTGTTGGGAATTGTAGGCTTGGCTTTTGAAGGGAATGTGGTCTAGTGGACACCTACAGCACACCCAAGCACGTAGATTTGGCACCTTCATTCCAAGAGGCGCTGCCGCTAAGTACATAAAACTTGTGTATGCTAGTCACCACTTTGCCTGAAGTGACTCTGTGTAAACTCTTGGCTAACATATGTGGGAGAAGTGATATGTACCTGCTTCCTAAGGTTACAAAATGGGGCTTTGCTTAGTAACAAGGGTCATGAACAGTAGCATAGCCGGGGGGGAGCAGGGGGAGCGGCCGCCCCCCCCTGAGCAGAAGCGGCAGAAGCGGCGCCTTGTTTTAGCAGCACTAAAAAAAGGCGCGACTTCTTTTTAAGCGCCGCTTCTTACACTCACCCAGCGGTGCTCCATGTCTTCAGCGGCATTTCGGCGGCGGGTACCACTGAAGACCCGGAGTGAGCCGCCGAAGTGCCGCCGAAGACCCGGAGCGCCACCAGGTGAGTACAGGGGGAGGCGCCTTTTTATAGCGCCGCTTCCCCTGCGCTCCGGACCTGGCTGCGCTACTGGTCATGAAGTGTACAGAATTAGCTCTTCTGCTGACTGATGTTACTAAGGTCAGAAGTCATGGATGACTCAGATCAACACAACTTTTTCTAGGCCAAGGGGTGTTGTGCTGATGCTCTTTTGACTATGTCCCTTCCAGAGCACTCTCTCTCCCTCCCTCATACATAGGAAAGTCTGTGGGGCTTTGGCACATACTCCATGCAGTTGACATGTAGAAAGGTCCATGGGGCCTGAAAACATGCTCAGTAGAATTGGAATATGCAAATATTTTAGCAGCAAGTCACTACTAAGCAGGTGCAAAATTATGCTTTTCAGAGACTTATAATTAGGTCAAATCGGGGTGGATTTTCACTGAGACAAAAGCAGGCATTATCTCTAAACATAGAGCTGTCCCTATGCCAAATTTCAACTCTCTGATCTGCACATGGAAAAGCTCCTCAAAGATATGGTAAGGAATAAAACTAACACTTGCAAAACTACTTATTTTGTCCTAACCTTGTTAAAAGCATTTTTGTTTAAACTTAAAAATTAAACTGCAGGCAAAGACCCAGCAGGGAAAATTTCAGCCCAAACAATTAAAGTTTGACAAAATTATTGAGCAACTGAAAACTGGGGCTTATAATAGAAAATGTTAGGTAACCTTAAATAAAATGGCATCATGACCAGTTTGGCCTCTACTAACTTGTAACTCTTACATTATGCTTTTAATCTGTATATCTCAAAGCATTTTACAGATTTTACAGATAGAGAAACTGAGGTACAGGGAAGAGAGTGAGTTGCCAATAATCAACCAACAGGTGAGTGAAGAGTTCTGGGATAGAATGCATGTCTCCCCAGTGTCCTATCTACTGGACCATGCTGTCACATGACCAGAACATGGGGAGTCATGCCTAATGGTTGGAGCAGGACTAGTGGTTAGAACAGGAGTCAGGACTAGTGATTAGAACAGGATTTGGTAGCCAGAAATTGGAGCTCAGGGTTAGGGCCACAGCCAGAGTCCGGAGCCTAGCATCAGAGGCCAGATGCTAGAGCCAAGGGTCACTGCCGGCGTCAGCGGTCAGGAATCAGAGCCGAGGGTCAGAACCAGATTATCTGGAGTGAGGCAAGGCAGGAGCAAGGCTGGGGTCAAGGAGCTATCACAGCTGTAGGCAACAGCTTTGAACAGTCACTGAACTGCTGCTGGGCTAAAGAGCGGGTCTGCTGACTCTTCCAACCAATCAGGTGGTGAAGCCAATCAGGCAGCCTACTCCAGGCCAGCTACACTCATTGGGTTACCCAGAGCCTGGCTCTGCTGCAGGCCTGATTACTGACACATGTTGCCATCATTAGATTGCCATAGTTCAATTAGATTACAACTGCATATTGCAGTGGTTTTCAAATTGTGGTCCATAGGTCATTTGTTGCTGAGTGATCACATGGTGTTGGATCCTCCTCCTTGTTTCTAGATGTTAAAAGCACACTCAAAGACTGCTAAGGATACACTAACTAGTTTCTGATGCAAGTAATTGCTGTTGTTGCCACAAGGCACATCATACGATGGAGGGAGGTGCTCCATACCATTTGAGAAAAGTTTGAGAGCCCTTGGCATATATGAAAAGTTTGAGAGCCCTCGGGGGGAGGGATAGCTCAGTGATTTGAGCATTGGCCTACTAAACCCAGGGTTGCGAATTCAATCCTTGAGGGGGCTGTTTAGGGATCTGGGGCAAAAATCTGTGAGGAGACAGTACTTGGTCCTGCTAGTGAAGGCAGGGGACTGGACTCGATGACCTTCCAGGAAAGGGGAAAGGTCCTTCCAGTTCTAGGAGATTGGCATATCTTTATTTATATATTCAGATCAACACAATGTGAACTGTCTATCCAACTGTAATATTAACATCTTGAATGATCTGCAGGCCAAGAATTGTTCACTGAAGAAAATGTTGCAAATCATTTTAAATACAATAATGAATTAGAGACACTTATAAACAGAAAAAGAAAGTGGATGGAATTCATGTAATAAATGATCCATTGTGAATTATTTGCTTGGCTCTAACATCTATAGACCGGATTCTCAACTAGTGTAAATCGGCATAGTTCCATTGACGTCAACCATTTGAGGAGTACCTGACCCGATGTGTTGACAAAGAAAACTGTATTAGTAGAATGTGAAAATGATATGCCTAGAAAAAGGAATGACAGAGTGGGAAAAAAATAACAAAAGAGTGCACTAGCAGCTCCTAGTGTTAATATGTTTGTAGATAGCGCAATCTGGATAGAAACTCCTTTGAGGAAGGTTATAGAAAGCGTGATAAGCTACATCAGGTGATAACACAACAATCATCTTCCCATTTTTCAGGAAATGATTATCTAAAACAATTGTTGGCAGCTTAATTCTTGTCAGGCTGCTTTACAAAATCCAGCATTTCCTCTACTTTGAATTTGTATTAGCAGAGGATGAATCATTGATGCTTCCAGATTCTCCTGTTCTTCATATACAGCTGAATGAATTATTTTCATATAGCATGTCGTGAGCTTTCTCTATTTTTACATTTTCCCATTGCAGCTGAATCAAAGTGAATATTTCATAGGGATTCCTTTTTGGTAAGGTCTGGCCATAAATCAGATTTGCTGCAACCTATCTGCAGAGGTGACCTGTTTTCTCAAAGCTAACATGGTAAGAGGAAAAAAAACCCACCCCAAAATATTATTTTAATTAAAGAAGCATGCTAATGAATATTTTAAGAACTGAAATGACTTACTTTTTGTCAGATGTTTAAACCCATAGAAATATTGCATAAAGTTAGGTTTAATGTTTGGGCTGACTTGGGACGCAGCCTGTCTCAAGCCTGAAAAAAAAATGTTGACTAGGTAGTGGATAAATTTACGTAAACACGTGACTAGATCTAAGTGGTTATGTTATAGTTAAGTGCATTATGAAAGATTTAAAAAAAATCTGGTCTTGGCTTTAGGCTGAAAGTAATTAGCAATTTGTGCATATATGAGTCAGTGGAGATTCTGAGTCTAACTCCAGTGGCCCTAAAGTTCCTAATACAATCCTAGCTTATATTCAGGAGCAGTGTGGTGAAGAACACCTAGGGATAAGTAAGTAGCTGGTACAATAATGCAGTACTTGTACCTCTGCACTTTAGTGATTTGGTTTATAAGCCTGACTAAGGTTTTAAAACCAAGGCATGATACTTTACTCGATTCTTTACTTATTATAAGAGCTGGGATAATGAACAGAAAAAAAAATTCATGTATGTATTAGACACTTCTGCAGTCAGTGAAACCCTCTAACTCTTTTATTCCCCCCAGACATTTGTGGGAGAGTTGGGCTGTTTGAACAAATGTTTGTGGGGCAAGTGTGGGTCTGAACTCTGGACCTTCTACATCTAAAACCACCCACAGCTACTTCCTGAAAGCGTTGGTTGCAGAATTTGTAGGCAGTAGCAAAGTCAAAAACCTGGTATGTGTTCAGCCACCAGAGGGAGACAAAGCCCCACACACTGCCAGCATGGGTTACACAATATCGTTGGCCATGGAAGCTTGTCCTGAACTTCTTTTACAGAAAATGAATGTCAGATTTATTAAATCACAAAAAGAAATTGTTTGGAGTGAAAGCAAACGTAGTTTATAAGCATTAGGGCATCCAATCAGGGACTATAAACAATACCACATGCCTTAGGTGACCAGTCATCACAGCTGCTTGAATATTAAGCCGCAGATATTTGTTAAAAATCTCAGTCTGTGTTGGAACAACTTGCAGGCTGGACAAAGGTGATTAGCCAAATAAATTGTTTGTTGGGAGCTGTTCATCCTACTCCATTTCTTATTTTTTCATTGCTATATTTTGTTTTCATTATTATTGTTATTCATTATTATTGTTAAGCACTGACAGAGAGCTTCATGATGTATAAAACATGGAGGACTATAGTCCCTGCAACAGGGTTTACATTTGAAGGGGAATGGGATGGCATGGGGGCTTCAGAGTGCATTAGATAGTGTGGTCTGTGTGTGAGAAGTCCTGAGTTTTATACTGATATGACCCAGTATGGCCATTCCTATGTTCTTAACACAATCCTTTGTAATGGGTTCGTTTTGCACCTTCCTCTGAAGCCTCACTGAAAAATGGCCTGTTCTGTTCATTCGCTCTGAAACAGCTGGCCCCAACCACTGTCAGAAGACAGGATGAACTTTTGGTCTGACCCAGTATGACCATTCTAATGTTCTTATGACTAGATTAATACATTTATTCACCTTGAATAGCATCTTTCCCCAGCCTTATTGGTTGTAATGGAGCTACATGTACAGTAAGTGACTACTCAGCCTGCATAAAGCTATTCTAAAGGAATAGAGCCAGCACTATGAATGTAACCTGACCTGTTTTTTACAGTGCTGTTGTTTTACTTCTAACAGCATTTCTGCATACTGGAAGGGTGTGTTTTAAGAGCTATAGTACAGCTAAGTGGGGTTTTTTTTTACTACTAAGGAAGGATATTACCAAAGAGTTTGGTCACTCCATGTCAGTGGGATAGAGTTCTAAGCATAAAGGTCAGCAAAGCTCTTCAAGGCTGGGATTGTCTCTTTTCTATGTGCGTACAGCACCTAGCTCAATGGGGCTCCCGGTAGACATTGGGGCCTTTGGGAGCTACCATAGCATATAAATGTGTACGACTTATGGAAGGCAGCTCAAAGACAAGAATGAGGGAAGGAAGGTGCAAAGGGAGTGCTGGAGTGGCACAGTGAAGATAAAGACTAGTTTGTTTCTGTATTTATTTATTATTATTATTATTATTATTATTATTATTATTTATTATTATTCCCACAGTGACTAGAAGCCCTAATCATGAACCAGGACCCCATTGTGCTAGGCGCTGTACAAACATGGAACAAAATGACTGTCCCTCCCCTGGTGAGCTTACAATCTACATATTTAAAAAGGAAGCCCAATTACCATGGAATGATAAAATGAAACACAGAGGCATTTTGGCTAGTGACTGAAGAATGGCTAGCAGATGCATGGCTAGCATTGGACTAGCAGCACTGCTGGAAAGAACGGACAGTAACATTATAGGCTGGGATTTGTGCACCGTAGACTCTTTGGAAAGCCCCAGCCTTCCCCTCTCCCTGACAGTTTCCTTCACTGGAACCCAGAAAGCTTCAAACATTGTGGGGGGGAATAAAAGCCTGGGGCAGTGGAGAGGAATCAGCAAAGATGAAGGTGAGATATTAAACAGACTTTTCGGCATATAAGAGTTAACGCTGTTTTTGACGTAATGAGCTCTAGCTTGTCATCTATTGCATGCAGTAAAACAGAGGATCTCCTGAGCAGCAGTCACTTCATACATCCAGGGTTTTATGATAGGGGATGAAGCCTGGGGCTTAAATTTTGTCATAAGTGCTACCCCCATTGGATAGCTTGGTGCATAGAATTCTGATAACCATTTGGTTCCCCTTTCTCTTGGCTGCTCTTGTGTGTCAGTAAGATGAACCTAATAGTTTCATGAGATGGGCAGACAGACCATTTCATGCTCTAGATTGTCCACATGTTCTAAAACCAGGCAAAGATTTCCTATTTCTTTTCTTAAGGGACGCTTTGTCAAACTTTTTTTTTTAAATTGAGCATTTTCCTTGATTCATCCCCTTTCTTCTTGGATTCCCCTTCCCTAAAATTTGTCCCTGTTCTATCTCCAAGGACTCAACCCTTCACAGGTACTATCCTTCCTGATGAAGAGTACTAGATGGGATTATTTTCCAAGGCTGGGAATTCCCTTCCTCACTTGGTACAAAAGGTAGCTCTTGAGTGGTAGGAGGCACTCTCTCGCCTCGGGAGCTGGGAGAACGCCCTATGCTGCAGCTGGGAGCATGCTTCTCAGAGTGGGAAGACAGACATGCCCCCAGCTCTGTTCAAGCTAGTGCACAAAAAATAGTAGTGTGGACATGGCTGCTTGGGCTAGCCACCTGAGTATGAACCCAGGAGGTTGGGTGGGTTTGTCCTCAGTCAGCTAGAATTAGCCAACAACCCTGCTGCTGTAGCCGCAGTTCTATTTTTAGCACACTAGCTCACAGGGCCGGTGCTATAACTAGGCGACCCTAGGCGATCGCCTAGGGCATCAGGATTTGGGGAGCGGCGGGAGGCTGCCTCCTGGCTCCCCACTCAGCTGCTGAGTGGGGAGCCGGGCGGCAGCCACGGCGAGCCGCCTCCCTGCCCTCAGCTCCACCCTCAGCTCCCGTGGCCCACGGGGGTGGGGGGGGGCTGAGCTCCCGCGGGCAGGGGAGCTGGCTGGGGGGAGCAGCATTGTGGGGGGGCGGCATTGCGGGGGAGCGGCGCAGGGCTTGTGCAAGGAAGTTTCGCCTAGGGCCTCTGAAATTTGGAGAAATTTAGCTCCAGATCCACGAAGATCCAAACACCCTCATCTACTTCCCCATGCTAAGTTTCCCCCTACTGTTACTCACACCTTCTTGCTGAAATGGGCCATCCTGATTATCACTACAAAACCTTTTTTTCTCCTGCTGATAATAGCCCACCTTAATTGATCAGTCTCTTAGAGTTGGCATGGCAACCCCCATCTTTTCATGTGCTCTGTCCAAATAAATGTGTTAGTCTCTAAGGTGCCACAAGTACTCCTCGTTCTTTTTGCGGATACAGACGAACACGGCTACCACTCTGAAACCTCATCACAGTGTGGCTGACCCAAGTAAAAGAGGTAGGTCCAGAGCTCCTGTGCTAGAAATGATGCTTCCTATTTGGCCAGTTAAGAGGGCAGGGCAGCACCTGAGAAAATCTGAGGGGAGGTACCCTGTGATAAAAACCTGGTGTATTAGACCTGCCTTAGTGGGAGTCAGGAACAGGCGAAAGTTTCCAGAGACCGTGGGACTATGGAAACTCCAGGAACATAGCCAACTGGGCTGTGGGCAGTCAGGCCTGGTGGGGGAAGCAAGAGTTTGCCCTACCAGTTAGATCTGGGTCCAGGGGTAGGCAGAATCCAGGGAACGAGCTGAGGGCAGGTACCAGAGGGACAGAAGCCAAATGTCAGAGCGAGTGGGTAAACTGGAGTTGTAAACCAGAGGCAGAGTCAGGGATTAGTACTGAAGACTCAGAAGCTGAATGCCAGAACAGGGGGGTCCACCAGAGTCATAAGCCAGAGGCAGAGCTGGGGGTTGAAGCCAGAAGGGAGCAAGGACTGGAATCAGAGCAAGCACAGCGCTGGGCATATCAAGCATTGAGCAGCTGCTGATCTGCTGTGAGAGCCAGGCTTATAAGCAGGGATGCTAAACCAGCAGCCAATCAGGGGCTGTGGCCATTCTGTCAGCTCCAAGGTAGTGCAGCTTGGCTCATTGGTTGCCTAGTGGTGCAGTTACTCAATGAGCAGGCAATCAGCTGGTCCTAGCTGTCTAGTCCCTGTTAGCACCCCCCTCCTTTCAGGGTCACCAACCAGGAGACCTTGTTCACAACCCATTAAGGCAAAAAATGTTGTCTTCAAAGAGATGGACTTTTTCCGGGGTGGTGGGGAGGCTGCAACATTGTATAAAATATTCCATCTTTGCCAGGTGATCAACTCTCACTAGAGTTGTGGTGTATGCTTGGGAGGGTGGTAGCTCCATGATGAAGTCCATCAACATGATGGTCCAAGGCCAACGTGCTGTGGGCAAGGGCTGAAGGAGGCTGAACAGTTTTGCACAGGGAGTTTTGGTCCAGGGACAGAGGTCAGAGCACTGGGTGAGGGGTGGCTATCAAAGTGCAGAGGGCCAGCCACCAGAAACTCCTCAACACCAGGGCCTGGGTTTTGAATCAACTGATGTGACCCACCAAAGCAGCATAGTGGCAGATTTGCAGGACTTGCAGCCTGGGTTAGTCATCGGGTACAGAGATGTTCTCCTTCTGAGACAGGATTCCATCACGGAGTGTGAAGATCAAGGAAGTCTGGGCATTGGCATTGTTTAGGGCTTGGTGGATCTGAACAGCAAAGGGATCATTGAGGAACACATGGAGCGTAGGTTCAGTAGGACAGTAGTTCCCCAAATGAAATTTGATGTTTTGAGGATCTTGGATTAGTCAGGTTCACAATATTCCTCCTTTCAGGATAACACATCTGCCTTCAGATTCCTGGTTCTAGGACAGTAGGTCACCATGAAGTTGAATCCTGTGAAGAAGAGGGACCAGTGTGGCTGTTTGGCCAATGTACATGGCAGAGGGGCATTGCTGGCATATGATGGCATATATCACATTAGTAGACATGCAGGTGAATGAGCACCTGATGGTGTGGCTGATGTGGTTGGGTCCTCTGATGATCAGTGCCATGGGCTCATACAGTGAAGCAAGAAGCAGCTTAGAGCTTCTTGTCACTGTAATTTATTTATTTTACTGGCTTGGACAGAACACACAAAATGCTACCATCCCCACTGTGAAAGAGAGCCAAATGGGTTTCTGCCAATCAATGGTTGGAAGCTTAAAATAGAAAAATGCAGGCTAGACATAAGGTACATATTAAGAGTGAGCACAATTTACCATTGGAACATCTTATCAAGTGATGTGGTTGATTTTCCATTACTTACAGTCTTTAAAACAAGACTGGCTATCCTTCTAAAAGCTATGCTACAGTTCATACAAAAGTTATAGGTTTAATACAGAAATTACTGGTTGAGGTTCTTTAGTCTGTGTTATAAATGAGGTCAGACTAGATTATCATAATGGTCCCTTCTGGCCTTAAAATGTATTAACTCTCCTGACCACATGGGATAGGCTCAACCCATCAGGGAATAAGAACCAATATCATGTGACTTATGTGACCCATCAGAACCAACCAACTCAACTGGCAATTCAGAAAATACTGGGAAAATTACCCATAAAAATATTTGCAGTCATCTAAATTCCTTTATATATATTTGCCTAAAATTACATCAAAACATTTCAGAGTGACATAACATCATTCTAATTTCATGAACACAAATGCAAATGTGTGAATGCAGAACCAGGTAAAAGTTGATGACAAAAATAAATGTCACTGGGAATGTTTTGCTCAGCACTATTAATAATAATAATTCTTATTAATATATTATTCTCATTAATATTACATCATTTCTGTGACTGTTATGCCCATCTTTATTATTAATCATAATTTCATAGTGTTATTAATATTGCCATCATAATATATTAATAACAAAACATTAATAATGTCTGAGTTTACATTCACATTTAACTCATGGTCTCTCAACTCCTAAAGTGTTGATGATATAAGATGCTCAGATACTTCTTCAGTGGAAATTGAGAATACTCAGAACTTTGATACTGCCTCAGTTAACATGCCAACCTATTCTGCCACTAAAAGGATAACCATAATTATGTACCAACCCTAATCAGATCCAGAGAGGCCAAGGTCCACACAGATAAAGCCCCACTGACCTGTGCAGATTGGAAAGATCCAAAATGAGGGCTTTTATTGTCCCATGCTATATCATCTCATAAATAAATATACCAAACAGAGCAGACTGCACATTTTCAGTTTCCCTTTTTTTAATAAAAATTGCTTTTCTTCTGGCAAATGAAAATTTTCATTTCTTTCAGTATCGGAGGTTTCTGATGAAAAATCAAAACAAAACAAGACCAGAAAAAATCAGTGTTTGGTTTTGAAATTTTAAAATCTTTCAGGTTTTGAAAATTAAAATTGTTTGGGTTTCAGTTGGCTTTCGTTGTTGAAAATCAAAAATTTTCACTTTTCAAAAACAGAAACATTTTCAATTTTCCATTTGTTATTGAAAGATGGGAAAAAAATGGAAATTTTATTTGCAATTTCTTTCACATATTTTAGGGCCACTTTTGCTTTTGAACCATTAAACTGATATCCTAACTGATTCTGATGACTTTTTTTCCTTTCACTGAATTCTTCATTCAACTTGCTGCTATGTATTAGGCAGTAACCCACGCTCCCTACAAGGTTACTGCCTCCATTTAAACAGTAAGGATGATCTGCTTTGTGGTTAAAGCACTGGACTGAGTCTTGAGAGAGCTGGGTTTAATACCTCACTCTGTCACAGGTTTTCTGTTTGATCACGGGCAAGTTATTTAATCTTTTTGTACCACAGTTCCTCATCTGTAAAATGGGGATAATAATGCTTCCTTTGTCTCTCTTCTCTATTTAAATAATAAGCATTTTGGGGGCATGGACTATCTCTCAGTGGGGCCCCAGTCTCCACTAGGTCATCCAGATGCTACTGCAATAGGAATAATAAATAATGGCCAATAAGCAGTGCACGTCCTGTAGATAATCCAATCCCACCCATCTAGCTCCCTTTGTCTTTAATTTGTAAAATGTTATGTCTAAATTTAAAGCATAATCTTTCAAATGCTTATGCATATATCAGTAAAATTACTCAGATGTTTAATTGTTTGTAGGATCCAGACCTTATGTTATAAATTTATGGGGCCAGGAACTTGTTTTATTATGTCCTTTACAGTGCCTACGACACAATATGGGCCATGCCATACTGTCAGTTGTTTAAGAACCAGGAGACCATTTAAACCAGCAAGAAAATCTGTCTAAAAATCAGGACCCTCCATAAATAATAATGCTGCAATCTGCATTTTTGTTCGCCTCTAAAAATAATAGGGCCAGACTGGTGCAACTTCACTGGGGGATTAATTTGTCCCATCAATTCAGAGCCAGAACATCAACTAGTGTAACGAATGTCAGCGATGATAATGGAGCTGTGCTGATTTACACAAGATGAGGACGTGACCCTCAGAATGTACTGGTTATCAGCGGTCACCTATCACTGACATACTCATAAAGTCATAGAGTTTAAGGCCCAGAAGGAACCACCAGATCATCTAATCCAGGGGTCTCAAACTCAAATTACCACGAGGGCCGCATGAGGACTAGTGCATTGGCCTGAGGGCCGCATCACTGACCCCGCCCCCTCGCTGACCCCAGCCCCGCCCGCACTCCACCCCTTCCATTAGGCACCACCCATTCTCCGCCCCTTCTCCACCTCCTCCCCTGTGTGCACGGCTTCCCGCTCCTCCCCCCTCCCTCCCAGAAACCGCGAAGCTCTTCTCATGTGGTCCGCAGAGCTCTTCCCTGCGGCCCACTGGGCTCCCCACACCCCCTCATTTTTCTATTTTTTGTTAAACCCCCAGGCAGTTCCCGCCACCAGAACAGCTTTCTGGCAGCGGGAACTGCCTGGGGGTAAAAAAAAAAAAAAATTGGGGCCTGGCGGGCCGCAGGGAAGAGCTCTGTAGGTCGCATGCGGCCCGCGGGCCACGTGTTTGAGACCCCTGATCTAATCTGACCTCCTGTATATCACAGGCCACCAACCTCACCAGCACCCACAGACTGAACCCAACAATCAAAATTAGATCAACATATTGCAACCCTCGGGAGACTAAACTATTATATGTCACAGACAGAGAATCAGAGAGACCTAGAGGCAACAGTGCCTGAAGCCCCTGCAAAGGCAGGGAATTGTTCTAGTGAGATATACCCAAATGATCCCAGCAAGTGATCCGTCCCCCACACTGCAAAGGAAGGACACCCAAGATCACTGCCAATCTGACCTGGGGGAATATTCCTTCCCAACCCCACATGTGCTGATCAGTTAGACCTTGAGCATCTGAGCAAGAACCAGCCAGCCAAGCACCTGAGAGAGAGAATGCTCACTGCTACGTCAGAGCACCAGTCCACCCTGTCGAGTGTCCCATCTCCAGCCATGACCCTGTTAGATGCATGAGAGGAAGGAGACAAAACTAACCCCAGAGATTTTAGGGACATTAGGCATAACCCATAAGAGACTGCCAGGGCTGCCAAGCCTTACCCCTCACCATCACAAGCAACCCCATCATACAATCACGCGTATAAATGTGTCCATCACTCTTTTAAAACTAATCACGTTGTTTTGCCCCACAAGTCCTATTGGGACGCTGTTCCAGAGCCTCACTCTTCTGATGGTTAGAAACCTACTAATTTCTAGCCTGAAGTTGTTCATAGACAGTTTAGACCCATTTGTTCTTGTGTCAACATTGTCCGTTAGCTTAGATAGCTTTACACCCTCCCTGGTGTTTACCCCCTTGATGTATTTATCAAGAGCAATCATATACCCCCTCAGCCTTCATTTTGTTAGGCTAATCAAGCCAAGCTCTTCCCATCTCCTTGCATAAGATAAGCCCTCTAATATCCCGATCATCCTATGAGCCCTTCTCTGCACATGTTCCAGTTTAAATTCATCTCTCTTGAACATGGGTGACCAGAACTGCAGACAGTATTCCAGATGAGGTCTTACAGTTCCTTGTGGTATGAAAAGTTCTCTATCTCTACTGGAAATGCCACAGCTAATACATCCTAGGATCACATTCCCCTTTTTCCCAGCCATATCATATAGGCGGCTCATAGTCATCCTGTGATTGACCAATATACCCAGGTCGTTCTCCTCCTCTGTTGCTTCCAATTGATAAGCACCCAGTTTATAGCAGACATTCTTAATCTTAGACCCTAACTGCATGACCTTGCACTTTGTACTGTTGACTATCATCCCATTTCTGTTACTCCATTCTTTGAGGTCATCCAGATCTTCCTCTGTATTGAGGATGCCTCCCCAATTTGTATCATTAGCAAATTTCATTAGCACACTCCCACCTGCGCCAAGGTCCTTAATAAAGATATTGAATAAGATTGGTCCCAAGAGCAGGACCTGAGGAACTCCACTAGTAACCTCCCACCAGTCCAACCTTTCAACATGTCACCGTTTCCCCTTTAGCAATTCCTTATCCACCTTACGATTTTTGTATGAATACCCATCTTCTCTAATTTAACAATATCCTATGTGGTGCTGTGAAATGGTTTAGTGAAGTTCAAGTATATTAAATCTACCTCATTTCCCTCATCTTAAAAATCAATGATCGTCTCAAAGAAGGAAATCAGGTTAGTCTGGCATGATCTACCTTTAGTACACCCATGTTACATTACATCCCCTTTTCTGTTTATCTCCATGCATTTGATTATTCTTTCCTTCCCAATTTCTTCTCAAGCCTTGCAGACTACTGAGATCAGACGAATGGGTTTGTGATTTCCCAGACCACTTTCCCCCCCTTTCTTAAATATAGGTATGACCCTAGCTATCCTCCAGTGTGATGGGGTATGCAAACCCCACACTGGACAAAAAGGAGTTAAGGAGATGCTCCAGGCCCAGCCACCCCACCACACCTGCAAGACACACGCAGACTGAAGGCGGAGTTAAAAGGGAGCAGAACAGCTCACTTGTAGGCAGACCAGGGAAGAGAATAGATTTGCAACCCTCAGCTCCTGAGGAAAGGGCCAAGGGAAGGCAAGAACTGCCTAAAAGTCTCTTCCTGAGGGAAGGAAGGGGCTGATCCTGATACATCCTGAGAGGGAGGCGTTCCCCTCTCTCTCCTACTAACTCAGTTTGTTTGTGTTAATTTCCCTTGCTTTTTGTTTATGGACTACCCTGGAAGGGGAGAGACTTGAAAGCGATGTGGCCGGAGGGCCATGTCACAGGCAGAGGCAGGCCACTACAGAGACGGAGTAGCCAGCAGCCACAGACCCCAGGGGAGAGAGCCTGGGGTCTCGCCCAGCCGCAAGAAGACGCCAGCAGTGAGCCGACCCCTTCACATCCAGTCATATAGCAGTACCCCTGCATAGATTTATTACAAATCCTTACTACTGAACTAGCAATCTCAAACACAGATTCTTTCAGTATTCTGGGATGGAGATTATCCTGTCCCCTGATTTGAGCACATTAAGCTCTATATGTTTTTCTTCCACTTCTGATGTGGCCATTTCCATTTCTATACACTCATTTCCATCGGCCTCCTCCTGCCTCCATGTCCATGTTACAGATCATCATCCCCATTGAACATCAAGGCAAAGTATTCCTTTCGTTTCTGGGACATCCCTAGATTATCTTTAATCTCCTCCTCTTCCACACTGCACAGAGGCCCAGTCTCATCCTTCCTTATTCTCTTTTCATTTATATAACGAAAAAGCCCTTATTATTTGATTTTGTTGGCAAGAGTGAGTTCAGCTTGACCAGGAGTGTCTGAAAGGACAAAAAATGAATGTAGGCTTCAAACCAGAAATAGGTCTAGCTACAGAATTCAGACCTGGTTCTTGGTTTTGAATAACCCGGTATTTGGTGGTGTTTATAGAGCAGGGGTGGCCAACCGGAGCCTGAGAAGGAGCCAGAATTTACCAATGTACATTGCCAAAGAGCAACAATAATACGTCAGCAGCACCGCCATCAGCACGTCCCCCTCCGCTCCCAGAACCTTCCACCCACCGGCAGCCCCGCTGATCAGCGCCTCCCCTCCCTCCCTGCACCTCCCAATCAGCTGTTTTGTGGTGTGCAGGAGGCTCTGGAGGGGGGAGGGTGGGAGTGAGGGCATGGCAGACTCAGGGGAGGGGGCGGGAAGGGGTGGAGTGGGGGAAGGACCTGTGGCAGAGCAGGGGGTTGAGCCGTGAGCACCCCCCAGCACATTGGAAAGTTGGTGCCTGTAGCTCCAGCCCCGGAGTCGGTGCCTATACAAGGAGCCGCATATTAACTTCTGAAGAGCCTCACGTGGCTCCGAAGCCACAGGTTGGCCACCCCTGTTATAGAGAGAAGGGCCAGATGCACAATTCTCATCTGAGTTCAGTTTTTGAACAGCTAAGACTTGTTGGTGCCTCGCCCTACTCTTATGCTAGTAGCATGGCATAATTTATAATCTGTTCTTTTCATAACCTTCTGCTTATTATCATGCAGTTAAACATAAGAGTGGTTCCAACTTGGCTATTATTTAAAAGTTAGTTTTCGATGTTCATCTGCTTACTTTTTTAAAATATTTAATGTTAAGGAGGCTTAGACTGGATGGGTGGGCTTCAGCAGAAGTGAGTGGAATCTTTTTTTAAAAAACAAACAACCAAACAAGCAATGGAACAGAATGTGGAGAATACAAAAGTGGCAACGTTGAGAGGTTAGCCAATCACTTTATTTATAGCTTTCCTAGGCTGTGGACCAGTCTCCTATTTTGATTCTTGCATTGCTGTTCCCTCTAATGTCTGCCAACATGAAGGTCAATTTAAGGTCAAGTCGGAGGGCTTGCCCATTTGATGTTAGCAAGTGTGGTTTGCCCATGACCAGACTACATGGTGCTCAGTTATGTGATATTCATGAATCTTCTGATCTTATGGGACAGATAAAAGCAGAGCATAGGAAAGGAACAGAGCCCACAAGTTCAGTAAGTGGTCAGGCTGTAGAGGCAGATTTGGGTGTTTTTTAGAATCTGGAGCTTAACTTGTCCATTTCAAGAGGATGCCTCTGTAAAAATCTAGGACGGTTTGTTTGCTCCTAAATGTTACAGATTGATTGTGGTGTTGTATAGGGTCTGATGTAAAGTTCCAGTGGTTATAGGTTTGTAGCTGCTAAGATGTAGATGAAAAAGAAACCTTACAGTATTGATGGCTTAGATGTCACTGCCCTTTCTACATGTACCTGTAACCTGGCCTTGGTCAACATGAGGGTTACTGGCACAGTTGTGGGTTTGCAACAGCTGTTGAATCTAATTACACTTGATGAGCTACCCATAGGACCCAAATGTGCAAACCCATCTAACTTACACCAGAAGTCCTGCTGAAGTTGGTGGGACTATTCACAAGAGAAAGTGCTCACCGGCATGTGCCGGGGTTGCACAATCCGACCTGTTATGTGGCGAATCTCCTTCAACTGGAACAGCCAACACTTCCAGCCTGACTCTCATAGCTGTACTCACACTGATGACTTGAGTTCCTGCTTAGTCCCTGATTTCATTGGGCTACACTCTGCCATTTAAGCATACCCCATAGTAAAGGGCAGTACAGGGATGCACCATCTCAGGGGAGAACTTGGAGGCAAAATGTCTCCCAGTCATGCAGAGGCTGTGTACCCATTGCTATCTCCCTATTTGGAGGTACAGCTTCCTCCAAACCTCCCTCCATCCCTGCATGGCCAGCCAGCTCCATTGGCCACTGCATCCCGGAAGCACAACCCCACCTGCTTACCACCCATCCATATGACAGCCCTGCGAGGGGAGGGAGATGGTTCTTTCCACTTCAGCCCCCATGCTGAGCACCCCCATAAAAGCCAAGGAGAATCTGTCCCAGCGGAACTACTCTCATGGCAAGGGCCGCAGTACTGGGCCTTTTATTGTGGATGAGAGTGACAGTGTAATACCCTTTACACAGATAGTCTCATAGACTTCCGTGGGGATACTTGTGCGATTAAGTATTCACTAGCATGAATAAAGGTCTCACCAACAGGTGCTACGTGCATCTAGAGAATGTGATACAATTGTGTGTAAACCTTTAATTCTGTTTTGTTCTACATAGTTCTTATACCTCCTTAGCAATCATAGAGAGAAAAAATAGCTCCCACACAATGCTTTTCATCCAGGGATCTCAAAGCACTTTATAAAGCTGGTCAATATCATCAGCCTCTTTTTACAGACTGGGGAGCTGAGGTACAGAACAGTCACTCAGCAAGTCAGTGACAGAGCCAGGCCTAGAACCCACATTTGTTGGGGTCCCATCCAGCACACTCTCCCCTAGGCAACACTGAAGAACTTGTTCACAGCGGTTCACACAACACTGAAGACCAATGAGCTCTTCCCCATTAATCAACATGACTGCACATTTGTCCCTCGTGATTTGTTCTTTCTCCCATCCTCTCCCCAGGGGGACAATTGTATGTGCTGTGGGGTTTTCTGTTTTGGTAGGGTTTTATGGGAGAAGTTGAGTTTTTTAGTGTACACACACTGCTCTGTGCTTCACCCACTTCCACAGCCACCAAATATTTCATGAGGTGCACAGTGGGCTTATGGGCTATATGACAGGTTTCGCTTGCCACGGTCTGTAATTATTCAGTGCTGTGGCCTTAAATTGCTTTGTTTAAAAAACGCTGCATGTATTATTTATTTACAGCGCTGCATAGAGGCCTCATTCTGCTGGGTTCTGTACGAGAGCAAAGAGACAGTCTCTGCCCCCCAAAGAGTTTACAGTCTGATAAGACAAGGGAAACAAAGGGAGTATTATCGTCATTTACAGATGAGGAACTGTGAGGCCCAGAAGGTGAAATCTTCAAAAGCACCTAAGTGGTTTAGAAACCTAAGTCCCATTTCCAAGCCACTTAAGCATCCAAATTTCATTGAGAGTCACTTAGGCAGGACTGACCCCGAGAGATTAAGTAACTGGCCTAAGGTCACACAAAGTGTGTGGTAAAGTCAAGAATTGAACCCAAATCTCTTAAGTCTCAAACCAACTTCTCAGCCATGACAGAACCGCTACCCACCTCCTGACCTAACAAAATGCCATTGTCCTTTTTCTGATTAGAGAAAATTGTGCCGATCTCGGAAGTTAAGGGACTTTCTCTTGCTTTATACATTTAAATTAAAGTCTATCTAAGAAAAAAAACCTACAAGACATAGTGCAATTTTAAAGTCATTTGGCAAACTGATTCTGTCAAGAAAGCTTAGTTTCATTCTGTTTGCTTGCAACAGCTTTTTTCCCCCCATAACTCTGCTGTTCTTGTTCTTTTAATACATTTGGGAGGCCTGTCAAGGCCTATCCACTCTCTAAATAGCTTTGCAGATTAAATTTTTAACTCTACTCTCTTCATGCAGATGTATATTTCTGACAAAGAATTGCACTGGCATGTCAGCTTCCATCTTTCTCACAAGAGAGGAATCAGCTACGTGCCAGTACTGCTTGAAACACTGAACCTCCTCGGCAACAACAACAAAAAAGACCCCGCACGGAGAAAACCCACCTCTTGTTTCTTTGAGCCTCGGTTAAGCTAATTTCACTCGTCATCACTGTTACCGCTTTTTCTTTCAGCTTCAGCAACACTGGAAACCAACTAATGAGAGATCATAAAATATGGGGCAGAATTTTTGTTTTATTGCTGCTGCCGAGACACTTGAGCTCCTAACTAAAGATACTACATCACAACCAGCCTTGCCGCTTTAACTCTTGTTTGAGCTGGGAGTTATTTTCCATGTGCCTTTTTTACACACTCATGCCAATAGAATTTAAGTCCACTTTAGGCATTCTGCGTGGGGGAGGGGGTGAGGAGCCATTGGAATGAGAACTCTAGTTTAGACTATTATAGTGTCCAGATAAATGTTTTTACATATCTGTTTTGTTTTGTTTTTTTCTTGAAGGATGGGGCTTGTGGTGAGGAAGACTTTGGTAAATCGGGGCCAGATTCTGCAAATTTACTCACACAGAGAAGTACGTTACTTATTGAGTGGTCCTGCTTTGAGCAGGGGGTTGGACTAGATGACCTCCTGAGGTCCCTTCCAACCCTGAGATTCTATGATTCTATGATTCCTTCTGATGTTAATGGGATTACTCAGTGAGCACATAGGTGGCAAAATCTGCATCCTAAATTAGCTGTTTAAATGCAATGAGACTGAAATTTAGCTTGTTCATTGTCATCTGAGGTGCAATTTTTTTCCTCACAGAATCAAACTCATGTAAATAGGTCGTAGCTTATGCATATATTGTTGCTTATGAATTCCTACTGCCAATCACTTCATGGGGCTTTCAGGGGTTTTTCTGATACAAACCCTTAGCCCTTATGGAGCAAAAAGATTGGTACGGATACTGGGTCAAATCTGGGGGAGAGATACCCAGGAAAGAATTTGGTCATTTAAACATGAGCCTGCAAGTCCTTACTCAAGTGAGCAGTTGTATAGCAATCATTGGGACTATTTGTGTGATTAAAGATTACTTACCAGAGAAAGGGTTTGCCAGATTATACTTTCAGGGGCAGATTTGCAGCTGGTGCAAATCGGTACAGCTCCATTGCAAACAATGGAGAGGTGCCAATTTACATGAGCTGAGGATCTGACCCTTGATTTTTAAAATAGATACTACATAAGCACAGTTCGGAGTGAGTGTGTGTTTTAAATAGGGATAGGATTTCATAATGTCAATTCAGACCTTTGAATGGAAGTGTTTCCTTTTTAAGGTGAGAATATTGTACTGTGTTCACCATGGCTAAGGGAATTCTCAGAGTCACGGCTAAATCTTGCCCTCCTATATGTGCACATTACTTCTAATGGCTTCAGTGGGAGTAGCCTGTGCACATTTTAGAAGCACGTAGCAATCAGAGATGAAAAAGACCTACTAGGTCATCTAGTCTTACTGCTTCAGGTCAGTCTTTACCACCAGCAACACATCCACGTTTGTCTTCCAAAATCCACTTCCCAGAATCCTTTGAGCCCTTCCTGACTATGAAATCAAAAATTCTGCAAACCGTAATGCGCTGAATTTTCACCTACATCAAAGTCTCTTAGTGTAAACACGTAGCAGGCCCAATATTTATTTTATCTGAATAGTTCGCAGTGCAGTTGGTGGGGAAAATAAACAATTATACACGATGCACAGCAACTTTGTAACTTCATAATTCCAAATATGTTTAAAAGTCTGATATTTTCTTACTAAAAATGTAATGTGGATTTAAGCACAAACGTTGCATCTTGTCAAATATGCCACCAGAACTATTATAAAATTCATAGCAGAAAATATATGTATAATTTCTATACATACACATGTATGTATATGTGTATGTATATAAACAATTTATATACATATGCACATATATTAATTATATATAATTGGCTATAGCATTATATTATATACTGTATATTATATTATTATATATAATTAGAGGTTTTTAAGGTCAGGCTTGACAAAGCCCTGGCTGGGATGATTTAGTTGGGGTTGGTCCTGCTTTGAGCAGGGGGTTGGACTAGATGACCTCCTGAGGTCCCTTCCAACCCTGAGATTCTATGATTCTATGACTTCTATGATAATCATCTTTGGTTTTCTTGCTTCGTGTTTGTGTCTTAAGTTTTTAAAAATTAAAAAAAACCCACACATTTGAGCTGTATGTAATATTGCATTTTTTCATATACTCTCAATGTTAATTTCATCTAACATAATTTTTTGTCTGGGAATTTCCTAGGTGGTTTGTTTTATTATTATTGAAAACTTAAGACACAAATACTAAACCAAAAAAACAAAGATGAATTATATACAATTAGATATATTATTATATACCATATATTAGTTATATTATATATCTAATAATAAGGCACTACAAGGCACATAGTAGCCGTTAGGCCTCTGTTCCACTAGTGGACAGGCTAAAGCGCCTTCATTTATTGAGCAGACTGTGGCCAACCTAGTGTGCACCTACTGGTAGAATCAGAGGGCACCTGCCATATCCCACTTCCAGGGGAAGCTGACTGTCGGAGAGTGGCTAAGACAAGACTGAGGCAACTGCCCTACCAGCTACCATGCTGATGTTGTATGAGATTGTGTGTTTTTGATTGCTGCTGTTCCCACCTTGACCCGTACCAACTGTAGTCACTTATGGTGAAGCAGCTGTCTGCTGTGACAGTGCTGGATGAAAATCAGTGAAGAAGCAGAAGCATCTGGTTCCTGGCCATTCCCCAACACAGCACAAGGTACAGGACTACAGCTGTGGGCCTGATATGATATGGTATTTCCCGTGTTTCTCCCCCATGATCCCTGCCTTCTTATTGCCATACCCTGGCTCCTGGCTCTGCCCTGGTTAGGTTTGGACTTGCTCAAAGCTGGAAAGCAGCCAAGGAGTAGTCTTATCACCTTTAAAATGCAAAAAAAAAAAAAAAAGGACAGCCACCTTCTCCACAAGGCTACAGCCCGAACCCTCAACCACAAGGCAACTCTGCGACACTTCCCCCCTGCAACAGCTATTGAGAGTATCTGGAGAGATAACACATCTCTTTCGCTGGACACAAAAACTTTTAACATGCGTTATCCCAGTGCATTGCGATAATAATGCAAATCTTTAGACTCACACAAAAAACCCACCAAGTTACGTTATTTTTCTGGCAACTGGCAAATCCATAAAAAATACGGCCAGGACGGTCAAATACTGGGCAGGTGGCAACCCAACGAAGGAGGAATGGACAGAAATGAGCAAAGAATTGCCTTCTAGAGGGCCCCGTCTCTGTGAATGGGACTTGCCTTTCTCCCAGGGAGCTGCTCTTTGTAGCTACCAGCTGGGGAGAGATTGTGGGGTTATTGCTACATCTAGCTTCAGCTGATGTTATCTGTGCACTTTTCTTAATAGCACAGCTCGGTCTGTCCTAACTCCGTAGACCAGTGCACATAGGAGACCCTCTGTGTACATATCTCCCCTCCCACGCTCATTGAACAATATTGCCCCCAGCAAAAGTGCCTCAGAATCCGCAGTGTCAGTTCTCACACCCTCCCTGTGGAAAGGGCCAGAACCTTTTTTTGGTGGTGATGGAGATGGGAGGGGAGAGAAACAAAGGCATTGATATGAATCAGTTTCATTCTAGACTCCTGGCTTCCTGTGATGATGAACAGTCATCCTATGCAACACTCTTCCCCAACCCCCAACTAGTTTAGCACAAAGGGCCTGCTTTTACTAATGTCTGCAACAAAACACCTGTTGACTTCAGTGTGATCAGGACTGGGCCTTGAGGCATTTTTGAATTAGTCTGTTGGCAGCCCTAGCATCAAGCAGCTCTTTGTTTTAGGGTTCAGTTTCTGTTCCCGTTGGAACCAATGAGAGGCTGCCAGTGAGTCCAGTGGGAGCAGGAGCAGGCCCTTAGAATGTGGATGTTGTCGCCATAATGGAGTAATTACATCTCTCCCTAAAGCATCTGTTATGCTTTTTCCTGGGTGTCTGGCTGGTGAGTCTTGCCCACATGCTCGGGGTTCAGCTGATCGCCATATTTGGGGTCGGGAAGGAATTTTCCTCCAGGGTAGATTGGCAGAGGCCCTGGAGGTTTTTTGCCTTCCTCTGCAGCATGGGGCACGGGTCACTTACCGGAGGATTCTCTGCATCTTGAAGTCTTTAAACCATGATTTGAGGACTTCAATAGCTGAGACATAGGTGAGAGGATTATTCCAGGAGTGGGTGGGTCAGATTCTGTGGCCTGCATTGTGCAGGAGGTCAGACTAGATGATCATAATGGTCCCTTCTGACCTTTGAGTCTATGAGTCTATGAGTTATTTGCCCCTGTCGGCGACAGGATACCATCTGGTAGATAGACCATTGGTCTCATATGAGAGAGCAATTCTTATGTTCCTATCCCATCTTCTGTCACTCTCGGTGAACACTGAAAATTTACTTAATGGCAATGGTACTCAGGGGGGAATGCATTGGTTTAGGAAGAACAATACCTCTGCCTCCCCCACACCCCAAAAATTATCTGTTTCTCAAGATACATTTGAACTCAACCGTGGTTTAAGTCTCCTAACAGTTAGGGTTCCCACGCATGCACACAAACTTCTGGTCGCCAGCCTAAACTGTAACCACGGGAGCTGAAAGAAGATAAGCTATTAAAATGGCATTTCTGGCTAGGCCTGAAACCAGAAGTTGTAAAATACCACAGGGACGCCATGGTCTGACACAGGTGTGGTCACTGGGATATCTGTATTCTAGGTCTTAGGTGACCAAGTGGCACTTGTGCTTCACTGTCCCTATTTATTAAACAGGGAGAATAATACCTGTCTTAGCATGGGTGGCGGGTAACATAGGCTGAGCCTCCCCAAACAGCCAGGCATGGCCCTGCCCACACTCCACCCCCAGACTCCCTCCTGCTTCCTGCACCGCGGCTCTTCCCCTGTGCTGTGGCCTGGGGCTGCGCTGCCCACTCAGCGCTCCGGGGCTGAGGGCAGCACCACCCGCCCGTCACTCCGGGACTGGGGGCACCGCCTGACTGCCCAGCACTCCCGGGCTGGGGGAAGGGGGCTGGAGCCGCACTGCCCTCCCAGTGTTCCAGGGCAGGGGAGGTGGGGCTGGGGCCACACCACCCTCCTGGCACTCCGGGGGTGGGGCCATGCCGCCTGCCCGGTGCTCCAGGGCTGCGGGCACTCTGGAGCTGAGGGCGCTAGCCTGGGGTGGGGGCCAGCAGCCACAGTGGTGGGGCTCTGGTCTCTGGTGGGGGGGCGGGCATGGAAGGGGCAGTCCCTTGGCTAGCTTTCCCGAGCTGGCGGTTCACGCGCCACCCATGTTGTTACCAGCCTAAGCTCTTGGTAACTATGTGTCTTAGGTAGATATATGTCCCACATTCACTGTTCCCTCTAAGCTGTGCGCACGCGCACACAGATTCTAAATCCCGCGCACACGGCAAAACACTGCATGCACAAAAATTTGCACAGAAGCACACCAATTTGCATAGAAGACATTTTTCGCTCACACAGCCTGTCAAAAATTTGCACAGAAGAATTTTTTTTTCGCACACGGCCTGTCAAAAATTAGAGGGAACGTTGCCCACATTACTGTAGTATCTGAGCACCTTATAATCTTTCATGCATTTATCCTCACAACACCCATGTGTGGTGCTATTATCCCTATTTCACCAATGAGGAAGTGAGACACATGGAGACTCGCCTGAAGTCACACAGAATGTCTGTGGTTGGGCAGGGACTTGAAGCCAGGTGTAACAAGTGTGTCAGTTCTCAGAGTACCCAGCTGTCAGGGAGTTGACACCCAGTTACACACAAGCAAGTCTTCCTCTCTCTGGACTCAGGGGGGCAACAAGATGACCCATAGTCCTCCTGGGTACCCCAAAAACCATCATAACAAATACTAGTGTGTACCCTAATCACTGGAACACCCTTATTCTACCCTGTTTTACCTGACATGGAGCAATAGGTTCTGAAATTCAGAGGTTTAATAAACTCACCCATCACTGTAGGCTCTGAGCACCTCCCAAGTAAAATTAAGGTCCTATTTGTCCATTTCTGGCTGTAGGGGTTATTGAGTAACTACTCAAATCTGCTCCCTCCCCCAACCCCATTTACCACAGTGGAACAGCTGTCAGGGGCTCACCAATAACCAAGCAGGAATATGTCTGACGGAGATCTTTCCTCCCCTTTCTGAATTTTGGGGAAGTTCACAGCTGGTTTAATCAAGTCTTGAGTTCTAACCCAGGTTCTGACACTGATTCTCTCAGTAACCTGGGGCAAGCCTCATAGGGCTGGTTTCTAAAAGTGGCTAATGTACCTTTAAGGATATGGACCTTACATCTCTTTGTGTCATTTTCTCTATATGCAAAATGGTGATCATCATATTTACCTACCTACTTTACCGGTTATGAGAACAGCTGATCAAAATATTTTGTACTAAACTTAATTTTGACCAAAAAACTGGCCTTTTTCATGCAAAATTTTGCTAAACACTGTTTCCCATTTACATTTTTTAAAAATTTCTTGTGATAATTTTGTAATTTTTGTTCTGAAATTTGGATTTAACCATTTTTTAAAAAAATGTTTACTCAAACCCATGTCTTTCAGTAAGCAAAAAGTCTCAACAACCCTTGTAATAAGAGTTTCAATACAAACTTTCATACCAAAGTGTCATAAAATGTTTCGGAAGAACAAAAATCGGATCCATTTTGAACCCTGTGAACTAGTCAAAATTACAACATTTGGGATTTTTGATTATTTGACCAGCTGTATAGTTGTGCAGATTAGAGAGTTAACATCTGGATAGAGCTTTGAAGATGTTAAGTGTCTGCTACTATTACTGACACAATGAGAAAGAGCACATACAAAAAACCCACAGTCTGAATCATAGAGCAGAAAATGAGTTATTTTGGGCACCATGTGTCCATTCCTAGGGATCAATGCAGGAAATATTCTCTTCTGTGTATTTCCCAGTTCTTTGTCCAGACTATTTTAAAATATATTTTTATTTAAAGTTTGTGAATATGTGTAGAGTGGGAGACTAGCATGCGAGTAGGGTGGGAGGCAGTTGTAGGGGAAGAAGACAGAGAAGTTAAGGACTTAGTTTAAAGTTTCTTATTTCTTTTAGTAACTGAAACCTTGATCTGTCTTTTCCCCCCCAAACTTAGCTGATGCTGCTGTAAAGGAGATGAAAGCTTGAATCGGCAGCCCAAGAGTTGTATTGACAGTTCACCTAACAAGTGTTTACATTTGAAAAAGCATCCCAACTGGTTTCTCCTTTATGCTTGCCTTCTTGAAGGAGCTAGAGCAGAGAATACATTTATGTCACAGCGAGATTTCAGAGTAAACTAAAAACCCTTTGTACAGCCAAAAACAAAAAGGTTGTAATTCCAAAATGGTATGAAAACTATATATGCAGAACAATGCAATCACATTTGAAAACAAACTGTTTACATACCTGTTCCTCCTTTCACTGTCCACCAAGACTTCCGTTCAAGAGACTGTTTTTTTTATTCAAGAGCTGACAACACTTAAAATATCAGAAGCAGATTGATTTATTTTTTTGGTTACCCCATGTACTGCTTTAAGTGTTGGCCTTATTGTTTGCATTGTAGTAGTCCTTACAGGCTCCAATTAAGGTTAGATCCCCATTGTGCTAGGTACAACATAAACTCACAGTAAGAAACAGTCCCAGCCTGAAAGATCTTTTAGTCTAAATAAACAAGACAGAGACAAGGTGGGAGAAAGGAGGTATTATACATATGGGAAACACAGCGAATCAGGGTGAAATCTGTGGCAAAACTCTCATTGACTTCAGTGGGGCTTTGATTTTGCCAAAAATTACTTAGCTCACACAGGAAGTCTGAGAATTGAACCCAGATTTCTCAAGTCACAACCATTGCTTTATCCATGACCCCATTTTCCTCTCGTGAAGCCATCAACTCCTATAGATAAAAACACAGAATGCTAAACACAGGTTTCTGCAGATAAGTAAAAAAAAAGAACTGCTTTGCACCTACATATATGTTCTAATCCATGAACTGGTATTTAAAATAATATTTTACATTTCTTTTGTAGCATAGCTGTTGTTTTCACCTTTGAGATTGCTGATAGTTATTATGCCACCTCTTGTGAAAGGTTTAAGCCTGATAATTGATGGCAAAACAGATCTGCACAAACAGATGTACACTCAGCTTTGCCTGTGTTAGTTATACACTTTATGGCACGTGTAAATTAAGGAGCAAAATGATTTGTTCAAAGTCAGAAGAATAATAAACAAAAATGCTGTTACGTTTGACGTGTTCCCTGTATACATTTGTTCTTGCCTTGATCTATTTCTTTTTGAATCTGTTCCATGTCAGACCTCCTTGTTCTACAATATTTCTCATCTTGCAAATATTGATCTTCATTGATCTTGACCCAGAGTAATTAAATATTTTCTCAAAGAAACAAATATCTCTATTTCCTCTGTGACCTTCCACTGGAGCATGAAATGATTAGGCATTAACAGGAAATCTTCTACTCCTTTTTGGTGCAAACTTGATCTCTTTTGTCTTAGTCGGAAAATGCACTTGATTCCTAACAAGAGCTTTTCCAAATGTAACACTGCTGATTTGTTGGATAATGAAATCCAAATTGTTCCACAAAAAAAGGTGCAATTATACAGCGTGTAATACACAAATAAATTGACTTAATGTTACATTATAATGAAAACTGTGCAAAATCCTCTACACAAGCACAATAAAATAATAAAAAGTAATAGAACAGGTAATAGATGTAAAATAAATGCTAAAAAAGTAGTTCAAATCATTTTCATACCAGTCAAAAGATACTGAGAAGGGCGCATCCAATCACAATAAAACACCAGAATGAAACACTTCTAAATAGTAATATAAATTTTTGTGGACACTTCATGTCCCATGATGTGGAATTGACATATAGTTTGATTTTCTTTTTCCTAATGTAAGCCACAGTTTTACAGTCCTAGTGAAAACATTTTATTGCTGGGGATGTATTAGACATGGTTCATTTCCCTTCTCAGTATGGCTTTAATTTTCCACATCCATGGCTTGACACAGACCCAAACACCAGAAGATGGTTGTCTGCTATAAACTGTTTGGTTTTCTTTGATTGCTTTACAATTTAATCTATAGTTCATTCCATTAACCCTTTCCATTTTAATGCCACAAAAGTCTTCCCCCGTCTCTTTAATATAAAGATAAACTTCCTCTCAAACATTTGTGTTCTAATGTCCAGAGGATTATGATGGCGGGTGGAGGGAGATGGATAGTTTCTTTGCTAGTTAACTTCTCCATGGCCATATGTACTGGGCGAAATAATTGAATGCATCACAGCAGTGAGATTTTTCCCTTCTGCTTTCATAATACAGTCCTGATTATTCATTCATTTGGTTTGGTCATAGTCATACTGATTTGCAGAGCCAAGAAAATGCCACTGTCATTCTAACTTTCTCCTCAATCCCTGATCTTGGGGGGGGGGGGGGATTTTTCCCGTCTGCAGTGTTGTCACATCCGATATCCAGTTCCTTCCGGCAGAGAAAGTGTATCTGGGAGGGTCACCAGATCAGCCTATGCCTCAGGGCTCCTCGCCTAAAGTACAAAAGACTCGACTCAACTCACGTTAGTCATCTAGGTGGCCTATCGGTGGTGACGGACTGCCAGCTCGGGCTGTGGGCTAGCCGTGATAACTGCCTTGAAATGCTAAGTGCTTAATTAAGGACCTTTCATATCAGTTATTGAGGGCTCCATCTCCCATAGCCCAGGGCATTGTGCTTTACAGAGGACTCCCTAGAGCCGCTGCCAACTTCATTGCAGTGACAAGTCAAAAAAGAGAGAGAGAGAGAGAAATAAAGAAAGAAACAAGTAGTTTGAATCCTCTCGCAGGCTCCCAAAATCTAAATACAACCAGACAGCTGAGTAGTCAGCATGGTCCCCTACTAAAAATATACTTTTTAATCTTTATGAATATATCACTTGCTTTTGTTTTGGGCCAGCTGTGGAGTGGTTTCCTGACGACGTTCAGGATGCTTGCCTTAACCTGGAGTGGTGCAATCATATGTGGATCCTTTCCCTGGAACATTTGGTCCAAGCTAAGGGAGTACCAGTATGTTTACTTAAAAACATCAAAACCAGATGTTTTGAGTAAATCGTGTATAATTTATATTTGTTTTTTATATTCAGCAGAACCACTACAGTTAGGGAAGGCGAGGGAGAAACAATCTACATATAACTATATGAGAGAGGCTTGGGGAAAAAAATTTGTATTGCTGTGTGTAATAGAAAAGGAAGGTATTTATCATGGTCATTATCAGTACAAATTCAGGGCACCAATTCTTCTCTAAGTTATACACCAGCGTTTAAACCAGAATAATTCCACTTCAATCAGTGCAGTTACATCAGTGTGAAACCTACCTAGATCAGAATTGGGCCCACAACTTTTTGTAGAGAAGTTCACAGGTGGAAATGCACCCAAGTGATCCAATTCTGATCTCACACCAATGGAACTCATTCGACTTCCGCAGAATTACTCCTACTTTACAACAGTGTGAGCAAGGTCAGAATCTGGACCAAGGACAAAATTCGACCCTCAGTTTTAAACAATGTAAATCCGGAGTAGCATCAATTAAGTCAGTGCAATTTCCCTGGATTTAAGATGATGTAAATGAGAGCCTAATTTGGCTCTACAGGCTAGGTACAAAGGAGTGCAGTTCCCTTGAAATAGATGGAGCCACAGCAATTTATATTAGCTGAGGATCTGACCCGGCAAGCAAAATACAGACAGCTCAGAAGTATCTAAAGTTCAGAAGATAAATTGTGTAACTGGAAAAAAAAATCGCAGGAGTCAGTTTGAAAGGGAAAAAAAATCACAAATGTCTAGGAACGGTGGTCTCAGTTACACTATTTTAACTCAGGTCAATGGTTTTAGGCTGGTATAAAAACAATATACTTGAAAGCTGAACCAGGCCCAGTAAAGTACTAATAATGCTAGCTGAGAAATAGGTGCTTACGGATGCTTCTTTCACTCTTTATAAAGAGAATTAAAGAAGGGAATACACCCTGCCCAACATCGACCTGGACATAAGAAAATGAAGACACACCATTATCATCGGTCAACTAACCTGCGAGTAAGCCAGTCAGATAAGAATAATGAAAACACCTGAATCTAAAACTTCAGCAGACAGAGGCTAACAATACTTCTTCTTCTCTTGAAAATACGACATTTTTCTTAGAAATATCTTTTCTTTTTTAATCAACACACACTTTGTGCTCTTTGATGTACATGCAGCTTCGCACCTGTCTGGTTGGTGATTAATGTGGAAGCTACTGATGTCTACAAGCTATTGATATCACTGTATGGTTTTTTATGTATATTTTAATGCAATTGGTGGATATTAAAAGGAATGTGTTGCTATTTAAACTGTAGATTCAGTTGCTAATATACTTAACTATCATGATAAGGCTGTGATCTTAACTATAGTTGTGTATCAATATTACCTGGAAAAATGTATAATAATTTGACAGCTACAGGATTCTTTCCCAACTCTTTCATATATTATCATATAGACACACAGAACAAACACATACTTGAATTTTAGAAATGACATGTGAATCCTTGCTTTTGTAAATCAAGACATTTTTATAAATACCAGTATCACTAGAAGCAAAAACAGGGGGTCACACTGGTTTAAATAAGGATTTGAGCTACATTATAATTGACCAAATGGGTAATCTATATATACAATGTGTACTGCTTCCAGGGCCTATCTTGCACCCCCGATGTGAGGAGTTCTTACTCATACACTGTCTACTCATGTGAGTAAGAACTCCTAAATCAGAGTGACTGATCAAGCCTATTGCTTGTAGAGCACAGGAGATTCTTTGGATTGAAAAAAGCTGTACAAATGCAAAATGGGATTCCTTCTTCATCTGGATTTGTAATTAACGTGACTTCTTTTTAAGGCAGAAAGCAGGAAGCGATCTCCTTGTGTACAGTTCTTCATGCCCAATTTAGCAGATTATTTTTCTGCATCACCATGTGCCAATTAAACACCCACAGCCGAATATCTTCAAAACCATTTAAGGCTCCGAATAAAAACAGAAAGGGTGTGTGTGGGGGGGGGACATATTGAAATGTACAAAATACGCATGGATATGTGGAATATTAAGGCACTGCTTTCATTCCAGAGATGAGATCACGGGGAAGATTATTGATAATTCAGAGGCCAAGCATCTGTGCTCACTCAACGGTATGATACTGACAATTATTAACGACAAAACTGTTGTAGCCGAGTACGGGTAAATAAGCTGTCACCATGGAGCTGCATGGTAGAATGGCATTCCTCTGGAATGTGTTTTACTGCAGCATGCTCCACCTGATGACAGCTACGATCAAGAGTGGCTCCAGGCAGCTGCTTTGCTGCAGGCCACATTCAATTATGTCGGACTGCATTAGTCCCTGGCGAAGCTGTCACCTTCCAGCCTGTGAAGTGATAGCATGAAGAGGCTCCTGGAGTCTCTGCAGTTCTTGCTTCGGTTAGGGGAGCAAGGGAAACAATGTGGAAAAAAAAAGACCATTAGCGCACGACTGCTTGCAGCATTCATTTTGCTCATGGAGGGGGAAGAAAATAGCTTAGGTGAGCTGGATTCGGAAAGTTGTCTGGGGTTGGATAATTGCGGATTTTTTTTTCCAACCAGATCATATATTTTGCAGGGGGAAGGGAGCTTAAGGGTGGAAGCAGAAGCAGTTCACTTTCCAGGATTTTCACAGAGTTCCTCACTTGCCTTCTCCAGAGATGCTTTTACTGTACATACAGTAGCAGGAAATGGTACCTTTTATGATCTTTTCCCCAGTAATCCCAGGGCATTTCTAGAGGTATAAAGCCCCGGAGGGGGTCTGTGGTTCTGGTTGTTCAGAGTCTTGTATTACCCACCCAGATCCTTAAAAGAGTTTCTTTTCGGCAGATGGGGAATAGATAACTCAGGAGACTGGTAAATGGAATAGAGAACCTTTCTCTGCTAAGTGAGTCATGGCTACCCCAGTGGTTACATTTGGATGGCTGCTAGTGGCTAGTTTGAAATAAGTCTGGCAGTCTCCGTTCAGCTCGAGGAGATGGGAATCCACATCACAGAAGCACCACCAGAATTGGTAGTCTAAATAGAAAAGGCCAAGGCCTGTATGGGCCACAACACCTGAGCAAACCCTTTTTCTCTTAAAGGTGAGCCCTCCACAGCAGTTCTGGAGTGGATTTGCACAGGTGAATGGGCAAGTTTTGGTCACTATGTACCTGCTCTGCGAATAAAGGGAAGATCAGTCTTCAGAACTCAGACTGCACGTTCCCTGTGGCACAGACTGTTTATTTTTATCACAAGTTGGTACAGCACCTAGCGCCATGGGGATATGATCACTGATTGCAACTTCTAGGTGCCATGGAAATGCAAATTAAATAATAATAATTAATTAATAATAAATGGCTGTCCACATAGCACTGAAACCCAGTCACTTAAAAAATAAACAGGTTTTTTCCCTATAAGGTAGACAGTGTATGGAATATGAAATAATTTCCATAGCTAAGCAGTCACTTTACAGGCGGGCTATGCCCCCGACTTGATATACTTGAGCAAGGACTTGAAATTAGATGAAGGTTTCTAACCATCAGAGGAGTGAAGTTCTGGAACAGGCTTCCAAGGGAAGCAGTGGGGGCAAAAGACCTATCTGGCTTCAAGATTAAGCTAGATATATTTATGGAGGAGATGGTTTGATGGGATAACATGATCTTAGTCAAAGGTCAATTAATTGCCATCAGTGGTAAATAGGACCAATGGTCAATGATGGGATGTTAGAAGTTACTACAGAGAACTTTTTCATGGGTGTCTGGCTGGTGAGTCTTGCACAAATGCTTGGGGTTCAGCTGATCGCCATATTTGGGGTCGGGAAGGAATTTTCCTCCAGGGTAGATTTGCAGAGGCCCTGGAGGTTTTTTGCCTTCCTCTGCAGCATGGGGCATGGGTCACTTACTGGAGAATTCTCTGTATCTTGAAGTCTTTAAACCATGATTTGAGGATTTCAATAGCTGAGACATAGGTGAGAGGATTATTCCAGGAGTGGGTGGGTGAGATTCTGTGGCCTGCATTGTGCAGGAGGTTTGACTAGATGATCATAATGGTCCCTTCTGACCTTAAAGTCTATGAGTCTATGAGTCTATATTCTCCCCAAAAAATATTGTTTAGCCTCCATACATATGTTCCTCTGGAAAACAGGTCTCACTTTATATTGCAGTTCAATTTTGAATAGTTTATAAAGGGTTAATAAATGATTCATAGAGGTTTTAATAAACTGTTAATTAGTTGTGAAAGAGTGTAACAGCAGTAAGTTGCTTAAAACCATTTCTAACACCATATACTGATGTGCTTATAATCTATCTGACATGCTACGTATGTCTGTAACATGCTTATAACATCTTATAATCTTCATGTAAAGCCTGACCAGAAGCAAAGTTCACCTGAACTGCAACGGAAGGCATGCTTATTGGACTGATGCTCTTGTGGCTAAAGCACAGGACGGGGTAGGTCAACAGACCTGGGTTATAGACCTAGCTCTTCTGTCTACTTCCTGCGTGACCTTGAGCATGTCACTTTAACTGCTCTGTGCCTCAGTTTCCCCCTCTGTAAAATAGGGATGATAACACTAACCTATCTCACGCAGCTTTTGCAAGTTTCAAATTTGCCACAGCCTTTGAGAACATTGATTTGGATGTGTGCCAAAATATTATATTACTCATTGCTGAAACTCCCTTTCTTTGCTATCCCCATAATTACTCATGGAGCTCTCTGCACTTTTTCCTTCTGCAGAGTTTTAGAGAAAGAACAATGCTCATCGGCTTTAAAACAAACAACTCTCAAACTATTTCAAAGGCTGCAAAGCTGCAGAGAGAACAGATTGCACAAGCGCACCTACGGATAAATGCATTATGGACTTAGATCCATTATCATCACACCTCTCCGAGGCACCGCCACAATCAGAATCCCAGGGGAATGCATTCACCGAGAAGCAGGTCATTTTAGTGGTAACATTTTAATTTCCCAGCTGCTGGATAAAGGTATGTTGTCCTCGTCATCACTAAAAAATAGGACTACAATTGATATCTCTGTTCACGGATTTAGATTATATTAATGGCCAGAGTATCTGGGGACATAAATTAAAATAGCCCCGTCGAAGCCAGTGGAGTGACATCAGCTGAGACACTGGTCCTCAGATTTCATTGTCTCTCAGAAGCCGTGAATTGCATGCCACAATCAATCGGGGGTGGGGTGGGGGATGAAGGGGGGTTCTGAGTGAAGAATTCTGCTTTACCTTGAATTACATGATTCTGACCCCTGGGGGGAGATTTTTCCTCTCAAAGTCCAGCAGGAGGCGGTCATGGTAAAACTCAGCCTATGCATGAATGTTGCTGTTGGTGCTTATTTATTTTTCCTTTTTATTGTCAGTGTGAAAATCAGATTAAATGTGTGTTACGTCACGTAAACCCGTGTTTTTTCTATTTTGGAGCAGACTGAATCCTAAAAGGCTTTATAGACGTACTCACTGTGGGGCCATGTGAAGTCCTCCTATGGGAGGCAAAGCAAATCTCAGTAGCATTGTCCTTGCTCCCTTTCTTCCAGTTCTTCTGCCAGACCAGTGGGGTTTAATCCTCTGCATCAGAAGGAGCAGATCTGGCCCCAAACACCACATGTCTCCTAGGAACCATGATACCTGTAACTGTGTTCTGCCTCTCTCTCCTCTTGCCTGACAGCACAGTTTCATAAGATATCATTGCTAGGGCATCTGCATCTGGTAGCTTCCCTAAAAAAAAAAAAAGTGTGGTCCAGTGCCGAGGTTCTCAACATTTTTCTTTCTGAGGCCCCCTCAACAGGCTATAAAAACTCCACGGCTCTACTGTGCCACAATAACAGGTTTTCTGCATATAAAAGCCAGGGCCGGCATTAGGGGGGTAGCAAGCAGGGCAATTTCCTGGGGCCCCATGCCACAGGGGCCCACACAAAGCTCCATTGGTCAGGCTCCAGCTTCAGCCCCGGGTGGCAGGGCTCACCTGGGCCATACGGTGGGACTCTGGCTTTCTGCCCTGGGCCCCAGTGAGTCTAATGCTGTCCCTGCTTGAAGGCCCCACGAAACCTGCTCGATGCCCCCTAGGGGGCCCAGGACCCCTGGTTGAGAACCACCAGTCCAGCGGACAAGGCACTGGATGGGGAGTCGGAAAACCTGAGCTTTGTTCTTGGCTCTCCATTGACTTACTATGTGACTGTGGGCACATTGTTTAACCTCTCTGTTTCCTCTCCCATTCTTTGTCAGGTTTGTGTCGTTAGACTGTAAACTCATTGAAGTATTTCTCTTGCTATAAGTTTGTACAGCGCCTAGCACACTGGTGCCCTGATCTTGGTGGGAGTCTCTAGGTGGGACTGTAGTACAAATGAACCCTCCAGGAAAGGGTGCACATATTGGAAGCTCTTTCTTGTGCCTTTCTTCGAACGGGTCACCATTTTTCCTGAGCACAAAATAAAGACCAACATCCATTCTCAGGTCCATGTACCTGGTTTCATAATGGCAGCCAGTGTACACTGCATTGAGTCTTTTGCAAGGCCAGACATGGAGGCATGGCTGGCAGACACTGAAGGACCCGGAATCCAATGTGGCAACTGGATCTAATTGAAAGAGGCCACTTGTCCGCCCAGAAGGTCAGGGTGGCTGCAATGTGTTCTATTCAATGCAGTGTGACCCTTAGACTCCTCTCAAGTTGCCTGCATGGATGTCTGTCTGTAGCAAGTGGGCACTATGCATGCATATCCAACTGCAGATTTAGCTCAAAAAACATACAAATCACACATCCGATCAATGTGCCGCCTAAAGCATGAAGTATGTTTCCGTAAGTAAAAAGCAGAACATTTTACAAAAGTCCCAGTACACACGGCTGCATGATTTGCTTGTGCTTGCACCAGCTCACTCTTTGTATCCTGTGAATTCTGGGCCTGATATTTATCTTGCACCCATGTAAGCCAAGAGTGACTCCACTGAAGCCAAATCCTGCTCTCAGTAACATCAGTGCAAAGCCAGAATTAACGCCATTGCCCATGGTGAAATTTCATTTGGCTATTATTGCTTGTATTACGGTAGTGCCTAGAGACTCAGTCCTGGGAGGGACCCTGTTGTGCTAAGCTGTGTGTACACATAGGGTATGTCTACACTGCCTATGGCACCAGCTTCTCAGAGCCCAGCCGATTGACTGAGGCTTGCGAGGCTCAGGCTACAGGGCTAAAAATAACTGTGTAGACATTTGGGCTCATCCTGGAGCCTGGGCTCCGAAACCTGGCAAGGGGAGATATGTTGTGGTTCCAGGAGATGGCTGACCTAAGCCCGCCCATAGCTAAAGAACCTCCCCTGGAGAGACCAGTGAACTTTGGCATCTATTGAATTCTGGGGACAACAAATGAAAAAACACGGATGGGAGTGAAGGTCATCGGGTGAAAATCAGGGAACCGGAAGGGGACACTGAGCAGAGAACTCCTGACAGCACCCACTGCTCCTCAAAGGTGTCCAGGAAGTCAGTGGACACTGTCCAGAGGAACTCAGCTTGGAGGCATAACTGAACAAGGGAATGGAAATAGGCCCCACAATCACAGCGCAACACTACCCTTCTCCAACTTCCTTCTTCTGGTTTGTCTTAGCCAGTTCCAGGAGGAGGTTGACAAAGAGGTCCCATGACTTTGTGGGGCCACAGATGGGGTGTGCCAGGATCAAGAGATGTGGGGGAAAGTGCAGCCAGAACCTCAGTAAGAGGTTCTGGAGGAGCCGGAAGAGGGACTTCAACCTGACTCACTCATATGTGAGTGTAACTGTAATTACATCCTCTTTAAGGACGCTTTACACTGCCAGCAAAGTGTGAATGAGACTCAAGCTCTAGGATCTTCAGCTACTCAGGTTTATTTACTCACAGTGGATGCTTGCTTGTTTTTCATGTCATTTCCAGGTGTGCTGACGGGTAACTGGAAGCAGTGGCTTCTAATGCACTGGCATAGCCGTCCAAATCCACAAAGGGAATTAGGCACTGCATGCTGAACATCGCAACACCAAACTTTTAGGCACCTATAAAATCACAGGAACAACTCTGAGTTAGGTACCTGGGCTACTTATACAATGATGGGGGAGAGATGGGCACCTTAGAATGCAATCTACAAAAGTCAGCACACTAGGCACCTAAACTAGCCAATGGGAGATGCTGGCCCCACCCCTCTCTCACGGGTCAGTGCCAAAGTCCAGGTTGCAGGTAGGCACCAATTTCTGCTAGTGATCCACACACTGGGGGAAGGTAGGTGCTCCTCTGCCTAAGTCTCATGTGGGGCCTAGTCTGATGGGGTGCTCAGAGACCATCTAACTCAAGAAAATCATGGAGGAACACCTTCCTCCCTTATAACTTTTAGCCCAATGGTTAGGGTTCTCCCCTGGGATGTGACAGACTCCTGGTTCAAGTCCCCCTACCTAATGAGGTGAAGGGACTTGAACAGGGATCTGTTACCTCTCAGATGAATGCTCTAACCACTGGTTATTTCAACTCTTTTGCTGCCCCAACTGAATAATTAATTATTCGATTGTTTAGTTAAAGTGGAATAGCTTCAATAGGAGAGATTGGGGGAGAGGCCTATCATGCGCCATAGCCCGGACACTCAGCGGAGGTGGCAGATCCCTGTTCAAATTCCTTTGCTCTTTAAGGTGGATTGGAGGAGAGACTTGAACTAGAGGTCTCCCACATTCTGGGTAAGTACACTAACCACTGGGCCAGAGGTTATAAGGGAGAGCTAGCTCCTCTTCTGCGTGCTTTGTGGAGTTAGTTGCCCTCTGTACACACCTACTGGATTGTCCCCGAGAGTGACTTAGGTGGCCAAATACCTGTCTTTTCTCTTGTTTGTGGATCACCCACTAGGATCATCCGGGCATATCTCTCCGAACTAATTCTCCCTCCCTCGGACATTGGTGGCATTTTGTTCGCTGCCTGTGACACACAACAATTTAGTCTTCTGAGAACTGACATTCTTTAGTCGAATGCAGGTTTTGGACTCAGTTTGGGGTAGATGCGGGGCGGACATACAGAAAAACTCAGTGACATAGGACATCTGGGGCGGAGCAGGAAATGGAGTGTAGGCCTCAGCCAATCACTGGCCTCTCCTTCCCCTCATTCAGGCACATCTTTACTCCCATGCCATCTCTTGGGCCTTGTCTGTACAAGAAAAGTTGCACCCGTTTAAATTTTTAATTTAGTTAAACCAGAAAAAAACCCAATACAGACAGGCATAAATTCATTTAACTATTACTTACCTCACTTTCGCTTAATATGCAAATTGACTGATGCCAGCTAATTTGATTTAAGCCAGTGTTAAACTGGCTGAAGTGCGTCGACATTATGAGTTTGTGCTCGTGTAACTAGATTGATTTTAAATTGATTTATTTAAACTGATGCCATATTTCTCGTACAGAAATGGCCTTAAACCCCGCCCCATGCAGCATTTGGAATAACAGGGCCTGGTTCTCCTTGCATTGTAAATCGGAAGTAGCTCCACTGAATACAAATCAGTGGGTTAGGAAAGTATAACCAGGGCAAGGGTGGTGGAGAATCAGGCACAGTGAAGCTTTATTGGTATAAAAGTGATGCAAATAAGAACAGAAATAGGCTCTTAGGACCAGGACCTTAGCTTACAGAGAAAGGATGGTCCAGTCAGTGATTATACAGCTAACTTCAGCTTTGGGATGTGTGATTTCAACTCCTTGCTCCACTACTGACTTCCTGGGTTACCTGAGGAAAGTCACTTAGCTTCTTGGTTCCACAGCTACAGCCCAGCCTCCCAGAGATGTTTTGAGGATAATTACATTAAAGACTGTGAAAGGCTCACATGGTCTTATAGTAATGGGGGCCACAGAGGTACCAAAGATAGCTGATGTAAAGCAGCGTTGCTCATAAACTTGATTCTCTAAAGCCTTGAAGTTATTGGCACCTGTGCAAAATGAGTGTGAAAACCCACCAACTCAGAATAGTAGCACAGGTGCATCCACTTTACATTCATTTTGTACAGAGGAAAAGGATTGCACAAGTTGCAAGGCAATTAACAGATCTTCTGTGCATACAGCCTTTCACATCACAACACCCAGTGTTTTCTAATGTTGATTAGAAACAGACCTAAAGACTATCAACGGAATATGAAAGATTTTCTTTTTCTTCCCAGGTAAAGTATTTCTGAAAGAGGGACAGTAATTTTATTTAGTAAAGCCCAGGCTTTTGGGTACTTTTCCTATTGCATCTTCACTACAGTTATTCTTCAGTTAGCCCAATAACAATAACTCCCCTCATGATAATAACATGATCTTCCAATTCAGAGAGAAAAAAAATCTGTTCTGTTTTCATAGGTGATAAGAGCGGGGGGGGGGGGGGAAAGGTAAAAGTTACATTCTTGCCTCTTGTTTAACTAGTGCCCCCTCTAGTGGCATTTTGTCAGCAATGCTGAATCCAAAAAATGCTAGCTGCATATCATGTTGACAAGCAAACTACTTCACTTAGTACAATTTCTTTTCCAAAGCGTTTTGAACCGAAAGGTACAGTGAAGTAAACAAATAGTATCCAGTATATAAACAAGAGATTGTAGATTTAAAGAGAGTGACAATATAAGGGATGTGTTAACATGTCAGTCCTGAAAATATTGTATGCCTAATTGCTAAAATTGATACCCTTTATTTCTGAACTGGACTTTTTACTCTTGACAAACTAATTGGTGTTTTGCTTAGAACTTTTCTGGAGGCATCCTTCTTTTAATAGCCTTCCTATCTTCTCATTCCAGCCTGCATTTCTCCTCTCTTCTCCTGACAGTCTTTCTTTTTTTCTTTTTTCTTTTTCATATGCAGCATTAGTTCTACAATTTCTCTGCTCTCCAAATTTGTTGTTGTTTTCCTCTGCAAGGCAAACAGACACCTTAGGTCCAAAGTATCCCTTCTTTGCCTTGTTTATCATTCCCAGCTTGTCTTTTTTTACCCTCTTTTTTTAAAGCTTCTCTACTGATGCAGTTATGATTTTTTTTTTCCAGATTAATTGTATTTGTGCTAGCAGAGATAACAGAAAAACCAAACCCAAAACCAAAATGACCAGTCTGAACAATGGTTCACAGGATTCTTCATGGAGAAGTTTTAAGCCAGGAGATGCCTCTTGTTCTACAGGGATCTCTGTCAACTTCTCTTTTTATGCATTTAATGTTCTTCCCTTGTGATAGCCTCAGGGTGCTTTCACTAAACAATTAATGTAAGGCATCTCCTGGGAACCTAATGGGTATTTAGCAATAAGTTCACTTCCAGTGAATTGTATAATGTGATATTTTGACAAGGGACATAGCGAGGTTCTTGAAAGGTGAAGTTTTCTCCAAAGAAGCAATAAAATATTTGACAGAACTTCTGGTACCATTTTGTGGAGTGGGTGGGGCAGGAACGCTATGTAATTTAGCACACCATTATGTGCTGTAGTACAATATGTTCTATAATTTTAGTGTCACCCAGTGATACTGTTCACGTTCACTAATACAATGTACAAGTCTTAATCTATTAGTGAAAATAAAATTTGCTGTGACATTTGATATGAAAGCCGCTAGCAATGAAAGATGTACTACTGCAAGAGATATTTGTATTATGTTAATAAAAAATGATATTAACATATGAAACTAATACTTGGCAGGGAAAACTGTTTAATATTAAGGCTTGAATTGTAGAAAGTAACATGAAATCTTAAATATGGTTTGATAATGATGCATTCAGAATCACAGTCACCAAAAAGCTTGTGCATAGTGTAAAGGGACTTCATTTGGGGTCATTGTTCCAATAATAATAATAATTTAGTCCAGCCATTCAACAGTTTCTGGTGTAATTTTAAAGGGATTTAAATTTTTATAGAGCATAAACTGAACTGAATATTTCCCTTCCTGAAATGTTTTCACAGCTTGTTTAAAGTAAAACAGAAAATCCAATTTGGAATTTCATGGAGTGTAGTTTACCTTTATTTTGGTACATTATATAGTGCTATAAAATCATGCTGAGCATTTTAGAATTGTGGTATGTGATTTTTTTTATTACTTCTTTTTTTCTGTTCACAATAATGTGATTTTATAAAATTTGTGCATGAGTATCTATCTATCTATCTATCTATCTATGACAGACTGGAAAATTTCAAGGTACTTATTTGCTGTGGGAGAGTAATTGTTGGGGACAGGTAGGTAAAACACCTTTAGATTTTTGGCTTCTTTTAAGTATTATTATTATTTTTATTATTATGGTAAATATAAGGGCAAATTGATGTTATGTGTTTATGTTTGTATGTAAATTTCCATCGTATACATACATACATATATACACACACATAGATAGATATTGATATAAGGTTTAAAAGGAAAATTACCAAATATTTTCTCCATTACTCATGAACACCATTTCAAAAACACATTTAGATTTTTATCTTCATTTTCCAAATCCCATACACACAAAGTATTTAACATAATAAAAATAATGAATCAGTACTGAACAAATAATAAAGTACCTGATTACATCCTTTGTCTCCATTAACTATACCGTTTATTTTATTAGTCAATTAATAAAAAGTGTCAAGCACCAATCTAGGAAAACTGTATTTGCTGATTCAATGCAGATTTTCAGTTATGACATACTATTGACTTTGCTTTTCTCCTAAAACAGTGCTTCCAAAGGAAATAATGTTCAGAGCACATCGTATGTAATATTATCTAGCACTAACAGAAAACTACAAATGACTTTAGAACTACTTTATTTTACTAGATTAAATCTGTTCATTTTACAGTTGATGATTAAATTAAGGTTATAATCATCCTTAAAAATTCCTAGTTTTCAGATACTGGGATCTGATGGTAAAGGTCTAAATTTGTTGTAGCAATTGTGATTATGAGTAATGGGGAAATAAATTTTAGTAGTTTTCTTATTATAGGAGAGAATCTGGTCGAAACCAATAACAAATCCAATATTTAACATTGAATCAATCAATATAAAAGGAGTAAAACATTGCTGGGTTTTTTTTGTCCGGGTTTTCCTCCGTTTTTTGACCAGATATCATAGCACAGACACTTACAGAGAAGTCTCCAACTCCAGCGTCTAAGCTTATTAAGTGGCAGAGCTCGTCTGAATCACTACTGAAATTGTACAGAACACTAGCATGTTGCCAAAAGAAAAAAAAAGAAAAAAATGTAATTAGCAGCCTCAATCTGTTAAACACAAAGACTATATTATGAGATCAGTACCAGGTTGTAAGGACGGTATCTTGAAAGTAATTTCTATTTAATAAATATATGGTCTAGGAATTTCTGCATGAAGTTTATTTGGCAAGCAGCTATTACCTTTAACCTATAGTGGCAGATCCACTGCTGGTTTAAATTGGTGTAGCTCCTTTAAAGTCAGCAGAGCTCTGCTGGTTTACATTATCTAAGGATCTAGCCCTTTATGTTTAGAGGACACTTTTACCTATGCTACAGAATACAATGGAATATTAAATATTAACAATGGTGTGCAGTGGGCGTTTATCAATATTAGCATTTCACAGGATACATTTGTAGTATTATTTTTAGTTGTAACATAATAATGCTTTGTTTTTATCTGTTCTGAGATATGATTGTAGCTCAAGCCTAAATGCTAAATATGTATTAGAGATTATAATTTAGGCCCAGATCTGACAAAGATTTGCACAAGAGTAATTACTATTGACATCAGTGGGTGTCATCCCATGCTTAAAGTTAGGCATAAACATACGTGTTTGGAGGTCTAGAGTTTAAACTTTACACCCTAAATTATCCTTATTTATTTGTATAGGTCCAGATCCTAATCTTGTGTAAATGTAAATCTGGACTAACTCCACTGAAGTCAATGGCACTACTCAGGATTTACTCCAGTGTAATTAAGGTTATCATCTGGCCTTTGGGAGCAACAAATATATTTCTGTGCATGCTGAATAATAATATAGGTCTTGATTCAGCAAGGTACTTAGGCATTTGAAATCAATCAATGGAGTTTCTCATGTGCTTAAATTTAGGCATGTGCTTAGCTATCATCAGATCATTATTTTTCTTTCTTTCTTTCTTTCTTTCTTTCCTTCTTTCTTTCTCATATTAAATGAAAGGAATGGACCAAATCCATTGTAAGTGTAACTTAAAAATCAAGGGAGTTACACCACAGATGAATATGGACCATTTTTGTTACATCTATGGTACAATAAAGGTTTTGGGTTTGTTTAGTTAACACAGAGATAGCAGAATGTTCACTGTATACAGAAATTTAGGGCATCCTCAGAATACTGTTCTGTATTGTGTTATCCTCATCAACACTAATGTTAATCTGGAGAAACATGCCAATGGTTTATTTGTGTGAGTAATCACTACTTAACATGAGTAAGGGCTGTAGAATAGGCCCTTTATGAGCAAATTGTATCACCCATGTAATTCTCACCAGTGTTTCTAGCGTTGCTTAATTTGGTCCAGAGTCCTCCATGGGAGTACAGCATTCAGACTGCAGATTTATAATTATTAATTGGCTCCACTTCTGTTCTCTGTTACACTAGTGTAAATTCAAGATAACTTCACTGACTTCCATGGGAGTTTGGACTTAATTTACCCCAGTGGCCTGTGCAGCACAATCACAGATCAGCTCAGGGTAAAACCCCTTACCACGCAATGGGACAGGGTGTCTAGAAGTGTGTCTAGGCAAGGCAAATAAAGCAATACTGTTCCCATGTACGCCAACCGAACAGGAGACAGAGGGAGACATAAGAAGAATGGAACATATCATCCAACCACATAATCTCAAACCCTCTTCCTTGTAAGAACATCTAACTCCCATTCCACACAAAGACTATCGTAAAGAATCAAGTATCAGAGGGTAGCCGTGTTAGTCTGGATCTGTAGAAGCGACAAAGGGTCCTGTGGCACCTTATAGACTAACAGATGTATTGGAGCATACATTTTTGTGGGTGAATACCCACTTCTTTGGATGCAAGAATCAAGAGACCAGGGTTCTATTCCCAATTTTGCCATCAGCCTACGGTGTTACCTTTGACAAGTTGCTACACTTCTTTGTGCTTCTGTTTCCCCTCCCAATCTATGTCTGTTCAGACTGTAAACTCTTCAGGACTGGGGCTTTCTCTTATTAATTATATTTGTAAGATGCCTAGCACAAGGAAGCTCCTGATTTTGGAGGGGATCTTTATGTTCCACTGCAATATAAATTATTATTAATAATAATGATGATGATTATGTTACACCAGTTACATCGAATAAAGGGTAACTAAGGGGTATCATTACATCATGCAGAGCAAATGTTGCAGTCAGGAATTCAGAAAGGCAATCAGGAAGAACCAGAATCGAAGCCACCCAGAGACATCCTGCATGTGTCGGTAACTGTGTGTTAGCAATCAATGAGCACAGGGCTAGGCAGTCGGACTTCCTCTATAATCTCAGTTCTGTCACCGATTGTGTCACTTTGGCCAAGTCACTGGAAAACCAGCAATTTTTGGCTGGAAACTTCTTGGTTTTCAGATGAACATTTGTTGATTTTCATCCCAATTTTTGTTTTATTGACAAAAATTATTGAATTTTTCAGCAGATCACCCAGAACACACTTCTACCAGCTCTAGCAATATGAGATGTGGTGTCCACCACATATGAGCCTAGAAAGGGTTAAAGTGACTTAGAAGGCATTAAGTAACCTGACAGGCCACACCTGAGGGTAAATCAGGCTTGATAGTCAAGCACTGATTGAAGATGGGCAGAAGTAGGTGGGGCTGCTATAAGATCAGAAAGTGAGAGCAGGAGGAGGCTGCAGTGTGGATGCCACCAGTCACCCTCTGGGCTTAGAGAGGGAAAGGGAGGAAACCCAAGGAGGGTGTATAAATCCTGGGATCCTGGCCCTGAAGGCAGGGTTTACCCAGAGAGGTGGTGGAGAAAGAATCCTGATAGAGGTGGACAAGGAAGCAGCCCAGGGAAATGGCAGCAGTGTTTTGAGGAGAGAGCAGATGTTGGCTGCTGAATGTAGGGTCCCTGAGCTGGAACCTGGGCTAGGGGTGGAGTGGGTTCCCCTTTCCACTGCTGGGGAAGTGGCATAGCCTGGAATTGGTAGACTGCCAAGAATGATACCCAGTCAGTCCAGTGAGACTTTGATACCCTGGAAGGGGAAAACTATAGTGACCTCCTGGGGGGCCAAGACATGAAGTATGAGCATCCTGAGTCACAAACTTTTTCACTAGTAGGGTGGTGAAGAACTGGAATGGGTTACCTAGGGAGGTGGTGGAATCTCCTTCCTTAGAGCTTTTTAAGGTCAGGCTTGACAAAGCCCTGACTGGGATGATTTAGTTGGTGTTGGTCCTGCTTTGAGCAGGGGGTTGGACTAGATGACCTCCTGAGGTCCCTTCCAACCCTGAGATTCTATGATTCTATGAAAGAGGAACCATTGTAACTCCTAGATTGTGAGAGCAGTCACAGCACAAATGAGGGACAGAACGGGGGGGTCAGACCAGGCAGAAGTAGTCCCCAGACACAGCTGCACAAGGAGGTGCCCCAGCAGTGAGTGAAAAGCCCCATCACACACTAATACTTCTTTAATTCCCAGTGGTGGTGTGAGGCAACACTGTACCATATTTCTGCCAAGTTTGGAACATGTTGAGCCATGCTTGCATGTTAAATGTCCTGTTTCATTTTAGAGCTCATTAGAAAACAAATGTATGATTTATTTTTTAATTTCCCTGTCCCTCCTATTATTTTGCAAAAATTCAAAATCTGAAATTCCATTGAAATTAAAAAAACTTCATCTAGCTCTGCAATTGATTGAGAAACAGGGAAATTACAGATACATTGACAATTTTTTTCAATCACGTTCAAAATGTTAAAAATTATTCTTCTTGAAATGTCAAAGTATGAAGGATTTCAATCACCTGTCTTGGCCATAGTTGTTCCTCTTAGGAAGGAGACACATCTTGATCCATGATGCCTGCATATAGGTTGGGCTGCTCTTTGCTTCTCATTATTCATTATTCAGTGATTGCTGTTTGTTCCTGTAGTGGGGCGGTCACCCTGCTCCGTCCTTGAAGGGGATAAAACAGCCCTGGGAAAGGGCTGTGCTGGGGAGCTAATAAGCTAGGCTGATTGGGGAAGCAGCCACAGCTGGGGCCACGCCCCAATCAGGCCACACCTGGCCCTGTTATAAAGGCTCAGGGAGGAGATAGGTCCGAGTCACTCTCTAGCAGTGGAGAGAGAAGGACCTGGCTACCTGGTAGAAAAGCTCCAGCCTGGCAGCTCCCCAGGCTGAGGCCTTGGTCAAGGTCTAAACAGGCAGTGTGGCTGCAGAGGAGCAGCCCAGGAATGGGCAGAGGCAGCTGGTCCAAACCCCTTGCCATTGATGAGCGGCCATTACAGACTGCAGTCTGCCCCAGTGAGCGGGGGCTAGATGCTGACTGGCAGCAGCCACTGAGGCAAGGTGGGTTTAGAGGGTTGGGGGTTCCCCTTGGAGGGGAGACCCAGAGTGCAGAGGTACTGCTGGGGCAGAACCCCGAGGTAAAGGGCACCGGGGTCCGGGAGGGACACAGGGGCCAAAGGCAGGCGAGGCACCGGCCAGCGGAGGGTGCTCCAGAGCTGAAATGAGGTAATTCCCAAGACAACCAGCAGGAGGTGTCGCATGGGTGAGTCTTCGCTTTGCTACAGTTCCAGTGTTGTTCTGCCACTTTGCTGCTAGCTATAATTTACCAGCCTCACTTCCTTTACTTGAATTTCTTCAAAAACACCTTTCTTTATATTACCATCATGGCTGACTCTTCCTCCTGGCAAATGGACTTCTGTCTTTAATAGGGTCTGGGATGCCATCTGCATCTATGAGACCACTGGTGGGTCTGCTGGGCTCACATGGAGTCACATGAATAGTTCTCCATGTTGGAAGCTCTTTGCCAACGTTTCATTGAGGAATATCTTGTGTGTGGGTTTGAGCTCATGAAAAGGCAATGATACCATTTCCACAATGTTTCAGAATAGCTTTGTGTATGCTTGCCCTAGGCACTAACAAAGTACAAGCTCTGATACTTATTATTTCCTTTGTGGTTTTGAGAAACTTACATAAGACCGGACATACTGGGTCAGACCAAAGGTCCATCTAGCCCAGTATCCTGTCTTCCGACAATGGCCAATGCCAAGTGCCCCAGAGGGAATGAACAGAACAGGTAATCATCTAGTGATCCATCCCCTGTTGCCCATTCCCAGCTTCTGGCAAACAGAGGCTAGGGACATCCTCCCTGCCCATCCTGGCTAATAGCCATTGATGGACCTATCCTCCATGAATTTATCTAGTTCTTTTTTGAACCCTTTTATAGTCTTGGCCTTCACAACAGCCTCTGGAAAAGAGTTCCACGGGTTGACTGTGCATTGTGTGATGAAAATACTCTCCTTTGTGGACCAGATTCCAATCCCACTAAAATCCATGGGGATTCTGCTGTTGAAATAAATGGAGAGAATGGGCCCAGTTTGGAAAATCACTTAAGTACATGCATTACTTTAAGAAAAGGAATAGTCCCACTGACTTCTATAGGACTAATCACCTGCTTGTATGCTTTGTGGAATCAAGGGCAATAATACTTAATCACCTCACTGGTGTGAAGTAATATATTTTTGGTAAATCACTTTGAAGACATAAGTGCTAGATATTGTTATTACTCCATGAAGTCCACTCAAGGCTTTATGTGGAAGGCACTCAGATACTGTGCTGGTGGTAAAATAAATATTGCTGCTCTCAAGGCTGGCTCCAGCTTTTCGGCCGCCACAAGCCCAAAAAAAAAAAAAAGCCACTGCCGAAGTGCCAAAGCAAAAAAAAAAAAAAATGGCCGCCGACCAAAGTGCCAAAGCAAAAAAAAAAACCAGCCGAAGCAAAAAAAAATGGCCGCTGCCCCAGAATCCCTGGACTGCTGCCCCCTAGAGGGCGCCGCCCCAGGCACGCGCTTTGCCATCTGGTGCTTGGAGGCGGCCCTGGCTGCTATTGAATTTCTCTTGCAATCCAGAACTGCGAGCTCAGCGCAGATATTCTGCCTTCAAAAGATGAAATCATTTATATTCCATCTCTTAACTTGTCACTGTGGCAGCAGATTGCCAAGGCGTTACCTTAATTTGTATCTTTCCTTTCATCAAGGAAATGAATACTGGAAACAGAGAGTGATAAGAAACTGCACAGTACCAACAATCAACATGAGCTGATTATTTGCATGAGGTTTCGTGAATCCTAATTGCTTTCAGTGCTCTCACAGCACAGTTAGTTGGAGAAATAATAACTTTCAAAGTACAGTAAAAGGCAATTACACCAAGCTGGAGGAGGTACCTTGGGAGCTTTCATCTCAAGCTTGATGTACCGAGATTTCCTGCAAACACACGTATGAATCTCTGCAGGTTTGATTCAGCTCCAAATAATTAGTTCCATGCAGTTCTGTGTGTTTGGACCTTTTTCGATGAGAGCAGTCACATGATTTACATAGGACATCTTTCTGATTTCCTCACACCCCTCTTCAGATCCTGCTTCTTCACTGCTTCAGATTTAAAACTCTTCTCTGCACTGCCAAGGCTATCCAGACATAACTTCATCCTTCCCGTCTTATTTGAGAGGGTAGAATAGTTTGGTCTGTGTCAGACTGGAGGATCAGTTGTGGCCAAATCCGCCTTCCTCCACTATTGTGCAGGGTCCTGTGTACCAGTTGTTCTGCACAGCTGAGGAAGTGATGCCTGGATTTATATAGGGATAAAGTGTGAACCCTTTACCCACATTACAGAGCACTTACCTACAGAACCTCACGGAAGTCCGTGGAACTAATTTCAGAGTACGATATGTCTCAGCATGAGACCGAATACCATCATCATCTGATCCATAGCTGCTTGCACTTTGGGATCTTTTGGAATGAAAGGCTCTCTATAAGTAAAAGCTAACAATAATAAAAATAATGAAGATATTGTAAAGTATAATCTACCACTCTTCTTTCTGATACACTAAAATATAAACAAAGAACACAATGAAGAAGGATCTCCTTATTTTTTTCCACTACTAAACATGACAGTCAGTTAAAACACATGGGGCCAGACTCCGCTGTCAGTGACACTGGCAAAAATCCGGCATGTGTCCTTTGACTTCTGCGGAGTTATCGTAATGCAGACCAATATAAGTGAGAAGAATTTTTTGCTATAGCCAGTTTGTGATTGACTTTTAAGTTGATCAGTTTGTGAAGGCACTTTTGCAGAGGACCCTCTATGCATCATTCATTCGTTAAGCAAGTCCAAGAAAAGGGTGAAGAAGATCTAAAGCCACGCACAGCTCACGTCTATATTGAAAATGATTCAGTCAGTTTCGCATCTAAGGGCTGGAGCTGGCTCTGAGATGTGTGATGTTTGTTTTAAGAGTGTCACATACCCATAGCCTGTTTGAATAGCGAGTTCAGTAAGAGGCGGATATACAGAAGCTATTTGTCTTCTCTTTTTCTTTTCTTTAAAAAAGAACTTAGACCCAGAAACTTCATGATTTAAACATTTCAATTTGCTGGCAAGGCATACATTTTACAGTGATTGTTACACTGTGCAATTTATCTAGATGCAGATGGGTATTCGCACTAATAGAAGTGTATCAATCCTCCTGCTATTGTCTTGTATCTGTATCTCAGGGGTAGCTAAGCTGCGGCTCTGGAGCCACATGCGGCTCTTCAGAAATTAATCTGCGGCTCCTTGTATAGACACCGACTCCGGGGCTGGAGCTACAGGCGCCAACTTTCCAACGTGCTGGGGGTGCTCACTGCTCAACCTCTGGCTCTGCCACAGGCCCTGCCCCCACGCCATCCCTTCCCGTCCCCCCCCCCAAGCCTGCCATGTCCTCTCTCCTCCCTCTCCCCCTCTGAGCCTCCTGCACGCCATGATCAGGAGGTGCAGGGAGGGAGGGGGAGACACTGATCGGCGGGGGCTGCCGGTGGGCAGGAGGCACTGGGAGCGGGGAAGGAGGGGAACTGATGGGGGGCTGATGATGTATTACTGTGCCTCTTTGGCAATGTACATTGGTAAATTCTGGCTCCTTCTCGGGCTCAGGTTGGCCACCCCTGCTGTATCTGATTACATGCTCAAAATATATAGAAAGGAAGCAGAAGCAGAAAAGCACATAGAGGACTTTTCATCTTGAAAAACCCAAGAGGAGATTCTTGCTGCAGATTATTGTGGCTTATCATTTATACTATGGAAGCCTCCAAGGGGCTCAGAACTCCATTGTGTTGGACACTGTAATGAAAACCTTTTAACAATAGGATCCAAAGAGGGTGTCATGGGGTTTGGGGTGCAATGCAGATCAGTAAAGGGTTGTGTTACCGCTTGCTCTGCAACCCTGGGTGCCGTACAATGCTTTGCTGCTCTAAGTTCCAGCCTGGGATGCTCATAGCCAGCCTACCATCAGGCAAGTCACACCCTGAGTGTCTGTGTGCTAGTCAGCCCTGGGTCAGCAGCTCTTATGGCAGCAACCTGTCTACAGCCCAACCCTGGCTTCCATCACCTTGGTTACAACAGCAAGGTGACCCCCCACACACTCCCAGTCCTGAATTTCCCCTAAACCATATGTCCTGAAGTGTCCGGCCCTCACCTGGACAGCTCAGAGAAATAGTAAGGTTTATTGCTCCTTCAAAGAGACAAAATGCCATTACAGCTTATTAACTTAACAGGGGTAAATACTCTCTTCCCTTCAAACAGAGCACTGAATTGCTTTATAGTAAAAATAAAACAATTTTATGAACTATAGTACATAAATTAAATGACGGCTAAGTAAAAGAAATAAAAGCAGAGATGGTTAAAAACAAATGAAAGCGAACAATGCTTTTTAGGGACTAAGATTTAACAAGTTACAACTTTGGTTCAAGATTGATTTCTTACCAATCTCATTTCTTTCCAGCCAGGGCTGACTTTCTCACAGCCAGGACCTTCCACAGGAGCACAAGGGGCTGGTTTTCCTTGTCTTCCTAGGTGAAAGATCTTTGCCTAGTCAGATTTCTCACCTATCTTCAGTTTTTAGCAACCTTACCACTCCCACCCTCTTGGTTGAAGGACCCATTTTTCTCAGCTTGCAAGAACTCTTGCACGATGGCTTCTGTCTTTGCTTATATCTTCCAAAGTTCAATTACTTTGCTTCAAGAGGCAGAATGACCTCGCGCTCTTTTTCCCTTCCTGTTGGCTTCCCATCCGCTGTATGTAAATGGAGTTTTCTTTTTTTTATTTCACCTTGTTTTATTTACATAGCAGACAAGTAAATAGTTTTGATGTTCCCTCCTGCCTGGAAGAGACCTGCTTCTCCCTTTGCTTGGACACATTTGTAAAGCCTAATACCAATGAGTATTCATAACACCTTATATAGTATTAATAAATACATTTTACAGTTATATTGACCACCAGCATGTCAGAGGCTTTCCTAACGCACCTCAGTCAATAAACTTTTATAATACAGTAATATTACATACAATCAGTTGATTCAATTGCTTGAGGTTCAGACCCCCTGTCTCTATAGCCCAGATAAAGTTTATCTTCCCTGCTGGAAGCTGTCTCCTTCCCTGCTTGTTAGCTTTGTTTACCTAATATGTAAATTGACTTTCATTGTCTCTGCCTGGTGACTGGGCTGGTCAGAGAAGCAAATACACATTCCTTTGTCTAGAGCAGACCTATTTACCAATTCCCCGACATGCCTGGCTTACACACGTTAGCCATCATTCCAGCATATATCCATAACCCTCCATACCACACTGTCTACAGACATCACACAAGAAGATAAATGATCAGTGAGTTAGTTTTTCAATGCCATATTACATGACTCATTTTAGGGCAGATTCTGACTATAGTGAGTTGGGGTACACTGAATTGCTCAGGCCATCTGACACTCATTACCTGATATCAGTGAGCCCCTTGTCCTCTGGCACTGTGATGCTCTTACAGTCACACCTCACTCCTTACAATGCTGCAGGAGGCTTAGCCACTGGCTGACCCAGAGGCAGCAGGTCAGAGCCCTCTTTCCTGGACAGGACATTTTCTTTTCTCTTTATACAGAAGAAACCTGTCTTGTCAGCTTTGTCTGTTTGCAGTATGCAGGACACAATAATAAAGAGTATCCATAATTACACCTACAGAGTGGTTACAAACATTTCACAGTGACATTAGTGACCAGGGTGTTACTAGATTTTAAACGATATATTACATGTCACCCTTTAAATAAATATCATGACATCAGTTTGTGAGATGTAGTGAGTATGCCAGGCCTGACAAGAGTTGCTGAGACAGGAGTAAACCACAAATGGGGTTTTCAGAAAAGTTAACTTTAGAGGGATTTTTTGTGAAAAGTTGGTAACAAGTTTTTTTTTAATTATTAGGGTGTGCTGAATCCAAATACGGTTATTATCAAGCTGTATGTTGTGCATAAAGTTCTCTACAGAGAGAACAAAGTAACACATGGAAATCACTGACAAATAAATCTTTATTTCCTTTTCATTTAGGATTAGCACACTTCAGGTGGATCTTAATGTAGGATTTAATAAAAGTGATCAAATAATATTCACAACCTTTTTATAAAGCTACTGAATTTCAATTTCTTATTTGCAAGAGGTACTAGAAATATTTTAATACATTATACAGACATGAAAGAGCATGTTTACATGGAGGGGGTGGGGGGACATGAAATCTAGATGGAGCTACTATAAAGTGGGTGCAAAACTGGTTGGAAAACTTCCCAGAGAGTAGTTATCAGTGGTTCACAGTCATGCTGGAAGGGCATAATGAGTGGGGTCCCGCAGGGATCAGTTCTAGGTCTGGTTCTGTTCAATATCTTCATCAATGATTTAGATAATGGCATAGAGAGTACACGTATAAAGTTTGCGGATGATACCAAGCTGGGAGAGGTTGCAAGTGCTTTGGAGGATAGGATTAAAGTTCAAAATGATCTGGACAAACTGAAGAAATGGTCTGAAGTAAATAGGATGAAATTCAATAAGGACAACACTTAGGAAAGAACAATCAGTTGCACACACATACAAAATGGGAAATGACGGCCTAGGAAGGAGTACTACAGAAAGGGATCTGAGGGTCATAGAGGACCACAAGCTAAATATGAGTTGTCAGTGTGACACTGTTAGGTAAAAAGCAAGTCCCTACTCACCTCTCCAGCACCCGAGTTCGTGCGGAGTTGGTATGGGGCTCACAATCTGTCAGAGACCAGACACCAATTCGTTGATCAACGGGCTCACACTATCCTTAGCTCAAAAAGCTTCAGAGTAAGTGTGGCCAGTTTATTAGGGGTGAGCATCAATATTTATACACAGAAGTAAACAAAGTGATTAACAGATCATAATGGTCATGCATAATCAATCAAGATTCTACAGGATAAAACAGGTTAAAATGTAAATTCTAAAAGACAAAGGGGAGATGGCTACTTAAGGGGAGGGGGGGTTGTCATGAGTAGTTCGCAGGTCAGAGCTTTGATTAAAAGTTCAGACAGAGACATCAAGTCTGGGTTAAGTTTAAGCTCATCAAAAGTTCAGACTCAACATTCCTCCATTTGTAGCTTTGGGATAACTATTTACCAAAAGCTACACCCCATTTTAAGGAGCCAAGGGCCGCTTGGCAATTTCAGCCTGGGCCAACTCGAAGAGAGTAAGGCCCTTGGCTGAAGTAGGAAAAGAACAAACTGACCCACATGAGTCTATGAGGGAGGGGACACACTGAATACAGCAACACGGTATTATAAGGATTACTATGGCCCCAACAATACCCACCAAGAGTTTTTTAACCCACCCAAATCCAGGCAGCCAATTCCATAAGGCTCCCCGCCAATCATAAGGTGGCTGGCCAGAGGAGTAGTTCTTAGCCATTTCCCTTAGATGTTTGGTACGTTGAAAAGTGTCAGAGTAGGTGTCATTTACAAAAACACAGCATTCTTCATTTATGAGGGCGCAAGTTCCTCCCTGGGCTGCTAACATTATGTCTAAAGCCATTCGGTTTTGCAAAGCTAACTGGCGCAGCTGGGACATTTCCCCGGCCTGATTCTCAAATAGGGTCGCAGTTTCATTGGTTAAAGATTCTAGTAGTCCCTGTAGACGGATGACACCACCCCTCAAGCTAATGAGACCAGCCCACCGCTGCCACGACAAACCATCACGGATATTAATATCTCTGAAGGTTTCACGGATGTTACGAACGTGGGGAAAATGAGGGGGAGTGAGGGAGATGCGAGAAGGCGGTGTTAGCCACGCTAAATAACATGACCCTGCCCAATCAGGGGAGAGAAAGTAATAAGCTTTGGGCCCGCACACCCAGTATGTTCCATACAATGCGTTTCGGGTATTCCATTTCTCAAAGTAGGAGGTAACCCACCACCCGTTGGACCACTGTTCCCCTGGTAACGCAGAGGGGTCGTTGTGCGAACTGCAGAGGCACAATTTGGTAGTGGTGTTTTCAAAGGGCAGTGTAGTACTGCTTGAGCAGTTGTAGAAGGCAATCGTATATCCCTTAGCAATTAGTTGGACACCCTCATGATCTGAGCAGGGCTTTTTAAAAGCTGACTCTGAAGGCTTGCCCACCCATGAAAAAGTTGGATCGGGGTGAGGGATCCACATATGGGATAAGTGGGATGCGCAAGGCTTGAAGTCAAGATTTTTACTAAAGGCGGTACCATTAAAATACATGTTGCATTTACTTGTTCCCACAAAAGTTGACCCCTTTTCTTTAACAAAACACAGTGATCCTGTCTGATTGGTTACCCTGAGATATCTGTTAATTGGCACTCCTGTTTTGTCCCATGTAAGATTGTGTTGGACTGGATCTTTTACTCTAGCCGGTGGCATCCAAGTCATATTAGCAGTGGTCAGGGGAATGGGTGTGAAGGGGAGTCCCTGTTCTGCATTTACTGGAAATTGAGTACATACCCAGCAATTACTTCTATTTCCTAAAATGCGAGTTTTAACCTCGTGGGAATATCTAATAAAAGCATTATCTTCATAAGCAGAAAATAAACTAAAAAGGCATAGTAAAAAACATACAGTTGTCAGAATAAAAGGTCCTCTCATTTTTGCCGAGTCAATTTAAGTCTGATGTCTGAAAGAGGTAAGCTGGTCCACTGGTCAGAGACAGTGTCCTCAGTGGTGGCAAGAGCTGCTGGTCCGTCACTGTGGTCCACTACGGCTGGCTTGACGTGGGAGTGGTGGATCCAGGATTTGCGTCCTTCCAGGAACACTGCAGTCTGGGTTGTTAAAAGAACCTGGTGGGGTCCAGTAAACCTCGGCTGGAGGGTGTCGCCACGAACGAACTTTTTGGCCCAGACGAAGTCCCCTGGTTGGAACGGGTGGATCTGTTCTTCCAGCGGCACGGTCTGGGAAAACTGCGAGGCTTTCCAAAGGGTACGGAGGCGAGCCTGTAGGGAGAGAAACTGGCACGCGGTCATATGATCCCCTCCCAATAGTGAAACATCAGCACGTGGTAGTGCCCCGCCTTTGAAAGGGGGGTGTCCATAGAGCAGTTCAAAGAGGGATAATCCCAATACACGGGTTGGGCGAGTACGAAGGTGAAACAGGACCAAGGGAAGTACCTGAGGCCACTTTAACCCTGTTTCCTGACAGTATTTAGCCAATGTAAACTTAAGCTCCCTATTCATACGCTCAACTTTCCCGCTAGACTGGGGGTGGTAGGGTGTATGAAAGGAGTGTGAAATGCCCAGTCCCTGTTCTAAACGGCCAAGGACATGACCAGTAAAGTGAGGTCCACGATCTGAGTCAAGCACGAGAGGGATGCCAAAACGGGGTACAATGTCTCTAAGGAGGATCTTCGCCACTGTGGCAGCAGTACAATTAGCAGTAGGAAAAGCTTCGACCCAGGAAGTCAGAGGGCAAACCAAAACAAGGAGGTGCTTTTTCCCAAAAGCCTTTGGCATATCTGCAAAGTCAATTTGAAGATGTTGAAATGGAGCAGCAGGCGGAGGTCTTCCACCCTTAATTTTGTTAAGAGGCGGAGCAGGTCCATTACGCTGACATGTGCTGCATGCTTTCACTATTGACAGGCAGTAGGGTTGAATGCCTGGAGCATACCAAAAGCGAGCGATGGTGTCCACAAGGGCGTGCGTGCCGTAGTGACCCCCCTTATCATGGTGCCAGCGAACTGCCACGGGGTATGTGGAGCGAGGGAGGCAGGCTCGGCCATCCGGCATAACCCAGGTCCCTTTGACCAGAGTGGCTCCGAGGCTCTCCCACGACTGTAGTTCAGCAGCGGGTACTGGTACGGGGTGTGGTGGAGTAAAGGAGGAGGCTGCAATAGCCAACGTGGGCATGGCTAAGGGTAAGACGGCAGCCATCTTGGCGGAGGCGTCAGCCAGGGCATTCCCACGGGTGACGGGGCTATCATCTTTAGTATGGGCCCGGCAGTGAACTACAGCCAGGACCGAGGGTTCTTGGAGGGCATCCAAAAGCTTGTGGACGAGGGGGAGGTGCTGAATGGGTTTACCGGCAGCTGTCTGGAAACCTCGAAACTTCCAGAGGTGGATGTGACAATGCACAACTCCAAAAGCATACTTGCTATCAGTAAAAATGGTAACGGTCTTACCAGCGGCCAACTGGCATGCTCGGGCCAGGGCATAGAGTTCGGCGGCTTGGGCTCCCCAGTTGCCTGGCAGTGAGGCGGCCTCTTGAATGTCCCATTCAGAGGTGACTGCATAACCGGTGAAACGCTTGCCATCAACATAGAAGGAGCTTCCGTCCGAGAAGAGGATGCAATCAGGGTTGTCCAGTGGCACGTCAAACAGGTTGTCCCTTATCTGTAAGATGCTATAAACTACTTCCACACAGTCGTGCTGATCCTGGAGGACTGGCAGGTCAGGAAGAAAGGTAGCTGGATTAAGGGGCCCACACCTTTCAAAAATCAGGTTAGTGTCTTCTAAGAGTTCGGCCTCTAGCTGTTGCTGACGATGGGCCGAAAAGACTTGGGTTGTGCCCCTACGCAGAAGGGCTGACAAGGCATGAGAGGTCCAAACCGTGGTAAAATGACCCAGGGTCAGGCTCTTTGCCTTTGTGATCAGCAGGGCAGCTGCTGCCAGAGTCCGGGTGCAGGATGGGGTTCCCTGAGTGACAGGGTCGATCTGCTGAGAGTAAAAAGCAAGCGGGAAATGGTGGGGCCCGCTCAGCTGGGTAAGGACGCCACTAGCAATTCCGCCCCTCTCGTGGACAAAAAGGTGAAAGGGTTTGCTGTAATTGGGGGGGCGGAGAGACATGGAGGAGGCCACACTGTCCTTGAGTAACTGAAAGGCTTGGATCGTGTCCGGGGACCACTGCAAAGGGTCAGGAGCAAGGTTAGCAGTGAGTCGGTGGAGCGGTTTGCTTAACTCCCCGCAGGACGGCAACCAGGGGCGACAGAAGCCAGTTAATCCTAAGAAACCTCGAAGTTGTTTCTTGGTGTTTGGCAGAGGGCAGTTTTGGATAGTCTTTATGCGGACTGGGTCCATTTGTCGCCCCTCTGGGGTTAACAGGAAGCCCAGATATCGGACCTTCTGTGAGACCCACTGAATCTTGTTAGGGTCTACCTTGTGGCCTCTGGTGTGTAGGTATAATAAAAGTGCCTTACCATCGATGCGGAGGGCAGCTTCTTCGCGGTTACCTAATAGGATGTCATCTACGTATAGGACTAACGTGGATCCCTGTGGACTGGTGAAGCCTTCCAGGTCGTGGCGGAGGCATTGGCTGAAAATCGTGGGGCTGTCTCTGTAGCCTTGAGGAAGTCGTTGCCAGACATAACTTTGTCCCTCCCAGGTGAAACCAAAGAGATACTGAGAGTCTGGGTGCACAGGAATGCTGAAAAAGGCTGATTTTAAGTCAATAACAGTGAACCACTCAGCATCCCAGGGGATTTGGCTGATGATAGTAGCTGGATCAGGAACTACTGCATGAAGAGGGACCACATACTGATTAACAACCCTTAGATCCTGTACAAAGCGCCAACGAATAGGGTCTCCGTCCTTTTTAGGAGGCTTTTTGACAGGCAGTATAGGGGTGTTACAGGGAGTGCGCTGAGGGCGGACTAGCTTTTGTGCAATGAATCCCTCGATAATGGGGCGGATGCCCTCCCGGGCTTCCAGCGACAGGGGGTATTGAGGGACTGACAGGGGGGTTAAGGAGGGCTTCACTTGAATCCTTACTGGCTCTGCCGAAAGGAGCAGGCCAACATCAGTGTCAGAAATTCCCCAGAGGGTTAAAGGCAAGTCAGTGAGGTCAGGGGAGAGAGAGGGGGGGGTTTCCCAATTACCCTGAGTTGGGGCCGAATCTCCTAACACTGTCATCAATAATCCTACCCCTTCAGGAGTGCAGGTTAAAGTAGCCTCAAGCTTACAAAGTAAATCCCGGCCCATCAAAGGGATCGGACAAGCTGGGGAAAAAAGAAAACGGTGAGAAAAACATTTATCAGCATAAACAACATTTAGAGGTAAAGTGAGTCCCAGAGACTGTGGGTTGCCCTCCACCCCAGTTGCAGTTTTAACCTCAGAGGATAGCCAGGGGGAGGGGGCATGATTTAAGAGAGAGAAAGTAGCTCCAGTATCAATGAGGAAAGAGACAGGCAGGCCTTGGACTGAAAGGGTTAGACGAGGCTCTTTGCTGGGAGGGGAGAAAGTGAGGAAGGAGCCGGCTAAAGACATTAAGGAAATAAGACCATCACATTGTTTGCCTTCGCCCCCGGTGACCGTCATTGAGGAGGCTGAGTTTGCTGCAGCTGCTGCTGTTGCCCATAGTTGATCCAGGCCTGGGGAACGGGCTGAGCTGGTGGTGCAGGGGTGTATTCGTCCCTGGTGTAAGTATCTGCGGATGCGACCGGACCCTCTGGGCGTCCCCAGGGGCATTCACGTTTAAAGTGACCGGGCTGTCCGCACTGAAAACAATTTCCTGGTGGCTGGGGTTGCCAGGACCCTCTTCCCCGAGCACCCTGAAATCCCCTGCCACGGCCACGGCCTCTGCCTCAAACACCGCCGCGAAAAGCTAAAGCCATCAACTTATATTCTTCCTTTTTCTCTTTCTTTTTACTACTTTCCCTTTCTTTCTCCCATGCAAAATCAGCTACGTCCAACACTGAAGTGACTGACTCACCTCCCCAACCAGGGCGAAACTTTAAGAAATAATCCCTTACAGGGGGCACTGACTGATTCACAAAAAACGAAATAAGAGTAGGGTGGTCTGCTTCTCTCTCAGGATCCATCTGAGTGAACATTCGGGCCCCCTCCAATAGCCTCGACCAGAACTTTCTGGGTGGCTCATCAGATTCCTGCCGAATCTGCATGAACTTAGCCTGATTAGGCGAGCGGCGAGCCATTTCTTTGAGTCTCTCTAACAATCGCTCTCGACCTGTTCGCAGCTGAGTCAGCCTTGGCTGACTCCAGTCTAGGGGATTCCAGCCAGCGGCTTGATCCCGCCTATCCATCCAAGTAGTATTAGCCGCATCGCTATCCCCCCATGTCCTTTCTGCCATCCACAATCTACTACGTTCCTCTCCGGTCAAAACTCTACTTAACAACTGATCTACATCCGTATAAGTAGGATTATGACTTGAAAACAATCTTTCTAAAAGTTCTGTGATTTTTCGGGGATTTTCCCCAAAGGACCCTGACAACCGTCCCCACTCTTTCAAGTCCCATTCTAGCCATCCTTTATATTCCACAATATTAGTATGTTGTAACTGGCCATTATTGCCCACAAAAGGTTGGTCGTGCACCTGTAAAGGCATTTCTCTACTTACACCTTTATCACTCACAAAAGGTTTGGCGGAGGCAGCCTCTGGGCTATCCTCAGGGGAGGGGTATGCAACCTGCTGCATCTGCTTGATCTTTTGCCTAGTAATTACTCCTCCCGAGGTGTGCCCTTCCATTTCCCCCTTATCCCTCTGCAGAGATTCCGATCTGGAGTCCTGCAGATTCCCCTCTGCGCCCTGGAGAGAGTCCCCCTGAGGAGGAATAGGGGCAGGTGCAGTGGGGACCAACTGACGAGTCAAAACACGCCGTGATTTACACCCTTCATCGAAATAACATGGAGGGGGTTCGCTCTCGGGAGAATACCTGACTGCCATAATTTTTAAAGATTTCCACAGCTCTGCTGCTGTGTCCCAACAAAACCAGTAACATAACTGTCCCGGATGGTCTTTTTCGATCTGGCTCCTTACTCCTCTTAAGGCAGCCTGTTCGAAAGAGCCATACGAAGGCCACCGCATCTCCGGGTCGGCCAATACCGCGGTATACCCAGTCCAATTCCTTACACACAGTGTGTACAACTTCCTCCTAGACATTCCTGTCTGTACTGGGAGTTTCCCTTCGTTCCATAACTTATTTACAATCCCCAACGGACTCTCAAGAGGCACACTAGTCCCTTGACCCATGGTGTCTGACAGGAGCCCTCCAACTGGCGTTTATCCTGCTGTCCAGTACACGACCCCTCAATATTGAATTGGCTGGGAGAAATCTCCCGTGGCGCCTGCCAATTCGTATATGAGTGATCTGATCACTGGACAGAGGCACCGCACCAGAAGGAAATCCCGGACGAGCCCCCAAATTGTTAGGTAAAAAGCAAGTCCCTACTCACCTCTCCAGCACCCGAGTTCGTGCGGAGTTGGTATGGGGCTCACAATCTGTCAGAGACCAGACACCAATTCGTTGATCAACGGGCTCACACTATCCTTAGCTCAAAAAGCTTCAGAGTAAGTGTGGCCAGTTTATTAGGGGTGAGCATCAATATTTATACACAGAAGTAAACAAAGTGATTAACAGATCATAATGGTCATGCATAATCAATCAAGATTCTACAGGATAAAACAGGTTAAAATGTAAATTCTAAAAGACAAAGGGGAGATGGCTACTTAAGGGGAGGGGGGGTTGTCATGAGTAGTTCGCAGGTCAGAGCTTTGATTAAAAGTTCAGACAGAGACATCAAGTCTGGGTTAAGTTTAAGCTCATCAAAAGTTCAGACTCAACAACACCGTTGCAACAAAAAAAAGTGAACATCATTTTGTGATGTATTAGCAGGAGTGATGTAAGTAAGATGTAATACCAACAGATTGTGCTCATTGCTGGGGGTGATCAAACCTGGGACCTCAGTGCATAAATCTCTATTGCATGAGCTAAATACCAACTGGCTATTAGCTAAGGCTGTAGAGCAAACTCATGTTATATATCTCTCTAAGTGATCTTGGTACCACTATATGGGACAGAACACCACACCCAGGAGGTGTGCGGGTTACATACTTCCCCTAGCTGAGGAAGTGCATCCCGAGCTTCAGTTGAGCCCCCACTTATAATGCCGACAGACCCTGGTCGTCGGCAGGTGGGATCGAACCTGGGACCTCTGAAGCTAAATGAATGAGCCTCTACTGCATAAGCTAAAAGCCAACTGGCTGTAGACCAATTCTCTCCACTCCATGCTGATTAGGCCTCAACTGGAGTATTGTGTCCAGTTCTAGGCGCCACATTTCAGGAAAGATGTGGACAAATTGGAAAAAGTCCAGAGAAGAGCAACAAAAATGATTAAATGTCTAGAAAACATGACCTATGAGGGAAGATTGAAAAAATTGGGTTTCTTTAGTATGACAAAGAGAAGACTGAGAGGGGACACTAACTGTTTTCAAGTACATAAAAGGTTGTTACAAGGAGGAGGGAGAAACATTGTTCTTCTTAACCTCTGAGGATAGGACAAGAAACAATGGATCTAAATTTGCAGGAAGGGTGGTTTAGGTTGGACATTAGGAAAAACTTCCTAAGTGGCAGGGTGGTTAAGCACTGGAATAAATTGCCTAGGGAGGTTGTGGAATCTCCATCATTGGAAATTTTTAAGAGCAGGTTGGACAAACACCTGTCAGGGATGGTCTAGACAATACTTAGTCCTGCCATGAATGCAGGGAACTGGACTAGATGACCTCTTGAAGTCCATTCCAGTCCTATGATTCTATGATTCAATGGCTCATATAACTTGAACGTTAGCACCCTGAAACAAAAGTATATAAGCTGATTTAACTATCAGAAATACAACACCAAATCTGAAAACACCTGCTTTTTAAAATAAGTGAAAATATTTTCTCGACTAAACATTTTAATGTACACAAGTTAGGTGCACATGTTAATGTTGTAATACTTCAACAAACTTTAGTATACAATGGCAGATTGAATCAACATCTTCTTAGGTCATTTATTGTGAGATGTATTTATTTGCTAATACTGTCCTTAAACACTAAGCGTCAAGTATAGTGCTACAACCTTGTTCCAGTTCTCTACATTTGCAAGCTCCTGTACAAACACCTGGATCACCTGGATCAATCGGACTTCAGCTGTCCTTAAGACTGCGCCGATCACAACACGTCTGCCATTCTTCTCGCACTCTTGCCTTTCTTCTCCACGTTCGTCCGAAACGTTTAACGATGTCATCTTCCCATCTTCTTGGAGGCCGACCGGGGGGTCTTTTCTGTTCTCGCGGGTACCACTCAGCAATGATTGCGGTCCACCTGTTATCCGTGAGCCGTGCTGTGTGGCCCGCCCATTGCATCTTGTTATGTCTGCTTTCCACGACAATATCTTTCACACCGCTGCGTTCTCTGATGATTTCATTTGGGATGTGATCCAGAAGGGAGATTCCCAACATAGCTCGTTCCATTGCCCTTTCAGCTACCAACAGCCGTTGCTCTTCTCTCTTCGTCAGTGCCCACGTTTCACTGCCATACAGCATGGCTGGCAGCACTGCTGAATTGAAAATATTTTTACGTGTGGTCTTGTCAATTTTTCCTTTGAGGACGTCCTTGATGGAATTAAACACACACCATCCTGCCCGAATCCTTCGCGAGAGTTCTCCGTTCAGGTCTTGGCGCATATTAACTTCTTGGCCCAAATATATGTACTGTTCCACTTCTTCGATGTCTTCTCCTATTACTGTTATTCGGGCTTTTCGTAAGACATCTGATCGACGTCTGTACAAACAAGTTACTTAATTAAATATGCCAATAAGTAATACAATTGGCCTGGTATTCCTTGTGTGATTTAATCTGATACTATGTCTTGTTCTGCCCTTCATATTTCTATTTTATTCGTGAGGCAGAATTTTGTACTGAACACACATACCTGCATTGTAGAATTTGTCATGGGGGAGCTAGCATTTTTGGTAGCTGGATGGGGAATGATTGAAGCTTCTGGTACCTGAGAAAGTATACAAAGCAGTTTGGGATTTTTGGTTAAGCACAATTGGTGCATGTTCCAGCAAAAAGGACCAGTAATAAATAGCTATCAGTGTTGACATTTTGTCGTCATTTTAAGGGTTTCATAAGGACATAAGAATATAAGAACGGCCATAATGAGTCAGACCAAAGGTCCATCTAGCTCAGTATCCTGTCTTCCAAGAGTGGCCTCAATGTTACCCCACAGAGGTATATGTATGTGGGCAGTTCACACATTTCAGAGCTATTGTTTCAGGCTGCCTGAAGACACCAGCAAACATGAGTTCTCCAGTTTGCACTTGGTAAACATTGGTCAGCTTGTCATAGGGAATGAAAACTTCATTTTTTTTAAAAAAACTGAAAACTGAGATTCCAGAGCAAAATGACCAGCTAAGGGACAGATTCTGCAGGAAATTCTGGGTCCCTGGAATTATGCAGTACACAGTGCCCTGCTTGTCATATTATCACTATTGTCAGTCTCTGTGTTCCTTGTCCATATATGAATCTATAAACTGGTTTAACTGCAAAGTGACTCATTTCTTTAGTTCCCTCAAGTGTCAGGTAGTTTTAGTGTGCCAGCCAAAAGCCATCACTAGGAATGACTATGGCAACTGCACCAACCCTGAGAATTTAACACATAATGTTATGACATGTCTGTGTCAGGAGTGCATTTGTCACAGATACCCTTGGTGACAGCTGTTGGTTGCTTGGTAACCTGCCGTGCTTTGCAGAGTTATCATGAAATGAAGTGAAGTCGGTAATGAAGGTAGACATGAGTTCACACTCTCCACTCAGAAGAGAAAATGAGCACCATGCTAGTTTCTAAAAGGGTCCCAGATCTGTTAGACACCACATGTAACTTTTCCCATTTTTGTCACCTCAGGAAGGGATGCAGAGATAAAGTTTCTAGACATCATTAATGACTGCTTCTTGGAACAGCTAGTCCTGGAACCCATAAGGGGAGAGGCAATTCTTGATTTAGTCCTAAGTGGTGCACAGGATCTGGTCAAAGACGTGTAGCTGAACAGCTTGGTAAGAGCAATTACCATAATGTAATTACATTTAACATCCTTGTGGGTGTGGGAAGCAAAAAACCCACCACAGTAGCATTTAACTTCAAAAACGGGAGCTACACAAAAATGAGGAAACTAGTTAAATGGAAATTAAAAGGAACAGTCACAAGAGTGAAATGCCTGCAAGCTGCATGGAAACTCTTTGAAAAGCATCATAATAGAGGCTCAATCTATATGTATATCCAAAATTACAAAAAACAGTAAAAGGACCCAAAATTTGAGATATATTAGAATGCAGAGAATGGCAACAAAAATGATTAGGGGCATGGAACAGCTTCCACATGAGGAGAGATTAAAAGGACGGGGACTGTTCATCTTAGAAAAGAGATGACTAAGGGAGGATATGATTGAGGTCTATATATTCATGGATAGTGTGGAGAAAGTGAATAAGGAAGTGTTATTTACCCTTTCACATAACACAAGACCAGGAGTCCCCTAATGAAATTAATAAGCAGCAGGTTTAAAAGAAACAAAAGGAAGTACTTATTCACACAGCGCACAGTCAACCTGTGGAACTCATTGCCATGGGATGTTGTGAAGGCCAAAAGTATAACCAGGTTCTAATAAGAATTAGATAAGTTCATGAAGGATAGGTCTAGCAATGGCTATTAGCCTAGATGATCAGGGATGCAATCTCATGCTCTGGTGTCCCTGAGCCTCTGACTGCCAGAAGCTGTCACTGGACAACAGGGGATGGATTACTCAATAAATTGCCCTTTCTTTTCATTTCCTCTGAAGCATCTGGAACTGACCACTGTCCGAAGACAGGGTACTGGGCTAGATAAACCATGGATCTGACCCAGTATAACCATTCTTATGTTCTTATTTGCATTGAACACAGCTCCCCAGCTTTGTGAAAAAGAGAGTAATCCTCTTCTGCATTAAACATAATCATGGTTAGAAAAGGGACTACATTATGACTGGCAACTATGTATTCAATGCATCTGCTTATTTTACTGACCAGCACCTAAAAGTCTACTGCTTTTGATTCCAGCTAGCCCTGCAGAACCAAACTGAGGCTGTGATATGGATTCTATTCTGGCATGCATGTCATCAGCATAATTCTTAATTAAGACCTTCATCCAACTCCTGTTGAAATTAATGGAAAGCTTCCTACTGACCTCAGTCACAAAAGGATTAAGCCCTAAACAAAAGTAGCAGAATCCTTGTCATGTGTGATGATGCACAAGCTAGAAAGCCTATGGATTGATTTTCAGATCCCAGTTTTAGTTTGCAGGACTGGCAGTTAGAAAAATAATCTATATTTATTGTTAACAGTGTCGCCCACCTATTTATCTACTCAAGTATTTTGCTGGATCAAAGCCAGCTTTGCAGGACTTATCCACTAATGAATGCAATTTATGGGTTACACATTATTTTTAATTGCTTACGATGTCCCAAAATGTATCAATGTTATATATGACAAATAAATTGATCTCGTGTTTTAAATCTGCAGAAATATTGTGTCCCTTATTTTGGATCTTTGCCCTACACTTAGCTATTTAGAGGATGAGAACATGCTATTATCCCAGAAGGGGACTATCTGCATCCAATAAGCTAGGTAGAGTGTACATGGAGATCAGATTCCAGATCGGATCAGAACTGTATCCACAAAGAATGATTATTACCATAAACATAATCATGACATCAATCCTTTGCTTGGCCATCAGCTAGCACCAGGGGGCTAAAAATTGCCATTAGACATGTTTTATCACATGATTCTTAGGCAGCCTGGCAACTGAATATGGAACAAGCTGAAGTTATAGGATCACTTTATTCAGTAGGCCAGCACACAGAGATGTATAGCAATCTATACTAGAGGAAATAACGGCATGGATGAGCTTCTAGGAACTTGCTCTAGTGACACAGATGGCCAATGCAGAACAACAAGGAGAAAAAATAATCTCTGGCTAGTCTTTCCAGCCAATACACATGGGCCCATATGCTACCTTGTATCATATATAGTGGAGGATAGAAAAATGCACCTGAAAAGCCCCAAAATTCTTGTAGTGAGGGACAGCAGTGGGTCCTCATGGCATTATTCCCCATAGCTTCTTTGCAAATGTCCTTTCTATTATTCAGTAGCTCTGGGGAGAAGGAAGAGAAGAAAAGATCAGTTACGGGGTCCCACAACATGCGGTTTTGAGTTCAGGGGGATTTCTGATTGGAAACATACCCAAGAATGAAACCACTCATTGTAGAATTAACCATCTGCATACGTGTTTGCACGATTAGGGTGCTGTTATCTGCACTATAAAGCGTTTGCACTTGACACACAAATAAGTATGAAGGCCTGATCCAAAGCCAATGGACAGAAATGAGTATCTTAATTTCCCTCATGTAGCTCATGTGGTAGGAAGGGCATGTGTGTCTGTATCCGTGTGTGTGTGTGTGTGTGTGTGTGTGTGTGGAGTGGTAGTAAAACCACAGTCAGGAACCACACGGCAGCCCAAATTCACATGGTAGCCCAGACTCCTGTGGTATCCCAGTCCCACATGGAGGTCCAGGTCCATGTGCTGGCCAAGATCCACAGAGCGGTCCGGCACTCCAGAGCCATCCGATGTAATACCTTGACAACTCAAAATGGGGTAATGGCACTAGTGTGAGCTGTAGTTCAATGGATACAGACATACCGACTATTATTAACAAATGCACAAGTGGTATAATAAAGATACAAAAAAGTTCAAAATACGAACTCTAAACTAGGTAGATAAAACAGAGATGTAGAAATCAAAAAGAAAAAATGTCAAAAGGGCTTAAGTAGACATCTCAAGTCGTAGCCATTCAATAGCCTCACGGTTAGCAGTGCAGAGTCTGGAAAGTATTCCCAATAGACCAGCATGAGATGAGCAGCCATTCAGTAGGTTTGTGGCATCCACAGCTACACAGGTAGATGTTCCTCACTACCCCAGGCGTGGTCATTTTCCAAACACCTCACTACCCCACATCTGAAATGACTGAGTTTGCACCAGAGGTAGCATGGCAGCTCGAAGCCAGGCAGTCTCTCATCAGGCTGAGTGATGAGGATAGAGTTTCTCACAGAAGGAGCAGCTCATTCCCATTCTGCTCACCACAATGTGGAAGTATCTGCCATAGAGAGGGTCAGCAACATAATCCAGATTAGTCTTCTGCTGATGAATCGGTGGTGAGGCGCTTCCCATATATCTTTAAAAAGCGGTAGTTATGGCATCTCCTAGGTTTTGTCAAGGAGATTCTTTCCTGCAATATAATGCATGACGTTAGGAGGCAGGCTATTAGAGAGGTGTTTTTTTGCTCTCATAGCCCCTGTTGTTGTTGTTATTGTTTGATTCAATTGTACATCAGCTAGCCTTGTGTGGTCAGAGTTTAACCATAGAGGAGCACAGCATTCCTCAACTGAGTAGCAGGAAGCTAGCAGCAAGCTGCATAAGGTTTGCACATGCCGAGTTAAGCCCACCAGCTTATTCAGGAGGCCATTTCTGCTCTTAGTCTTGTGAGCTACCTTGGCGCTGTCTTTGACACATTGGGCTTAAGTCTCCACTTCTTCCAATAGGGCCTGTATTTCATGATTTGACAGCAGCCTATGATATTGTCTGGCATATTGGCCTGCTGGTTAAGATGTTAATGATGTTACCTTGATGCGTTGTTATAGCTACGGAAATTATGTTTTAAAACAGACAATTCTAAGCAACAGTAGGCAATAAACTGAGCACATAAAGAAGCCAGAAGAAAGGCCACCATCAGGGGTCCAAATTTTCACTTTTCAACATATTCATGAATTATCTACCTCCAACAGTCTCAAGGCCATTCAAGTCTGCAGATGGCATCTGCCTAGTTTCAAGAGCGAGAGACTTCAAAAAGATTGAGGTCAACCAGAACCAAAACCTGACAGCCTTCAGTGACTTTTGCAGGATAGGCCGAGGTGGGGAGTGCAACGAAACAAGGAGACAATATTGGTCAGCATGATAGGCAGTAACATCAGCAGTCTAACTCGTCTCAATTTTTTTTATGCCTCATGGCAAAGAAGAATTTTAAGGAGGGATTTAAAGTTAACATCTATATTCTTAAGTTCTAATGAATGCTCACATGGCAAGTTCTACTGTGTCAATCTGTGTTTAAATCAGTCCTGACGAGTTGTGTCTGGGAGATCCTTCACTGAACAGTAAAAATGTCACAGAATCTGTGTAAAATGGCAACAGCCCCATCTTCCATGTTGTCACTGACAGAAATTTTGGAGACGACAACAGTATGCTGAGTACTGAAGGTGGAGTAAAGAAATGAATGCTGTTGTTACAAAAACTCTCTATAAAAATACTTATGTGTGCAGATAGAGATAGGTACAGAACCACCTACTCACATAAAAGGATGTGTAGCATTGTTCATAATTTTGTATTGTGAAGAGCAGAGTTCAATGAACAATGGATTTTATGATGCACTGGCAATTTTGAAAAGTCGAGGGGGAAAGTTTGTTTTGATTCAGACCAAAAATGAAAATTTTCAAAATTTTCAGCATATCATGATGATGATAATAAAATGATGATAAAAATAATTTCAGGTTGAACAAAATGTCTTGTTTGATCTCCCAAAAGGTGTTTCATTTTGATTTTGAGCATTTTTAATGTTTTTGTACTTTTTAAAAATAAAATTAAAGGAAATTTTTAGATGACAAGTTGTTTCGAACCAAAAACTCAAAATATTTCATTTTAAAAATATCAAAATGAAATGTTTTAATTCTTTTTTTTGTGGAAATTTTAAAATAAACAATTCAGCTAAACTGACATGAATTCATGAAACATTTTGGTGTCAATTCATCTCCATTTTTAATTGAAAAAAAGGTTTGTTAGAAAAATGTCACCCTGCTCTAAATAAGAGCTGATGTAAAGAGCAGCTAAAGAAAACATTTTTTAATATTTTTTTTTGCATTGCACTTTAACAAGTATTATTGGTCCTTGTTAAGTGGTTACATTCTGCAGCAGTAGCTCCACCTAATGGTTAGAGTCCATGGCATTAGGAGCAGGGAAAAGTAGGGGATCCCAGGCCCACCCAATCCACCAAGTTCTGAGCCACCGGGTTCCGAAACGCCCTCTTGAGTACCATACAGTCAGCATTTGCTACCTGCGATCAAGCTAACACCCTCCCCTAGGTCCCTTCCTACTGCTCTATGCCTCCTTGAGGTATGTTGAAACATGTAGGTGTCCCTGGCAACCCAGCCCATAGGCCTCTGTGTCTGAGAGAGTCTTGATTTTGCTCTGTAGTCCTCAGCTTTCCATTGCTTACCCTACTTAAAGGACCATTTGCATAGCAGGTGTTTGGGTTAACAATTCATATGGTATGTGCTAGAATTTTAGTGGGGAAATGGAGCAGAAGGGATGGAAATTTTAACAGCTTGTAAAGTTTCAAAAGTGAAATGTGGGGAAAAAACATTTTGTGTATGAAGAATGGATGAAACATACAATGTCACATCCTGAAGAATTTATAAGGCTAGGCACTGTATTGAAATTAGAAGAGAGCTAGATAGAGATGCTATTTTTAGAGCTAATTGAGCATGGAAAACTTCCCATCTGGTGAAGAGTCACTTTCTTCCTCACCCTTCATCCAAGTGGGAGCTTGGATATGAGCCAACAGAGAATTCATCAAGGCCCCCCATTACTTGACTCCCATGAACACATGGGACCACATCTCGATCAGCATGAAATTCAGGCAGAATTAATGGAGTACAGATCACAGCACTACCAAATGCTGGGTGCAATCCGAAGCCTAAGCTTCTTTTCATTTATTTCACAAAGGGCTTTGAATCAGGACCATACACCAGCAGCAGAAGTGCTGAACAAACAAACCAGTGATGTTTTCATCATGAGGGCAGGATTCAACCCATAGAGGAGACTTGTTATGAGATTACACAGTAGTTACATTTTGCATTCAGTTAGCTGGCAACAAACAAACAAAGGAAGTATTTGCCAGAGGATGTTGTGAAGGCCAAGACTATAACAGGGTTCAAAAAAGAACTAGATAAGTTAATGGAGGACAGGTCCATCAACGGCTCTTAGCGAGGATGGGCAGGAATGGTGTCCCTAGCCTCTGTTTGCCAGAAGCTGGGAATGAGCGACAGGGGATGGATCACTTGATGATTACCTGTTCTGTTCATTCCCTGTGGGGAACCTGGCATTGGCCACTGTCGGAAGACAGGATACTGGGCTAGATGGACCTTTGGTATGACCCAGTATGGCTGTTCTTATGTTCTTATGGCTATGTTTCCTTCAGGTGGGTTTTGCCACAGCAACCATTATTAATTGCAAAAGAGGTGGGATTTGAGTAATGTGGTGCACAATGGACTTGACTGTCCACAGCTTTAGACCATGTACAGTCATTCACATCCCAGCAAAATGAGTGTAACGTGGTTGGTTGCAAGTCAATGTCATTCTGATATGCTAACACTGTACACTAGGATGCATCGATGCATCAGGGGAGGTATTTCCAGTAGAGATAGGGAAGAATCATATATGACGGGTAAAACCTCATCTGGAATACTTTGTACAGTTCGAGTCAAGCATGTTCAAGAAAGATGAATTCAAACTGAGAAAGGTGCAGGGAAGAATGGCGAACCTACCTTACAAAAGGAGTCTACAAGAGCTTGGCTTATTTAGCCTAACAAAATGAAGGCTGAGAGAGGATATGACTGTTTTCTATAAATACATCAGGGGAATGTGGGGAGAGAAAAGAACTATTTAAGATAAAGGACAATGTTTGCACAAGAACAAATGGATATAAGCTGGCTATTAATACATTTAGCGTGGAAATTAGAGGAAAGTGTCTAACCATCAGAGGAGTTAGGTTCTGGAAAAGAATCCCAGTAGGAATAGTGGGGGGTAAATATCCTAACTAGCTTTGTAAATTTATGAATGGGATTATATGAAAGGATTCCCTACAATAACAGAGATCTGGACTCTGACCCAGAAGGTCCCTTCCAGTGCTATGTTTCATTTTACCCCCAGTTTGCCCAGGTGTAAATAACTGCATGAGATGCAAAATAGTGCAGAACGAGGCCTGGTACATTTGGCAATGGTCTTGGACTATCTTAACCAATTGATTGGTCAAAAGGGGTCAAACATGCAGCTGAAAAGATGCACTGAATATTTCAAAGAGCAAATTGGCAGTCACCAACAACACAGAGCCTTTACCAATCAGCAGTATCATTAGCCAGGACCCAGTCGCAAGCTGTAAAGAAAACCACCCTTCTTGGGAACGTTAAGGAACTATCAGCATGGAAGACAAAGACAAGGAGACAAGGAAAGAAAGTATTAATGTAGAAAAGTCCTACAAACAAAATAGATCAACAAAGAAGTTATCTGTAAATGCACTCTCATGACCTTTTCCTAATGTCTTTTTGGCACTTTATTATTGATAGAAATGGGCCTGATCTTGTAGTCTTTACTTACAGGAGTTAGTCCCTTTAAGATCCATTATCTAGTATTTATGCAGCTAGTGCAGTAGCCTATACTGAGGCGAGGTGGGGATAGTGGGTGGGGGTTCCCTGGGGAGGGGAGACCCTGAAACTGAGGGGTTACTGCCAGTGGGGACAGCACCCCAGTGGAAAGGGGCACTGGGGTCCGGGAGGGACATGGGGACCAGCGGCAAGCGGTACACCGGCCTGCAGAGGGCGCTCCGAAGGCTGGATGAGCTAATTTCCTGGATCGACCAGCAGGAGGCGCTGCAAGGTGAGTCCCGCCCCGCTACACAGCCCAAGCCTGAAGGTCTACATTGCTATTTTTAGCCCCACTGCCCCAGCCCCAGCCCCACAAGCCTGAGTCAATTAAGCCGGGCTCTGTGACTTGGTGTCACAGGTTTTCCTATGCAGAATAGATGTTCCCTATAAGTACCTACCTGGGGAACAGAAATAGGGCAATAGAGGGTTCGTCAGCCTAGCAAACAAAGCTTTACAAAGATCCAGTGGCTGAAAGTTGAAGCTGGGCAAGTTGAGACTAGAAATAAGGTGCACATTTTTAATAGTGAAGGTAATTAACCACTGGAACAACTTACCAAGGGTTGTGGTGGATGCTCTAGTTCAAACAGAAGTTCATTCAGGGAAGTCCTATGATCTGTATCACACAGGAGGTCAGACTAGAAGATCACAATGGTATTTTCTGCCCTTGTAATCTAAGAATCATCCCCATTTTACATATGGGAAAACTGAGGCACGAAGAGAGGTGATGTGACTTGCCCAAGGTCACCAATCAGGTCAGTGGCAGAGCCAGGAATAAAACACAGGTCGCCAGTCCTTTGTCATGTGCCATGTAGGTCAGTTACTTATGGAACCTTTAAAAGATAGGACGTGTGGTTTAAACATTTTCCTTTCCCTTTTAGATGAGGAGACAGTGTTTGCATCGGGAGCTGGTTTAAGCTTTTAAATGCTTCATCCTGATTTTCGGGAGAGATATTATAGCAGCATGTATGATCCCCATCCCTAGTATCTCAGCTGGATACATACTTGGGCCAGATAGTTCCTCCCGCCGCTCCTGCCACCGTGGCGACACTCAATTTTTAGCATGCTAGCTCGATTAGAACTAGCATGGGTATGTCTCGTCGAACTGGGAATGCCACCTCCCAGATTGAAGTGTAGACATACCCCTGGTGTAGACATGGTAAGATGCTATAAGCCAAGATTTTGCAATAGTCTCAAGTAGGGGTAAATGGCACTGATGCAAATTACAGCTTTGCCTGTCTACACTAGGGGCATCATTCTCCTCTCAGTTACACCAGTGTCAAACCTCTCTAGCTCCACTGACTTCAGCGAAGAGACTCCCGATTTACACAGATGTGAGAGGAGAATCAAACCCTGGCAACTGGCACTCATGCAGATAAGCCCTGCTGATTAGCCACAAATGGTTGTATTAGGGCAATTCCCCGATGCAGGTAAGGCCTCAGTGACCATGTGATCTTACATCTCTGACCCGCCTCAGCCCATTCCCCACCATTGTTTGTCATGCTTGTTTATTTTGTCCCCTCTAAAATCACGCCGTCAGCCCTTTGAGGCAGGGACTATGGCCCAGGTACTCAAAGATATTTGGGGGCTTAATTCTCATTGATTTCAAAGCAAATTAGGCACCTAAATACCTCTGAGAATCTGGGTCCACGTGTTTGGATAAGTTCTGTAAAGCACCAGCAAACTTTTAGGCTCTGTGTAGTTCATCAATGACTCATAATTAATTTAAAAAAGCCCTAAAAGGCTGCAGACAGTGACAAGAGGGGATGCTCAAATCCTCGCAAGATTGGCCATACCAGGAAACGAGACTCTTAATTCTCATTTGCTATTGTGACTCGTCAGTGTTTGTGGTGTTCTCCAGCATAAAGGGCCCAATGTTTAAGAAGTGCCTCAAATCAGTCAGTTATGGGGTGACAGTTTTGCAAAAGCAGCCAACTTCAGGGGCAAGTGATAGCATGGAGACATATGGCAGCCCGATCTGTGGGCATGAGTGTTGTACAAACTTGCAGCCGCAACACTTTTGAAAATCTGGCTTTGAATATCTAGGCAGATGGAGCATGTCTTGCCCTTTTGAAAAGCATATGGCAAGGACTGGCCCTTTTTCAGTGGAATCTCTCTCTCTCTCTGGGCTTTAGATGCATAATGGTATTCAATTGTCAACAGTTATGAATTCATCTTTCTTTACAAAACAGATCTTTTTCTAGATCTTTGGCTTAGTGATTTAAGGGTGAACATCCTCTGCTTTTAATAAATGTGGAAACCAGAGTTTGTGCTGGCCTAGAAGATAATGACAGTATTTGACTTGACAAGAAAGAGAAAGCAAAACAAGTAATTCTTTCTGTTTTAGGACAGTGGAATCTTGGTGTAAATAGCATGTACTTAACAATATGGAGATTCTGACTCTCATGCATAGGGTTGAATTGATCAGCACAGTTTGTGCCCCACATCCTCAGTTAGAATCATAGAATATCAGGGTTGGAAGGGACCTTAGTAGGTCATCTAGTCCAACCCCCTGCTCAAAGCAGGACCAATCCCCAATTTTTGCCCCAGATCCCCAAATGGCCCCCTCAAGGATTGAACTCACAACCCTGGGTTTAGTAGGCCAATGCTCAAACCACTGAGCTATCCCTCCCCCCAGCTATCAACTGTATGACAGTTTCCTGCTGCATTTGGGAGCCTGTGGCATGCATGCCAGCGAATTGTTCCCTGGTGTGCTTTATACTGTATGTAATACAGAAGTTAGAGATGGAAAAGACCTATTAGATCATCCAGTCCATCTTCCTGAATGTGCCGAGATTGCATGGAGTCATAGACTTGTTCCTTGTTGTGCACATAAACATGCTTTTATTTTGCATATGAGATGCATATAAACGGCCTTATTGCTGTGATTCTCACTGATACTTCTGCAGGGACTAGTTATGTTGTTACTGAGTGTTTTCCACCGTTGGACTACAACTGCCTGGCTCTATTATTATTAGTTAACATTTATATTGCAGTAGTGCACAGAGGACTCAGCCAGGTCGGAGCTCCATTGTACTAGCTGCTATGCAAACATAGGGCAGGGCACCAGCCTTTGCCCATGGTAAGACCGACTTTCTGTTTAGATCTTGACTCTTCTTTAGTGCTCTAAGTCTTCACTGTTACTCGGGTTGCCTTGAATCATAGAATCATAGAATCATAGAATCTCAGGGTTGGAAGGGACCTCAGGAAGTCATCTAGTCTAACCCCTTGCTCAAAGCAGGACCAACCCCAACTAGATCATCCCAGCCAGGGCTTTGTCAAGCCTGACCTTAAAAACCTCTAAGGAAGGAGATTCCACCACCTCCCTAGGTAACCCATTCCAGTGCTTCACCACCCTACTAGTGAAGACGTTTTTCCTAATATCCAACCTAAACCTCCCCCTCTGCAACTTGAGACCATTACTCCTTGGTCTGTCATCTTCTACCACTGAGAACAGTCTAGATCCATCCTCTTTGGAACCCCCTTTTAGGTAGTTGAAAGCAGCTATCAAATCCCCCCTCACTCTTCTCTTCTGCAGGCTAAACAATCCCAGTTCCCTCAGCCTCTCCTCATAAGTCATGTGCTCCAGCCCCCTAATGTTGTGTGCCTCATAGGGATACAGGGGGTAAGGTTAGTGATAATAAGTGATAGGTCTTTGCCCCCAGAATCTTATGGTCTAAATTCCTAGCTCTAATATCAGACCTCAGCTTGATGCAATATTGTTCCATCATATCTGACTGGGTTTGGATATGATCAGACCGGGTTTCTACTAAATTAAATGAGCTGCCCTGACCCTAGTCCTGTGTCCTGTTTTGTTTTGTTTTTTAATCACACAGAGTCCATGAGACAAATTCTCCTCTCATTTACATCTATGATTCTCCACTGGCATCAATGTTTAAGATAGGAGGATAATCTGCCTAAATTCTGGCCAGGGACAGGGAGTAGGTCCAAGGCCTGGTCTACTCTAGAAACTTTTGCCAGTATAATAACATCATTGGGGTGAAGAGGGATTTTTATGTATTTATTTAATTTTGCTCCAGTTTTATACCAGCAAAAGCCCTAGTGCAGCTGCAATTATACTGACATAAAAACCCTTTGGCTTGCCAAACTGGTATAAACTATTACAGCAAATGCACTTTCTTGCTAGTGTACACTGAATGTGCACTAGGAGGATTTGCTGTATAGCTAAACCTTTTCTAGGGTAGACCTGGCCTAAGGAGCGAGGTGTGCATTTCCTCAGCCAAAACTCAGTGCTTTGTATTGACAACATATGTTGTGAGGTTGAGGAAGAAGGGTCTTGTACTTAGAGTGCTAGTTTGATGCTCAGAAAATCTGTCTTCAGATCTCAGCTGTCATAGCTTCCTGGGTGACTTTGGACAAGTCACTTCAGCCTGGATGCACAAAAGGCCTAGTGCCAATTTTGGCTCCACTATGATGCACAAAACTCCTGTCTAACCTCTGTATGCGCCTGCATTTCCTCAGAACCTAAGTTTTCAGAGTAAAAGTTCCCAGGGCACCTATGTTCCTGCCTCTGGGCATGCTGCATTTTGCCTCCCTCTAGGCCCCTGAATGCCTATCTCACACATACACCCGAGAGCAATTCACAAACTGGGGTAAGATGGGTGTTTGGTCATCTAAGGCTACATCCACACTACCCACCCGATTCGGCGGGTAGCGATTGATGTTCTGGGATCGATTTATCGTGTCTCATCTAGACGCGATAAATCGATCCCAGAGCCGCTCCCCATCGACTCCGGAACTCCAGTGCCGCACAAGTAGTAAGCGGAGTCAACGGGGGAGCCTGCCTGCTGCCGTGTGGACCAGCGGTAAGTACTTTTGAAATCGATCTAAGATATTCAGCTTCAGCTACGTTATTCACGTAGCTGAAGTTGCGTATCTTAGATCGATCCCCCCCACCCCTAGTGTGGACCAGCCCTAAGTCACATGTAGGGCATGATCTGGAAGGTAAGCTTAGAGGCTGACTACCGGATCAGATCCCCTTCAGTATCCACCAGAGGAGGAGGTGGTAGTGCCCACCTCATAACATTTAGCCCAGTGGCTAGGCTCATGGACTCATAGACTTTAAGGTCAGAATGGATCATCTAGTCTGACCTCCTGCACATTGCAGGCCACAGAACCTCACCCACCCACGGCTGTAAGAGACCCCTAAACTCTGGCTGAGTTATGATTTAAAGACTTCAAGAGCAGTCGCCTGGGATGTGGGAGACTGAGGTTCAGTTCTCACTGTCCGACCAGAGGGGGAGAGAGGATTCGGACAGGGGTTTCCCACTTCTCAGGAGATGTGTCTCATCCCTGGATAGTCTAATATGGGGCTCCTTCACTCTTTCCTGTTGAAGCCATTCCAGGATGGATAAATAAAGAGTGATTAGAGCAGGGGGACTGGACCCAGCATCTCCCACCTGCCAGAGGGGTGCCCTAGCCACAGAGTCATTCTCTCACACACACTCTCTCTCTCTAGCCCAATAACTGTTCCATTGTGGAAAAATACTTCAATGGTCATTGGGCCAGAAAGAGAAAGCAGGAATGCGTCTGTAGTCCAGTGATTAGGACAGGGAGGCGAGTTGCCTGGGTGTGTTCTGGATAAGTTCTCTAGCCACTGGGCTAAAAGTTATAAGGTGGCACCACAATCACCTTCTCCTCACAAATTGGCATAGGTGCCTAACTCCTCCTCTGCTTTCCTACAACACGGTATAGAGAGTCCTGGCTGTGAACTGCAAGCACAGACAGAGGCCTTCCTACAGACTAAAGTGCCTCTCTGTGAGTGCAAGGGGCTTACAGCCCTCTCATCGGCATCTCCCATTGGCTAGCTTAGGTGGCTCTCTGCCTAGTGTGCTGGCTTCATGGATTGCATCCAAAGGCACCTATCTCTCCTCACTCATTGCTTAGGTGTCTAACACGAGCTGTGTGAATTGCAGTGATTTTCCAAGTGCCTAACTCCTTTTGTGCATCCAGATCTTCATTTCTGTGCCTTTGGTCCCCATCTGTAAAATGGGGATAATAATACTTGCTTTCTCCCACCCTGGTGCCGTCTGATCTATTATAAGTTCTTCAGAACAGGGACACTCTCTAGTTGTATGTACAGCGCCTAGCACAACATGGCACTGACCTAGGTTGGAACTTTTCAGCATTGCTGTAATATGAACAGTAATAATGTGACTTGCATGAACAAATGCTAGACTGTTGAAAATCAGCATGGATTTTGTTCTATATTAAGATTTTCCGGGCCCCAAACTTTTTTGCTTTGTGGACGAAATCAGTGTCAAGAAAGACTTTGGCTATTTTTTCTCTCTCCTGCATAGGTTTAATTTATCCTTATTTTATCATTTTGCAACTACAACTAGCAAGAGGAAATATAGCTTACCATGCTACTGTGCCCCATATGATCTGCCATACAGTTATAATTCTTCAAAAAATATAAATATATTTTAAAATAACCAGAGAAACTCTCAAAGTAAAGTCTGAACCATCACCTTAGCCATGCCAGTTAAGAAGTCTCATGCATTAAACATAATGGACGGGAGTAGTAACAGCGCCAGTTCAGTATGTGACTTGTGAGCTATCACAGGGTTTCTGACTCAGTATTACTAAGAAATGTTCACTGACTGTCACTGCAAAGGTATGCGAGTGAGAATCTCTAAGGACCAATTAATGGGAATGGAAGAGAATTGCGGTGGATTGGTTGCCAGTGGGGGGAAAGTGAGTGGAGAGTGGTGAAGAATAATGTATGTTTGCAATTTACTTATTAGACCTACCAGGGAAAAAAAAGTGCAACACATGCCAAATGAGATAACAAAAGATCTTAGGAGCATTTGTAAATACCATGTTAATTATTTAAACTGAATGTGAATAGAAAGTATTTTTTAAAAGGGACACCACTGCTAATCAACTCAATGGTCCCATTGTGTCATAAATCTGTTCTGTAGCATTCTGCCACAGTGACACTCATTGCTCTAGTTTTTTAAAGCGGCCAGCCTTTAATCATATGGCATCTTAACTCTAGCATATTCATGTTGAGGTTTGTTGTTGGTTTGGGGGTTTTTTTATTAGTGGTGTGGGGTTTCTTTGTTTTCTTTTGTTTTTTTGCACTTATGTAGCCATATCTTTCATCCGAGGATCTCAAAGCATATTACAAACACCAATTAATTAAATCTCACAACACCCCATTTGAAGTAGAACGCTCCTCATGAAATTCACCTGGCAGTAGACTGCATTGTTTGAGTTTGATGAGATGCCACACGAGCCATTGCATAGGTTTGCCTGTTTTTGTGTATTTTTATTTTTGTTTTCTTTTAGGTGATCGGCTGGCTGGTGTTGTGCTTCTCAAAGTGACCCAACCGGCTTAGCACATGTCTTTGACAGGTGTTCTCTCAGTAGCCAGGAAATTGCTTTTTTGCTCAAACCCCTCTATTTTCATGAAGGAAAAATGAACAGTCCAACCTAATTTTGATGGAGGGAGGCTGGGTTGTTGTTGTTAAAAGCACATTGCATCCAAGCATCTTGCATCGCTTTCATCACAGCATTAGGCAAAATTCTGATCTTAGAAACACTATTACAACCCTGCTTTGGCTTCATAATTGGTTAGGTCCTGCTTCATTAAAGTATTTAAGCATGTGCTTAACTTTAGAGGTCAGTGGGACTTAAACAGTTACTTAATTTCAGGTTAATAGATTCATAGATTTTAAGGTCAAAAGGGAGCATTGTGATCAACTAGACTGACCAGATCAATGGGACATAAGTAGACCTGGTTGGTAATTTTTTGATTCAATGTTTTTTCTTTGAAAAATGCTGATTTGTCAAAAATGAAACTTTGCCTGGAAAAAGGGTTGGTTTTGATGAATTTCTTGACTGAAAATAATTTGAAAAAGCATTTTTAAAACGTTAAAATATCCCACACTGACACTTTGGACAGCAAAAAATATTTTCTGGTTCAAAATGATTTTTTATTTTGAAATTCAGGCTAATTATAGCACAAAACATTTTAAAACAAATTTTACAAAATGGTCAAAATTAAAACAAAACATTTTGAAATTATCAAAACAAAACATTTCAGTTCACCTGAACTACTACTACTACTATTGTTTTTGTTGTTATTAATTATTTATTATTATTATTTATTTATTAGTTTGCAAACATTTCAAATTTCAACTTTTCAATTTGGGATGGGAATATTTTCTGAAATCTCAAAATTTTTCATAGAATGGGAAAACCATTTCCCATCCACCTGTAGACATAAGAATCCTTTGGCAGGCAATAGGACTTAAGATTTAAATGTGCAAGTGCTTTGCTGAATCATGGCCTTAATCTTGATAACACTTCCACAGGGTAAGTAAGTATTATGCTTATTTTAGCACTAGAATTTTTTCCACCATTGCTAATACTGGTGCAGCCCTGAGGCTGGTAGCATTCATGGGAGAGCAAATGTAGACGAGGTGCCAGAGGCCACCATTTTGTTTTTTACCTCTGTGTTTGCTGTGGACAAATTTAAATGGCATGGTGCTTAAAAGGCCAGAGAATGTTTGGAGTCCTGTTTCCACTAGGCACCGTTTCTCCACAAGGGGAGTTGCATCAGAATTAGCGATGGAGAAAAAAAAATTCTGAATAAAAAACCTAGAGCAAGACACAGCCTGAGAAGTTAAAGCCAAAATTTTCAAATGCACATGCCTAAATTTAGACATCTAAATCAATGGCCTTGTAGCAGGGTGCTGCTTCAAAACCACCTAATTAGCCCCTGCTCAGCCAGCGCCAATCAAGAGAAATAGATTGGGGATGGTGGAACAGGCTTGATGTCTGGCCTGGAGATTGGCTCCACCTGCGGGACTGACAAGCCAGCAGCCATAAGGGCTGGGAGACCGTATAAAGGGAGGCAGCCAGGGGAAAGGTGAGTCTCCTGGCTGAGGTCTGACAGCTTGCAAAAGAGGGAACTAATCCTGTAAGCCTTGTATATAGCTCAACATTGATGGTGTGTGTAAATAAAGCCACGGGTGCTGCATAACAGGAAACCTCCCTGCGCTTTATTGGGCTAGCCAGTGGCCTGCAGGAAGAGGGGGTGGGGAAAAGGACTTGTTACAGGCCTGCTTTGCAGAGGTGCTGAGCTCCTGTTATAGTCAATAGCATTGAAAAGGGCCGGGACCCAACACTTTTAATTATGCATCTAATTTTCAGCACCCTATTGACTCAAGCCACATGATACATCAAGAAGACAAACTGGGTTTGGAACTCAGAACTTCACAATTGTGTGTTAGCACAAAGCTTGTGAAACACAGGTGAAAACAAATAAAATAGTTCAGTCTTCAATGAGGAGGGAGGATATATGGTATAACCCGATGTTCTGAAGGTAGGTGTGATGAGGCAGCTGCCCCTCACTGGCAGAAAAGGGGTTAAAAGCAGCCCTAGGGAGGCTGCACAGGAGGCAGTCAATTGGAGAAGGGCTGAAGGGAGCACCAATCAGAGCCAAGCAGTCCCATATAAAAAGGGAGCTGCAGGGCAGAGGAAAGGCAGTTCTCGGCTGGGAGCCCAGGGTGGAAGGACTGTGTCTCTGGAGGGCTGAAAGAACTGCCAGCAACCTGAACAGAGCAGTGCTGCTAGCAGGAACCGGGGGAGTGGGAGACAGCTCCTGGGTGGCTGCTGGGGTTTGCAGGCTGAGGCTCTGAGGCAAAGGCAAAGAGGATGCTGGGGCCACGAGGAAGGGGCCAGACAACTCGCTGCAGTAGCGCTAAGGGAAGTGGCTGAATAGCAGACTGCAGGTCCCCTGGAAGAGGGGAGCACAGTGTGTGGCACGGCCAGAGGGCTGTGTTGCTGAAGAGGACATCATGGTCCTTGGAGAGACGTGGGTTCTAGAGCAGGAGTGACAGCGGTGAGGCACCACAAAAAGAGGACTCACTACCGTGCAGAGCTAATTCCCATGGCAACCAGCGGGAGGCGCCAGAGTGTGAGCACACCCAGTCACAGTAGGAAAGGATGCTGGAAAACTTGAGCAAAAGCTGAATATGAAGAACATTTTCTAGTCTTCAGATTCATTGGACAGGGAACAGGCTCTCAGCAGAAGAGATGAAAACCCCATGGCTTGAGTAATTTAAACAGGAAGGAGAATGGACCTACATTTATATAATTCTTTGGTTCTCTCTGGCTCACATGAATGGAGGACAATAATGTCACTTAGAGAAATTGGTCCAGATCCTCAACTGATGGAAATCAGTAGAGCTCCACCAGCCGAGGGTCTGGCCCATGAGAGTTTACGTTTACCGTGCAAGGCTTTGGCAATGTAAATTCCACTGGTGTGGATGGGGGAGTTTTGTAACTAAACCTTTTTGCACTGAATTGGGATGGATTCATCTAATGTCACTTCTATACTTCAAAGTCCAAAAGAAGGATTTGGCCATAACTGTAATGGGTGGCATAGAAAATTAAATTCAAAAGTAGACCATTAATTGACTGTAGTGATATTTACAAATGTCTATATTCCTGTAAATATGGCACCTCTGTAGATGTAAGCCCTCTGGCCAGAAGTTCCGGGGCGGGGGGGGAGAAGCTCTCTACTCCCTATACTGGTGAAAAGAGAAAAGTGCTGCCATCAAGAGCTTCATTTGCATAGACTACCTACCCTAGTGGCCCTTGGGGAGTCACCATAACGATACAGGGACTTAGACTTTGGAGTCAGTGGGCTCCCAGGCAGCCTCATTGAGGGGGAAAGAATTCTTACCTTGTGAGAAAGTACTTATTTCCAAGCAGCCAGGACCCTGCTTGTGCATCCTAAGTACTCTTGACTCTCTTCCCATGAGGTCTCCACTGCAAGAAACAATACAGACCAAGGACACAGCATTAAGAGATAACACAGAGGACAGCAGCAGAGCTGAGTGGACTCTGGTGAGGCACCACTTAACCAGCATTTTAATAAAACTGAATGATTAACCAGAGATAGGTGTTGGTGCTTTCTGCTGGGACAAGGCAATCAGCTCCCTAGGACTGGGGACAGACCTGCAAAGAGACACTTGGACGCTGCTGTCCCCACAGTGACTGGGGAAGGTGGATGGGTGAGGTGGTGCGGTCCAGGGATTACTCCAGTGGGAAGGGAGTTAGATGGACTACTGCCAACATTACCAGAAGGGAAGGAGTATTTTATTCTTTATTTGCCTATGTATTGTGTTGCTGTGTTCCCCTGAGCTTATGTCTGTGTTCTCATTCCTCTAAAAGTTTCCTTGTTTATACAGTCTTGAAGTGTTTGCGAGAGGGGAAGTTCAACCTTGTCCTGCCCCTGTTTGAGTCATCCACCAGTCATGTCTTGTTTTTTAGATCATAAATTCCTGGAGGCAGGGACTGGCATAACTGTATATTCGCAGAATCATAGAATTATTGACTCATAGGACTGGAAGGGACCTCAAGTGGTCTTCTAGACCAGTCTCCTGCTGTCAAGGCAGGACTAAGTATTATCTAGACCATCCCTGACAGGTGTTTGTCTAACCTGCTCTTAAAAATCTCCAATGATGGAGATTCCACAACCTCCCTAGGCAATTTGTTCCAGTGTTTAACCACTCTGACAGTTAGCAAGTTTTTCCTAACATTCAACCTACAGTGACCTTGCTGGAATTTAAGCCTATTGCTTCTTGTTCTATCCTTAGAGGTTAAAGAGAGCAGTTTTTCTACTTCCTCCTTCTAACAACCTTTTATATACTTGAAAACTGTTATCATGTCCCCTCTCAGACTTCTCTTCTCCAAACTAAAGAAACCCATTTTTTTCAATCTTCCCTCATAGGTCATGTTTTCTAGACCTTTAATCATTTTTATTGCTCTTCTCTGGACTTTCTCCAATTTGTCCACATCTTTCTTGAAATATGGGGCCCAGAACTAGACACAATGCTCCAGCTGAGGCCTAATCAGCACGGAGTAGAGCAGAAAAATTACTTCTTGTGTCTTGATTACAACACTCCTGCTAATATGCTTAGCACAATGTGTTGCACAACTGAGCACTGTTATGTTCCTGGTCTTTAGACTTTATTACAGCACAAATTGATAATAATATATCTTCAACATCTTTAGTACCAAACTTTGGAGTGCTTCTATATGGAAGAGATTTAGGAGTCCTGTTGCATCCTTTGGCCAGCTAGGTGAACATAGGCAGGTCATGTCCCCGCCATGTGCCTCAGTTTCCCCATCTGTAATATGTGGATAATGGTGTTCACCCCGATTTGAGATCTACCACTGCAAAGTTCTATACAACAGCAAGGTATTATGATCATTGCTATTTTACCAATGGGAATACTGCATGCCCAAAGCCACAGGTGGAGTTTATTTTAGAACTGAGATTAGAACTCAAAAAATCACTGTCAGCTTGTCTTGTGTTTAGACCCCTATACCACCCCCTTACTGTGCTGTGTGTCTGCCAGAGCCTAGCAGCTTATTTAGAAGAGACATAGAGGAGTCGAATTTTCAAAAGTGCTCACCACATTGGCCTTGATCTGCTTTCACTGACGTGAGTGGTAAAACTCACATTGACTTCAGTGGGAGAAAAATCAAGCCAACTCTGAGCACTTTCAGAAATTCCACCCCCTGTTTATAAAGATAGAATCTCAGTAACAAAAACCAGAACTATTTTCAAACCTCATTCTTCAGGGTCTAAACAGGTCAACACAAACTCAGGGAAAAAAAGATGTTCATCCACATTCTGCAATGCACAGATGACTAGGTGCAGTTATGAGATGATTTTTAGTTCCTTCCAGAGGCAGGATAAATGGAGTTGATGAAGTAACAAGCTTGTTCCTGTACGGTAAATCTTAGCTTCCCGCAAAACTCTAGGGTATGAGCCTGCATTGCCTATTGTTTTTTAACCCTGCTCTTTGGCAGCTACATGTGTGAAACCACCAGTGAAATCAATATGAATTCCAGGCATCGGGTGGCTGCAAAACTTGGAGCCTTTATGAAAGGGAATGATATATATATATATAATTTAAATTGCAAATATCAAATTGTGCCTGATTCACCACTAAGTTACTCTATGCGCATTGTCTGTATGGCCCCTTTCACCATAATATCTGAGCATCTTACCATCTTTAACGGTGTGTGTCCAAATGGATGGAGCACTGGGCTCGCACTCAGGAGAGCTAAGTTCTATTACCAGCTCTGTTCTATTACCAGGCCTGTTGGGTGACCTTGGGCAAGTCACTGCACATCTCTGTGCCTTGGTTTCCCCATGTGGGGATGGTAATGATGCTGGCCAACTTTGTAAGGTGCTTTGAGATCTACTGATGAAAAGTAAAGTATTATTATCTTCACAACACTCCTGTGGGGTATGTGAAGGAACGAAAACGGACACCGTGTAGAATCAAGCACATGGGTTTATTACGCTCAGTGCTGGTGGCGTGTCACTTCGCTTGTGGCTTAGAGACACTGTCAATCATTTAATTACAGCAGGTTATACTGAATTTTACCATGGGTGGAGGGAAGAAATCAGGGGCAGTTCTGAGCCCTGGATAGGCTCAACCAGAAAGACAAGATAACACAGAAGCCAATGATCAAGAGGTTACATCATGTTTCCGCCCATAGTTTCAGGTTAACGTGATTAGTAAACAGGTGTTTTCCTTTAAAAAATCTATATAACAATTTAAGTGTGTTAATTATAAAAATATGTAGATATGTTGAATCCTGATTTGGGATCCATAGGAATGGAGCAGCTTCCTTGATTGTCCATTAGGTATATATATATATATATATATATATATATATATATATATATATCTGGAAATAGAACAAAAGAGCATTAAAAGACATGTGGCATAAAGTTATAAAGTTGCTTTGTGTTTGAAGACAAGACACTGACATCTGTGGAGGGAGGAATAGGAAGGGCATCCTTATCTTGTGCCTAGCCTTGGTCTATCTATGACCCTGGATTCTCATGAGAGAAAAACATCATTATCTTCCCTTGAAGAGAAGTGCCCCTAAGTTTTCAAAGGCTGGGCCTCACATAGCCATGTGGTCTATCTGCAGTTGAAGATAAATGCCCCAATTATTTGCTTGCCCCTGGGTTTCTGCTAATCATCCTAAAGAAAAAACAAAATTACCTCATATTTGTCCTGCTCACATGTCTGAGCCTCAGTCTTTGACCAGACTCTGGACTTCGGGCCTGTCTGATTATTGATTTCTGGCCCTTCAGTATGGTAGTGCTGTTATGTTTTGACAGATGGAGAACTGAGACACAGAGAGAATAAAGTGGTATTATAATTTATATTACCAGAACGCCAAGGATACCTCATCGTGGACCAGGACTCCATTGTGCTAGGCACTGTGCAAACACAGAACAAGGAGATGGTATAAGACCAGAGATGGACAGAGACTGACAGGGAGTGCAATGAGACAGTATTTGTCACCGTGATAGGCAGTGGTCTCTGCACACCTACAGGAAGTCTGTTGCAAAGCAGGGAACTTGGCCCTGGTCTCCTATGTCCGAGGCTTGCACCATAACCACTGGGCCATCCTTCCTGTCAGTCAGTTTTGTGCCAGCACAACTACATTAAAACTCTAAACCCAGAGCAATGCAGTGATCAATCAGGCCTTACTAGACATTTAATGTATCCAGTGATATCACCAACTGCAATACCAATATATTGTAACCAGTTTAGGCAAACATCTCCAAAATCCTGTGGGTGCCTAGTGAAAAATAACATAAACACACAAAGATCACAAAGAGGGCTCTTTGCCCAGGTAAGCCAATCTAAGCAGCAAGCCTGAGGAACATGGCTTGGTGTTGCATATTAAAATAGTTTGTCTAAAGACTAATAATAAAAAGATTGATTGTGTTCAGATTTCTCGGTTTGGTGAAAAACTAGTTGCCAATTGTCTCCTTCATGTAAGTATCAAAAAGGTCAGTCAAGAACCAGAGACTTAAGAAAAGGCTCCGATTTGCAGATTCAAAATTCAGGGCAAAAACCCTCAGGTGGTGTAAATGGGCATGGACTTCAATGGATTTGCACCAGCTGAGCAGCTGGCCCATGAAGAAGCCCTTTAAAGCCGGATATAAACTCAGGTTGGCATTTTCAAAGAAGCCTACGGGAGTAAGAAATTTCAATGGGATTTGGACATCTAACTCCCAGCCTCAGGGTGTCTCTTTGTACAACAGGCATATTCTGATCCAGTATTTTTCAACAAATTAAGACAACTCTGGTTGTGGAATTTTGAACCCTTTGCTAGTGAGATACCATCTGAGGTTTTAGCAGAGCACCTAATTTTAAGTCTCAGTTACCCCCCTCTCACTGCTTTGGCTGATGGAAGCTGTGATTCAAGAGTCAGAGTCATAGACGTTAAGGTCAGAAGGGACCATTATGATCATCTAGTCTGACCTCCTGCGCAATGCAGGCCACAGAATCTCACCCACTCACCCCTGTAATAAACCCCTAACATATGTCTGAGCTATTGAAGTCCTCAAATCATGGTTTAAAGACTTCAAGGTGCAGAGAATCCTCCACCATAGCTCCCTGGAAGGTAACGTGGCCATGTTCCAATGGCCACTGACGTCAACTGAAGTCTTTCCATTGACTTCCATGGGCATTGGATACAGCCCTATGTTCCAGTGTCATTATTTGTGACACCTAATTGTCAATCAAGGGCTGTCATAAGTGGGTGAAAAAGGGAGTTGTGTACAACCCACTTTGAAGATGAATATCTTAGAGCTATTGAACCTTTGTTCACCAGGAGAGGCGAGCGTTTAATGGGCAAAAGTCAACCCTCATGGAGGTAGATAGGTATTAGAAGTAGTCTGATGCCAGAGGAAAATATTTATCAATAACTTATTGGCTGAACATTGCCATTATTCATCAATTCATCCATACTGTAATATTTGACCAGCCAGAGACTTATTCTAATACTGGAAAAAAAATTTTCTTAAAGAAATACAGCAATGTTTGTCAACTAATTTAGTAAGTGAAAGTTGGACCTGCTCTAGAATATACATATATAACAAAACCTGCAATCTCTAACCCTGCTTAACTTTCAAGGTGCTGATTTAATGCTCCCTCTGGTGTTTGTCCACCTGAGAGGTAGTGGGGAGGTTCTCAGACAGGGGTGGTGATGAGCACAGTATTAAAACATAGGGCCAGATCCTCAGCTACTGTAAATTGGCATAGTAGCTCCATTGAAGCTAATGAAGTGGGAAACTGATCCAAAGCCACTGGGAGTCTTTCCACTGAACTTTCAGTGGGCTTTGGCATGAGTGTCAGTTCAGAACGAGAATAGTCCAGTAAGGAAAATATGAATGCATGAATTTTAATGGCAACAACTGAATCCTCCTTGCAACAACAAATGGATGGCAGAGTACTTAGCCAGTAAAATATAGGCTTTGTTTTCTTCCTTCTTGTTTTTATATTAATGCACTTAGTCTTACAATCCTCTATAAATCCTATTGAAACAAAAAAGACATTTACAATGTTACATATTCCTTAAAACATGTTCACTACTCAGCAATCTGCTTGCTTCTCTTAAAATGTATTTTCCTGACAAACAATCATTAAGCCTCTCAACCACTGAGCTCAGATAAATGAAACTAGTACAGATATTACCATTTGGTTGACATATTTGTTTTGACATTGTAAAAGAGCTTTCCAGATTTTTTTAGTATAAAATTCTGCCTTTTTTCCCCTCTGAAACAATAATGTGTTCCTGCAAATGCTGCAAAAGATCAAAAGCTGTTCAGATCATATTTACAGTAGTAAAAGCACAATGAATGCCCCTGTAAATGACATGTAAATTACCGAACGATGATTCAACTTCAGTCAGCTTTGCAGATGAATTGAAGGACCTTAATTCCACTTTAGTTTAGAAATCTGATTATTCTACAACTTGTAAGAAATCAGCTTTAATCCTCTTTTAAATGTCATTCAACAGGTTCTTTCTGCACAAAAGATGCAAACGAATTTTCCATTACAATATCTTTTCTAATTCATTTTCCTTCCACAGGACAGTCATAGAAATAATTTAAGACCAAGAGATCAAAATTATAACTATCCTTTGCTACACATGTTAAAGAAGACTAGTCACGTTTCAGATCTTACTTACACCAGGTTTATATTAGCTTTACCCCATTGGACTTGAGCTTGATTTTCAATGAGATGAAAACTAGGCGCACTGGTACCATTTGCAGCCAAGTTTATGTTCAAGAAAATAAAAGCATCATCTTTAATTGGAGATTAAGATAGATCCAGGAAGAGTTCAGACAATAACATATTCCAAAATGAGATAAGGCGTGTATTCATGTGAAATAGAACACCCTAAGCATTCTCTCACTGCTATCTGTCCTACCTTGTCTATTTTGCCCACCTGCTGTCTCCTATCTTATGTTGAGAGTTCTTTGGGTCAGGGACTGTCTTTTTGTTCTATGGCTGCAGAGTGGGCCTCAGTTCTTCATTGGGGACTACCCTAATACAAATTAATAACAAAGAATCCCGGGTGCTAAAAAATTACAGACATATTGGACCAGCTCCTTAGCATAAATCCACATAGCTCCATTTGATATTAGAGAGAGGTAATTTGACTTGGGGCATGTCTACATTTCAATAAAAAACCCGCGGCACCGAGTCTCGGAGCCTGAGTCAATTGACTCAGTTCGCGGGGCTTGGACTGCAGGGCTAAAAATTGTAGTGTCAAATATTCGGGCCGGAGTTTGAGCGCTGAGACCCACCCTGCTTGCGGGTTTCAGAACCCGGGCTCCAGCCTGATCCTGAATATCTACACTGGAATTTTTAGCCCCACATCCTGAGCCCCACAAGCCCAAGTCAGATGACCTGGCCATGCCGCTGGTCTTTTATTGTAGTATAGACTTATCCAGAGGGCCGAAGTCTCTGCTCCTGTAAACCATTCCGGACTTCAGTAACGTTTTGCAAATTTACTCCAGAGAATTTTGCCTGTTAATACTCAAGTCCTTGCAGCAAAATTCAAAGCTGTATCTGGATATGAAACAATCCAGGTAAGAAGAGATTGCCTGTGAGGGATCCTCAGAAGCAAGTTGATCTTCTGGGGTGTAGTTCAGGTGATTTAAGAGAGGGAGTCATTTGAGCAAATTAATTTATTCAGGGAGCCTCGTTCTCCCCTTTCTGAGCCCCTCTGTTGTAGTCACTATTCATCACAGTGCCTACAATGAATTTCACTCCTCTTTAAAGCAACTGGCCTTTTTTGAAAACACCATGTCTCCTTGAAGCAGGGAAGTCATGCTCCATTTAGTTCTGTAATCACCTTTCTGTTGCTTGTCTATGAACCCCTCAGTTAATGTTCAGGGGGACAGAACCCTAAGACCTCCAGCACCAGATTCTATTACACTAACTAAACGAGCCACTCTGTTAGCTAGTAGGCTCTTATCCTGTGTGTGGAGCTTCCATAACATGCATAGGCCCTGAGTCAGCAATACCCTTGAGCACATGTTTAAAGTTAATCACATGCTTAGCTGAATGAGGGTCTTAATCAGCGAGTGACACTTGCTTTTGGTAGCAAAATACAGTGCATGGCACTTACTGGTAATATGGTTATATCAACACTGCACACTAGGTCCAGGCTCTGACTAAGGTTTGAGTCCAAGCCCACCCCTTCCATCCACGTGCAAATCAATCTGACTTAGATCAGCAAGAACTCAAGACCCAGCTCCTAAGACTCCACTAGGAGAGTGGGTCAGAGCCCAAGTCCTGCTGTGACTCGGATCCAAGCCCTATCCTTTTGCAGTGTGGATGCACGTCAAGCCACAGACCCAAGTCTACACAGTGCAGTTTGGATGTGTTAGCACGGCTGTGAAACCTGGGTCCAGCAATAGTAAACCCAGGTGTATAATGCACTGCGTGTGCTCAAGTCTGGGCTTGGAATCAGCGAGTGCACGAAAGCCCTGATCTCACAGACCTGGGCTCACTAGGCAGTATAGACATACCCTAGAGACCCCAACTGAGCTCAGAGCTCCCATCTTGCTGGGCATATACAGATACTTAGTAAGAGACAGTAACTGCTCTGAAGAACTTTGAGAACATAAAATGTAAATAGACAATAGACTGTAACAGGGTTCAAAAAAGAACTAGATAAGTTCATGGAGGATAGGTCCATCAATGGCTATTAGCCGGGATGGGCAGGAATGGTGTCCCTAACCTCTTTTTGGCAGAAGCTGGGAATGGGTGACATGGGATGGATAACTTGATGATTACCTGTTCTGTTCATTCCCTCTGAAGCACCTGGCATTGGCCATTGCTGGAAGCCAGAATCCTGGACTAGAAGGACCTTTGGTCTGACCCAGTATGGCCACTCTTATGTTCTTAAAAAATGGACAAAGAATGGAAGAAAATTAGCCAAATAGAAGACTGGGAACTTAGTCATGCTGACAGTAAGCAACTTGGCCAAAGTCACACAGGAAGTCATTGGCAGAGACAGGAACTGACCTTAGTTCTCTTGAGCACAGTCCTCCTCAAACTGCATGCCCTGTATTGCATTACGGTGCTACATATTTCATCACATATTGCGGAGTCTTGAAAAATTCTCACTGCGTTCCCTTCAGCCTGTCAAGTATAAACCTTAGCAGGTTTGTTTGTAAATTGATTCTAAACGCCTTGAAAACATTAAAAAGCGTGACTGTTAAAGATGCAGTAAGGTCACCACACTGAGATCTGATGTTGAAGGATAGGCGCTGTCTGGTGTGACTTTGTGAATAAGTAATATAGAACTGAGTTGTATAATGTTGATTGGGACTGTTCTGAGTGTCTCTCTTCTTAAATTCTGTTTGTGCCACTTGCAAATATATTCTAAAGGTCGCTGACATAGTACAGTGATATGACTTGTCGTTAGCGTAGCTGCCACTCTTGAAGCACAATTGTAAATAACACAAATCAGATGCAAGTATATTGTATTTTGCTAGGTTGTAGCACAATGAGATAGAAAATACCTATCTGGCTTTACATTTTGCAAACTCCAGGAAGAGGCTTATCATTTAAAATGATCATGTGCAAATCCTATTAACCAAGCCCGCCTTTGGCCGGATGCTTTGGGTTTGATATGATGTGACCCGAATTTCTGCCCTAATGTAACTCTCTTATCTAATCCTCATCCAAGCAGTCCCATGGGCAGCAGAGTTTATGCTTTGAATATGAGAAACAGTTACTTGCTTTTGAGAAGGGGGATAAAAGCACAGCATTTTGATGGAAAAGCTTCATGTGAGGTACAAGGTGATATCCTTGCATGCCCACAGAAAGATGAAGGAATTAGCCCATCTAAAAGGAAGAGGCCTCTCCCCACTTAGCATGAGATGTTCTATGCAAAAAAAAAACCCCACAAAATTTTGATTGCAAAAGGTAGCAAAATGCAGCAAAAACCAAAGAAGAGGCTCCCCTGTGAGTACAGCCACACAACAAGGGGAACTGTGTCCAGCTTTCAGGCATGAAGGCCTTGTTTCATACTTACCATCATGTGATGAAATTTACCAGGGCTGATTCACTATGTAGACCAAGTGTCTTGTGGGATGCTAGAGAGTTGTGGGGATTTTTTTTCTTAGAAGGGTGAAAGAAAATGAAGGAAAAAAACCCTCTATATTTTGCAGATGACACCAAACACTCTCCAGTGGTCCCCACATCTTTGGTGTAATTGAAAACTGCTCCTTTGCTTAGGCAGCAGCCTTTCTGGAGTCAGCCAGCAGAGATCTTGATAAGACCTGATCCACCTCTCACTGACACCAGTTGGAGTCTTTCCATTGACTTCAATCAGTTTTAGATCAGGCTCTGATTAAGGATCAAGTTCCCACATGCTCCCTGTCCTGCTTCTCCAATTTCTACCTTGTGCTTGTATGTATGAAATACCCTAGCCCTGTGCTGGCAGTGGTACTGATGGTATCTTGGATCCTACATAAGGACTACATTCAAAAATCAACATACCTGAATAAGTTAATGAAGGGGTAGCTACTTAGAAAATTAGTTACAGTAGAACCATACTGGTTAAACATTAGGAAAAACTTCCTGTCAGGCTGGTTAAGCGCTGGAATAAATTGCCTAGGGAGGCTGTGGAATCTCCATCATTGGAGATTTTTAAGAGCAGGTTAGACAAACACCTGTCAGGGATGGTCTAGATAATACTTAGTCCTGCCATGAGCACAGGGGACTGGACTAGATGACCTCTCGGGATCACTTTCAGTCCTATGTTTCTAGGAAATGCAACGCTATTATAAGGTGGGTGCAAAACTGGGCACATTAGCACAAGCCTTACTCTGTAGACAAAGGCTCTGAGACTTGCTGCTGGGGGCTGCCACTCATTGGGTAGATGGGCCCTTAGAGCCATCCATGGGGTCACTTCCCCACCAATCCCGCCCTCAGGACCTGGGCTCCATGGGCCTCCCTGTATCTTATAGAGTCATTTACATCAGTGCAAGTAAATGTAAAGCACCAGAGCGGCAGAATTTTTACATCTGCTTTGTACAGGGGACGTTGACTACGCTAGGTGCAGGGTGATGAAGAACCAGACTCTACGTGTTTAAATAGCCCTTTCAGTACAGAAAGCCCCCTTGGGCACTACTGCACTGTGTGTAATTCCTCCGCTTCATTATTTTAGCTTCTGTATATGCAGATAGCATTCCTGGGGCAGATTCTGTCTGGCAGTCAGCAGTGGGAGGAGCTTCATGGACCAATCATGCATGGCTCCTTGATGTTAAGGGCTAGCACAGTCCCCTAGTGAACCCACCACCAGTGGGGGACAGGTGAAGTGAAGCTGTGCCATATTCCCTCTCCTTTCATGTTAATAAATTGGAGCGGGTTCAGAGGACATCCATGAGAACAATTAAAGGATTGGCAAACACATCTTCTAGTGATAGACTCAAGGAGCTTAGTCTATTTAGTTTAACAAAGAGAGGGTTAAGGGGTGACTTGATCACACTCTACAAGTACCTACATGGGGAACAAATATTTGGTAATGGCATCTTTAATTTAGCAGACAAAGATCCAGAGAGATCCAGTAGCTGGAAGCTGAAGCTAGACAAATTCAGACTGGAAATAAGGTGTAAATTTTTAACAGAGAGATTAATTCATCATTGGAACAATTTACCAAGGGACGTGGTGGATTCTGCATCACTGGCAACTTTTAAATGATGATTGGAGGTTTTTCCAAAAGATCTGTTGCAGCTCAAACAGGAATTAGCTGGGAGAGGTTCTATGGCCTGTGTTATACAGATAGTCACACTGGATGATCACAGTGGATTCTGCTGGCCTTGGAATCTATGACATGCCCCAGAAAAATCTCACCGTCCCTTGACATGCCACCTATACCACGTATGAGGGACAGAGCCACAGGGTCCAGCTGTTGCTCAAATGCACCCGACGAAGTGGGTATTCACCCACAAAAGCTTATGCTCCAATACATCTGTTAGTCTATAAGGTGCCATAGGACTCTTTGTTGCTTCTACAGATCCAGACTAACATGGCTACCCCTCTGATACTTGAACCTAGATTGTATCCCTTTTCCACCACAAAATATTGCAAAGAAAGACACCGCTGCCCTATTAATGTTCCAGATGTTACAATAAACTCCTTGTAAGAAATATGAAGCTTATTAATAGTACCAGTAAAAAATGATATGAAGGTTGAGAGTATGTATCAATAACTTAAAGGTTGAAAAACAAACAAAACAGAGATTGTGTAATTATCCCCAAAACCGAGCATTACAAACCGAGGAAATTCAGAAGGTTACACTTAAATGAAATGCAGATATATATGAACATATAGAATCGCACAGTTAAGATATCAAAACAACTGTATATCTTTTCTGTAATTATCCCATACAATATGATTATGATTAGGGCATTTTAGTATCTGTGGTCCCAAGGGACTGATATTCTAGAACAGGGGTAGGCAACCTAGATGGCACGTGTGCCGAAGGCGAGCTGATTTTCAGTGACACTCACACTGCCCGGGCCCTGGCCTCCTGTCCAGGGGGTTCTGCATTTTAATTGAACTTTAAATGAAACTTCTTACATTTTAAAAACCTTATTTACTTTACATACAACAATAGTTTAGTTATATATTAAAGACTTATAGAAAGAGACCTTCTAAAAACATTAAAATGTATTACTGGCATGTGAAACCTTAAATTAGAGTGACTAAATGAAGACTCAGCACACCACTTCTGAAAGGTTGCCGACCCCTGTTCTACAACACATTTTTCTTCATATATTTTCTCCTTGTGGAATAATAATAACACCTAGCTCTTACACAGTGCTTTTGCTCAGTAGATCTCAAAAGAGGTCAGTATCATTATCACCATGTTACAGATAGGCAAACTGAGAGCCGGACAGGGGAAGTGACTTGCCCAAGGTTAGCCAGCTGGCCTGTGGAAGAGATGAGCACAGACCCACGATCTCCTGAGTTCCAGTCCAGAGGAAGGAATTCTAGTGGTTACAGCCTTGTCTAGGGTATCGAGGTGTCTGCGAGCCATTCCCAACTCTGCCAAACTTCTTGTGTGTCATTGAACAAGTCATTTCATTTATCTGTGCCTCAGTTTTCCATCTTTAAAATAAGAACAGTAATCCTTCCTTTGTCCTATGCTGTGTCAATTTTGTCTATTTAGACTGTGGGATCCTCAGGGCAGGGACTGCTTCTAGGCATTTGTGCAGTGCCTGGCCCAGTGGGCCTCTGATCTCAATGAGGGCTTCTGGGCATTATTGTAATAAAAATTATAACTGCTAAATAGTGCAACATGCTTTGTCTTTAGATTTGTTTTCCAAGGAGCTCATTTTGTAACATAACATGGCTGATGGAGTCAATTACACTGTTTAAAACTACCACTGAATGGCCCAACACCCCTGAAGTCATTTGTATGAATGTATTTGTCTCCAAGAGTTATAAATCCCGAGTTCTTGAATGGCTTGAGCATGCAATCAGGAACCAGGAAAGTCTGCCTCCTATCAGCAAGAACTTGCTGTTTAACTCTGGGCAAGTCACTGGATGTCTCTATGCCTCAGTGTCTCAAAGAGGATAATAATAGTCTCAGTGCTTCCCTGTTGAAGTCAATAAGAGCAGCAGCAGATCTGTAGAGAAAGCATGGCCCAGTGGTTAGCATGCTTGACTTGGGTGTGACGCTCTCTGATAAAATATGGTTATGTAGATCATTGTTGCTACCACTGTTATATAATTGCAACAAAGCTTGTACAAATTATATCAAGTTAGGTGTCTATGGAAAGGTTATGATTTGCTGAATCTGATTATGCTATTTGTAGGCATGTATCATTTTTGTATTTGAAGTTATGAGAATTGGCTCTACACCTATATTTCTAATGTGGTTGCTACTGGGAAACACCAACAAGGTATTTAGCCTGCATATTGTGAAGGAAATATTCAAATTAAGTGGCTCATCAAGGAACACTTAACTCACAATGGACCATGGAAGACGCCTATTTACAGGGCAGGCGCTTCCACTAGGTGACCCTAGGCGGTCGCCTAGGGCGGCAGGATTTGTGGGGTGGCATTTCGGCAGTGAGAATGCAGCTTGCTGCCGCTGAAGCGCCGCCGATTACGGTGGAGGAGTGCTGCTGCCTAGGGTGGCAAAAACTCTGGTGCTGCCACTGCATATCTACAGTTAATCGACTTTCTTGCTATGACTAAGCAAAATCATGCATGGACATGTGACTTGCCCATGTGACTTTATATATTGCATACATACATTTCAACTTGGGACATATAGCCAAATCTAGCTCTTTTAGGGTGCAGTCCTGTGAGGTAATCATGTGACATCTGTCATCTTGGCCCACACACCAGGTATTCCAACAGGGATGTCCAGAGCTAAAAGCATAAGTCTCAACATCTTGCGCTAAAAGGCAGGCTCTTTAGCTGTGTCATGCAGGGCCGCCCAGAGGATTCAGGGGTCCTTTAATTAATTAACTCACCCGGCGGTGCTCTGGGTCTTTGGCGGCGGGTCCTTCACTCGCTCCGGGTGTGTTCGGCGGTACTGAAGGACCCGCCGCTGAAGTGCCGCCGAAGACCCGGAGCGAGTGAAGGACCTGCCACCGAAGTGCCGCCAAAAACCCGGAGCGCCGCCCCATCCGTAAAAGTGCCGTAGAGTGAGTAAAAGCTGGATTCTAGTGGGGGCCCCTGCAGGGCCCGGGGCCTGGGGCAAATTGCCTCATTTGCCTCCCCCTCTGGGTGGCCCTCGTATCATGTGACAAACTCACATCCTCCATGGATCAGTACGTATAATGCACACTGACCCCTCCCAATTGCCCTTCATTTCAGCCAATTCAGCAAAGTACACCTTGCTTCTAGAAGGTAAGCAGTCCCATTGAATTTGAAGGGACTGCTTACATACCTTTTTGAACCAGTGTCTCTCAAAGATATTTAGGAGACTGACTCACATGGAAATCAATGAGAGTTATGCACCTAACTACTTCTGAGTACATGGGCCTCAGTGCCTTGCCAGATCAAGCCTATATGGTGCTTTTCTTCTATGGATTTCTAAGCGCTTCACAAAGGAGATGCCCATTTGTTATAGGGGGAAACTGAGTCAGGGAGAAAAGTTACTTGCCGCCGGTCACATAGCAGAGATGGGGACAGAACCCAGCTCTCCCAATCAGTGCCTAATCCAAGAGCCACACTGCCTTCCTGGGAAATGAACTACTTACAACATCATCATCCATCATCATCAGAAGCATCAATAAGCACCAGGCTCCAAAAGGGAACACCAGAACACCATTCATGCTTCTTTTTTTGTTTTACCTTAAAAGGCCCTTTGATATATTTTTTTATACCATCAGACAGCAACCAGCTCCGTTTTTTTAACCTCCTCCCTCTGGGCACGTGGGATATTAATAGGAGCCCTGGAACAAGCAGCAGAGGAAATAAAACATCTAGGTAAATACCGCAGATGAGATTAAAACTCTTAGCTTTCTGATGTAACCCTGTGACATAGAGTTTCTAGCGAATTAAACCAAATGTACAAGTATTTAATGACTAATCCTTTTAAGTATTCTAATGCCCAAATGAAGAGTTCTTGGGGGGGAGAGGGAAAGCAGATGTGGTTTCTGTTAGAGCCTGCCTGCAGGCGGAGGATTGAGCAGATTGGCTTTTTCGTTTCTTTTTAAAATTAATTAATATTTCCCCTCTTTTGTTTTTTGGTGTTTTTTTTTGGGGGGGGGAGTAGTGGGGGGTGGGCAGACACCACGTGGCCGACTGGTTCTGAATGGACAGCTCCTTTCGATAAGAGCCTCTACTACAAGCCAGCATCCAGCTCTGTTGCTCGAGAAATCAACCCGCTGATCCTTCAGGAGGGGAAAGGGATAGGGGTGGGGGAGACCCCTCCCAATAGCAGCCTGCTCCTGCTAGAAGAAAGGCGAGGGATGCCAGACAGGCGTTCTTCCTCCCTTGGGTCACTACAAAAAATCTAGCTGAGGAGCTCTTTGTAGACAATAAAAGAAGAGAAACTTTTAGTTTTAAGAACCCATTCTGCAGGGCAGCAGGTATTAGGCTGATTGTTAAAAAAAACTATGTATCTGCATACATCTCCTCTATCTATCTCCATTCACTCCCTCCCTCTATCTATCTCCATGCACCCCCCTCTATCTATCCATCTATCTATCTCCATACACTCCCTCCTTCTATCTACAGTAGCTCCATACACCCCCTCTATCTATCTATCGAATCTGGCTTCTTTTTATGTTATCCATTTTTCTAACTTCAAAGAATAATATTTTCCCCTCTTTTAATAGCAAGATTTAGGACTTGCAATGGATAACATTCAATTTTCATATTTAATCTAATCCAGGGACTCTCAAACTGGGGTTTGGGACCCCTCAGAGGGTCACAAGGTTAGTACATGGGGGGTCACAAGCTGTCAACCTCCACCCCAGCCCGTCTTTGCCGCCAGAATTTATAATGGTGTTAAATATATAAAAAGGTGTTTTTAATTTACAAGATGGGTTGCACTCAGAGTCTTGCTATGTGAAAGGGGTCACCAGGAAAAAAGTTGGAGAACCAATGATCTAATCCTTAAGGATTAAGTTTGGTTCCAAATTGAGTGTCAGAAATAAGGATAGAGTCATATGTCCAACTAATGTTGATATGTCCAATATAGAGAAATATATCTTCTTTGTGTGCACGTGCGTTGCACAGTGATATCAACATGAACTGCACTGTACACACACCATGCATAGATACAATGTATAGGTTACACATATGCACGAATTCAGAGAGTTGATATACATCAATACATACATTCAGATCCCATTGGCATTATTGGGATTTACAAGTGCAAATGAAGATCTATTTCTCTATATTCAAAATATGGGACCAGATACTCAGCAGGTATAAATTGACTTCAGAAATTATACTCCATAAAAATTAACTGCACACCTAACACAATCCTAACTCAATTTCACCCCAAACCTAATGAGCTCTCGGTGTGTAGTGTATGTGACACACATATATCAATAAGACACTATAACACTATAATTTGTGTACATAAATACACTATATTATAAATGTTATAACTATAACCATCACATATAAACACACTGTAAAATTACTTAATTGTCTTTAATACTCTGCTAATTAGACCCAGTTTTCACTGTGTATGTTGCTGTATGGGATTAAAACCACCGACTTGCACTTTTTGTTCTATGTAAGAAAATAAAAGTTAAGCATGTGTTTAAATTCTGGTCTGGATGGGCTAAGCAACTTGTATGTTCAAGCCCACTTCAATTAAACATTCAATTTCATTCCATTCCAGTGGTTCTCCACTTGTATGGTAACTCCCTACTCTTCATGTGTCAGTATATTTATGCCTGCACCTGTAATTTTCACTCCATGCATCTGAAGAAGTGGGTTTGTTACCCATGAAATCTTATTCCCAAATATATCTGTTAGTCTTTAAGGTGCCACTGGACTCCTCGTTGTTTTTGTGGATACACACTAACACGGCTACCCCTCTGATACTTGACACTATCAGCATGTTCATTATGAAACCTTGCTATTGTCGGGAGATTATAAATAGCTCCTCCTCCAACCAAAAAGATCATTGCAGAAATTTCAAATTTTGCAGGCAAGATACTCTTGCTGGAAACAATTTTTTCTCTTTGCCAAATAAATGTTAATTGCCAATTTTTAATTAAGATAAATGAAAAAAATTGAATTTATGCATAAGCCATTATGATCAATCGGGAAATTAAAATGTTTTAAAGACATAAATATATATTCCCCTGATGGACTCAACTATCTCTGAAGTAGCAGGCTTCAGTTTTGGGGATCCAGCATATGCATTTTAATAGCAAATGCCTGAATATTGTATCAACCTGAAGAAAAATATAGAATGGTTCCCCTGCAACTATCCTGGATTCTTGGGTCAATAAAATCCCATTTTCAAATACATGAATAAATATATGTGTTCAATTTATATATATATGTATAATTTTACCTAAATACTGATTTATACAAGCTATTCAGAGCAATCCCAGGCGCCTGAGGAAAGAATGTCTTAAAAATATTAATATTACACCTAAATGTAAAGAGTGTTAAGCCTATAAATGAAGATGGGGGGAAAGAGATTTAAAATGAATATCCATAAATCGATTCATTGCACATACACATGGAGAAAAGCCATCTAGCCATACCTCATGAGTAAGGACAGGGATGTCAACCTTACCTTTGAATTTACTCTTTTAAGTTTGTGTCACAACCTTAATGTTATTTAAACATACTGTAGTGCTCTGTGTTTAATTAGGTAAGGAACTGTGCTCGCTATTACTGCCAGCGCATAAATATATGAGTACAGTAGATTATGCTCAATAATCCAAAGAACCTGACACTGTATTATTTATTGGAATGTCTGCATTAATTATGGATGATTCTAATATAAGGTACATCTTTAATACATCACAGTCTACAGATGTTTTCATTCTCCACTACCAGAGAGAAGTTTAATGATAGGATTCTGCTTCAAATATTGAAATGCATCCTGAAAATAATGTGGATAGTGTCATCTTGGTTTAAATTAGTTCGTCAGTTTCTCTGATTAGGGGCATTTTCAAGGGCCTATTTGATTTGATTGGGTGAAATATACAGAGTGCATGGTTCAAAACTGTCCTGAAAATGTGATTGGCTTGAGGGTTGTTTTAATTGGGTTCAATGGTTAATTTTCAAGCTTTGTGCTTTATCATCACTGCTTCCTTCTAGATACCACAGGTATCATGGTTTACGTACCCATTGAGAAATGGTGAACTCCGAGCGCCTGATCCAAAGTTCCTTGATGCTAATGGGAATCTTTCCATTGACTTTAATGGGCTTTGAATCAACATCCAAAATTAATCTTGCTGTTATTGCAGTTGCTGCAGAGGTGGACTTTGGGACGTTCATACTAGAGCTAGTGAGAAAAATGTTGATGACTTTATTTCTATAAAAAAAATGCTTTTTATTTATTTTTTAAAAACCCACCATCACCATAATGTTAGAGAAATGTATCAGTTTCAGTGTGAAGACTTCTCAGGTTCAGGATGGAATAAGAGAGAATAACTGGGTAGTTAGAGCACTCACCTGGAATTTGGAAGTCTAAGGTACAAGGCTGCTACTCAAGGATGCAGAACAAGGATTTGAACCCAGGTCTCCCTATGCTAGCTGTGGGTGCTAACCATTGGTTAATCTGGGGACTCGTTTTCATGGTGGGTGGGTGTGTTTATCCCACAACCCCATTGGAAAGGTCTCATTTGTTTGTTCCACATCAGAATGAAAATAAACCTGGAAACCTCAAAATTTTCCAGAAACAAAATTGTTGGTCTCCACCCAGTCCTAATTTCTACTACTAATGTACTCCCTTATTAATTGCAGGTGAGTGGACTGGCAGTAGAAATTATATACAGAACATCCTGTCAGCAGGAGCAATAGGGTTTGGGGATGATGAGGAGAAATACAAACATCATTTGTACAGTTACAGATACAAAGGACACACCTGGAGAAACCTTAGTTTGCTAATTGGACATAAACATGAGACATCTGTGACCACCTCCTTTCCTCAAACTTAAAATAACTTGAAAGACATCAGTGGTTAATTAGCAAAAAAGAATATGACTGGAGATCTAGTGATATGAAGATAGACACATGCATAATTATAAGCTAGTTGGGTTTGTAATTAGAACATAACTTTACTTTTCAGCAGAGCAAATTAGATAGCCGGGAACAGGAGGTGAAATTTAAGGTGACAAAGCAATAGCTAAACAGGAGTAGGATTAAAAAGATCCAAAAGAAATTAGCTTTGTCCTATGAGCCCTTTGTTACACTCAGCAGCAAATAGACTGTGAGTAAAGAAAAGTTGATTTGGATGGACAAAAGTTTCAAAAGTATTCAAGGGTAAAGAAGGTGAAATACGTGAAGGAAAGAGATCAGGTAAAGAGAGAAGAGGTCTGGGAAGATTACCTAATGAAGGGAAGATTTTCCACTGCTTGCATCCGAAGAAGTGGGTATTCACCCATGAAAGCTTATGCTTCAATACCTCTGTTAGTCTATAAGGTGCCACAGGACCCTTTGTCGCTTCTACAGATCCAGACTAACACGGCTACCCCTCTGATAATAGAAGGGAAGAGAGTGTAAGAAATGTGAGAACAGCCAAACAGAGGAATGAAAGGAGGATTGCACAGGAGATTACGATAAATAAAGTAATAAGACTTTCTTCAAGAACAGAAAAAACAACGAGGAGTCCTTATGGCACCTTAGAGACTAACAAATTTCTTTTGGCATAAGATTTCCTGGGCTAAAACCCACTTCATCAGATGCATGGAGTGAAAAATACAGTAAGCAATATATATATGTTCTGTATATATATATGTGTGTGTATATATACACACACACACACACACACACATTTATATACAACACATGAAAAGGTGGGACTTGCCTTACCAAATTGGGGGTCAGTGCTAACGAGGCCAATTCAATTAAGATGGAAGTTGCCTATTGTCAAGAATTTCAAGAGTGAATTTCAAGAGAGGGAAAATTACTTTTGTGGTGCTAAGGAAGCCAATGTAATCAAGGTGGACTTTGCCCATTTGTAACAGTTGACAAGAAGGTGTGAGTTCAGCAGAGGGAGAATTACTTTTTATAGTGACCCAAAATTGACAGAAGAGGTAGCTTTGGCTGTTTAGGTAGGGGGAATCCTTCACACACATGGATGGAACCACAAGTGAGCATGTATCAGTGGGGTAGCTGTGTTATAAGGTGCCACAGGACTCTTTGTCGCTTCCACAAGTGAACATGTTCCTTCTAAGGGATGCAGTAGAAATACTGAAGAAAATTAAGATTGCTCGAGGAAAGAAAAGGGTGGAACTACAAATGTCCCAAGGGGGATAGTAGTCATATTAGATCTCCCGATGCATAGAGATAGCTAAAGAATAGAGAGAGATAGAGCTAGCAGAACTATTTAAAATGTCTTCGGAAAGCTAGAATCAACACTTAGATTTGAGAGAAGTCCAGTTACACTCTAAGAAGGAATATATGAAAGACCTAGGAAACTACATACTTGTGTCACCGAGGAAGTAGCAAAATGGTATTGATGAGGCAATGGGGTAATGACCATTCTTGTTCATCCTTTTTGAAAGATTCCAATGCAACCCTTCACACTAGTTTCTGCAGTCTCTCCTACGCTCTCAGGCAAAGCTCCCATTGAAGACATTGGGAAGTTCACTTGAGCAAGGACAGAAGGGATTTGACACTCGGTACTTAAGTACTGAAGAGAGCAAGATGTTTGCAAGAATAGGAAGCTGGTTTGGAGAGACAAAGATCGTGGGAAGCGAACAGCAAGGTGCCCAGAAGAACCAGATTAGGGCCAGCCTGGTCTAGTTCATGATGTGAAGTAAGCGCCACCAATTAAGAAGAGGAAATTAGCTAATGACACAAGTCAAAGGGATGACAGCCAGGGGGAAGGGGAACAACACGAGAGTCTGTGCAAACATTACAGTCACAATAGTTAATAAAGAACATAAAGGAAAGGCTGGAACAAAGAGGTCATCCAGTGGGTGACACAGGTCATAATGTGCTTTGTGCTTTCAAACTGAATTTGTTCAGAGGGAAGGGTCTTGATTTCAAACCCTGGGGAGTGGTTTGCCACCTGTCCTGGACATTTTAAGAGCTCGGTGTATGCAAGAAATGTTTGAAAACGTTGATGATTGGAGAGTAGGTTGAGCCGCCAAACTGGCCAGGCTAAGGAGTCCATTCTAAAATATTGCATTGGATGGTGCGGGCTGCAGTCAGTCCCATCCTTCTTTTTGCACGAAAATATTGATCAAGTCTACCTTTAAACCATACTGTGATAGATGTTTAATGATGGCAGGCACCCGTCTTTGAATAGCTGCCCTTGAGTCTTAGTCGAAATCTCAGCGAGAAGAATTTTCGCTGTTATCAAAGAAACTACTCGGAGACACTAGTTATGCCCTTTAATTTTAGATTAATATATTCACAGAGTTTTAATTGCTTGCAGCTGCATTTTTTTCTGTCCCCTTATGTTGCCTCTCGTCTGCTGTGTTGAAGCAGAATACAGATGTACAAAGATGATGGAGTGTTGTGGCGGGAAAAATTGTTAGTTGGTGTTAAAAAAAGAAAGAAGGGGAGGGTGTCAATGACAAATTGTAATCTACTACGGCGGAAAATTCTCCCAGAAAGGTTAACTTGGCCACAGCAACCCAAAACTCCGCAAAAGGATATTTAACTTGTTTCCTCTAGCAATGTTAGGTGAAATCGGGGGGGGGGGATGTTTATTTCCCCCCTTCTCTCGCTCACACACACACAGAATAATAATAATAAAAAACAAGGATCTCATATGAATTAGGCTCTCAGAATAATGATCTTTTATAAGAAAAATCGAATATTCAAAAGGCACTAATTGTTCAGAATATTTACAAGGTTTGTCCATCATCAGCACTATCTATCTATCTTCTTGTGTAGATAGATAGATAGATAGATAGATAGATAGATAGATAGAATCCTGCAGCGTTTTACCTAACGTAGGGTCTTCTGAATTTATCCCAAAAGACATGAAATGGAGTACAGCAGGATCTAACCTTCTGGTATTGACCACCTGGATGTCTTTTGATAAACCATATGCATGCAGGGACCAATCCTGAAGTCTCTTCTTCAAGAAGTCTAGTCAATGGATGTTTGACCGGGGTACGGCCTGCAGAGTGGAGCTCATGGTCTGGATTTACCCTTCTGCGTCCAGTTTTCACTCTGTAAGGAGTAAAAATTATTGGCAAGAGTCTTGCGGCCGATAAGACAAAGCATCACAAGCAATCGGACTCCCGAAAGCAATGGGTTATGAGGCTAGAAAGCAGGGTGGACATGAAATGTCCCCTGGATCTTACTCCTTATTCTTTTAAGGAAAGAGGAGGTTCCTCGAAGCTCACACCCTTCAAACTTTAGAAACGCACACAAAGCCACAGGGAAAGGCAAACATACACTTTCATAAACAGCCTTTGTCGGCCAATGAAAGATAGAGACAATTCTTCTGCAGGCGTGTGGCTACAACTCTCACAAAAAGGTCTTAAAGTGAATCCCTGCTGTTGAGTCTTTCATCACACTGTTCATTCAAACTCCCTTTGAAAAGAGAATTGGTCCTAGGACTTTGGCAAAACTCCCATTCAAGTCGCTGAGAGGTTTGCGCCGGTAAAGACTGTTAAGAGCAGGTTCGTGATTTGTAATAAAAAGCAGCACTCGTTTTTGCGCAGTTAGCCTGCCTCGGAACCAGGGACTCTAGACTGGGGGGCGCGGGGGGGGGGGGGCGAATGAAAATGTAACTCCAGGCTGGTCTCTAACTACTTGAGAACATTTTTAGGTCAAGGACCAAGTCATTCTGCTCGACAGCTCTGGGCAGCTGATATGGCCCAACAGCCAGACATCCAGACCAAGCTTTCTGCTAGAACAGCAACCGCGGCTTTATACAGTTCAGTGAGCTACAAGATGAGCACAGACAAGGAGCCCTTTTCCAGAAGTCCAGCCTGGCTCGCCCAGAGTTCCGCTCGAAATTCACCATCCCTAATGCCAGGCCAGGTTCTCCTCGAAGAAGAAACCTTTGCACGCTCGTCAATGGGAGAGCACGCTCTATTAAATAATTTACCCAGTTAATTCAATTAAGCCTAACGCTAGAGTCTGTTGTAGCCATTAGCTTATGGCGATGATAGGACAACAGAAAGGTACCAATTAACTTTCCTGAAAGAATTTCTTGTGGGGCAATTAATAAGTGATCTGCAGCTTGCCTCGGCCTATTAATTGGGTTGGGGGGGTTAAAAACAAACTGTCTATATGGTGTGCTTTAGAAAAGCATAGAGGGACATAACCAAACATAACAGATGGAATTGACCAGTACGTGCATATGGCACGTAGATTTCTAAAACTTTTCCTCCGGCCAGGAACATTTTGTTGTTGTTTGGCTCGCTGATCAAAACTCCCCACGCAAGCGAAGTTAGGTTCATCTTTCGGTTTGTTGGCGACGGTTGCATTTTTGAGTGTGGTGGGGGAGGGGAGGAGTTACTCTCTTTGTTAAGTGCGGTACTGAAGGAATCAGTGCTTCTTTAGTAAACTTGCGTCCCGCTGAACTCATTATGTTCGTGCTCCTAAAATGTAAGAGTTACCGCCTGTTTGGGTGCAGAAAGTAATTGCCGCCAATGAGACTAGGAAAACTCAAACTAAAATAACTCCCTCTCCCCATGTGGAAGTTTTCCAAAGAAATAAATAGAAGGCGAATGTGTTCTGTGGAGACATAGCTCATTAAAAGCATTGATCTGAGGAATGGATTTACATACATAGGATAATGGGAGAGAACATACTGTATAATCCTATCAGAACATTGACTCGCATCCGCGCTTTTCATAACTCGTTGTCCCCACGCACAGCCTAGTCTATCGCCCTTTCCCTTGTGCGTTTTTTTTTATTGGTTGTATTTGTTTGTAGTTCAACCCTTGTCATATAAATGACGACGAAGGAGAAACAATAATCCAAAAAACCCTGTGCGACAAAAATAACATCCTTAAGCATTAATGATGATATAAACAATCGTTTTCAGAACAATCTTTACCTTTAAAGAATGTTGAGAGATTGTTTTCTATGAGTGCTATAGAAGAAGGAGAAGGAGAAGAAGAAGAAGAAGAAGTCATTTATATGTCAGAAGTATTTATTCAAGATGTCTTAACTTTTGTAGGTATATGCTCTATTGTTTGTGTGTTTACTGTACACACACATATTTCATTCATTGGGAGTGGGCCAATACTTTAAAGGAGTCTACCTTGTTTATTTACTCCACATTATTTCATCATCTTGTCTACCCGACTCTTGAGAAGTCCAGCTATCGCTGGCATTTGGAATCGTTCCTGGAATATCAAACATGGGGAAAGAAAGGGGATCTTTGATAGCTCAGTAATTACGCTAGAATAATCACTGTCGAAATTCCCTATTAAAAGAAAAAAATAAATAAAATGTCCTTCCTTCCTCTTATCCTCCTCCTTCTCCATTAAGGAGAATGTGGGGGGGGGAGGGGGGAGGGAAATTCTGCCAAGATGAACCCGCTAATAAAATGTTGGAGTGCTAAAAAGTGTTTTCTGCTGACCCCTGTGCACGCCTGGATAATCGCACTTTTCCATCTCAGACAATGCATTTCAATTCTAGTCGTGTGCCTTTGTCCATTTGTATAAAGAAAAGAGGGCTGAATGACAGGTCCTGTTAGCCTGCATGAACAGATACCAGTAAACCCTCCCCAAAACTAGACCTTAAAAAAACCCAGCCACATGCCTATTTGCCTGCGGCTTATTATTAAGACACCTTTGCAGCTAAAACACTTAAAAGCAAACCAAATTAAATGGCAATTAAAAGCGAGTTATACCCTCTTTTAACTCCAGGCTTCTAATTTGTGGAAACTAGCCATCAGCAGACACACATCGGCAGGAAATGCCATTTGGCCAAGAACCTTTCTCAGAACATTCACAACTTCCCTGTATTGTGCTCGCTTTAGAACGTTCGTTTATATTTTGATACTTCCCGTTCTAAATAGAACGTTTCTTCTTCTTCTTCTTCTTCTTCTTCATCTTCTTCTTCTTCTTCTTCTTTCTTTTTTCCTCCAAGTGTGATTCAGACCCAACCTACCACTAATATCAATCAATCAATAAATAAATATATAAATACATTTGTAAAACCTTCATATATGCAATACAGTGCTTTCCAACCTCAATTAATTTTCCACGAATAGAATGTGTCAGCACCTCTTTAAAAATAAAAAATAAAATAAATTTAAATGGAAAAAGTCCACCTTCCTCTCACACAGTCCCATCTTTTCCCTTATATTTAATATGTGTGTATAATTTTGTGTGTGTGTGTGTGTATAAATTGCATAAATTCACTGCAATTATACTTTATGGTCTCAGACTAGCTATTTATTTGAAATGCTATTTTAAAAAACTAAGATTGGGACGTGGGGTGGACTTGAATTCGATTTAAACGTAAGAAAAAAAATCAAGCCCAGCAACAAGGTTTTAATTTAGAAAAATACAGCCAAAAATGTGCAATCTTTTCTTTGGGTCTATATTTAAAAGCAGTAGAACCAACAGGAAGGATCACACTTACCTATTTAAAATGACGGTTTAATTAATATAGATTACTATATCTATTAGATCTATAGCTTCCCGATAAAATGTGTTCAAAATACCCCCTTCGATCAGATTAGCTCCCATATTAGCCTGTGTGAGAAAAAAGCATTCTAAAGAGTGGAGGAAAAACTGTATAAAAATGTTGAAAGAACCTACAGTTCCTTATTAGGCGAAGATACAATATTTATTCCTTGTCTCCTGGGATGAAGCTCCTCTATCTATTGTCCTCCCAGTTCTCAGTGCTGATGCTTAATTTTCAAAACTTCTATATTACCAAGGGACCTACGACATCAGCCAAAGAAATACCCAGCAAGTACAAAATCTGATCCAGGGAGCTGCTTTTGTGCAGAGGGAAAATTTTGTTCCTACAGGTTTTTAAGGTGGTGCATGGAAAAGGAACGCGATCTGATCTACGCGATACATTGCAAATTCTCTCGTAGATATAGATTTTTTTAAAACCGGGTGGGGATACAAGGAGTTTGGATGTTTTAAATTTATTTTTGTTTTGATTTGATTTTTTTTTGAGAGGGAATTTTATCCTGAACCTTTTTTCGGAGAACCCAAAATGTCAACTACATTTCCAGGACTAGTCCACGAAGCAGAGGTATTTTGTGTGTGTGTGTGTGTCTCTGTGTGTGTGTTCATGTGCGTGTGTGTGCATGGGTGTGAGCGTGTGTGCCTCTGTGGTTGTTTCCATTTTTTTAATCCATATTGGACCGTTACATTTAATGATAATCCGGCTTCCGAGATAATTTAAAGAAGTATAGGGAGAAAATTCGTTATGACATCTGTCACCAGCCAGAGCAACTCATTACCACGTTAAAACAGCCCCAGCACGAAAACAGAATAAGAGCCCTAATAATATAATCAAGTTGGGGGGGGGGGGGGGAAGAATCAAATCGCCAGAAACGGGAAGATGTGGCAAGGATGGAGCATCGCCTTCCTCGAGGAACATTTGAGGGGGGAAATGTGACGGGATTCCTTAGAAACCAGGGTTCCAAACACAAGAAGGCGGCAGCTATCTATCTAGATATGTAATGCTCTATAATACAGTGGCGAGATTTTTTTCCCCCTCTTCTGGGTGTTCCCGTGGAGTTAAAGCCCTTCTGTGCGATGACTTTCTGTTTCCCTCCCAGATAGCAGAGGCTGTGATCGGTATTTTGGGTTGTCGTTGCTTTTTTGTATTTCTGTGCGGCGGATTCGTTTTGCTCGACTCACCTAAGGCAGGTCTGGGGTGTTCAGTTATCATTTTGGACAGACACCCGCCCAAGGTGTTGGGGAAGCGACCTTGGGGCGGCTTGGAGCGAGGCGCCTTGAATGGCGCGGGTGGGGGGGGGAAGCTATGCAGGATCTGGTGCTTGGCAGAGTCGCGCACAGTGTTTTAAATGACAAACCTCCAGTTTTTGGGTCTCCTTTTCCCTTCTTCCTTTCAGATACGTCATGACGGATCAAACAGCTATCGTCTGATGCAGCTTGGATGTCTGGAGTCTGTGGCCAACTCATCTGTCGCCTATTCCTCCTCCTCGCCTCTAACTTACTCCACCACCGGCACTGAGTTTGCTTCCCCGTATTTCTCCACTAATCACCAGTACACGCCACTTCACCACCAGTCCTTTCACTACGAGTTCCAACACGGGCACCCGGCCGTCAACCCTGACGCTTACTCCTTGAATTCGCTCCACCACTCGCAGCAATATTACCAGCAGATCCACCATGGGGAACCCACCGACTTTATTAACCTGCACAACGCCCGGGCTCTCAAATCCTCGTGCTTGGACGAGCAGAGGAGAGAGCTGGGGTGTTTAGATGCTTACCGGCGCCACGACCTGTCTCTTATGAGCCATGGGTCCCAATATGGGATGCATCCCGATCAAAGACTCCTGCCAGGATCAAGCCTCGGGCTTGCAGCCTCGGGGACAGACGATTTGCAGGTAAATAGCATGCAATATACTTTCGATGATACCTCCTCGCTTCAGGATCGCTCTCACACCGATCACATATATAGGGTGGAGTCGTAAGAACCATCACCAGGGTCCAAAACTAAAAGCATGTAGTCCCCTTGCCGGATAAATAACCTCACACCTGGAGTAACATTTTAGGTGGTGGCTGAGTTGAAACAGGTGAGGTTTGGTCAGTTAATCAGGAGATCTCTCTCTCTCTCTCTCTGTGTGTCCCCTCCAAACCAAAGGCGCTCGAAATGGCTACAAAATAATCCATCTAAATCCGCTTTTCTCCCTTTCCTAACGCCTGTGGGAAATGTGTATATTTAAATAACACGCGGACACATATAAAAATCCAAATAGACCGAGGGAGGAGGAAGGAGAAACATCCGGAAAAAATATCTCTGCTAGGGTGACCAGATGTCCCGATTTTATAGGGACAGTCCCGATTTTGGTTTTTTTTTCTTATATAGGCTCCTATCCCCCCCCCCCCCCCATCCTGATTTTTCACACTTGCTGTCTGGTCACCCTAATCTCTGCTATGAGATATATTTTTTAAAAAAAATCTCATGTTGTCCTGCAGATATCCCGTAGTTTAGCTGCGATAGATGAAATGGTAAAGCAACAAGTAAATAATAAAACTAAATGTTTGACAGCAAAATAATGAAGGTCTTGAAATATAGATGAAGATCTATCTATCTAATCTATCTATCTATCTAGATAACCTACTTTATATTCAATTATGAACCCGTTACCATCAACTGAGAATGCATACCCAGCCGTCTCTCTGTCCCAAGTTAAAATGTATTTTTAAAACTGTCATTTAGAACAATACATATTTTTTTAAAAGTCACATACAAATACTTTTCATTAGAACAAGCTAAGGAGCCGGGTTCGCTCCAGAGGTAGCCAGGCTGAGAGGGATTTAACCGTATTTACTGTACTTACTTCCCCTCAGTCCTTGCTTCCATTCCCACAAAGCACGCTGTGTTGTCCTTTCCCCCATACATAGGGGTCAGCTGCTCTAAAAAAACCCAGAAGTTTGCAGAACTAAGAAGAGCCCCATTAGAAAGATTTCCCTCCCTATTCACCTCGGAGCAAGGGATTATTTAGGGGGGAATAGGACCAACCAAATATATTATCTGTTCGATCCCTTTGGAGGAGAAACTCTATACATTTTGATTTTTCTACATTTAAATTCACTAAATAATTGTATATTCTCTGGGCATTTTTTTTTTATATTTTCCATAAGGCTCCCCTTATGGCCACCCCCCCCCCAAATCTGCCATTCACTCCTTAGCCCAACTAAAACCTATTTACTCCTTTTTATAACCACGTCTGCTGCTGATTTTTTTGTATCTGTACAAATTTTTTTTCTTTGCCAGGCACAAAGCCTTGTATCTTTCAAAAGAGGGGATTAAGAACGTTTGCAAGGCAGTGGACAATGCCTAAATCCTGTGCAAAAGAGCACCATAGTTTATCCAATTTTCGACTTAGTGCCATTCAACTGGTCATTTATGCAATGTCATCCGACCAAACAACACGGTTCCCCTACAAATCATAATAATGCCGAAATAATAAAAGTTGGTGAAGCTGGCAGAGCCAGATTCATTTTTTAATTAAAAACTAGAAATAAACAGCTTTGAAAAAATAGGGGAAAATGTTCATCGTTTGATCAAAATTCATTTAAAAAATAAACCCGACCGACCTCCCCCCCCCCCTTTGCATCTTACCACCCCCACCCCCCCCCATCACTTATTTTTCACTCCTTCTCTTTCCAGGCAGAAAAGGAAAATATATTGAGATATAGAAAAGACTCATCGGGGAGAAATTGAATTAATGTATTTAGTTGCTTCAAAACACACTTTCAGGCTTGTTAATTTCACCGTGCGTGTAGTGGGAGGTGTTTTGGTGGTAAGCTGAAATAGAGCGGACAGGCGTCCTATGAACCAAAATTGTGGTCTTCTAGCCAGTCTCCCCTTCTCCTGCGTCGTTCTTTTTAAAACGTTCATCAGCATATGCCTCATTTCCAATGCAACAAATGTAAATATACTTTTCCCTGCACAGAATGTTAAGTGAAAGTCCAATAGTTTAGAGGGCGGTTTAAGTCAGCCTAACAGATGCAAACAGTCTTGGGACTGGAGTGGCATCTTTCAGTCCCCTAAAAAGATTTTCCATGGACAACAAAGGAAACTGTCACACCTTTTCCCGTCACCGCTTTAATTTATGCTCAGTCGCCACGTTTTTTTTTCCATATTGATTTCATAATCACTTTAAAGCAGAACACTTAAAATAAGAAAGAGCCTTGAAAAGGAGGGTCTTACAGGCCAGCGCCAATATGGTGAAACTGGGGGGGAGCGCCAGGACTGTAAAGGTTGTTTTGTAAAGTGGAGTTTTTATTATGCACCGACTCTCCCTCCGCATTTACTTAACTGTTCACGGGCTGTTGAGTAGGTTAACACCCTTAAAAGGCTCTTTCATGTCAAATATCTCGTTTGTTTGTAAAGGAAAATGCGTCTTTACCACATTTCCACTGTGTTTTTTCCCCCCAGTATATATATATAAAACCTGTTAAACCTTTCACGAGCCCTATTAAAAATATGTATAAATGAGGAACTGGATCTAAAAATAAAAGAGTAAGAGTTAGAGTAAGTATAAGGAAGAAATGTGTAGAAATACAAACCTCTTCGTTCATATGCCAAGACACACATACACACATAAACATATATTCTCTTGACGCTGTGCATGAGTGGCTTTGTTATATATACACGGTGTGTGCATGTGCACTCTCTCTCTCTCTCTCTCTCGCTCTCTCTCTCACACACACACATATATAAAATCTAAGTAACAATGCAGCTGCATATATAGTAGAATTATTGACAGCTGCATTGTTGCTTAGATTTTATTTGTTTAGATCAACAGATATTTGGGATAATTTCTTTGTGTATACACCACACACACACACACACACACACACACACACTGTATGCCTGTACACACAGAAAGAGTGTATTTATATACATACACATAAACTTCTCAAATCTAATCTAATCTATCTATCTATCTATCTATCTATCTAGGTAAAAATTATATCTAAATAGCAATGAACCTGACACTTATTCTGTGAAAAATACAAGATTAAGGAATTAGACTGAGATATTGTATGGAGTTGTCAGGCAATTTGAATCCCATTTTAGAAATGTGTTGCTGAAATATTGTCTTTACTGTCGTTATTGACCGAGCTCCGTATTAAAACAAAAGCTGCTTGATTTAAAGAGTTTTGGTATCTGATTTTGTTTATTTTTCATAATTTAAGGGGTCGGTGGAGACCCAGTGTGGGCTAGTACTGAACAGCCAAGGTGGGGTGATAAGGAGAGGTAAGCAGGTTTAAAAATATTTTCCTATATTTTATTGCATTTTTTAAAAAAACTGTATGTCTCTATCTGTTGTTGTGTAGCATATTACAGATATATCGAAAAACTATTGATGATTTCTATGTAAAGAGAAGCACATTAAAACTAATGTAGTGTCTTGATGGCTCTATAGTCAATCAGTAATTTACAAATATCCCACTTCATGGCAGCTATCCGAAATTAAAGCTGAATCGAGGTTTCTGCTTGTTTCATTATTTCCCCGTTTGTCGGGTAGATTTCTCATTTTGGTTTACAAATGTTTGTGCTCTCTCTAGCGCCTGGCTGTTAAATTTGCAGTCTGATCTCTTATGCAAAGGGCGAGAGTTTTGGAAATATGAGTGTAATAAATAACTCAGTGTTACAGACTGATTAATAAATCGGTGATTGACAAAGTAGTTAACTGCCAGGGTAAAGCCGCCCTTGATTCCATCTACTACTGAAAATATCTGAACTTTAAGTTAGCAGGAAGATTCTGTTCTCTTTCCGGAATACCTTGCTCATGACTACTTGTGAAAAAAAAATCTGTTTTGACTAAGAGATGCAAAAGTAGGCCGTATTGTCTAGAGGCCCATATGTTCAACGCCAATACAGAGGCATACTGTATCCCAAAATAATGCTGATCATAAATATATGTATTCAGAATAAAACAACTATAAGCGATTTGTCAAAGACCCATCCTACGTCTTGGAAAATAATATTCTTTCCCTTACTAATTCACTTTCCTGTTTAATAAAGTCCGTTCTTATTCACTATACTATGAGGTGCAGTGTTATTTAAGTAGAATAAAACCGATTTTATTATTCAGATCCCGGGACGAACTATAGATTGAAATAAAAAATAAAATACACCCGGGAACGCATTGCCATTGAAATTGCATTAAAAAACCTCTAGTATTAAACATAGATTGAGATCCGACATAGATGGTGAGACATTCCGAATTTTTTCGACTGGTTTTAAAATCCGATGCCCCGATTGAAACCCCCCAGTTCCGTGGGAAAGAACATTGTAAATCTTTCCCCCAGTGATTGTGGGAGGGGAGAATTAGCCCATAGTAAAAGGCGGGAGGTGGGTGGGGTGGATAAAACCTGAATCCACTTATATTCTAAGCAAGAGTGATTTGCTTACAAAATATTTCCGCACTAGTACAAAGTTCAGCAATGAAACCCGACGACACAAACACGCCGGGGCCTGGTGGTGGAAACGTGCTAGCTGAAAGAACAAAAAGCCAGGTGAGAGGCTGTTATTCAAAGCAATCTGGCCGGTAGATGAAAGCTAGGGCGGTCATTAAGGAGGCTGGCGACGCTACATCTGGTGCTGAAAGAACAGCTCCACTCATTGCAATCTTTCCCAGCGCTGGTGACGGCTACCTCTTCCTTCCAACCCGGGGTTGTCTCTGGAGTCTGTCCTGTATAATAACATTGTACATTTCCCCTCCTTTAAAATGTAGTCCTCGCCAAATCGCTCGGAGGCAAAGTTAGGTTTAATTCTTATTTCACAAAGGGATGAACCAGAACAGAAAAAATAAAACCCATGCAGAAGTCAGACACAACGTGTGTGTGTGTGGGGGGGGGGGGGACGACAGGGAAATTGAGGGTCACATTCCTTCCACAGTTCAATGTGCAGTAGTACTGGAGAATCATGGTGTGTTGAAACTTCAGGTCGTCGCAGGGATTGTTTGTACATGGATGTGCGTTAGCAGTTCCTATCTGTTGCGATCTGTCCATAAAAAGGGTGTACCCTCGCCTGTGTGTTTCCCCTCGGTTCTTTCTCCTGGCAATTCTGTTGGTATTAATTATACCTTAGAAAATGTTTTCGTTTCTGAACCAAAATATGACCTCTAGGAAGCTGAATCCTCATCAAAGAGAGACGAGGAGTGAATGAATTCCCATAAATTCGGGTCTATGTCTGTACTACTTGACTGGTCTCTAATCTCCCTTGTGAAAGAGGATTCATACAGCCGTTCTGCTCACATCCAGTTTATTCAATTTCTCCAGCTCAGCTAAGGAGCCTCCAATTACCTGTGTGGCTGACTGTAGTCAAGACTCTTTTTTTTTTAAAGCGATCAAGTTGCTCAAGGATTTACAGATTGACAGTAAAGGAAATCCAGCATGGAAATGCAAGGTTTATCCGCCACTGATCTAATGCTGAACTGCAGCTGCACAAGAGCTATCTCTTGGTGAAGTCAGGGATAGATATCAAAGACGAGTCTATAAGTTTCAAATGTAGATTAAAAATGCATAATAAATATTTTGTCCGATTTTTTAAAAAAAGCGATAGATATTAGTAATAATCAAAACATCCTATGCCTAAGCGCGGTACAGTACCCTATATACATAAATCAGACTTCTTTTCTAGCGATACATCAATAAGAATATATTAATTCTGGGCTTCCCTCATATTTTAAACGTCTCATGTCCGATTTTGTTGCTCGTTAACATATACATATATATATATATTTTAAATGTGGTTGGCTGGTGTTGTTTTTTTGACTCGAGAAAGAAAGAAAGAAAGAAAGAAAGAAAGAAAGAAAGAAAGAAAGAAAGAAAGAAAGAAAGAAAAGAAAAAGATTTTAAAACATAACCCCTCATATAATTTCTCCTTGAATAGAAGTCATTCTATTGTTCTGGAGGGGGGTGGTGTCTAAAAGGCCCATGTGGTTTTCTTTGTCACCCTGAATAATTAATAAAATATAATAATAATAATAATTAATAATAAAATAAATAATAAATACAAATAAATCAAAAACAGCATCACCAAACCCCTGTTTCTGTCTCCGAACACAGGTCTGACATTACACATCCCGGCTGGCCGCGATATTGTTTAGTGCCATGATTTTGTGTTTTCCTTTAATGAGGCTCGGAAAGTAAAAGACTTTTGCAGGACTTAGGTGGTGGCGAGCTAATTACTAGCTAGATAAAATATTTGCCACCAATTCTGATGCCGAGATCCCCCATGCTATCACTTTCATTTAATGGTGTGCAGGATATAGCCCGGAGCCCCACTACTCCAACCATCAGAACCAATAATCTTTACTTTACCTACTGCTCGTGTATCGATAGCTTCTCTAGCCCCAGGCAGCTGCTTTGATATGTTAATATCTCCGAGTACCAAATTCTGCAGAGATCATATTAATGTTGTACATACAGAGTGGAGCTTTGCCTTAAAGTTGAATATTCAGATCGCCTGTTTCAAAAGGAATCACTCGCAGCTTCTATTTACAGGAGTCGTCTGTGGTTTTGGATCATTAAAACAAAACAAAACACCAACGCACCCACACCCTCCCCCCGACACTTCCCCGGTAAATGGCTCCGGCTTTTATTATGATCGACTCCTTCCCTTTTAGGTTGCCATTTTACAGCAAAAGAGCCTGCTTCCCGTTTGATTGGGGGGGGGGGGGTGTTTGCTAACCACCCCACCCCCAAATCCCCCTACATATGAAGCACACACCGCTTGGGTGTCCTCACCTCCAAATATTTTTGAATTAAACAGGCGACACGGTGACATTTGGCCTCAGTCGTTTTATGAAATCGAGATGGCAAACTCCAAAAAAAGCTCTTGTTTCGCTTTCTGATCATCCCTCGCTCCCGCCCCAGGCTAATTTCAAGAAGCTTAAATACTGCTATCGCCTCTGGGCCCTGACGAGAGAGGGGCCAGGCTATCGGCAATCGCTCTTTTTCGATTGCCCTTGGCAACGTAAAATACAAACTACTTTGAATCAAAACATTTTGGGGGAATTAATATGATCTGAACTCTGCGCGCTTTTAGAGCTCTGGAGTTTGTCAGATCGCTTAGAGGTGACTGACATGCGGGTGCGGAGGCATTAATGCCTAGCTAGGAACACTGTCAGATCTTATTTGATTAAAAACACAAATTCTTAAAAGCTCTCAGGCATCAGTCACCCCAAAGTCTGCCAATAACATCGCGGGAAAGACGCTTCCCTTTCTCGCTTCTGCCTTTTATGTGTTTACTTAGGGCGCTGCCTACAATTTGAAAGGGATTCGATGGGGCTTGATCGGTTTCTCTGATCTTTAGTTTTAATTTGAGACACTTAATGACGAACCTGCAGCCTAATGTCGCACTCATTAAGGGCGAGGGTTTAAGCAGGGGACTCTTAGAGGCGATGTTAACACGGAACAAACAACAAAATAAAGCTCCCCAGTACATTTTCCCCTTTATGATACCGCGGGTAATACATGGAAGGGAGAGCTAGACTAGATCTTGATGTAGAAGGTGTTTTCCATATACTATCTCTGTAATCTACACAATAGTGGGACTGAAAACTGGGGAGATACAGGAGCGGTAGTCTCTTTTATTGTTTTTATTTCATTTAAATTGTAAACACCTCTTTGGCAGGAAAGTTAACAGGGAATTTATTTTGCTTGCTTGGTAAATATTCTCCGTGTCAAGATAGATTATCCTGTTTTCTCCCTTCCCCCAAGATAGGATATACCTATTCCTATATGTCCCCAAAACTAAGAAGTACTATTCTGTATCCAACATAAAATATATATGTAGGAAATCGAAAAAGCAGAATTTAGTCTTACGTAACAAAGGATAATGTATCGTTCTACAATTATGTTGTGGAACTTTCCACTAAAAGGAAACTTATTTTCTCCAAGTAATTAAGGGCAAAGGATAAAATCTGGCTCTATAAACGTATCCTGTACTGTAGGCAAATATAGTACATAAAGGCAATTTAATCTTTCAGTTAATTGTATTTTCCTCCTTTTGTTGTTCTCGGGCCCCACCTCCTTCCCCCCACCAGCTCTTATCGGTTGAAGAACCTTACAATAGTGTTGATAATCCTGTAATACCTATAATTGTGTCCCGAGTCCTAATGCACTATAATTAACACTGCTGTCTCTTTTCAAGGGCCAATCTGAATGGCATTAAACCCTGATAACTTGTTCAATTAATAGGTTTCGCGGTTCTAGCCGAGATAATCTCAAACCGTTGGGCGAGGCGTTACGTTAGAAGGCAGGGTCTGTAATCAGCGCAGTTTTAGGCGTTTGTGTTTATTAGGAGTCAAACCCCCCCCCCCCCCCCCCCACATTCCTGCACCTTGCTTTTCTCTGCACGGGAACGGCAAGCACTAGTCGATTTTGTTTGCCTGCAAAACCGTCCCTCGTGGTGTCAAGCAAATGCCACGGCTGGCCGCTGATGTTTGCAAGATCAGGCTTCCCGCGAAACTTTGGGAAGGGAACAAACGCTCCGTTTCAATCAGATCTGCATGGAAATGTGGCTTCTTTTTGGCCGCGTGTCCCTGCTCCGCTGTAGAGTTTGGGGCAGTGAAGGAGTTACTGGTGGGCAGGGGAGTCCGCTCTGTGCTGACCTTCTGCTATTTTCTTCACCTTCTGCTGCATTTCACCTTCTGCTACATTTCAAGGTTGGGGGCTTTTGTGCTTCATAACGCGAGACAACAGCTTCAGCTCGGCCTGTCTGTGAATGGGTGAAGCTCGCGGTAGCTTCACACACCCACCCACACCGGCGCATAAAATGCAAGCCACACAAACAGAACATCCATTCCATACACACAAACAATGCAAGCAACACAAACAGAACTTCCATAGCATACACACACACACACCGGCGCACAATGCAAGCCACACAAACAGAACTTCCATAGCATACACACACACCGGCGCACAGTGCAAGCCACACAAACAGAACTTCCATAGCATACACACACAGGCGCACAGTGCAAGCCACACAAACAGAACTTCCATAGCATACACACACACAATGCAAGCAACACAAACAGAACTTGATAGCATACACACACACACACACCGGCGCACAATGCAAGCCACACAAACAGAACTTCCATTGCATACACACACACAATGCAAGCAACACAAACAGAACTTCCATAGCGTAGCCTGGGACCGGGCGCGAACCACAATGCACACGTCGCCCAGCGCACAGAACACCACACCACACGCAGATACGCGCCCAAGGACAGAACGCACACAGCGGTACAACACACCAGCAGCGCACAAAGCAAGCAACCCACACACAACCTCAGGAGAAGAGGGTCGCACATCTCGCGCCACGCACACACAGCGGGTACAGCACACAGACATACAATATGTCAAATACAACAGCTCCCACCCGCACGCACACACACACACACCAACAGAGAGAGAGCACACAGACTAGCGCAACGCCCAGCAGCAGGCAATCCAAACGAGACGCACAGAGTGCAAAAGACAACACAAGGGAAGACAAAAGTACATAGTACAACACAGGGAACACAAAACACACCACACAGCGTGCCAAAGTCTCATCACCACACACACACACACATACACACCGGGAGAGCACACACAGCACAACACAAAACACAATACAGGATACCAATATCTCATCATTCAGCATATACACAGAACACAACAAGCCAAATTAAAAAACAAAACAAAAACAAACCCTGCCTACATTTCCCCAAATCTCTGGCAGGATGAAGAGTTGGAACATCTGCTAAAAGATTGTTAACTGGGAATTTCTGCTTTTAAAAAAACTTAATGTCTTAGGAGTTCTTTTAGACAGTTCTGCTCCTTTATGACACATTTGACATTTAGGGAGACAGGTGAAATTAACAAATCAAACTCTAACAATGCTTAGGAGTTATTTATGTGAAAGAGAAATAGACTGATTTATTTCTTTTATCTCTGAACATTTTGCATTTAAACCCATACAATTACAATGAGATTTATGTTCTCATTATAAAGCACAAATCCCTTCAGTAGAATTGCATGATGTTGGCATTATGATTGATCAAGCGCCCATCCTCCTTCCATTGAGTGTCTTCCCTTTGTGCATGTTCGTAAAATCTTTACAGTTGAGTTCCTGGAAGCCAGTGAGGGGAGGACAAACAAAAAAACAAACAAAAGCACACTTGTCCCTTTGTTTATTTTGTTTTGCACCCATTATAGTGGTATTCCTACTTCATCTCAATTAACTTCTTAGGTCAAGATTTTCAAAAATGGGTGCCCAAAGTTGGGCTCTTAATTGCCTATTTAGGCCTATACTTAAGTGGTTTGATTTTCAAAAGTGTTGACAACTCAGCAGCTTCCACTGAACTCAATTATATTACTCATGATTTTACAGTTACACAGGGGATTAAATTCTTTGCTGGGTCAGGACCTAAAACTGGGCAAAAACCTAAACAAAAAAATCACCTGATTATTTACTGATATATATATCAGTAAATAATCAGGTGATTTTGTGTGTGTGTGTGTGTGTGTGTGTGTGTGTGTGTGTATGTATATATATACATATACATATATATATATATAAAATCACTTCTGCTGCATTCATGCCCCTTTTGTGTTTAGTTAACATGAATATTCTGTAAACGGGTTTATTGCACGAATGTACATGGAAACAGTACATTTTAAGTGACTATGAGAGACTCATAAATGTAATACTCATAAATGAACTCATACATTTGAACTCATAAATGTAATAAACCTGATTACAAAGGTTATATGCATTCAATCTGTCCAGTTACAAATAACCAACACAGCTGGAATTTGGAACATTTACAATGAACTGCTCATAAATAAACTACAGAGCAGCAGTTCTTCACAGAGATTAATTGCTGAATAATTTGATGAATAATTCTGAGAAAATTCTAAATTGCCCACAATGACTCATAAACAGAAAAAGAGGTGAAATGTGTCAAATCACTCATCATTAGCTATTTTGACAGCTCTTCTATTACTTAACAAAACATAAGGATTTCCATTTCTCCATTTTGTAATAAACTGCAAATTTGCCAGATTTTCAGAACACGGTAAAAAAACCAAACCATTCTGAAAGGTGTCATGAATTGTAACCCAGAAATTCATTTTAATGGCATCTGTAGACATAAATAATAGAATAATAAAAGAGCAGAACCTAATGTTAATTGTTTATATAAGATAAATCCCAGATATATCTCCTTAAAAACCCATTTCTTCAATGATGACTTTAGTGGATTATGTTGATTCTTATAGAAAAGCCCTTTATATACACATGCTATTTGCTACAGGCCAGAAAAATATGAAATCACAATGCAGTGACAGCAGTAGAAATATATGTTCACATTTCTGACAAACCAATAGCATTGCTTTCTATTAAAACACAAATAATTAATGCACAGCATTTTAACTAATGGGAGCAGGGGAAGGCATCTCAGAACACAGATCTATTGATAAATGGACACACATGTGCCCTATTCAACAAAGCACATAACCATATGCCTAACTTTAAGTATGCCAGTGGAATTTAAAGTTAAGCATGTGCTTAAATGAATCAGGATCTAAATGGTTTTCCAACACACTACATTGTCGTGTACGTCTTCTATTAATACGAAAGGGAAAAATTAAAACCAAAATCCATGAACCTGTCTTTGCACCTTAATTTACTGACATTTTCATTGTGTTGGCAGGACTGATGGGTTTCTAGTAAGTTAGTGGAGTCCACTGCTGTTTCCACTATTATTAATTGATGCATTTATCATTATTGGTGGCTAGTGTTTTGCACTGAAATAGTTAATTTGGTGCAAAGAGGGGAATAAAGTACAAATACTCTCCTAAAGCTGGCATTTACTTCCTTTTCAATCTAATTTGTTGGCTATTGAGCACAACTCTTGATAGTTTAGTCCACGAGGAGACGGTCAGATCAGGGGTGAGGAAACAAAGTCAAAGCAGAGTCCAGCACAAAGGAGGCAGTTTTGCTCCTATTTAAGTCAATGGGAAGGAGATTTTTCCCCTTTACCTTCAGTGGAAATGGGATTGGGCCGCAAAATATTACAGCAAATTTTTTTTTTTTAAAAAAAACTTTCCCTATTAAAGCACCCAATCCTTCTAGGAGCTTCTCAACAGCACCCTCATCTCCCAGTGAAGTTCATGGTAGCTTAGGGCACTCTATACCTTGAAGGATTGGGCCCAGAATCTTCTGTTCCTCAGTTGGGTCTTCTGTTCCCCAAATTATAGATATCTTTTTTCCCCCCGTTTCCTCTATACAGTTATATTTGTTCAAATAGTAATGAGGATGACAAATAAAAAGACAAAGTAATGTGATAAAGAAAGATGGTAACTTAATAATCACATTATGGATGCGTTCCACAGTTGTAGCTTATGTGCCATACAGGATCCTACAAACGCTTCCCCATCTCGATAATACTTTGTCCTGAGAGTGGTCCCATTGCAGTCAACAGGTCTATCTGCATAAGTAAGGAACAGTTTGCAGGATCAGTTATATAGCGAATGAGCCCAGTCCTACGAAAACTTATTTATGTCAGTGCCTTGCTAGCAGGGGTGTCCTGTTGGCACCCTTTCAACGGCACCACTCACAAAGGACTATGTTCTGAAACCTTTACTCTGTAAGTATCCTAGTAGACCTCACTGGGATTACTCATGTGAATAATTGCTCACCAGTGTGTGTAAGTGGCTCACAATCTGCCACTTTACTCATGTTGAGTACTGACTTTTCATGGGTAAGGTACTACTCAGCATGAGTACTAGTGGCAGCATCTGGTCCCTAACAACTACTGAAAGGAGTGAAAACTACTCATGCGAGCAAGGGTTTCCAGGATCAGACATTAAACTCATGAGAGGCTTAGAATTTTTTGCCCTGTCCTCTGTTATTTCAGCTGTTGCCCACTGCCTGTGGTTGGCTATCAGCTAGGACAATTCCTTTGATGTTCTGTACCAACAACTATGTTTCTAAAACGAAAATAAGAAAGAAAAACTTGTAGCACCTTAGAGACTAACAAATTTATTTCAGCATAAGCTTTCGTGGGTTAATACCCACTTCATCGGATGCATGGAATGAAACATACAGTAGAGAGATATTTATACAGTCAGAGAATGTCTCTGACTGTATAAATATCTGTCTACTGTATGTTTCATTCCATGCATCCGATGAAGTGGGTATTAACCCACGAAAGCTTATGCTGAAATAAATTTGTTAGTCTCTAAGGTGCTACAAGTTTTTCTTTCTTATTTTCGTTTTGCTGACACAGACTAACACGGCTACTACACCTATCATGTTTCTAAAGGTGAGCAATGATTGGCCTTAGTTGCTGTCATTGCTATTTCATGAAAAATAATGCACAAACAGGCCTCTCACTGCCGACCTCCGCTTCTTCTCAACTTTCTCTCTTCATTTTAATATATTAACTAAAAAGAATTGGAAGCTAAAAATATGTACATGCAGCAGGAAGCATAACCTGTGATCTTTCACAGTTGTTTGTACTTGTGCTTCCCTTCCTATTCCTGCCTCTTCTCCCTTTGTTTATTGCCACTCCTTGGGCTCTTCCGTTGGGTGTAGGGTCCAGTCCCACAGTCCGCATTCCCGTTAGGGAGTATTCATGTGAGTAAGGACTTCAAAGAAGATTGCCTGCTCCTTGAGGCCTATTTTTGGAGCGATCTTTGTCCATAAAACTCCCCTCTCCTCCGTGGTGCAGTATCAATGAATAATTAATATAATGCAATAATTATATGCAACAGATTTTACCATGTTCTAATTTGCATCTGGTTTTCAGCATTTCCAAAAAAAAAAAAAAGAATTTAGCTTTTTTGATTTTTGTTTTGAAGAAAAGAACACTTTTTCTTCCCCCCATCAATGTTCCCTCTCTGTATTGTTATTAATGGGATTGATTTGCACAGTAACTGTGTTTCTAAACATTCAAGTTGTAAAGTATTTACAACTACAGATTAATGCCAAGGTTTTCAATAAACTCAGATTAGGGAAGGAAAGCCAAAGTGGGACCAAAATATTTTCATATTAAATGAATAATTATTTATTCAGTGTAAATTGCTTGTGCACATATGGGTTTAATTTAAGAGAGAGAGAAATATTAACATTTCATTAATTTCAGTACAGTCTCATTGTTTGTAATCTATACAAAGGACTTGCCTCTTATTTTGAAATAAGTAGATCTATATCTATAGCTCCCTCTATACCTATACACATGTATGTGTGTGAATATATATATACACACATACAATGAGGCTATACTGAAATTAATCAGAGTGGAAAGAGAGATCAGATAAACATCTGAAGCCATCACCAAATTTGTATTGCCGTTTTCAGCTGTACATTATAGACCAGAAATGTTAAAATACTTGTGGGAAAATATGCATGGACTTTTGTACAACTCTGACTTGCACATGCATAAACTCCACCGCATGCATGTGGCGCTTGATTTATCTGTTCTAACACCTAGATGCTTACTCAAATCAGGGTTCACGTGTGCATCAGAGGTGGCACATTAGAGAGGGCAGATCGAAGAAATGCATCTTCCATTTGGAGCAGAAGGGGATCCTTAGTCCTGAGTTCCTGGGGAGAGTTCATTCCACACTCTAGGACCAGCCCTGGAGAAAGCTCTGTCTCCTGCACAAACGAGCTTTATCCTTACGGTGGACAGTTTCATTGTGCCCGAGAAGCAGAATTGTTGACCACATTCTTCATTCCCAAGCTTTTGGTGGTCTTGTAGAGAACCTGGGCCCAGGCCAAACAGATGTTAATTGCAAAGAATAAATAGGTCCAGAACTCATCTGGGGATAAACCACTGTAGCTTCATTGTCTCCAGTCAAGCTGTGGTGATACACCAGCTGAAGGGCTGGCCTAATGGAAGGCAGAGTATTTGCGGGTTCTGAGACCTCTGGAACCATTCAGCTAAAAAAACATAATTGTAGGAGGCAGGGATAGCTCAGTGGTTTCAGCATTGGCCTGCTGAACCTATGGTTATGAGTTCAATCCTTGAGGGGGCCATTTAGGAATCTGGGGTAAAAAAATCTGTCAGGGGACAGTACTTGGTCCTGCTAGTGAAGGCAGGGAACTGGACTCAATTACTTTTCAAGGTCCTTCCAGTTCTATGAGATAGGCATATCTCCATATATTATATTAGGTTTAAGAATTTTATTAACATGATGTTAAAAATAAAAACAACGGTACAGAGTTTAAGCATAGAAGTTTCTGGTTATTAGGGAATAAGGTACAGATTATCAAGGGGAGCGAAGTTCGGTTTAGGATCGGATTGCATAAGAAATACATAATCTGCAAAATCCCCAATTGTGGGTAAAGGCTTAATGGGTCAAAGTACAGAGATTGAGATATGAGGGTAAGTTGTTCATATATAATGGCTATGTTCAAGTGTGGAGTATAATGATTGGGTACAATGATGAGAATGGATTTACCCTCATTTGGTGAGATTTAATGTTCAGTGATTTTATGGTTCCAGTTCATATGGTCCAACGGGAAAAGTCTCTCGGTCCCTTTCTCATCTTATAAACATGACTATTTCCCCTAGACTAAATAGGATACCAATGTTCCCAAATGATGTTATACACTGTGTTGTGAATGTTACGATGCAGTTTTTTAGCAATGAGGGTAATTTACTATCGGAACAGATCACCAAGGGTAAATTCTCCATCATTTGAGGACTTTTTAAACCATGACTAGCTGTCTAAAGCAGATGCTTTAGTTCAGCCATAAGTTGTCATGCTACATGCAGGAATCACTGGCTGACATCAGAGGTGCTGGAACTAGGAGTGTGGGGGGGGTGTTGTAGCACCCCCTGACTTGAAGTGGTTTCCATTATATACAGTGTTTACAGTTTGGTTCAATGGCTTTCAGCACCCCCACTATACAAATTGTTCTAGCACCCCCTGGCCGACATTACACAGCCAGTCTTGTGCAGATCAGACTGGACAATCATAATGGGGTCTTCTGGCTTTAAAGTTTATGATTTAAAAAATAAATTGGTTCATTTCCCCCGCCTATTAGATTTCAATCTAGTAGGTCTTCTTAAAACTGTAGAGTGAGAAGAAAGAAAGAAAGAAAGAAAGAAAGAAAGAAAGAAAGAAAGAAAGAAAGAAAGAAAGAAAGAAAGAAAGAAAGAAAAGTGCACAATTGTGCCTGTATTTGTCAAAGCAAAGAAAAACATCTGAGACCATACTTTGATTCCGCCTTCTAACATAAAGCATGTGTCTTTTGTTTCGTAGGTGGTACCTGTGTTGTTAACCCCACAGATCTTTTTTGCTCTGTACCCGGGCGCTTATCTCTACTCAGCTCAACTTCTAAATACAAAGTGACCATTGCGGAGGTGAAGAGGCGCCTCTCTCCACCTGAATGCCTTAATGCTTCGCTCTTGGGAGGCATTTTGAGAAGGTAAGTTGAGGTCAGGTGTAGCAGAGTGAAGGTAGCAGTGTCATTCTTTTCCTTATAGACTTTTGTCTACTTGATCATCCTAGGTAGAGTAGATCAGAAAATGGGAAGGGTGCAGGTTCCAAGGAAAATTTCAGTGAAAACAAAGAAAAATATTCTTTTCATCAACATTTTCTGCAGAAAAAGATGGACTTTTAATTAAAAAAATTAAAAATCAGCTTTTCATTGGCAAGACCAAATGTTCCATGGAAAGCAGACCCTTTGTACGGAAAAATTCATTTAGTACAAAAACTAATTTCCTGTTGAAAAAGAATGTTGATGGACAATTTTCAGCAAGCCCTAGTCACAGCCCTTACTTCGCTGAGTAAGGGAACATCAGGGAGTAAGGCCCCCTCTTCAACCCTCCTCAGATTTTGACTCCAGCCAGGATGGAGTGAGCATGTGCTACTTGCTCGATTTTCCCCACTCTGGGACAAAGGGGCAGAGAGAAGGGAGCGGTGGACAGGGTCTTGTCTCCCCTCTGCCCCACTCACCAGCTAGAAGAGCTGCCTAGGTTTGCAACAAGCAATAAGCTCTGATCTACTAAAAAGAGTGAAGTGACTTATTACACCTCACACATCCAGGGGAAACTGGGAGTGGATTGTGACTCAGGGGTGTGTGTAAAGGGTATGTCAATACTCCATAGTGAGCCTGGGGGCTGACTCAGGTTTGAGACCAACCACAACTTCTGCCCACACACAAATCTGTCTGATTCATCACCTGGCTTCTAGGGGCTGGTCTACACTAACCCCCCAATTCGAACTAAGATACGCAACTTCAGCTACGTGAATAACATAGCTGAAGTCGAACTATCTTAGTTCGAATGAAAAGGTACTTACCCAGGGTCCACACGCGGCGCGCAGGCTCCCCCGTCGACTCCGCCTACTCCGTTCGTGGAGCAGGATTACAAGCGTCGACGGGGGAGCACTTCCTGGTTCGATTTATCGCGTCTAGACAAGATGCGATAAATCGAACCCAGAAGATCGATTGGACTCCTCCGACGGGACGTGCGAGTATAGACATACCCTAGGTCTCTGCTGGGGTGTAAATCCAAGCCCTGTCCTTTTGCAGTGTGGGCACAGGTCAAGCCACAGACAAAAGCAAGAAAGTTTGTGTACTGAAGCATGGACCCGTTACTCCAGCAGGTGTAAGCCCAGGTTTACAATGCAGTGTGGATGCTCAAGTGCAGGCTTGGAAACACTGAGTTCTGGGTCCCACAGATCTAGGTGTATGATGCAGTGTAGACATACTCTTTCGGTATGTCTACACTACCCGCCGGATCGGCGGGCAGCGATTGATCCAGCGGGGGTTGATTTATCGCATCTAGTCTAGACGCAATAAATTGACCCCCGAGCGCTCTCCTGTCGACTCCTGTACTCCACCGTCATGAGAGACGCAGGCGGAGTCGATGGGGGAGCATCAGCAGTTGACTCACCGCAGTGAAGACACCGCAGTGAATAGGTCTAAGTATGTCGACTTCAGCTACATTATTCACGTAGCTGAAGTTGTGTAACTTAGATCGATCTCACCCCCCCCCCCCCCCCGCGTGTAGAGACCAGGCCAAAGTCTCTTGAGCAGAGCTGGGTGACTAACGGGTATTTTGATTTGTTGGGGATTTTAAAACATTAAAAAAATCTATATATAATTTTGGGTTACACCAAACCAATTTTTTTGAAATTTTGAGAGAAGCAAAAAGTCAAAAAGAATGTTCGTTTCAGGCCAAACAAAATGTTTCATTTTGACACAATTGAATGTTTTGTTTCAATGTTGACCATTTTAAAATATTTTTGAAATGTTTCAAAATAGCATTCAATAACATTTAAAAACAAAAACGTTATTTCAAACAGAAAAATCGAAACATTTCATGTAGAAACATCAAAAAACACTGTGTCTATTTGTCTGGATATTTTTTTGGAGGTGAGGATGTTTCAAAAAGAACAATTTGTTGGAATCAACACGAATTCGCAAAACGCTTCAGTGTCGCCCAATCTTCATTTTGCACCAGAAAAACATTCAGCTGAGAAATTTTGTCCAGCTCTGTTCACGAGGCTACTTTTAGGGTGGCGCAGCTTATGTGAAACCCTTTCCTTAGAACTGTGCTGAAAGTCACAGCCTGAAGTAATTTAAAGCTAGATTCTGATCATTGTACCCATGCTGAATATCACTTTACCCAAGTGGTCCTTCAATGGGACCACTACTAGAGTAAGTCACTACTCAGTGTGAGTAAGGGAATAAGGATCTGTCCCTGACAGATTTTTCATTGACATCAGCAGTAGTGGGATAGACCCTATATTAGCAAAAAGGGTGAATGGAAACTTTAGATCGGCATGTAATAAACAAACAAGTAAAATGAATACACAGATATTCTTCAGCAACTATTTTGGAGAAGTTGTATGGCCTGTGTTATACAGGAGGTTAGAATGGATGATCACAATGGGATTTTTTTGGCATTGAATCTACGAATAAGATCAGGGTGGGATTTTTTAAATCCCATTCTCTCATGACAGAGCAAAATCCAAGAATGGAGGGCGCTGTTTGCGAGAAAAATTGGACAGACTGGGACTGAATTTGCCTGCAGGAAGAAGGAAAGCAGCAAATGTCACCCTTCTGACTTCCTTGGTTGAAGGTAGGCTTTGTAATATCGTAATATAATAATACTGTCATGTAATAATGTGTTTGCAGTGTTGTGGCCATGTTGGCCCCAGGATATTAAGGAGACAAGGTGAGTGAGGTAATAGCTTTTATTGGACCAGCTTCTGTTGGTGAAAGAGACAAGTTCTGAGCTCTGAGTAAGCTTAAAATCTTGTCTCTTTCACCAACAGAAGTTGGTCCAACAAAATATATTACCTCGCCCATCTTTGTCTATGTAATAGTTTGCATCGATATGACACCTTCCATCCCTAGATTTAAATATCTTCATCCCATTTTGTACAAAGAGGCATAATGACTTGACTAAATTCATGAGGGTATCACTGGCAGAGACAGGAGTTAAAACTCAGGTCTCCCATCTCCCAGTCCAGTAGCTTATTCATTAAACCATGCTTTCCTTCACATTTATATGATGCTTTCTGCCCAGGGAATCTCACCCACTAACCAAAGAAGTGTCGCCGTGCTGTTGTGAGGTAGATGAGGGTTCTATACCCATTCTACAGATGGGACTATTTCTCTGGTAAATGTGTCCCTTTTTTGTGCGTCTCTTCGTGAATTGCCTAGAGCTGGTTCAAAATATTGAACATTTTCCCCCCAAAAGGGGCCCCATTGTTCAACCAAGAATTTTTTGTGAGAAAAATTCCTTTTTCAAACCTAGAATTGCCCATGGGCAGCTTAAGATTTCCCAGGATTGATTTGCAGTTTGAAAGGTATTCAGCGAGCACTCCCTGCTGATCATTGCTGGCCTGTAGCTTGGTCGTGAGCAGCTCTGTGCCCTGGAGAGGCGGGGAACAGCTCCTCCTAGGTGCTGAGAGCTCTCAGCTCCCATTGACGTAGTGGGAGCTCAGCACCTGACAGGATAATACCCTACACGTCCATTCAGAAGTAAACAGGGCGGCTCGGGTTTGAAAATGGGACTATGGAAGGGTCAGCACAAGTGTGGGAGTGGAGGACACGCAGCACCTGGCAGGAGGACGTAGCTCCTCGTGTGATCAAGCCCACTAAGCACATATGATTAGATTGTGATGTAGGCCTTGTCTGCATTGTGGATTTGCCCAGATCACATCTGGTTGTAATCAGGATAGATCTCTACTTTAGATAATGCCTTAGAATATAAACCTGCGCAGGGGAGTAAGAACCATGTTGCTCCTTACACTCCTTCATGGGCGACCCAGCCCATAGGTGCTGGCACACAGAAGTAAGCAGAGCTACGTGACCACTTACTCGGCAGGTGGGAAGGGGATGGGCAAAGAGGTAGGGGGGGTTGGCAGAGCCTTGGTTACATCCTACTCCTACCCCAATTTGCTTGCCAGCGCAGCTAGTCATGGGATTGCGGGAAGCAGTAATTTACTTCTGGGCTATGTCAGTAGCAAATTACTTCTCTCCTGCAGTAAGGGGGAAACAGAAAAGGGGTTGCACCTTGCAAGAGTCAGTGTGAGCTCCCCACTGCCCCTTACTCAGGGGTAGTGACAAAGCCACTATCAAGCCCAGGGTGTTGTTTCTGTTCTCTGACTGCTGGAAGAGCGTGAGCCTCTAAGAATCAGGTTTCCAAAATGAACACTCATGTTTGTGATGCAAACTTCACTGTTGGCCAATGCCTGCTTAAAATTAGCTGTTTGCCTGAGCATTCCTGCTATATAACTGGTTTGCTGGAATCCTGAAAGAAAGTGAACACCAAAGGGGTGGGAACAAAGCCAAAGTGAATCCAAGTTTCTGTCTGAACAAATGTTCCTGGCAAATATGTTAAGGCTCTGTTGGCATATAAGTCACACTCACCTTGCACGCCCCCTGAATGCCACATTAGCACAAATTGCACTTGTTTGCAATCAAAGGGAAACCTGTTTATGTTGCTGGTGAAGCTGTCCCCAAGACCTCCACGGAAATAGAACACGCTTACTCCAGGAACTGGGAAGGATTATACTGGCCACCATTTGACAGACAAGTTACAAATCTGGCTGCCTTGTTAAACTCCCACAGGATCATATAGATTACACAGCCATCGCCCATGCCCTTGTCACATCTATCATACGTATCTGGTACCCATTTCTATAGCATCTCAGAAGCTTTAAATGATTTGCCTTCCCGACACCTCTGAGAGGTAGGGAAGTGCTATCACCCCTAATTTACAGATGGGGAACCAAACCATAGAGACTTGCCCGAGGTCACACAGGAAATCTGTAGGAAAGCAAGGAATTAAACCTGGTTCTCCAGCTAGCCCGCTTACTCTGGGCCATCTTTCCTCTCCTTAGTATTAAGTTATTATGGTGTGCATTATTATGGGGCCACAACTTACATCAACTTGGAAGCTGGTGCAGAAGGTGGCAACCTGCTTGATAAGCCATGGATCACATAACGAGCACTCTACACCAGTGCTCCACGATCTGCACTGGCTGCCTGCTAGTTTCCAGGTGGAGTTTAAGATGCTGACTGTGACCTATAAAGCCCTAAATAGCTTGAGATCAGCCTACTTGAGAGGCCCCCTTTCTCATGCTGCCATAGAGGAGTTGGGATTCCCTCCAAAATCTTTTCCATTCGGCCTCGCCAGAACATCTCGTCCAGTTCTGAGAGAACACTTCATCTAGTTCTCTGGGATCCAAAACACTCAGTTCAACTCTGGATTTCGTCACTCGGGTACCTTTATTTGGCATAGAGCAAAACGACGCCAATCAGACTCAATCGTAGGGGGTGGGTACAGGGTGTACCGCACATCCAAAGTTACACAAACAACCTCTTCCTTTATACACATTTACACATCATATTGCATTTGCTGTATATTAAATCACATATTTTGGGAATGGCTTGGTCACTCTGCAGGAACCAATCCCTGGACAACATGCTCTGTCCATGTGCTGTGCACGTTGACCCTCATAGACTCATAGACTTTAAGGTCAGAAGGGACCATTATGATCACCTAGTCTGACCTCCTGCACAATGCAGGTCACAGAATTTCACCCACCCACTCCTGGAATAATCCTCTCACCTATGTCTCAGCTATTGAAGTCCTCAAATCCTTACATTCCAAGTGTATCTTGTCCGTAGTCCCTGACATCAGGGTGTTGCTGATTATCTTAGCTAGCACAGACACCCCGACTCCAGCATACTGTTTGTCAAGCCCCCATTTACAACTTAACCTTCCATTTGCCTTCCCAATTATGCCCACTAAGAAATGAGGCAAGTTACTTATGTCAAACCAGGCCTACAAGAGGAGAGAAGAGGTGCTTGAGGAAGAGCTCTCTGAGTACGTAACAGAAGGAGCCACGATCAGGGAATTCTCCATGAAGTCCATAGGAATTCACTCGTCCCCTTCCCTGGGTCTGAAATTGCTGGAATCTGTTGATCTTTGGGGCCCATCACACAGCTCATCTAATCGCGGAAGTTCTGTGCATTTCATGGGTGGGGCTGTGGTTTTCTGGAAGCTGAAGTAGGGAAATGTTGGGTTTTGTGGCCTCTTTTGTGCAGAGGAGGGTGGCTGGTTTGCTCCAGCTGGTTGTGTTTTCATTGGATTGTATTTTCACATCTCTGTCAAGGGCACTTAGAGTCAGGGCTAGGAGTTCTTTTCATGTGGCCTTGCTGAAATTGCAACAAATAAACTACGTTGGTTGAATGTGATGGATTTCAGGAGGGAGGAAAATCCACACCTAGGTCTACCACAGCAAAGGCACAATCTCTCACCGATTTAGGACACTATTATAGTGCGGCTCCTGCCAGAATGCAGCTCTTTGTCCCTTCCAGGGCATGGTTTAGATAAGCAATTTATGAGTCTGCAACAGTATCAAGCTAGTCCTTTAGCTCACAGAGTAGCAGGTTATCCTCTTACAGCCAAAGTTCCTGGGGTCAAGCCCTGGGGTCGGCTGAAGGAAGGATGCAGGAGTGCAGAGATCACATTTTCTTGGAGGGGCTCCCCCACGGAAGGGAAAAAGCCAGCCATGCTGTGATTTCACAAGGTGAAAAATCCAAGAGTGATTATCAAACAATTGGAACTTTAAACAAAGCAAAATAAGACTTTAAAATCCAAGGCTTAAAAAAAGACAACCCAGGATTTTTTCTGACAAACCCCATGAAGACACCAGTTTTATTGTACCCTACAGGTATCTTTTCAATGATCATCTCTTCAGTATCCCTTCCCAAGCGCTGCACTTCCTGGTAAATAGGTCAGCAGGGAAAACGGCTCTTTTGTCTGCACTGATATAAAACATCATAGTCTTTCTTATCCCTTCCATTAGCCTTTGTTTTCACATCCCTCCCTCCTCCCTTCCCAGCCGGTGAGTGGAAAGACAACATCCACCCCCACCTTTACTCCTTGTACAGGAGTTCTGCTGGATCATATGGAAGTAAAGCCAAGGAGGAGAGGAGACTCAGACCGAGAGCTTTCCCCTCCTGGGACACTTTCTCTGCCTTCACTCCAGATAGGAGCATCCCTCAGTCTTGGCTAGGCCCAGGAGAGCTTCACGCTGCTCCTTGCACCTGCTGTCAGAAGCCTGTCAAGGTACACAGCCTGGTCCCTCCAGTGGGGCTTTCCAGAGCTGTTTGTGTCAGCTCAACCTCAGCAACTGTCCCTTTCAATCATGCAAATCTTCCCGGTCAATTGTCAAGCGTTATAGGAACGTGTTGCCGTTCAGCGCCGGCTATAGCTGTAAACAAGGTGGTGCCCCAGATTTAATGGAAAATAACAAACGGTCTCCGACGCCGTCTTTTGTCTCCGACTCAGGAAATGCTCTGGCTATTAGCAATGAAGTCATTTTTTTTGTGTTTAAACAGGGCAATTGATTGGAAAACGCAGGGCTTTTAATGGGAAGCTAGCATCCATCTTTACTGTGGAGGGACTAGTACGCCACTGAAATAAGCAATAGCAAACCAGGAAAGGAAGAAACCAAGGTGACATCATCAAGATCTTAAGCAGATGTAAAAAGAGACCTGATACAGCTCATCAACATTTTCCAAATTTCCATTTGTTTTCCAATCAATATTTTTGAGAGAATTTTGAGGGGAAAAAAGGGAAACATTTTATGTGAAATTTCATGCAATGTGTTTCTTATTTTTCGACCCTATGTACAGTTACGAACTCCCTCAAGCAGTAATCAAAATAATGTGCAATGCTGGCGTGTATATAAAGACATAATAAGCACTGCATCTAAGTAAACAGCATGCTGGTTCTGGGACAAAACCTCAGGTTTGCTCAACAATAGGGGTGTGTGAAGAATCATACCTACAGGCTACAATATGGAGAACCTGAAATTTTAACATAGAAAGCTCTTTTCACGTGGCATGTCTCAGTAAAGCACTATATAAAATCGACATCAGTTTTCTCTTTCCCGTGAACACATAATTTTGAAGTTATGTGTGTGTGAATATATACATAGATATGCACACAACACATGCAAACATATATACACATACAATTTGATAGATAGAGAGATAGAGAGATAGATCTATCCCTCCCCCGATAGATAGATAGATAGATAGATAGATAGATAGATAGATAGATAGATAGATAGATGCTATTATGTCTAATTTGTACTGAAGTAGCATCCAAACAGAACCAGAGTCCCAACTCAAGATATAAAATTCAAAACTATAATCACCTTGGCATAAGTGTCCACACAGCTATGAACTCAGCAGTGGTCCAATATACATTCAATCAATTGGTGAACAGTATTTACAATGTTAATGACATTTGCTTTCCGTTCACCTGCATGTATTTGAAAATGTTATCCAAATGCTAACATTATTATTCTGGACCCTGTAACATGGCTGGCCGCTTCCCATATGTGGCAGGTACTCCACAGAAAGGTTTCTCTTCCTTCTCCCAGGCCTTGCTGCCTGGAGCCTTTCTTGCTTTGGGAGGCCACTGCCAGGACCTTCCTGGCTGGAGTCTCAGCATATGTCTACATTGCAATGTAAGCCCAGGGTTAGTGGGACTTGAGTCAGCTGATCCGTTCTAGGGAACCCTGGGCTTGAGCATCTACATTGTATTTTACCCCTAGGTTAAAAATTTTCTGAGCCATGCTCGAACCTAGGGTTCTGGTGTCCTCACTGCAGTGTCCAGACACGAGTCAAAGTAACCATACTCAGAATCCCTTGAGTGCCCACCCTAAAATATGGCTGCTCTAGCCCTAGGACTGTGATGCATTGTGGAAAAACTTTACTGCCCCTTCTGCACGTTACCAGGAAGCAGCTCACTTTGCAAATGGCTTGATCGGTTCACTCTCCATTGCAAACCCAGGAGGCTCTCTGACTGATAGTGTGCTGACCTGAGCTGCTGCCGTTTGCCAAGTGGGGGAGCAGGGGCGCTTCTGTTTTCAATAGAGTAGACTGCAGATTGTTGGGATAGAGAGTGTGAAGGGATCCCCCCGGGGTGCCACTTGGAACTGGGATACCACTGAGTCCACCTGTCCGGGTTTCCCTTACTCTGTACTGCTGTGACAGGCTCTCAAGCCCCTTTCCAGGCCCCACACAGGCAGAGACACACACAGCTGCAGCTATATTCATACAGATGCTGAGATCAGCTCTGCATAGGAGAGCTCAGCTAAGGAATTTCCCAGCACTCAAGTGCACTCCCCCTCTGGAGAGTAAACCCAAAATTGTATTGTCTTGCACTGCACAGAGAGAAGTACAGTGTAAGCTAATTGAAATTCACTCTCTCTCTCAGTGTGGAGAGAGATATGCACAGCTTTTTGCCCCGCACCCCAGTTATGAATTGCACAAACTGGGTTTTGGAATAAACAAAGAACAGGTTTATTAACTACAAAAGGTAGATTTTAAGCTATTATAAGGCATAGCAAACAGAATAAAGCAGATTGCCTTAGTAAATAAAGAAACCCTGCAAACTGAGTTTAACACAGTAGATAGGATATAAATTAGCAAATTCTCACCCTGAGTGATAAACAGTCTGGCAGATTCTTAAGGAAAAGTTGCCTTGGATTTTCCAGGTTTTCATACACAGGCTAAACATCCGTCTAGCCAGGGCCCATGACTTCCCCTTCCCACAGTTCAGTCTTTGTTTCTCAGATGTTTCCAGCTGTGTCATTGTAGGGAGAGTGAGGACCCCCCCATATTGTCATTCCCCCCCTTTTATATCTTCTCCCCACTTGCTGGAAAGCTCTTTTGCTGTGATCTGGGTCAAACAGTTCCCATTGTGTAGTGGTATCTCTGAGAGGTTTCTATCTTACACAGTTCCTGGATAATCCTTGTGCTTGTGTGCATTTCCTCAGTAAGCCATTAACATTGTTTGGCCTTTTTACTGTTGTACCTGAAAGGCTGCTTGTGGGTGTTTTCAACCTCAGGACATGTTTCAGCAACACATACATTGCCAAACTTCATAACTTCACATACAATGATAGCACATAAAATTCAACAAGATATTACTGTCTAGCAGATCAAGACTTGTAGAATGACACCTCACATGGCACACTTTGTATAAGACATATCCTAATGACATGACAGTGGTGAATATTGGGGTGCCAGGGTGTCACAGAGAGGACTAAGGAAGTTGTGCCATGGAATTGTGGGATACTTCCGGATGACTCCCGGGACCTGAGTCAAGCAGGGCTGCAGCTACACTGCAAAGCAATAAAGATCAGACCCTGGGTCCTGGCTTGACTCGGGTTTGGACCCTCCATGGTCCTGGGACACTTGGTCCAAGCCCTGGGTTAGTGCAATTGTAGTGTAGATGCAAGGAAGGATTAGCCTTGAACCGCAGCTCAAACATGGGCTTACATTGCACTGTAGACCTACCCACAGTCCTAATTCCCAGGACTCTCTCCTACAGCCAGCTCATTCCTAGAAGTCTCTAATCCCTGAGCATCCCTCCCTTCACTGCAGCCTCCTGCTGCTCTTTATAGGGCAGTCACCCTATTCTCTCTCAGATGTGGCTCATTATGTAATCATCCCTTCAGCTTTAAAAGGGCAAGCCACCCTGTTACAGGACCCACTAAGCATGTGCCTTACTTTACCCACATCATAGGTAGTTCTGCTGGAGTCAATAGCAGTAATCACATGCCTAAAGTTAGACACGGGCTTAAATACGTTGCTGAATCAGGGCTGTTATGTGTATTGCATTAGTGCCCAGAGGCCCCAGTCAGGATCAAGACAGAGTTGTCGGGAGGACGACAAATCTGATTAGTGACAACTTTTGAGGTTTCAAAAGGTATTTTTGTTCCAACATGGAACCAAAACTAAACCGACAGAATGTTTCATACAATGGAAACCTAAGATTTTCGATTTAGTCTCTCTCTCTCTCTCTCTCTCTCTCTCTCTCTGGTTAGACATGACCAAAGATCTCTGGATGACGTGTCTCCTCAAAACATTTCAGCTCTGACAAAATATCATATATTGATGAGATCAGATTTCATGGGAAATGTTCCAAGCAGCTCTAGATCAGGGTTCTGTTACTCTAGGTGCTGTATACATAGTAGAAACCAGTTTCCTTTTTCCAGCTCAGCAGTATGTTTAGCTTGCTGGGGCATTTCCTTTGTTCAGTTCAGGACTATACCCTGGCATTCCAGATCCAGAATAAATGCTTTTAACATACAAGGCAAAATATGGTTTTGAGCAGTGGTTCTCAACCAGGGGTACACATACCCCTAGGGGTATGCAGAGTTCTTCCAGGGGGTATATAAATTCATCTAGATATTGGCTTAGAATCATAGAATCGTAGAATCTCGGGGTTGGAAGGGACCTCAGGAAGTCATCTAGTCCAACCCGCTGCTCAAAGCAGGACCAATCCCCAACTAAATCATCCCAGCCAGGGCTTTGTCAAGCCGGGCCTTAAAAACCTCTAAGAAAGGAGATTCCACCACCTCCATAGGTAACCCATTCCCGTGCTTAGTTTTACAACAGGCTACATAAAAAGCACTAGTGAAGTCAGTACAAACTAAAATTTCATACAGACTAACTGAAAAAATAAGCGATTTTTCAGTACTAGTGTGCTGTGACACTTTTGTATTTTTATGTCTGATTTTGTCAGTGAGGTGCGCAAGATAAATCAGACTCCTGAAAGGGAGCAGTCAGGAAAGGTTGAGAACCACAGGTTTTGGGCACCCACAAAGAGATTGTGCTTGCAAAAGTCAATGTTGACTTATGCCACGTAACGAGTGTCATGTGATCAATGCAAGCATTTAATTGGTTCATGCATGCCATTAGGTGTATGGCAACCTGATTTATGCAGAAAGTGGGGGGTATGCATGTAGAAATTGAAGATGTTCCTGTGGCAGAAAAAAACTTAGGGGGGATGACAGCAGCATCCCCCGCTACATGGAAAGAGGTATTAGTGTAATTGACACCTTCCTCCAGCAGGTTCAGGGAATCTTGGTATTTGCTGATCCGTTGGCTGCTCACTTAAGATGGGTTTCACCGGAAATTAAACTGGGGAAACCCACCCAATCAATAAACATACAAAGGAACATTCAAAGATATGCAGCGGAAACGAAATCCACTACCCACCCGCACAAAGCCACAGGAATCAGACTTCATGGAATGGGGGAAGGACCCAGCGGAGGGGGGCGGGGTGAGATTGATGGAATCCATCTTCTCACCAGCAAGGCTTCACCACAGCCTTTTGAGAGCTGCTATTCCAACTGAAAGGCTGGAAGAGTGGTCACCGTGCCCCTCCATTCCTTACACAGTGCCCCATATCTGGGCCACATATAATAGCAGGGCCAAGATACCAGAATCTGGTCTCGGTTACGCTGGAGTAACTGAAATCAAGAATGTATTCACACTGCAGTGACCTATGGTTCTGACTTTTTAAAAAAATATATGTAGCTGAAAAAATTCTTTAAAAAAAAAAGTTTCATATACACTGATTGACCCATTTTGTCTGCCTCCAGGGGAAGCCTTGCATTTGGCCAGGGATTTTGGCTACACCTGTGAAACAGAGTTCCCAGCCAAGGCAGTAGGAGAACATCTTGCCAGACAGCATATGGAGCAGAAAGAACAGACAGCAAGGAAAAAGATGATCCTAGCGACAAAGTAAGCAAGAAAAATCATTAAACACAAGAAATGTGTCCAGATGCTTTTCATTTAGAACATGGGAGGTTTATTGTTATTTGTATTACAATGGCCCCCAGAGGCCGCAAGCGAGATCAAGGCCCCTTTGTGCTAAGTGCTGTCAAAACACAGTAAGAGGCAGCTTTTAACCCAAAGATCTTACAATGGGACTGCTCACAGTGCAGGAAGTTAAGCATGTGCATACGTCTTTGCAGGATTGGGGCATAAAGAGGGAGGGAGCATTATTAAAAGGTAGGCTCTTTGGGGCAGAGGCCATCTCTGTGTTCTGTGTTTGTACAGTGTCCAGCACAATCCTGCTCCATGACTCAGGCTCCAATCTGCTACCACAATACAACTAATAACTAATAATTATTCCCAATGTACAGAAGGGGAACTGAGGCACTCGGGGGAGGGGGTCAGATCCTCATCTGGTGCAATTGTTGCAGCTCCACTAAAGTCCATGGAGCTATGACAATTTACACCAACTGAGGATCTCCACCAGAGAGATTAAGGCCAGATTTTTAAAACAATTTAGGCCTTGCTGCGCTCAGCATCGCAACGCCTACCTGAGCTGGGAGCCAAACTGATTTTCAAAAGGGATTTAGGCACTGAGGAGTCTAGCTCTCGACTATTGATGGGATTTACACTCCTAAGTTCCTAAATCCCTTTTGAAAATGAGATGTAGGCTCCTAAATGCATTAGGCATTGTGATGCCGAGCACAACAATGCCTATAAAGATTGGGGCCTAGGTGACTTTGCCCAACATCACACTGGAAGTCTGTGGCAGAGCCAGGAACTGAAGCCTGAGTTCCTAATTCACAAGATGACCCTGCCTCATGAGTGGCTGAAATAAATGGGAACAAACCATGCCAGAATATAACTTATGAAATAAAGATAATTTGCTGGGACGAAGGTATGCGGACCAGTTGGACCTTCTGGTCCATACACACCAACGGTTAATTTTTTTTATGTACTGTTGGACCACAAGTATCTTTGTCTACTCAGAGAAGACTTTTGCTGTCATCCCGTCATTTATATGTCCAACGCTATACAGGAGTCAGAGCCAAGACTTCTTCGAGTTCTAAGTGGCAAAGCGCACCAAGGACTATGAAATCTAGTGCTCTGCATGTGGAATTCCTATTGAGGCAAATGAGAGTTCCACGAATGGACTGAGAACAGAGCGTGACTCAGGATATGCATGTACATCACTGGCTTGATGTCAAGCTTTATTCATTCATGGTACTGCAGCCCTTTGAGAGCATTGGGTATAAGGGAAGATGTGAGTGCAAAGTATTGTTATTATTATACGTATGTTCTTCCCTCACATATATCAGCTGCCTGGTGCATTTCACAAATGCAGGAATAAGTAAATAACCCAGAAGTTGCTAAAACACCAGTTGGCCCATTGGGAGTTGTGTAGCTATGCTTCTGGTTAAACTGTTGAGTATTTAGGGCTTGATTGTGCCTCCAGGCATAGCCCTGAGCAAGGGGGTGGTATAAGTAAGCTGCACCACCCCCAGAACTACCCCAGGAGGCATGGTGAGTCAGCAACACCCCTCCGAGGCACACATTTTTCAGTTCTCTCTCCTGCCCCTCGGGAGATAGTAAATTGCCTCTGGCTTATACTACCAACAAATTACCATCCTCCCCAGGCTGGTTCAGCTCTACTGGCTGGCCCATCCGGGGACAGGTCAGCCCATTCCCCTGCCACTTTCTCCATTTACCAGCCACCTGCTCGCAGAGAGGGTGAGGAGTAGCGGGCACACAGAGTCCATTTACCTCTGCATATCTGGACATACTATCCAGCCAGTCCATCCGGGGGCCTCGTAAAGAGGTTATCTTATCCACCGCATACCCCAGAGCAGATGCATAGTCCACCTCATAACTTAGCCCCCATTCTGTATACACGATACAGTGATATGGACAAAATAAATAAAGAGGAAAGTAAACCATTCAACTTTCAATCATTGCCGCCATGACGCTATCATATTCTCAGAGTCATAGAAATGCCATATTTCCCCTCCACCAACTAAAAGTACTAGCTAGTTGGTCAGTTAACCATACCTTTAAAAGTAAAGATATCATTTATCATATTGTATGTAGCGTGACTGATGTAGTGTAATGGACTGGCTGGTGTGAATGTTACAAGTGCCCTCTACTGGATGGAATTTGAACTACACCACACAGTATCATAGGCCCTAAGGTATCATGATCCTTGATACTGCAAAAATGGGCATCATACAAATGTCTATAATAAATAATACATCCATAATTATGTTACTAATGAACATTCTCCATTAGCTCAAGTGTCAGGGCTGCTACTCATGGAGTAGGAAGATCTGAGCTTTAGCTTTGCAGTTGACAAGAAGTTCATAGCTGCCCTGGTGTACACCATAGTGACAACTATGAAGCTCTGGATAGTTACACTCTCTGAAATTAAACTGAAATTCCTGGGCACCATAGACACTCAAGAATATGCTGTGTCTAACCTTACCTTAATCTATTCAATGCCACTGACAGTTCAGTTCCTCCACTGATTACAGTTGCTTGCTAGTTGTGGTCCATCTTCCTACATGATGCCAGTGCATTCAATATCCTCTACCACGGTCTTCTGCCATCTCTTCCTTGGCCTTCCTCATTTTCTCCTGGGGTGTACCACATTCAATGCACACACAGCATGCCTCCCATCTTCCATATGGTGTACATGTCTCAGCCACCTAAGCCTTCTTTCTTTGATTACATTTTCTAACAAACCCTGCGCTTTCAGCTGCCTTACTCTCACATTGTTATTTTATCTTTCCATTAAATATGTAGTTGTTTAACTAAGGCAGTAAATGAACTGGTGGGAAGGATGCTGGGCACTGCCCTCTACTGGATAGAATCAGAACTGCTTAGCTGTGTGTTCCTGATAGAGCTGGTGAGATTTTCTGGATTTCAAGGTCTTGATAAAATATGAAAAAATGTTGACAAAAGTTGCCCAATGAAAAT